>CM057837.1:10900480-11581817 GCA_030068075.1 Paguma larvata | reverse complement strand
CCACTCCCGGCCTGCGGCCTGTAGCGCACACACCACCTGTGAGTGCCAGGAAAGCACGCAGGTGCCCGTGTAGCCGCCTGAGAACGGAATCCCTGAGCCGCGGGATTAACACGCGTACGGCCTTACCAGATCGTGCCAAATAGTTCAGGCAAGCTCTGGTTTTTTTTTTTCTATTATTTTTTTTAATGTTCTACTTATTTTTGAGACAGAGAGAGACAGAGTATGAACAGGGGAGGGGCAGAGAGAGAGGGAGACAGAGAATCGGAAGCAGGCTCCAGGCTCTGAGCTGTCTGCACAGAGCCCCACCTGGGGCTCGAACCATGAGATCATGACCTGAGTCAAAGCTGGACGCTTAACCGACTGAGCCACCCAGGCGCTGTTTTTTTTCTATTATCTTTAAAGGCATGCCTCATGTTTTTATATTTGCCAATCTATTTTTACTAGCTTAAAAGACAGTTCCTTTATGAAAAGCAAATTGTCATAAACACATTTAGAAGAACACATCACCTTTCTGATAAAATTACTGGAAGCCAGGAGCTGAGACATGAAGGACACGGACAAAAACTTGAAGTGCCGCAGCTGCTTGCTCGTGTGAGTGTCTATGTTAAAGATCGGCAGCACCTCCTCTTGGGATGCACTTTTAGTGGCTGCTGCTTTGGAAACAGCTTCTGAAAAAGAGCAACAGGACAAGTGACGTCACTCGCCTTCAAGCGGAATCTTTGTAAGTGCAGACGTAATGAGCCTGGTAAAGAGAGAGGATTTTCTGAGAGGAATCTGTGAACCTGTCACAGCCCGCTTTCCCTCTCCCGGATTAGTGAGAGATGTGTATTTACCAACAAAGGACCCAGGGGCCCTGAGAGGAGAGTATGTAAGACAAAAACAAACAAAAAACAGGACAGCCAAAATAAGCAAATGAAAGACAAAGACATTTAAAAAGGAACGTTTCAATGTCGCCTCCATTCCCGATTCTGAAGCCTCAGGAGTATTTACACAGTGACTCGCAACAGTCAGAAAGAGGGGCATCTCTAGCCTTCAACACTTAATTGTAAAAGTTTAAAGATGTGTGACCTAAAACTGTAGAATCCTACATCCAAATTTATGTCGTATAAAAGAGTTTGAGGGTGCAGCGATGGGGGGGTCCACAGTGGGCCACTTAAAAACCACCCACTGTCCTAGAGAGTGACTCAAACTGAAGACATCTCCCGTAAGCAGCCACCACGCACGGCTGGTGCGGTCCCCGGTCTCCCCGCCAAATCTCGGCCGACTGTGGGATCAGACGAGCCGGTGCCTGGCCGAACAGCTGGCCTTACAAAACACAGTCTCCACGGGGTCCTCGGTGTCTCCTTTCCAATGCTCCTTGCCGCTCTGTTTCAGAGGGCAGAAAACTAAGAACACACTGAACCCTTTTTTAAACCAGTCTAACTGGTGCTGCACTTGGTGGAATTTTTCCAAGACTCACATACAGGGTAGAAACTTAATACTTAGTTACCAAAGTTGTGGCACCTACTTTTTTTCCTGCCAATGTCTTCCCAGATATTTTAATGGGAAGTTAACACACTGCTGCTAACTTGCTGTCACATTACCATAAGTCATCCTACACACCTGTAACACCCCACGGCCAACACGTCCCCACAAAAGCACAGAAAAGCCAACGTGCTGTTGGAAGGGGCACATGCGCCCCAATGTTTACAGCAGCACTATCAACAGCAGCCACAGCATGGAAAGAGCCCAAGTGTCCACACACATCCACACACACACACACACACACTGGAACGTTACTTGGTGATCAGAAAAAATGAAATCTTGTCATTTGCAACGATGTGATGGAACTAGAGGGTATTGAGCGAAGAGAAAGAAGTCAGGCAGAGAAAGACAAACCTCGTATGATTTCACTCCTATGTGGAATTTAAGAAACACAACAGATGAACATAGGGGAAGAGAAGGAAAAATCAGGTAAGAACGAGGAGGGAAGTAAACTATAAGGGACTCAAATACAGAGAACTGAGGGGTGCTGGAGGGGAAGTGGGTGGGGGCTGGGCTGAACCGGCGATGGGCACTAGGGAGGGCACCTGTTGGGATGAGCACTGGGTGTCATATATGTGATGAATCACAGGGTTCTACTCTGGAAACCAACACTACATGGTATGTTAATAAACCTGAATTTAAATTAAAAAAAAAAAAAAAAGCCAATGCCAATGTGTGAGGAGAGGCAAGGAGAAACCCCACTTACCATTTTCTGTGAGGATCTGAGAAGGCACACGCTCACACTAAAGATTACTAAGTTACTTACGAGAACCCCTCTAAGATGTACCGGGTGCTCGGAGGAGGACCTGCGTGGTCTCCTGCGTCTCTGGAGCTTTCAGATTGAACAGTAACGAACGCATGGCTATGACTGACCTTCTTTTTCCTCTGGCAGCTTCATTAAGTACTGAAGAATATTCATCAAGCTTTGTATCTGATGTTGGACACTAAATTCACAACAGACTGAAATCCAAAATTCTGTGTCTGCCTCTAAAATAGCATCCTGCATAGAGAAAAGAAACAGGTAATGAAACTTTACCTCTGGAATTTAGGTAACTAAGTACAACGAAGGAAAGGTTTGACAACTATTTCTTGGCACGCAAAGGCACTACGCACTGTTCCTTACAGTCAGGCGTATCTCCAGATGAAGGAGTTGCTGAGCTTCTTAGCTGAAAGTGCCAATTGAGGAAGAGTACGCGGGCGTAACTCCAGGAAAATCTGCTCTATCGGTTCAGCAGAGCTGAACACACCCTCCGGCTCAGAACAGGCCTACCTCTTCCCCAGATCCTGTGTCTGAAACGGTCATTTAAAAGCAGTCCTCGACCCGTAAGTTCTGCCCTCATCTATCCAAACAGGGCTCTTCAAAACAATCCCCACGCTGCAACCATTTTCATGACGTGCCTTAAAAACCACTTTCAAGAGACTCAGCTGAGTTACTTTACGGCGGTGCTGACAGGCTGGAACAGAACCAGCCGGCATCACACTAGACCGGTTCTTAGGAAGGTCGGATCACCCACAGCGGATGACCGGCTGCTACTGCGGATACTCGGAGTGCCACGGGCTCAGAAAGCCAGCGCAGAGAACGTCAAAAACCTCCTTACAATTGGTTGCGAGCAAGGAATGTTAAATCATCGACATGAGCACCGGCAGCCCCACGCTGCACGGACACAAACGTTCTCCTCCTCGTCACCCCGCTGTGGCCTCTGACCTTCTCTCCACAGGCGGCCAGCAGCACGGTTTTCGTGACGTACTGTTCAAAGAGCAGCACGAGGAGAACCCAGAGGAATCGTTCCGCGCCCAGCGTGCCGACGAGCTGAGCGAGGACGGGCAGGCGCCTGTGCTCCGGGACGTGCGGCAGCGCGTCCACGAACACGTTCACGATTTTCACCACGACCTCGTCCACGTTTCTTGTGACTTCCGCCGAGTCTCCACCATCAGACTGCAGAACAGCAAGCAGGGACAGTGAGTAGGAGCAACCAACCCTCCGCAAATGACACTTTTAAGTGAACTCGGAAAAGCTTCAGCTGTGCCAAAAAAAGTTACCGAAAAAATTTGAATCATCAAAGGCCCATCAGTAAATCCTCGAAGTGTACAGGCGGTGTCCCAGGCACTGTAGGGCCCCCAGGGGAACGCAAGGGGTAGGACGTGAGCCCGGCCCTGTGTGAAACCAGACTCCCGCGAGGAAAGAAAACCCTAGGAGGCACTGAACGGCAGGTGCCAAGTGCGGGGCACGTGCACCAGGTCTGCTCTGAGGCCGACCGGGAGGCTGCCCGAATCAGCAGGACCTGTGCCCTGCCCAAGAAGAGCCGGTACAATCCACGTGAGCCGAGTACAGAACAGCCAACAACACCCTGGTGCCTTCAGGATAGAGTTCGAACTGCTGAACTCTGGTTCTGATCCTCCAAAAGCGGCTGCTGAACCCATGAATGAGTAACTGCTGCACGAACGAACGCACGCACGCCCTCGCTCTCCCTGTCTCAACGCTGCACTCCAGAACTGACCGACGTCCCTTCTTCACACACACCGTGCGGGCTCCCGGACCGTGCCTTTTCACTGAGCACATCCCGCCCTTCGTTCACGCCAGTTCGAGTTCTATTTCTCCTGAAATTCTGTGGTCTCCGGGGCCGACACGGGCCCTCCCCTCTGACCCTTCGCCCCTCTTCTATTCTGCCGGCGTAACACTGCTGTGCGCACGGCCATTTTCCTTTTTGTGTCCGTGTCCTGTACTAGTTGGACACAGACACGTGCTGGACACAGACCAGACCAACCTAATACCAAGCTTAAAAGGAGACGGTGCTGACACGGTCATCCCTGGAACGGTCAATAACGTGAGAAAGGCGTTAGCACTGAGTGGGGGTGAACAGAAAACTCGGGCACGTGACCAAGCTCTCTCCTCTTCGAGGCTGCTGGTCACACTGCTCATCCTCACTGGCAGAGACTCGATCGCCTCGAGTACCTGGCTCTTAGAGAACGTTCGGAAAATGTTTGTTGAAACTGCGGATTAACAAATCTGCCACTGCAGCTCTACAACGTCCTGTCTTTACCGACCTGAGCAACATATTATCCAACTGCGATGTCCTGAAACATACAGCAAACGCAAATTCGCTCTGTCAGCGTAGCGCTAACTCGGGTGCGCTCAGGCCCTCCCAGCAAAGCAGGACCGGCTATGCGTGTTCACGTTTGGGGAAAGGACGTTATTACTAAGACTCGTTCTTCGCTCCGGCATTCTAAAATTTCAGAGGCGCAAACACCTGAGCATTTGAGAAAGGCTTGTAATGGCATTCAAGTCCATACTATATACAATTATAAAATTAAAAGATATACCAACGATGGTATAAAACTGCTTACCTGAATAAGTGCTGGGATAACCATTTTCACGGTCTTGTTAATAACCTGAAAACTGTAGGTATCATCTAGACGCATGACACTGGCTCCCATAAAAGTGAAAATAGACATGATGTTGTGTAAAACTTTATCCTGAAAGAAAACACGTCTTTCAGCATTTTCTATTTTAAGCGCATCGAATGAAATGATTCATTATAACTCAGCAATAAAAGGGGAAATAACCCCATTGAAAAATCGGCAAAGGATGTCCAAAGACATTTCTCCAAAGATCAACAAATGGTCACTGAGGACATGAAAAGATGTTCAACGTTGTTAGTCATTTAGGGAAATGCAATATCCAAATAAGATGCTTCACACAGTCAAGGATGACTATTAAAAAAAAAAAAAAAAAAGACAAAAAGAGGTTCCTGGATGGCTGAGTTGAGCATCTGACTTCAGCTCAGGTCATGATCTCCCGGTTCCTGGGTTCGAGCCCCATGTTGGGCTCTGTGCTGACAGCTCTCTGCCCCTCTCCTGCTCACACTGTTTCTCTCTCTCAAGAATAATTAAACAAACTAAAAAAAACAAACAAACCAGTATCAACTAGTAATGACAATATGGAGAAATTAGAATTCTCCTATGCTGCTGGTATCATCAAAATGATATTATTGATGCTTTGGAAAGTAGTCTGGCAGTGTCTTAGAATATTAAAGTTAACCTGTGACCCAGCGATTCCACTGCTAGGTATGCACCAGAAAGTAGAAACAACGTGAATATCCGTCGACTGATGAACGAATAAGCAAAACACGGTATCTACATACAGCGGAGTAGTACTCGGCCATAAAAGGGAACACTGACTCAAGCTTGAGCACGGGTGAGCCCTGAAAACATGACACGCGGTGAAAGTCGTCAGGCATTACAAAGGGCACGTATTACAGGATTCCTTTTATAGGAAATGTCCACAATAGACAAGTCTATAGAGAGAAAGCAGACTGACGGTTGCCAGGGACAGAAACTGTAGTGACAGACGGAACGAGAAGTGACAGTTAAAGAGTATGGGGTTTCTTTTTGGGGTGATGAAAATGTTCTGGAAGGAGAGAACGGTGATGCTCATACAACTTTGTGAACATACTGAGACCAGTGAATAGTACACCTATTTAAATGGGTGGATTTTATGGTGTTTGAACTAAATTTCAATGAAAACAAAGAAAAAATATCAACAATTCTTAACTATTTCTGGATTATCAACTCCTCTGAGGGCTACTGACTCTCTTCCAAGGAAAAAAATCCAAATCCTAGACTCATAAAATCTAGGCTCTAAATCTAAATCTGATAATAATATAGAAAGACCGCTGGAGCTCATGGAGGACCCCGGTTAAGAACCTGTGACCTACATGATCTCACGGTCTGAGTTCGAGCCCCGCGTCGGGCTCTGTGCTGACGGCTCAGAGCCTGGAGCCTGCTTCAGATTCTGTGTCTCCCTCTCTCTCTGCCCTTCCCCTGCTCATACTCTGTCTCTATGTCTCTCAAAAATAAACAAGCGTTAAAAAAAATTAAAAAAAACAAAACAAAACAAACAAAAAAACCTTGTGACCTAAACCCCCAATAGGAAAAAATGTCCATCTCTTCAAAAGATGTATTTCTATAAGGAGCAGAATTTCTCTAACTGAGGCAGTTTATAATTCGATTACTCTCCTCAAGTCACTGGTTGGAAGCTGTCTGAAGAGAAGAGGATGGTAATTTTTTTTCAAATAACACTAACACGGTGACGCCGTGTTGGGCTCTGTGCAAACCAAAAACTACCCAGTCACATCCTCACAATAATCCTACGAAGAAGGTTACTATTATTGCCACTTTACAAAAGGAGGACCCGAAACTTAGCAAGATCACACAGCTCACACTGCCTCAGTTATTAAGAGACGGGGCTGAGAGTCCCACCAATGACACCCAGAGTCCACTGAAGACAGAAAATACCTAAAATATCCGAGGTCTCAAATCCTTAGTACTTACAGGAAATATTCCAGCAACAGTGCCCAAAAGTAACAGGGCGTGGTGATGGGTCTGAGGCATCTCTGAAGCGCGGATGCACTGGACGATCAGCTCCACATTGAACTTCTCCTCCTCTAGAACATCTACAGTGACGGGAAAGAGAAGCTCTCTAAGTGGCGGGTACGTCCGCACACAGAGCAGCGAGTTCTCCACACTCCCTCCCGACAAAGACATACCCTTTGGGATTTTGCCACCTTCAGGGGAGAGCTTCTGGCAGATGCTGAGCAAACAACTAAGTATTAACTGTTTGGTGTATTCCATATTTCCCTGCTCCGGTGGTAAAGGTTCTAAACTCCTTCAGGACCCCCCAGAAAAAAACCAAAATGGGAAATCAAAGAGTTATACAAGCTCAGTGATACATTAATGACCACTGTCCACAACACATACCTAAGGATAACTAAAATATTAACATCAAACATAGACTATAAACAAGATGTAAGATTCTAATGCTAATTTTTTTCTCACGCAAGCAGGTGCTTAATGTCAAACTGCCTCTCTGTGGTACTTTCTATCTGCGTATTTGAAACCTTAGAGGACAGCCTTGTGAATTACTTTTCAGGCAGTGAAAGCGAGTATCCACACCACAATGGCATACACCACAGCTATCAGTTTAGTAATTTACACCTAAAAACACAGCAAGTTTCACACTATATCTTTAAATACAAGTAAGGATGCCCAGGAGTCATGGTGTTGAAAGTTAAGAAGCAGGCTATACGGGGAGTGGTCACTTACGACACAGTTCGGGAGGAAGATCAGTTTGGGGCACTGGCAAAATGTACCTAAAATCCTTCATCTTTCAACTATAAAACTTCTTTATTTTACAGACTAGTTAAGCAAGAAAAGACTGTTGAAAAGAGACTATTAGGGAAGACATGCAGGAATTAGAATCCTATTCTCTCATAGATCAAAGGCAAAGACCAGTGTCACTACCTTGATAGCAGGTTAAAAAGAGTCGGTATCAGTATCTGAGGACTTTTGAGTTTCTTCTTGTGCTGCAGTAATTCTAGGATGAGGGTTACTCTTTGCCAGTAAGAACCTCCAACTTCCTGCACAGACTCTAGATCTTGTGATTTTCTGGGAAACAGATAAGAAAATATTGGAGAAGCAAACACTATGAATGCTAATAAAATAATGGTACCCACGTATGCCAAACTGATGGGTATCAAAAAAATCGTAATGGTTTCATAACATTTAAGGCCTGGGAAACACAGGGCACTTTCTCACTGCGTTCATAGCTCTTACTTCTGCTGCATCTTTTGCCTTCTTGTTTGCTGAACTGTGCCCAAGGACTTCGTTTTATCTGGTGGCTCCAGTTCTATTCTGACTTGTTCAGCATTAACGGAAATCTGAAATACGAAGGAAGAATGGTTGATGATACACTTGCATGGGATAAAATCAAAGAAATAAATGTTGACTTACTCTGGATTTCAGCTCAGGTCATGATCTCACGGTTCATGAGATCGCGCCAAGTCAGGCTCTGAGCTGGCAGTACGGTGCCTGCTTGGGATTCTCTCCCTCCCTCTCTCTGTCCCCCCCCACCCTACTCCCACTCTTTCTCTCAAAATAAACAAAAGAAGATCCAGTGAAAATATCCATGTCCGCTTTTACATTTTCCTAGGACTCTAGAGCTCAAATCAATCCCCAAAGGTAAACACCATTGACAGTTGGTTCTGTATGCCAACACCTGTATAAAGATTAAAACACACACACACAAACTGCCCTGCACCTTGTTTCATTTAATGCATCTTAGAAATCTAAGAAAATATGTCAAATTCTGAGAACTGCTAAATCTGCATCGTAGGACTTCCTCATGTTATTACCTATTTTTGTGAACTTGTTTTATGAGTGTTTTTTAACAAAATACAGAATAACTAGGTGGTTATTCTAATGTACAGCTATGTTTTAGTATACACATAAGCCAATGAGCAGATTCTCTATCTCATTATATGTATGTCATTAAACAACTATTTAAGTATAACCTGTACCCAGTTGAACATCCTTGCATAAAACAGGTAGATCCGATATGAGTAAGATCCAACTAACATACATACCCTACCTGCTTAACACTATAAATATTTCACACAATAAAAATCATGGTGAAGACTTATAATTTTGATTATGCACTTATCTATGAGCTACTTGTCTATGATTCTTGTTGATGCTAACATCTGACTTCCTAAACGCACTGGAAATCAGAGGATGGGTTAAACACGGCATCCCTTGGAAGAGAACAAATGCTAATAAACGAGCTACAGGAAGTTTGCAACTTACCGCTTTAAAAACACTGTTAACGGTCTGAGCACAATGTGAAGTTTTACAGGTCACCAACAAATCAAACAACATGTGCAAAAGCTTCTGCTGAACTTTTCCATCTGCTATAGCTGCAAAAAATGGCTTTGTAATCTGGAGGGAACAGAAAAAAGGCAAGTGAGCTCAACGAACAAACATGGATTCCAAAAACGACCTTTGAAGCCATTCTCTCCTCTAATGTAAAATCATTCCCCATTTTGTCAGTTAAACTGCAGTTTTTCGACACACGCGTACATCACTCAATTTTGCAGAAACGGGTCAAATATATCACATTCGTTTTAAAACACGTCCACTTTAGCTTCTCCAAGTAAAACATTACAAAATTTAAAAGCCTGAACATATTTTAGTTTCTGAAAAAAGTCACTGACCTTTTCAAGGGCTGTAATCTGAATGGCTGGCATTCCCGTGCAAAGTTCCCTTGCTGTATGCACGGCTTTTATAAATACATCTAGACTCTTTGGGTCCTTATGTAAAAGGGATGCTGAATATTCATTATATTTTCCCAGAGCGAGTTGCAAAATAATGGCCTCATCTTTCAGGACAGCTGTCGGCTCCTTCTGGATCTTTTCTAACAGTTGTTCGGTCATAGGCAACAGCTGAGAAAGCACCATCTAAAGTTTGGGCAATTCAAGAGTAAATAGTTATCTATACGGATGTATATTTTTGCTTGCTTTACAAAGACATCCAAAGATAGGACGTTCCAAAACTGGGAGCTCAGCCTAGAGAAAAAAGCCCCAATAAAGATGATCTCTTGGACATGAGAAAGGACATTTAATCCAATTAAGCACTGAAGTCTCCCCTGACAGGTCAGTCTGTAATGGCCAAAAGTTCTAGGGATGCCTGGGGGGCTCACTTGGTTAAGCGTCCGGCTTCAGCTTAGGTCATGATCTCACAGTTCATGAGTTCGAGCCCCATCTTGGGCTCTGTGCAAACAGCTTAGAGACTGGAACCTGCTTTGGATTCTGTGTCTCCTTCTCTCTCTGCCCCTCCCCCACTCACGCTCTGTCTCCCTCTCAAAAATAAACATTCCAGGGGCACCCAAGTGGCTCAGTTGGTTAAGCGTCTGATCATGGTCATGGTCTCATAGGTTCGTGGGTTCGAGTCCCACATCGGACTCTCTGCTGTCAGCAAGGAGCCTGCTTCGGATCCTCTGTCCCCTTCTCTCTCTACCCATTCCCCGCTTATGCTCTCTCTCTCTCTCAAAATAAGTTTAAATAAATAAATAATAAACATTACAAAGAAAACACAAAAAAACCCTCTAAACCTTTCAGATGAGTAATGTGTGTCCCAAGACTGACTTTTTAAAAAAAAATTTTTTTTTTAGCGTTATTTTATTTTATTTTTGAGAGACATAGAGACAGAGAGTGAGTAAGGGAAGGGCAGAGAGAGAGGGAGATACAGAATCTGAAGCAGGCTCCAGGCTCTGAGCCGTCAGCACAGAGCCCGACGTGGGGCTCGAACTCACAGACTGTGAGATCATGACCTGAACTGAAGTCGGCCGCTTAACCAACTGAGCCACCCAGGCGCCCCCCAAGACTTTCTGAAAACAGGAAAGACACACTGAAGTTTTAGGCCACAAAAAGAAATTTTAGCTTTCTCTAGAACACTGCATGTTTCCCCAAACAGAGCTTCCGAATTGGTATAATGTTAATTCATATTACATATGTGAAGTCTTTAATAACTACACCAAAATGCCAGCAAATTATGGCTTGTGGGCCAAATCCAGAGGACATCTGTTTTTTCGAATTTTATTTACAGAAACACAGCTATGCCTACTTGTTTATATGAGTGGCCGTGGCTCGCACAGCCCAACGGCAGAGCTAACAAGTACCTGTGAGAGAGACTGTAGTCTACAGTACCTAAAATTACTTACTATTCGGTTCTTTACAGAACGAAATTGTCAAGTCCTGGTTTATTTAATTTTTTCTAATGTTTATTCATTTTGAGAGAGAAAGAGAGAGAGTGAGCAGGGGAAGGGCAGAGAGAGAGAGAGAGACGGGAGACAGAGAATGGCAAGCAGGCGACTGAGGACAGAGCTTGACGTGGGGCTCCAACTCGCGAACCGGTGAGATCAGGACCTGAGCTGAAATCAGACGCCGGGCACTGACCCCGCCGAGCCGCCCAGGCGCCCCATCAATTCCTAGTTTAAACTACACCAGGGACGACACAGAGCTGATAAATGCCACCTGTCTGCCCCCCCCAGGAAGCCTGATCACGTGGTTTTCACGCCGCTTGACCCCGTGTCAGCTCTCCAAGCTGCAGGCAGCCCCAGCCTGGCGAAGCGGCCAGGCGGTTTGGAAGCCTGGGACGACGGGCTTCTCCGGTGCCGACCAGCAGGCGCCGGCGCAGAAGCAGGGGCTTCACGACCTCTTTCTCTGGATCGCAGGCTTCCTTAACAGTATCACGAAAGCTACGGACCTTCCCCCCAGGAAAATTGTCAACCACATACATATTTTAAAAATGAACAAGTGATTTTGGCACGTTCCCAGACTTATGTCCAAAACTATTACTTCGTAGAGGATCTTCACTGGAAGAAAAGACACAAACCGACAATTTCTTCAGCAGTGCCTCTTCGGTGTTTCCCCCGATGCGTTTTTTTTTAATTCACTTAAAATCAAGGTAATGATGGGTAGGGAGCACACACAATTTTAAAAAGAAAAAAAAAAACCACACTAATATTTGTTTTGTGTCCTGTGTCCTTTTCTACATTCTAACGCTTCCCCCTCCGGAATCAGCACGGGAATTTTCACCTCTGAGTGTGTCTATGGCACTTGGACACGTCGCCCTCAGACAGGACGAGCAGCTACCACGGAGCTCAGTAACGTCACATGAACTACGCGCTGCGTGAATCACACCTACCTCGCTGTTGACTTCCTGAAGGACTTTCATCAAATCCTTCGCAACATAAGATGGGGAACTATAAACACAATTAAGTAGGTTTTTCAAAGTTTCAGATAATTTCTGATGAGATTTCGGTTTCTTTCCTCTCCGCAGTTCTTCAAATAAAGTAGCCAAGTCCTAGGGCACCAAAAAGAAAATTGGATGAAAAAGAGTGAAGGAACTACAAAGGCTAAATGTATGAATTATGGAAGATTCTTTCCCCAAGGAGGTGATACTGCTCATTTTTCGTCTCCCCTGGAAAGGGTACCAATACCCCTCAGTTAGCTTACGATTAAAAGCCAAATACTAGCCTCTTAGCCAAAGAAAGCAGAGCAGAAATGAACAGAACGCAATCGGAGGAGAAACAGAGGTGCAGACACCGGCATCGGTTTCTAACTTCAGGGACTTCCGTCGCTCAAAACCCCTGCGAAGGGCAGCGTCAAAGGCAGGAGAACACTGCCCGCGCGCGCACGGCGCCTTCTCTGCGGCGGACTCTACCTGGGCGACGTAGGCGGCGTCGGAGGTGATCTCCTCTGTTTTAGGAACCAGATGGTCCATCACCAGATGGAAGGGAGACGCCACTCCACTCAGGGCCTGGAGACAGAGCACGGAGGCCCTTCGCACTTCCTTCACGGGGCTTCCCAGGTTAACGAGCAGCGAGGGCACCACTAAAACCAGACGGGAAAAAATGTAAGTAGCAATTTAAAAAGCGGAAACAGCACAAAACTGAAATAGCACCGAAGGGCGGATGTTGAAGTTTCCCTCCCCACTGAAATGCTCTCTCGAGACCGTTCACTGAGTATGTTTACCGTTCTAGAAAATGGTTAGATATATGCTAGCTGGCCCTTTGGAAAAAGCACAAATGAGAGCAGAGCACAGGGTGCACGTGCACACACACCCTTCTCGTCAAGAACCATCACCAAGTTTATCTGGAAGCGTTTTCCACTTAAGTGTGTGTGTTTATGTGTGCATCTAAACTCATTCTTTTAAAACCGTATTGTTCTCTGCTGTCCTTTCCGTATTGTTGAAACCATTATCTTCCTGGTAAGTTCAGTTGCTTCTGGTCTTTCAGCACTAAAACCGCTACAACCACCATCTCTGTACCTACATCCTGGTGAGTGTGCAGAGGAAACTTCTCACTGTGCACCACGCTCTGCAAATCCTTTGTCCTTAATTATATTTTATAAGTTTTTTAAATGTCTATTTCTTTTGAGAGAGAGAACGCACATGCAAACGGGGAGGGGCAGAGAGAGCGGGAGACAGAGAATCCCAAGCACCGCAGAGCCTAACGTGGGGCTTGATCCCCCAAACTGTGAGACCATGCCCTGAGCCAGAACCAAGAGTTGGACACCTAACCGACGAGGCCACCCAGGCGCCCCCGTAATTTCTTATAATGCAGAAGTTTCAGTGCCATTTTTCTTCTAGTTTTGTGTGATGCTCAGAGAGGCCCTCCCTGCTCTAGTTGTTCAAAAGTCTGAATCTATATTCAGATATTTGCAGAGGCCACATGTACTCCATGTTTCCCTCTAACACCAGAGCTACGCTGTTCTTTTCTAATATGAAATCTTTCATTCATGTGAGATTTTTGTCTAAGGAAATAAGGGTGGAGTCAAACTTTTTAGACGTTTTCAAACGGCTAGCCCAGATGTCCTATTCAGTAACGCACCTCAGATGGCCACCGCTTCATCGCTCATACATTCCACTGGGGTCTCAAACAGCGACCTCCGCCAACCACTACTTCTAGCGCCGTGTCCACTAATAGTGATGGACTCAACAGAAGCGCTTTCATCCCCGGCTCTGCAGGGAGGATGCTTGTGACTGGAGTCTTTTTCCCGTTACTCCTATTTTGCTTCCACAAACGTAGAACTACTGATTTTTATCGAATGCCTCTTAAATTCCTCAGAAAATGATAATCCTTTAACACTGCTATGGCCAGTTAAGAGTTCTTTATTTTGAACCAATTTTACACTGCTGGAATGGACTTTATTTGGGCAAATGCTTGCTTTTTAAGAATATGCTGAACTTAATTTGCAAATATTTTATTTAGAAATTTTGCAATGTTCGAAGCAAGTCGGCCTGTTGTCTTGTTTCTGGCTGTTAAGTGTTGTCAATTTTCAATGTTATACTCATTTTACGCCAAGAACCTGGCGGCTCTCCTTCGTTCTGCGCCCTGCTCAGTCCAACGGCCCTGAGAACCTGCTTCGAAGATCTGGGAGACACATCTGTAAGACCAACTGGAGTGACGTTTTTTGAAACTGCGTCTCTGGGACAAAAAGACTCCTAAATTCCTCTCACGGAAATTGTGCTTAATCCCGTGCTAGCTGCTGGGGCGAACTGTTGTGACTTTTACTTTGCCACCAGGGATCCATTCCACAGATTCCTCCTCCGGAATGCTCAGAGAGCTCAACACGCTTTCAAACTTTTCTGAGAAGATCATACAAAGGCTGGCGATCTTTCCTAGTCTCTGTAAAGTTAATTTCTAAAGTCGGCATCCAGCAGCTGGAAATTTCAATTCACGCAACGAGCAGCTTCAGGGCAAGTTACTGTTTGCTAAAATTCTCTATAGAGTGGAACAGAGCTTCCAGAAAAATCCAAAGGCAAAAACAAAGTACTGAGTACTACAGTTACCACCTTCAAGGTAAGTACTAGAACTGATGGTAAGCAAAAGCCCCCTTAATTTAAACGATCAGTTTTTAGGAATGTTCTTCCATTTAAAATTCTATGTGACTTCATTTTCCCAAGTCATTTTATTTAGATTTAAAATAGGATATTTTACAAAAAGATGGAAAAAAATACCGACCTTTAGTTTTAAACTTCTGAATACATTTACTATACTGATCAGGTATTAAAAAACCAAAGGCAGTCTACATCTTACAAATGTTAAATGTTTATTCATTTAACAAAACTTGCTGTATCCAACACTGAGTTCACCACAGGTAATAAACGGTGGTTAGATTCCTAAGCCACTGACAAAAATTCAAAAACACTGTACTATTTTAATATTGCAGTATCTCTATCTTTTGAATAGCGTCACATTTTTACTGAACAGATTAAGATGAACGCCAGCCACCACTTCCCAGGGTCCTCGCAGAGCAGGACAGAAGCTCCCTGAGCACGGAAGTGGGGTCCTGGAAGCCAGGGGCGCGGAGGGACCTTCCCCACCGGCCCTCCGGGACTCCAGTGCATAGGCCTCGAGCTTCCCTGGGGAACAAGGTGCATCCGTTCTGTTTCCGGTGGACTACTGTGGCACTTCTAAGCAGCATAAATGCAAAAGTTCTTCAGGAAGAAGGGAGGTGACAGAGGACAAGGCAGGGAGCCTATCTTGCAGCAATTCTGGGGAAAAGTGAAGTCTTTTGGTCCTATTTATAGCCAAAGAGACATCTATCCCTCAGGAATGGCTGCCTTTGATACCAAAGGATAATAGACATTTCATACTTAATCAGAAAATCAAAGTAGTTATGACCCCTAAATAAAATACACATACCTTTAACAGAAAATAACCATTTAAATGAATCAGGCTAGTTCCATGCAATGGAATAATCTGCAGACATTTGTAAATAAAAGAATTTCTGCATTTACTAAGTATTAATAGCGATACCTACAACATATTAAAGGATTAAAGTTTTTAAAAATGTACATCCAAAGGGGGGGAAAAAGCCCCACCTGAAAAAGCCTTCTTAAATTAAGTCCACCTAAAATCAGGGACTGCAATTTTATAGTAAGTACTAATGAAATAATTCATGGGATTTTATTCTATAGTAAAACTTGAAATTTAAATATATACTTTACCTCATACTTAATGAAATCTTGATTACAATAATTAATTACGTGCTCTTTCACAGAGCTAATGAAAAAGAAACGCTAAGAAACTGTTCTGGGAAAAGCATGTGATCATTCATTTTGCTTCCACAGAGTATTTATAAAGAGTGATTTTAGAATAAAAAAACAAACAAGAACATCCTCAAATTTCCCAAGAGCCACTCTTGCTCCTTAGACATTAAAATCCTTCCAGTTTGAAGGATCAATCATATCCCTTACCCTCATCAATTTTCTCATCTTTAATCACAGCAAGGTCTACCTCTATCAGATTCTCTCATTGTTTAATTGCTTGGAAATACCTATTTTTCAATATCATGTTCATCAACCTCAGGAAATTCTGCAACTTTTGGAAAATTTGCACATTTCACTTTATCAAAAAATATAAACTTAATATAAGTGTTTTATTAGTGAGTGCCCGACCTGAAAGTGACTTATACCTGATAGAAGAGACAAATCTAAGAAGGCTGTCAGAGTGGAGACCCTTTTATATTGGCATGTCAATACTGGTATGGTATTAACGGTCTGGCTTCCCTAGATAACCCTGTACCTGCTGAAACTCAGAAAATGAGTAGCGGGATATTAACCACCTATGACTAATCATCTGCCGTTTTTATGATCTGTTTTGGTGATCAGAAGTAGTTTATACACACACACATACAGTTCACGTATGTACATATAAGTTATAGATACGTAATGCCTCATATGCGTTTACACAAACGTGTACACGTAGAGAGCACATGAGTGAAGAGTGCACATACATCAGTGAGCGCTCTCGATTTTGTTTTTTTTTTTTCCTTAATTTTTGAGAGAGCATGAGTGGGAGGGGCAGACAGAGAGAGGGAGACACAGAATCCAAAGCAGGCTCCAGGCTCCGAGCTGTCAGCATAGAGCCCAACGTGGGGCTTGAACTCACGGACCATGAGATCATGACCTGAGCCGAAGTTGAAACGCTCAACCGACAGGGGCACCCAGGCGCCCCTATGAGCACTCTATTTAAAAACAAATTAAAAAATTCTCCAAACTACAATGTCCACAAACTACATCTAGGAGAAAGCATTAAAGTTGATCGTGATGGAACGTAACAGGCTACTCCGATACCTGGAGAAGAGACGGACGCCAGCTGGAGTTTACTCTGTGCCTTCTGAGAAGAGAGCATCGCACACCCTACATAAAGGGCTTGGGTCTGTAGTGCTGTTTTCACGCTGCAGTTCAGTGGATTTGAAAGGCTAGAGCCATACGTCCATAAAACAGAAAAGAACTTGAAGAACTGAAAAACATCTTCTAGATGCACCTAAATTGAATGAATCAACGACAGAGAAGTTTAACTTTTCCTCACATTCGGTGGGTTCCAAATCCTCTTTCCGCTAGTGTGTAATTACAGAAAACAAACACCTGGTTGCAGCATTCTGCTGCTTTGTCTCATGACTTCCCATTTTCCATGCTTAGCCAATGAGGAGGATGCAAACGAATTCCAAGGGCTCGCTGTAACTCTACATCTGAACACGTTTAACAACAATGAAATGAGAACACTAAGGAGGAAACCAAGACAAGTGACGCTGGGGGGAAGCCTCATTCAGAAAGTACTTCGAAGATGCAGTTAGCATCGCCAACTGCGCCAAATGCCGCGGAGGGGCAAGGAAGACAGGAAGGCCTCCTCGACCACTGGAGGTCACCGGAAGGTCTTAGCTGAGCAGCGGAATATGCTAAATCACCGCTCTGAACAGCACTTTCTCACTGGTAATGGCACTCATCAACCCAACAGACTGGGCTGCCGGGATTATGAAATACGTCGACGGGCCTAGCATGCTAGCACGCAGCAAAGTCCGTCTTGTCTAACCTCCTGACTGGGGTCTCGATGACAGCACTACTTCGCGGGGCCTGTGTTTATTGGCACAGCCTCTTCGCTGTCATCAGCACACGTTATTTTCATTTTCATTAAAACTCATGACTAAAATACCCGACAACATCTTAGAGGGAAGAGTATGCTGACGAGGAGGAGCTTCGTACCTTCATGAAGAGTTTCATCAGGACCCTAAAGTGAAGGGCCTCGGCGCCGGCGAGGATCATCTCCAAGAGCCCAATGAGCAAGCGCAGGTAGGCTCGGCCGTCTTCTCGCAGCTGCCCGGGGTCCCACCACACCTCGTCTGCATGGACACGGACAGAAAGGGAGCCGCTGCCGACACTGGTGTGGATGCGCTGGGGGGAGCTTTTCACTCAAGACGCAGTGCCATTTCTAGGGTATCGCATTCAAAAGTCACGCTCTGTCCTACCTTTCGGAAACGACTTAGGGGCCTTTAGTGCATGAATGAAATTCTTCAGTGAAAACACGAGTAGAACTGCATCCTCCACGGCAATGTTCTGGGCGGTGCCGAGCTGCTCTATGTAATGTGGCCACAGCTGCGCTGGCACCTCTCCGTCCGTCATCAGCTCAAAGTGCCACTCTGCGGGGATGTCCTGAGACGGTAAAGGAAACAAGGACAACACAAATAAGAGGTTCGGAGTGTGGACTGTACACAGGAGAACTGCAACGGAGGTAGGACTGGGTAACATGCAAAATTCTGTCTCTGTGTGCATTTACGTGAGAGTTAAGAGCTTTCATCAAATCTGTAAAGAGGTTCAACCATCACTATTAAAAAAAAATACAAGCTATCCACAATTTCACGTTATCTCTATTTTCTCAACATACACATCTAAAAACAAACGTTATTCATATAAACTGTGTTTATCAAGTGACACACTTCTACACGGAAAGGAGCTGGACTTCCAAGAGACCCTTACTGGGCCTTCCTCACGGCCCACTTTTACAGCTAAGATGACGAGGGCGCACGGTAACCTCTCCGAACCTGCAGACAGCTCTAAATCAGCAGGAAAACGTGAGGGTGTTCAGAAATGATAGTGGAGATACTCAAAAGCGGCAGGAGAAAATACGAAAGAAAACGACGAGGCTCCGTAGAGGGGAGCGGCCGGCAGGAACCTGGACGGAAAGAGCCAGACTTAGAAGAAAACGTCTCTCTGGAGGGATCTCACTGGCTTGGTACGCTGCTGCAGCCGGAAAGAGTCTCAGGATTCCCAGAAAGGGTGCCGAATGTAAAACACGTCACCCGCATGCGTGTGCGTGTATGTGTAAAACACTCGAACTGTTCACACTTCTAACACCAAAGGGAAAGGTGTTACCGTTCAGGCTGCCACATTCCACAAAAGACAACAAAGAAAGAAATCAAGAAGAGCTTATCTGGGCTACTTTTTTGAAATATAAAGATCTACTCTTTTCGAGTTTACATGATTTCAGGTTAACGACGACCATGACCAGAACTAGAACTTGCAAAATCCCGAGGGCATTTGTAAACGTGGAAAAGACGCGGACTCATTCAGCGAATCCTACAATGAAGAGCCCTCTGAATGACGGAGGACAAATAAAAACTAAATACTGTTAAAGGGGGCAGATATTAAAAGAAATAATCTTATTACCTCACAACATGGTACTAGGTAAAAATATAAACAATTGAAAGACGTTTCTTAGCTGATACCATGAAAGAGGAAGCCGGTGAGATCCAAATGTGATGTGATGTTAAAACACGAAAGGTCGATTCTTAGGAAACAGAATGAAGTAGTATTCAGTCCAAGCACTAACACAGCTAGTGAATCCTTCATCATGAAGGGCGTTAAGTACAACTCAGATAACTACCCAATAAAGGTAATAAAGGGGAGAGTCAACCATTAGGAATGAAACATCGCAACCCTGAAGTTCTATAATTCGATTAACTTTTCCAAGTCACTATCGACTACTCCCCAAGGCTGCTTCCCAATTCACTGAGTCTCCAAAGATTCAGCATCTCAGCCCCAGTTTCCAGTTTTGCCGTGATCGACAAGCCAGACTGCCGCTTTCCTCAGTTTTCCAGAGACTTCGCGCTACTCACCACTGCAGTAATGACACCTTCAAGCTTCTTTATTTTTTTCTGCAACAAACTGAAGACTCTTGTCGCAAATGGAAAGTGAGTTTCTTTTAAAGATGAGCAGCAAGAAACGAGCACAGCCGTGACCACGTGAGAAGTCACTTTCTGCTTCAGGCTGAAGCACTCCTTCTCCCCAATGCCTATTAACTCCTCCACCTTGAAAAACAAACATTCTCCATTACTGGCAGCTCTCCGTTCCCATAAAACAATTTTTTCTACCTCAGACCTATCTGGGTATTACATTTAGGGTGAGATGACAAATACAAAGTATTTAAAAAGCAGTAAGCACTGACTTCTAAATAAATAAAAAAATAAAAAATTTCAGAATTACAATGAACATAAATAACTGCACTTGGCAACCGGATAAATGCTTTAAAATTATACACCTAATACCCTGACAAAGCTTTATTAAAGCAAAAAAAAAAAAAAAAAAATCCTTTCAGATACTTTGCTAGGTTAACAAAAAACACGACTTCATAATTTAAAACAAAAGGAAACAGGAAAGTGAAAAGGTACACATTATTCTCAGTAGTCCAATGTAAAACCGCAATAAAAAATTTACATAAAATGTAAAAGATTTCAAACAATCTGCAGAATATACTAACATTACATGTTTAAACAAAGTAGTCAAAAATGCCAACGTTACTTAGAAAAAAAAACCAAATGAAGCAAACATGGAGAAACTCGAGGGGGGGGGGGCCCTTCCACAGCCGACCTACCATCTTCAACATCGAGGGAGGGTCCCCTGCCCTTATGTTGTCAGCCAGTAACGCGATCAGCTTCTGATTTGCTGCACCAACTACTTTGCCCGACTCTGTGCTTTTAATCACATTTTCAAGAGCTGTTAAAAAAAAAAAAAAAAGAACACGAAGGCCCTTATATCACCAATGTCACCTAAAGAATTCTACAGAGTAGGAAATTTCGGCAAAAGTTTTCTAATTTCCCTATGAAGGTCTGCTCTGTATTTCTCCTTTTGTCCAATTCTGCATCTGCGTGTGGGCCAGCTTCCTTTCCACTGTCCAGCTGCCCACGCAGTGGGAGCAGGGGCGCCAAACCCCCTTCCCGACGCAGCAGAAAATCTGCATCTAAGTTTTGATTCCTCAAAAACCTATTAACAGCCCACCGTTAACCCGAAGTCTTACTAATAAACAGTTGTTTAACACAGATTTTCTGTTATATGTATTCCATACCGTAGTCTTACAATAAGCTAGAGGAAAACAAGTACTATGTAAATAATTCTGAGGAAGAGAAAATGCAGAGCGCTGTACAGTATTTATTGGAGAATACCCACATTTCAGTGAATCTGCGCGGTTCACACCCGTGGTGCTCAAGGATTGTAGGATTTGATCTCAGATTTTTGATCTTAAAATTTCTTGCTGCCACGGAACACAGCAAAAAGGATTTCAAATAACAGTTACAGCTAACATTTAATTGTGCTTTTTTTTTTTAAAGTGTTTTCTCTAAAAGGCAAACTGAATTTCTTACCTTCCTTCCAGCCTCTTAATATAGGGTGCAGAGAGCAAATTCCCGACTTTGATAAATGCAGAGCGATTTTCCTCTCCGCAGATTCCGCATCATCACTGGTGATGACCATAAATGGCAGCAGATGTACCACCACCTGATTCGACAAGTGTTCACTTTCACTCAGGAGCTCTTCCTTAATCAGTATGTCTGCTGCCACCTCGAGTACCTTGTACCTAAGACACAAGCAGATTTGGCTGAGAAACCCGTAAGAAACTTAAATTCAGCCCCGAATCATCATTACATTGTCCCTGCTCAACAGACAATATCCTGGTCTCAACAAACACATTATCCAGACACACCAACTCAATCTCTTCAAATCCACACCAATCAGGGAGTTATCTGGGAGAGTGATTTTAAACTGCTAATGCTGTCAAATCTTTTTTTTGAGAAATCATTAGGCTGATCATAGTAACAAACACGTCACATTGTGTATCTAAACTCCACTAGAAATCACAGACTTGTAAGTTAAAAAACTCTGAACATATACTATGTGCTAAGAATTAAATTATGATGGATACAAAACAAAAGCCTGCAAGACATGCTCTCTTCCTCCAAAGAACTTAGTCATTTTTCTTTTTTTTTTTCTTTTTTCTTTAAATTTTTTTTTAACGTTTATTTATTTTTGAGAGACATAGAGATAGAGCATGAGCAGGGGAAGGGCAGAGAGAGAGGGAGACACAGAATCCGAAGCAGGCTCCAGGCTCTGATGAGCCATCAGCACAGAGCCCGATGTGGGGCTCGAACTCACAGACCGTGAGATCGTGACCTGAGCCAAAGTCGGCCGCTTAACCGACTGAGCCACCCAGGCGCCCCCTTAGTCATTTTTCATACGCAAAGCTTAGATGCCAAAAATGAAATAACTAGAGCTCATTAAATAATACAGAAGGTAACCATGGGCCTCTGAGTTTATTTTCATATATTTGTATTTCATTATAAAGTAATATACTATCCTTGGAAAAAATGAACAAATAGAATTATATGTATATATAATGTATAAATTCATTATAAATGTAACATGCATAAAAAAAATAAATGTAACATGCATATATGCATAAATGTAATATGCATAATATACATACATATATAATATATAAATTCATTATAAAGTAATATACTATCCTTGGAAAAAATGAACAGTTTTTTTTTTTTCATTTATTTATTTTCAAGAGACACAGAGACAGAACGTGAGCAGGGGAAGGGCAGAGAGAGAGCGAGACACAGAATCCGAAGCAGGCTCCAGGCTCCAAGCCGTCAGCACAGAGCCCGACGTGGGGCTCGAACTCACAGACAGTGAGATCATGACCTGAGCCGAAGTCGGCCGCTCAACCGACTGAGCCACCCAGGTGCCCCAAAATGAACAGTTTTAAGCAGAAAACTAAAACTTCCGGGGCACCTGGGTGGCTCATCAGTCAGTTAAGCATCTGACTTCGGCTCAGGTCATGATCTTGTGGTTCTGAGTTCAAGCCCCACATCAGGCTCTGTGCTGACAGCTCGGAGCCTGGAGCCTGCCTCAGATTCTGTGTCTCCCTGTCTCTCTGCCCCTCCCTCGCTCTCTGTCTCTCACAAAAATAAACATTAAAAAATTAAAAAAACAAAAAATTACAACCCCCTCCTACCCTACTTCCCAGATTTCAGTATTATGTCACACATTATAAACATTCTACATTTTGAAGAAAAAATTTCAAACACAGAATAGTATAGCGAACCTACATAAATCCTAATTCTTTTACAATTCAAGAATTACATTATGATTCATTCCACTACCATGACCAAAGAATCATACAACTATATTAGAAAATGCAAAAATGGAAAACAAAAAAGAAACAGGTGTAACAATTTTGTTAATTCAAAACAGTTTATGAAAAGAAATGAATACATACCATCCCCTATTTTTTGAAAGTTCTGCTCTTCGAAAGAGATTCAGAAGATTTGAAACAGTCACTTCTGAACTAAAGTGTTGTTTAAAAATCTAAATGGGAAAAAACCAGCCATAAGTAAATTTTTCACTTGCTTCAAATACATGCGGTATGTGACGAATTTATCTCCCAATAGGCCTTGCATAATTTCAAGGCTTTATGAGAACTATTTCTCAAAAGTGGCATTCGTGAGCCAATTTCCCACGATCCCAAGGGATTTACTATTGGTAACAATTCATGAAGCACTTTTCCCTCTGGAAGAACTCCCGTGTAATACCAAGCTGTGCAGTGTGACTTCTCCTGTGAGCTCTCCTTAACCAGGCTTAGGTCTCTGCTCTCGGGAGAACAAATTTCCAATGAAGGAATAATTTCCAAATATAGTTCTTCCTAGAGCAGAGATTCATAGGAGAAGAAAATATTTACAAATTTTGTATTTCAACGAACAACAAATTCACTTACCTTAAAAGCATTTATAGCCGACAAAACAACATCTATACTGTCATCAGCTAATCGGGTTAGAACAGCTTCTTTTATGAAAGACTCATCGACACTCTCCTGAACAAGAAAAAAAAAAAATTACTCGCTGCTGAAACCTCCTAAGATTTTGCACTAGAAAGGAAGCTCGGTTTTCTGAAAAGCACTCCAGATTATCGGGAAGAAATGCAGGCTCCGGCCTAGATGCAAATTCAAACACTCTAAACATACCTGCACTGAACTAGGTAAACTCTAAAGGGCCTTTTTATTTTTATTATTTGTTTTAATATAATTTATTGTCAGATTGGCTTACATACAACACCCAGTGCTCATCATCCCAACAAGTGTGAACAATCTTTTTAGATAAGTAATTATTTGGTATAAACTTTTTCCAGTTTCTACTGAATATACAACAGAATATGCATAATCCAAATATAATTTCTGCATTCAGAAGTTCATCTTGTTAGATAAGAGCCTGGATACTGAGAGTGCGAAGACTAAAGAACAGAACATCTAGTTTAAATCCTGGCACTGCCCACCTACCAGCTGTGTGACCCTGAATGGGTAACTGAACCTTTCCCGCTCTCACCATTCTCATCCATAGAACAGAGCCGGTAACAGTGCCATCCCCAGAGGACTGCGACAAGATTAAACAATACACACCAGTGCTCAGAACCAGGCCTTTCACACAGTAAAAGCTAGCTATTATTAAGATTTTTACAAGGATAAGGACATGCACCGAGAAGCCAGTCTGCCAAAAAGAGATGCCATTTTCCTCACTAACAAAAGCAAATAAAGCACATAATCATTCAAAGTAACAGAAAGGTAAGACTGCAAATCAACCTACATACATCCTTACCTGTGGGTGGTGAAAAAAAATAACTAAAAAATGCTACACAAAATAATAAGGCATTCTGTTGGGAGAGAACACTAAAATCCCTAGAACACACAAACTGAAGTCCGACTTTCACGTAGCAAATGTCACCAAAATTTTCTGAAGAGCTAACCAGTAGTCAAATATCCCAGTCTGAGGACAGTAACCATACTTAAATCTAGAAGGGGAATGCGTACAGTGCCCTTTATTTAAACACTAAGCAAATCCAGAAGGGGACAGAGAAGGAAGAGATTTAAAAGAAGGATGAGAACAGCTTCGGATATAATATTAAGAGCTTCCAGGAATCCCTTTTTCATTCTAGACACTGGGATCTTCCTATTACAAGAAAGACCAGTATTCTATGGCTTAATTATCCAACAAAACAGCAATACAAACCTATCGACCAGATGAGAAATGAATCAAATCTACAGATTATAAATTGAGTCTCCCTCTCTCTGCCCCTCCCCCACCCCTTCTCAAAAATAAATGAAAAAATATTTTCCCAGATCCTAATGTTGCTACTATTTACATATCATTTTAAAATGAAATAACACAAAAATATAAAGTAAACCAAAAATATTATAAATATAAACCAAAAACTTTTAAGTCCAATATTATGAAACCCTACAAAACCAAAAAAACTTGAAATGAATTTACTATGGTAATTATGATCACATTCTCAAATTAAATTCTATTTGTGATATGAATCTGGCTCTAGCTATCATGACACAAGCTCGATTCAGCATATTCCTATCACTATGTGCCATGCAGACACTCAACTCTAGGACCACTTTTCTCTTCCAAAAATGTTCCAAATATGCAACAGTAGTACATGCATGAGACTGTAGATTACTGCAGATGAACACTCTTAATTACACTAACTGCACTAAATGTCTATACTGGTTAACTCTTCAAATCCATGATTTGATGACTATGTAAAAAAAAAAAAAAAAAAAAAATTAGTCCATTTGAAACCCAGAGAAAAATCGTAAGAACACAGTATTAGTGATAAGCTCATACAGCAAAATTGTGACAGTATTGTTTGAATGGCTGAAGTTCAGAAAATACTGCTCTGACTGAACTGCTGGTAAGTCTTGGTAAAATACCATTTTGATATAAAGACATTACTTACAAATTAAGGAAGCCTTCGTACTTACTATTCTCAGCCACCAAAATCTGAAATACGAATACAACCACAGGTACTGAAATCGCAGAACAGTGTTCCAAAAGCTGCTGTTCCGATGTCCCCAAATACACTTATGCTAAACTTAATACCAAAGTCGAATTCCAAACTACGGCATTCTCCGATAATTCGTGAACCTCTGCAAATGATCTAGAAGTTGTAGTTTGGAAAACACTGAAGTAATAGTGTGCAATGTGGAAACATGTGAAAATGGTGGTTATTAGAGCACGATGGCTCCTGGCACATACGGTGCGACGCCCTCTGTGTCACTCATCTCGTGTCTGTAATTACACAGTATCGACCGTAGCTGGTAACTTCAATTTCTCATTCTAGAAGGACACTGTTCATCTTAAGGATGAAAACATTACAAACGAAGCTATCTGATACAAACCTCTGATGTCTTCATGATATTTTTCAGATGATTAATGGCCAGAAGTCTCACAGGAGCAAGTGGATGGTTCAGACTGAGCATCAAGGATGTATCAGAATCTGCTAAAAACTACAGAATTCATCACGATCACCAAAAGATTTCACCATTAAAGCTGAGCATCTGATCAAGAATAAAAACCAGAAAAAACTGCTCCAAGATGCCCGACATATTTGGTAACATCCATCTAATTCCAGAAACCAAGAAGTAAAATCTTGGTCTCTAAAACGTAGCATGGGTACAACAGGTGAAAAAAATGTACATCGTAAACGTGGTTTTGAGTACACTTGTGTCTATGTGTAGGTTTATTTAGTGAAGCAATTCTATGAAATAACTCTGTATTCATTACAGGGACCTGACTCCAGACTGAGAAGCACCTGAAATACATCACTGTGTTAGCACCTAAATGAAAATATGAATTAAAAAACTGGTCACTGAACACAGAAAGCAATTCATGTACATGATTAAACAGTGACTTTCAAATTAATAACAACTTACTTCATTTATGTAATTAGACTAAAAAGGAAATATATCATTTTAATATTTGGCAATGAAACATTAAAGATGAAGGTCTAGTAACAAAAGACAAATAATCACATTTCTACTCATAATATTTATTTTCAAGACTAATTGTAAAAAACTGCTTAAATGTCTAACTTCTAGTAGAAAGATCGAAGGTGAATTAACAGGGAATTCCTGAAGTTCTAGTAGGATCATGAAATTAAAATCCACCTCCCTTTTTGTCATCAATGGCTGAAGTAGCCTCATGCGGCTAGTGGGGACTCCACCGGAAAGTGCACACAGGGGAGAAAAATCAGGACACGCGGGAAACCTTAGCGAAGCCCCCTTTGGTGACTGCTAATAACATTTCCAAAGAATACTTTTCCTGAAATAAGTATCACACTCAGCTATTTAAACTGTCATGCCTTTCTCCAACAATTCGATGCATCACTGAACTGAGGCCTCAGAGCCTCCCTTCAGGGAGCTTGGGAAGCCGTGCTGCATCTCACCTGCCCCTAAAACTTCGCGAAGAAAGGAGTGAACTAGCCAGTTTACCTCCAGCACTCGTCACATAACCACACAAACATACCCAGAATTGTAGTAGTTCCTCTGAAGAAAAACTTACCTGATACTTTCCTCCACTTGTAGAAAGAGAGATAAACTGATGAAAAAGCTCTTGTTTTTTTAAATCTGTAATTTCTTTTAGGCGTTCCTCTAATACGACATCTAATGTTCTGGGATATCTGGGAAGAAATTAAAGAGTTAATTATTCTTAATGAAGTCACTGACCACACGCACCGTATATGCATAAAAAACATATAAATAAAACCTTATATAGAAATAAAAATTACTCTCTACAGTCCCCAAACAGCCCCTAGTTCTTATATAGGTCAAACACACTCAAATCCCATACCGGTCTTCCTAAGGATAAAAAAAAAAAAAAAAGCGCCTCCTTACAGTTCATTCCCTAGGTTATGATGCGACTGCAAAGAAGGGCACAAACGCAGCACTTACTTGCTTTCTAAGAGCCTGATAAGGGGAAGAAACTGTTCATTAAGCAAAGATACTTTATCAGGATCGATTTCTTCCTGCGAACTATACGAAATATACTCTTCAAAAAGAAGGCTGCAAAACAAAACAAGCATCAGCAGATATGAGAGCTACTATTTACCGAGCACCCGTTACATTTGCTTCAGAACTACTTCTGCCATACTTCCCGGAGGCACCAGTCACTCATTTCACACGTACAAACGCGAGGGCTGAGAACTCTCGTGATCCACCTGCGACCGCAGGGGGAGAGCCGCCGCCGAGCGAGTCCTCCTGAGCAATCAACAGCGGAGAGGCTCTCAACCCCAGACGATCCGGGCCCACACCCTCCACGGCACTCCCCACGTCTACTCTCCTTTAATCCGCAAGCCAATTCTGTGAGCGAGGGGCACGAAGGACACACGGCAGCAGACGGGCCGATGTTACACGGCAGAACCAGACCCAGGCAGCCTGGCCTTCAGAACTTACTACCCTACCCTCCTGGCAAGGAGGGGAAGGATTCGAACCCTTGTCTGACTGCGATGCCTACCTTCTTTTCCCTGTATCAAGTTGCCCTTTAAGTAAAAACAGAAAATGGGAGACTGCACTATCATTACCGAAAAGAAAGAATTTTCACTTCGCGCCAACCCTCAAGTTTCTAATTGATATTTACTAAATACCAAGTGTGATGCATTGTTTCAGGCATTTTGACGCACTTATTAACGGGAAACTCGAAACCACCACTCGTTCCATGCAGCTATAACCCAAATTCAGCTTAACTATTAACTTTCCGTGATCACATTTAAGCACTAAAGACAAATTACTTTTTCCTTCTATTGCCACAATTACTGCACTAAGTACTTATAATTAATGAAAGGATACGAACAAGTGAAGAATGCACCATAAAGACATAGCAGAAAACTGCCACCCGCCTCTGAGAAGCACACTAAGCCACAAGACTACAAATCAAAGCAGGTCAGAAAGAACAGCTTACCTAGCCAACAAATGGTCCAAGTTGTTCTTCAGTGATATATTTGTAAGTATAGCTTCTAAGTGTGTCCTGTAGATATGACCATCCGTCCCTTCAGCTTCTTCTCCTTAGTAGAGAACATAAATTAAAAGTGACGGCGAAAAAATTTTTTATGCTTTTACACTATTAAGTTTATTTACAGCAGAAAACTTTTCTATAGGAATAACTTTAAACCACATACACTGGTATCCAGCTTTTTACCTGTTTATAAAACAGGCCATTTATATTTTATATTTATATTTCTTACATTTTTGTACCTATCACCTTCACTTATGCCTTACCTGAAATTCTCTACCCTTTTAAAAACGAGTTTTTCATGCCTGTCTTATTAATTGGTTCCAGGTCATATCACAAGTGGCTCGAGCTGGGACCCAAGCCTAGAGCTCAACAAACTAGCTCCGAAAGCAGGCTCCACTTGCATCTCTGATGCGCCTGACTGCACTGAGCCGTCATCTCCTAGCCCGCGTTTACTGCACACAGATTACCGATCAGATGGCAGCCCTGCCTTCAAAGACGGGGACCACGTCATCACCAGAATAGGAAAAACATACTTTTACACAGTGCTAGTCATGTTTCCGAATCGCAGATGAAAAGTCACATGCAGCTAGGCAAACCTGATTTTCCAATAAACTGACATACTTTAGAGAGGTCTTCCTTTGTACGTTTTTCTTAGTCTAAATGGCAATAGGACCAAGCATTTCTTCTGGTCTTTCTCTATTTGTTGAAGGGTAAAAAGGCATAGAATGGAAATAATCATTTTTAATTCTCTCTTTTATGACTTTTTAAAATTTTGGGTTTTTATGTAAGAGATTTTCTTGGTCTTTCATGTTCAATGACTCAAAGGAGAAAAACATTTTGGCAAGTGAGTATTTGTTGTACATGAATCACTGAAGTTCATTAAATATTTGAATGAGGAGGGAAAGTTTTACTTAGTAACAGATGTTAGTCATTTTAAACTAATTCCATCCTCTTTTTCACAGAGTGTTTGGGAACACAGTAGAGGGGCCTGGGTGGCTCGGTGAGCTAAGCACCTGACTCCTGGTATCGGCTCGGGTCTTATCTCACTGTTTATGGGATCAAGCTCTGTGTCAGGCTCTGCACTGACAGCATGGGATTCTCTCTCCCTCTCTGGCCCTCCCCTACTTGTGCATACACACACTCTCTCTCCCCTAAAATAAACAAACATTAAAAAAGAACACAAATTAACAAGACGTACCAGAATTCTGAGCATATCTATTAACAAGTATCTCCTTCAACCAACCCACTCCCCACCTCAAATGTTTTTCACATTAAAAAAAAAAATTACACGAAAACAATTAGATAGCAGAAACTTGGAATATCTTAAAGATACTAACAAGAGTGTGGTTCCTATTTTAAGAGAACCGAATCTTAGACACTTCAGTTTCTGGACACGAAATATAAAACCACGAACCTGTCACATGATTAACGATGGAGACGACCAGATGGGGAAGCATGTAACGCAGAAGAGGACTGATATCGTAGCTCTCAGAAATCCCGTGAAGTACTGTGATAAGATCAGGGACGTTACACAAATGAGGAAATGGCCTTGGAAGAAATAAGTACGTAAAATGTTAACTTCAAAACTCAGATAACATATGGCAATTAAAAAGTATAAATTTATCTTTGAAAATAATTATTCAAAAATACTTTCACTCTCCTCGAATTATTATTATTTCCCAATTCAGCAGGTACCTACTTTTTCCCGAGGCTCTCTGGCTTCTGCCTCTGCATGAGCACTATCAAGCAACCTAATCCATCCTTGATCAAAGAGGAATTCTGGTCAACGTTTTGATGATCTGTGAAGCCAACGAGTTAACGAAGGTGTCTTCCAAGGTCACTTTCACAGCAATCTGACATATTATCATGTATGTTGCAGCTCTGTAATCTGGTAAAGATGATTTCAACCCCTAAATATTTTTTAAGATACAAGGAAAAATGATAAACTCTATCATTTATCATTTAATTCTACTTAAAATGTTACTTTACATCGACAGATTAAAAATGCCATAAACCGGAGATAAATACTATCTAACATACACTGAAGAGTCAACCATTCCTTGGAAGTTGGTCTCTTTTCCCAAGCACGCAGAGAGGAGGGATCTCAGAAGGTCTCCCAACTCAAACATCCACTATATACGCTAAGAGGATCCAACAGACTCTTCTTTTATAGGCGAACACCCACCAGTGGAAAGGAGACTTCGGAAACAAAACAGGGTCTGAATAAAGGCAATAACTTTGGGATACCAGCAGGAAGTGAAAGCAGCGCCTCCATGGGGAATCTGGGAGGATGGTAGTTAAGAAGGCACTTGGGAAGAAGAAACACTGAGAAGTGGAAGTCCTTGCAAAAAGAATGGGAAGAGAGCGCATGCCTTCGTGAGATTTCCTAATCCATTCTGCTTCCAGTGAGTCAACATGACTGCTAAGAAAACAAATTTGAAAGGTAGTGGGGCAGGGCCAAATAAGCCAACAACTTATTCTTGTAGGATCTTATTTAGGGCTCTTTTTTCGCAAGTTTTTAAGACAAAAAAGTCACATTTTTTACCTAAAAATTAAATCCTGCCACCATCTGAACTATGTCATCAACTTAAAAATATTTATGTCTGAGTGACATAAAGCCAGGAAATTCCTTCAAATATAAAATAATCTACTTTACACAGGAGCAGGACCGACCTTTTGGATGTATGGAAAGAGCTTGGCGACTATATTATCCAACACGCCGTCGGCAGCCACCAGAGCAGACACGATGGTAGAAGCATAAAAAGTTAAGAGCACCCTCAACTGAGCTGAACTCCCAGGATACTCAGCAAAAACCTAGAACAAAAAACAGCCACATAGCAAAGGTAAAAATGAAAGGCCAATTAGATAAACGTACGGGAATATTCACAGCTCCCCTCAACTACTTCAGACTGGCATTTTTATTTTTACCATATGCAACATTAAATACGCGAATGCAATGGTTCAGTTAAATACGACAAGAATGAACAATTCTCCTGACTTCTGATCATCTCTTAAACAGTCATTGTAAATTGAATTTGACAAGAAACAGAATAATTCATTTTTGTAGGAAAACACCTCTGTGATGAAAGACGGACTCAAACTGCTCATGCTCCAGAACAGCAGGTCTGTTAACAAAAGGAACTTCTTCAAAGTGCACTGCCATCAGGGAACGCCTTGGCAGGTTTTCTTCATTCAAAGAAAGCAATCTCTTAATGGAGTTATAGAGTCAGGAAACCAGATACTACTCACCTTCACAGATTTTGTCACCAGACTACAAATGAAATCCATGAATCCAAGATCTTTGTAGCAGTGGGTGATCAAAGTTCCCCTAGCCAAGGGCACTCCATGTTGCTGTTATAGGCAGAACCAACAATTTTTAAGGATATCGATCAACTGATCATTTTTTTAAAGCACCTACCACAGTCACAGCTTTGTACTGGTACAGTTCATAAATACAAAATACAGCCTCTCCATGTAGCTGGTGGTAGAGAGGAAATGAACATATAAAATTGTGCAAACTTCGGAAATCCGTAAGAGGTCAGCAGTGGGGGTAGAGGTCCTCAGTGAAGACTGCCTGTTTGTGTGTTGCATTTTCAAGTGTATTTATCTAAGTCTGGATTCTCTAGATTCTTAGGAACTCTACTGGTTACACTGGGTTTTTGAGCCAATGCGCTACGGTTGTCTTTGCTTTACAGGAACACTGGAAATAGAAGCAGACGAGGAACCCAGAAAACTTACACTGCTATCCCACCGCTCAGCCTCATGCACGGCAGGTACTGGGTGCTCAAGAAAGGTTTAATAAATAAAAGGAGAACCTGAAGTGAACTTTACTAGTGAGTGCAGTTGCATACCTGAAACGAATGTGTCTGGAGAGCACTGGTGTCTGTGTGAAGAGCAGACGAAAAAAATGACCTTGATGTTATATTAGCAGGGGAGTAGAGTTTGGTGAGCTTTATTGCTTTACAGCCAAACTCTTAAACCGTACTTCCATCAAAAATTCCCATTCTTGGGGCGCCTGGGGGGCTCAGTCGGTTAAGCAGCCGACTTCAGCTCAGGTCATGATCTCACGGTCTGTGAGTTTGAGCCCTGCGTCCAGCTCTGTGCTGACGGCTCAGAGCCTGGAGCCTGCTTCAGATTCTGGGTCTCCCTCTCTCTCTGCCCTTCCCCTGCTCATACTCTGTCTCTATGTCTCTCAAAAATAAATAAACGTTAAAAAAAAATTAAAAAAAAAAATTCCCATTCCTTTCTTTTTACTACTTCTGTTCACTGACCTCACTATCACCACACGAAGTAACTCCTTTCAAGGTCCCACAGTCTGTTAGTCTACTTTTGCCCTATCTGTCCTCCTCCTAGCCTGAACAGCCATACTCGGTAGTCAGTAAAATATCTGTTAACATAAATGTACTTTCTTCTACATGTTGCAAACAAAGTGAAAATGGCCAAGTCAGCTGTTTTATTATAAAACCATGCTAACTGATCCTTACCAGATCCTGCCTGTAAGGCAACCATCCTTTTATTCATCTAGATTAAAGCCCAGCATCTTTTTTTTTTTTTTTACAACTTTAATAATTTCCTTAAGTCCTTCATATCATCCTTATCCTTTCAATTTTTTAAAGTATTTTTCTGCTTTTCTTCACCTCCAATTGTTTTTTTTAAAGCAATTCAATTCCAAGATCTAAAGTGTCAGACGGTACTATAGTGGAAGATAATAAACTTTAAAATCAGATCTAAATTCAAATCCTAACTGCCATTTTATAGTTATTTGAACTCGTGCAAGTACTTCTCTTAGCCTGTGCTCATCTGTAAAAATAGCTTTGTGAAAACCCAAGATAATAGAACGTGAACTGCCTAGCCTAATGTCGGGTGCTAAGTAAATGCCCATTTCAACAAGAACTTAGGAAATAAAAGTGATGGAGGTAATACCTGGACTACCTTTAGGAGCACTAAAGACTTTTTTCCAAATTGTATCCCTTAGTCAAGATCTTCAACAATCATACCTTAACTGGTGACAACCAAAACCATTTGTGCTTTGGATTATTAATTTTCAGAAGCTGTATAACCCGTACAAATATTCTGGTCTCGTGGTATGGTAGAACACAAGCGATGAGGCTGTCTTGATTATAAAGATGATATGGAACCTGGGGGGAGAAAAGCAAATAATTCGAAATGACACAAAACCTGCAAGCATACATTTCCTTCCAGGTCCAGATTCTCTATCAATGAGCTAGAACTACTCAGAATGAATACCAGCAAAAACAAGCACACAAGCGTAAGCAAGATAAAGAGCGCTACAAGATAAGCCTCTATTTGCACTAAAGTACTCAACAGAGCTCTGTCAACTCTTATGCAGTAATATTTTTTAATATTCAATATCAAAATTTACATCCCATTCACTTTCAACTTAAAAAAAAAATCTATTTATTAAATTAACATAACTGTGGGACCACTGTGGTCAAGCCAACAGAAAACCAACGGGTCGACTAGACAGCAACGCTCGGCTCTCTCGATGCTCTGAACTTAAGCTTCTTCAGCTTATCAGAAATGTAAAGACAGAAGACTAAAATCACGGGACTTTCCCTGAATTAGGAAAAACTGTCAGATTACAACTATATATAACTTGTCCCTAAACTTCACACGACTTTGTACTGGCCCCTCTAGGTTCATTAATCACATGAGATACACTGACTCCTTTCTGGCCTTGAAGACCTGGCTCAAATGCCTCCGTGTTGAGGATGCTCTTCCTAATCCTCCCAGCAAAGTGACTCCTCTCATGTCTATTCACACTCTAAACTTACTCGCCAAGATGCTACTTTCTTCACCAAGCTTTCCTCAACTACTTCAGGCAGCACCACCGCCCCAAACTTTGCAAGCCCTTTATTTCAAAACGATAACTGAGGGCAGCCTAGCCTACTTAACCTTGTACTGAATCTACTGTTTACTTAATAAATACGTTACATGAAGAAATTAAACAAAGTACTGCTTACGCTAACGATCTACAGGGGCCGGGGAGAAGGAATGAAATACTAGAAGGAAAAGGGCAACCTTACAGACTTCCTGTTCCTTGTCTGATGACTCTAATGTTGTGATAACCACAAGACCCGAGTTAAACTTAGGTTTTCTCAATGACTCACTTGCTTCCAGAAGGCAAATCACTTTATCCCCATGTCTCCAATTAATGAAATAGAGCCCTTTCTCCTTTTAGAACATGTAACCCGGGGCAGAATAAACAAAACTGTGGAAGCCGTGATGTGACGCCAGCTGAGTGAGGAAATACACCGGAGTATTCTTACTGAGACAATTTCCAAAGACTCACACCTTGGCAAAGGTTTGGAAGGTCAAACCTTGGACACGGTCTTGTATCTCAGCTGACTAGTTGTGGGACTCAGGTAAGCAACCCCTCCATGCCTCGGTTTTGTAAACTGTGCCATGGGGATAACACCTGGATCTTCCCACAGGAAAGCCGTGAGCATTGACACGGTGCGTGCCAAGGGCTTATCACAGAACCGGGTACGCTCAATATACATGGACCGTCACTGTTCTTCTTCAGTTATGGTATTTCAGAGAATACCGTTTGCTTCTTCCCAAAGCACTGGTTTTGTTACTGGGGCAAGAAAGCAGCTCAGTAATACCCTTTGCTCCAAATACGCAGTAACGATTTATAGTGGCCTATTAACTTCAGACCTCCGGCAGGTGTCGTTCTAGCCACAGAAAGGGGTTTAAGAGGATGGCGTGCTTATCTCACCTGACCGACAGAATGTTAACTTCTCCAGGGCCCTAATTTCTCAGCCCTAACTTGGTTTAAATGTTCCCATCGCTTTTTTAAAAAGGTCAAAGCTGTTAGCCCACAGTTATCGCTGTAATTTTATTTGCTACCTGTGAATCAACCACTCCAGACACTTCTGCGCCGGCTTCAGCAGGAAGTAAGGGGACAAGTGAACAAGGAACAAGGAAATGTTCTCATCCAGCTCTCTGTTCACCGATTTGGTCTGAACGCTGCGCTCCAGCGTTTTTGCTAGCTGGCTGAACAACGGTGCTTCGAACTGCTCGAAGGAAGGATCGATCCCCAGCAGCTCGTCCAGGCCAGTGCACCCTAGGAAAAGGACAGTTTATGCAACAAACCGTTCGTGCGCAAACTCACCTCACCCCTCTTTCACAGTTTTAACGTATCCCTAAAAATCTCGTACAATCTGTACTAGTCCCAAACACAGATGTCTAGGTTTCAACGTAAAAAAACAAATCCTGTCTCCCCAACTAGAACAGAAAGTTCTGCCTGGCAGGTGCCATTTTCAAGAAACAAAACCCCTTACAATAACCAGGACTCTCCCCATAGGAATTGGGAAGACTCCGCCTCTACCCAGGCCACGCCTCCCACTTTTTTGACTGTTCTTTCACTCCACACATGTCAACCTCCCCAATCTTGTTTCGTCGTCTGTGAAATTCAGATACTGCCATGTTTCAAGCATTAAGCACACAGTTATTTGTTATATCCTCTTTCTCTGAACATAAGTTAACACATTAGAAACTCTAAGGAAGACGGGGGGGAGGGGGGGTCAGAGGAGAAAACAATACAGCAACATTCACAAAACAGGTGCTTCGAAGCCCTTTTCTTAATTAACGGGTAGCTCACCAATGGCAAAAGCGGTGTCCCTGTCGATGGTGGCCGCTTCCTTGGGGTCAAACAACAAAGAAGCAACTTCATCTCTCGATAACAGACTGCGGTCACTTTGAGGGAGGGCGAGGCGTTGGAGTTGCTGGGCTAAGGACGTCATCTCGCAGGCAGGCGGATTTCTGAAAACGTTGGCTAAAGAACAAAGACACTGTGAGGAGTCTCCAGAAAACTACAGGTGGCTGAACCACGAGCCTTTAGTGCCTCGCATACAAGTAAGTTTCTTCGCACTCAGCGCCGACACTGACACCCAGCCGGCTGCCCCGGGACTCACGGACCCCAGGGTACAGACGCCACAGTAACAGCGTGAACTCAAGTTCCTGGGGCCGCGCCGTGGCTTTCTTCAGCCCCGACTCCGCAGAGACTCGAAAACCCGCGGACACCTCACTCTTCCCTGTTATACCGTCTACTCCCCTACAGCTCCTGCTCACCGAGAGCTCGAATTCGGGACGCACGTCTACAGTTATCAGTTTTCACAGCAGCTCCCACATGCTATCAAAGCGGCCGGCTCTTGCCCGGAAAGTAAAAGCATGCTTCAGCGGAACTTCCGGTTCCGGACACTACGGCAAGAGAAGAGGTACAAGCTTGTCAGAAATGCGATATGATGACTCCGCCTCCCTGCGTCGAAGCCCCGCCCCTTCGCCGTGCCAGCTTTCAGGCTCTGGCTCTGGCTATGCGTTGGGTCCTGTGACTGTGCTGGGGCTACCCGTCCATGCCCTGCTTTGTGCCTGAAGGTTTCAGTCTCGGGGCTAGGCTTTTGTCAGCGTTAAGGATCAGTAGCTGGAACTTACCAGCTTTCACTATGTACCTGCAGATTAGGCCAGTAGTTAAAAATGTGGGCTATGAAGTCACGTTGAGTGGGCTCAAATCCCGGCGCCTAGCGTCCCTGAGCTCCACCGAATTATTTCATCTGAGTTTGTTACCTTCTCTATAAAGGTGGGGAAAGCCTGAGAATTTCAAGGTCGAACGATGTGAGCCGCTCTGTAAGCGGTGCAGCTTGCCAGCACCTTAGATCTTGGGGACCATCTTGTCACCTATACTTAATTTTTTTTAAATTTTATTTCAAAGTTAACTCTGTTGAGGGACAATATACAAACCAAATTACCCAACTCAGTTCAACAGTTCTATGAGTTTTAACAAATGAAGACGTAACTCTTTCCCCATTCAAGATATAGGAAGTTTCCATTGCCTGCAAAGGTTTTCTCTTGCATCTCTGCTTGATGCCAATTCCTACTCCCAGCCTCAGGCAGTCACTGGTCTTGGCTTCATTATAGGTTAATGTCGTTGAAGGGTGTCCCATATGGAGACACCACTATCTGTTTCCAAAGCAGGTGGTGGGTGCTACAAAAGGGAGCAAAGTGGTCTCTCCAAGAAGCTACCCCGGTCGCAAGAGTGATTGGATAGCCTATACCTTTTCTGGATGCGTTCATTACTCTCAAGAGATGGACCTTTTTTTGGTCCAGGGTGTTACTCTCTCAATAACCCTTTTCCCTGAAGATTGTTGGAAACACAGTTACAGATTTGGAGATCCCTGCTTCTATACTCAACAAGTATTCTCTGCGTTTTATTAATACAGTCTTTTCTTTTTTTAATATTTATTCATTTTTGAGAGAGAGAGAGAGAGAGAGAGAGAGAGGAGAGAGAGAAAGGCGAGCAAGGAAGGGGCAGAGAGAGGGAGACAGAAGATCCCAAACTGGCTCTGCTGACAGCTGAGAGACAGATGCAGGGCTCGAACCCACTAACCTGTGAGATCATGATCTGAGCCGAAGTCAAAACCTTGACCAGCTGAGCCACCCAGGTGCCCCATTAACACAGTCCTTTGTTGTTGTTTTGCTTTAACAGCATTGAAAACACCCCCACACACACAAATCTGTAGATAGTCAATAATCTTTTATAATAATAACCGTGTGGTGTTAACTGCCTTAGGAGAATAACATGAACTTTCTAAGTTCCGGTGGTATCTATTTCACCCAACCAAGCAGACCTCTCAAAGGAATGTTTTTGTTCTAATGTGTCAAGGGAATTTGCCTTGACAAGAGCAATCGACTTAGGGAGAAGTGAAAGTAGTAAGAAATGAAAACCAGCACCAGTTTATCTACAAAGCATATTTGCTTTTCCACTTGAAAAAAAAATTCTGAGTGTATGTTTTAAAGCTTTATCAAAATGAAAACTTTAAAAAGGAAAAATGCTACAGGTATTTGGTTCAGCTCTTCGCCTACCAAGAAAGAATTCACTGAGAATTTAAGCAAACAGGCATTTATTTGGGCAATGAGAATTGCAATTTGGGAGACAGAGTCAGATAGAAACTTGAGTTGCACTCTGAGGAAGACAAAGAGGGGACAGAGATGTAAAGATGAAAGATTATGAGTATAGTTCTCATCTAGGTCCTCTGTGCAAAATAGGAATTAAAAGTAGCTTAACTGGGATCGGGTGGATTAATAGATAAATGAGGGATTGAAACTTATCAAATCGGATTGCCTCCTTAATTTGAAAGATTCAGCTGTCATGGCGAGGAGGGAGTTAAGTCCAGGCTGAGGGCTCACAGTTCATGGTTCCTCCATTGAGGACATGCATAAAGTCTTCCTCTTTTACGGACCCTCCACCCTATCTAAAAGAGCTAGGCTCAGCTAGACTCGCTTACTCCACGTTGAAATCTTTTGTACCTTTCTATGTCAATTCCAATGGTATATGGTGCCATGTTGAATTCTACTTTGGAAGTAAATTAGGAAAGTAAGAAAACAAGCCAAAGATTCATAAATACATATATATTTGAAAAAGCATTTATTTAAAAATATACTGTGAGGTTGAATTATATCTTTTTCTCCATTTTAGGAGAATTCTTTGGCTATATTTCTGATTGCTTTCTGATCATGTCTTCCTCAGATTTTGTGACTGTATGCCCATCTCCCAATTTGATTATTCAGTTGAGGAAGAGAGCAAACTTACTTTCTCAGTTGTTACTTAAGTGTAAAATATCAGTTGTAGGGCATGTGTTGCTCGGCATTGCTTCTACCTAAACATTCTTTTCATGGTTTTTGCTATTTTACATTCATTAAATCCATAATTTTAGCTAGAACTGACACATATTTCTTGATGCAAGCATAAACATGGTTTTCAGAGATGGTATTTTCACTGTATGTTCTTTCATCTGATGAGGGATGTCATTGTGACAGAGTGATGGATTCTGTTCCTCATTTCAATCACTATTCAGGGCAAGGATTCTGACCTCCACCCTGCAATTTCTAAGAGTGATCTGAATGAACGAGTTGGGTTTTTTTTTTTAATTAAAAAGTTTTAATGTTTATTTATTTTTGAGAGAGAGAGAGTGCAAGTAGCGGAAGGGCAGAGAGAGAGAGAGAGAGAGAGAAGGAGGTGCAGGATCCGAAGCAGGATCCGGGCTCTGAGCTGTCAGCACAGGGTCTCACATGGAGCTTGAACCCATGAACCGTGAGATCATGACCCTAGCCAAGGTGGACAAAATGACTGAGCCACCCAGGCACCCCTAGGGCTTTTGGCTATTATAAATTGAACTGTCAAAGGAGACTTCAGTGCTTAATTGGATTAAATGCCACCCAGTGCCCCATGAGTTGTTTTTTAAAAGAATATTCTCCCTCCTTCACCCCACCCCTTTTAATGCTTAGTACTGATACTATGATTCATTCCATGTTAAAAGTTATAAGTTAACCTAACACACTGTTACTCCCCTTCCTCTACTGTTAAGTTGGAGTTATAACCTCCGACTTGACAAGTAAGCATTTATGATAAAATAAAAATGTTTTTATATGAATGAAAGACAGCAAAATATAAAAGAGGACAGTATTGCACCTGTCTGGGTATACCGTTGATTGGCTGATGATTTTGGATGGGTAATAAAGACATATAAAGTTAATACGTTTCCTATATATTTATCTGATAAAATTTTGCCTTCATTTCAGAAAAATGACCAGTTATGTTGTTTAACCCAGATTTTCATCAATGGCGTTCTACTGACAAAAATGATCAAAAAGATTAAAAAATAGAATTTAATTATATTCAAGGTATACAAAACTTGAATATATTTTCATAAAAATAGAAATCAACTAAAAAGTCAATACATTTAATTTTCCCTGGTTTTCAACAGTTGTCTTTCTTTTAGGAAGGTAAAATAGATTACAATTAATGACAAAATTTCAAATAAAATTAAATAAAGAAGGGTTTTTTTTGGCAAATGTTATTACCCTATTAGATATTTTCACGAAAAATAAATTATTCTCAAGTTTGTCATTTGATACCCATCTAGTTGCCAGTGTAAAGAATCAGGATCACCTCTCGTTCATGTTACATCGATATCTACCTACTTTTAAATAGTCACATGAATTGTTTCATATTGTAAACAATCTTCAGCTATCTTATCCAATTGTTGAGAATCCTTCGCTAATTCATGAGTACATCCAGACCCACAAATTGGAAAACAAAAGGAAACAAGAAAGTACATGTTTGGAACTACTTAGGAATAACATTCATCATGCAGAAATCTATTATGCTCATGCAGTCGGAAAGGCAGAACATGACAGGTTAATCAATTTGTCTTTTCTCTTACCTAGAGCCCTTTCACGAACAAATCTTCCTTGTGCTCTGACACAGTGCCCAGGGGCAGTACAACTCATAAGCCTTTGGTGCATTCAAATAGGGTTTACTTTCACTTGAGGTCACAGGCCAAGAGACCTGTTTCTCTGATGCTTAAACACACAAATCAGAGACCGGATATTCAGGTTATGCTACAGCGGTGCTAAAAGGCAGACTTTGAGGGAAAGGCTTAAAACGAAATTTTAAATGTATTCATGATATGAATTCAGGCCTTACTCTGGTCCAAGGGTGGTATTGAAGACAGGGCTTTCTCAGGCTTACTACTGGGAAGTAAGGTGCTTGGAGCGTGGTCGACGGTAAATATTTCTTGACTGAATGAATCAGTGAATGAGGGTAAATGTAGACGCTGTTTCCGTCTGTATCTTTCTCTTATTCAAGAAACGTATATCAGAATATAAGTGAATGAAAGTGGTATGGTTACAGGAATGACTGAGATATTCTAACTATAATCAAAGTAAACAGTTCAGAAACTTCAAAAAATTTTCATTTGCGCATTATTTGCATCATATATCACAATTGATGGGATACTTGAAAATATATCTATCGATGAGAGATGAAACAAGATGTATACAATGAACGATGTAAATTCAGCATGTGAACTCTACACTTCAGGCAACAAACATGTGACTGGGTAAATGAATGGAGAAGTTAAATATTGGTTCTTCCCATTACGTCCCCGTCAAAGTCATTTACACTATTATGAACTGGAGCACCTGTCGTCCTGTCCCTAGAAATTACAATTATTTTTGTGGTTATTTCGAAATGCAGTGGTAGGGAACTAGAAGTTGGAAAAAAAAGAATCGTTGATCAATCGGGGTAAGAGCCTGGTATATCTCCAGGTGCCAGCAGATGGCACTGCAGCCTTTTCCTGGTCCCCCGGAGGGCATTAATCCGTGTCCCCAAGTAACACGTGAAGTAACAGCTTTCAAACCTTTTAGGTTCAAAAATTGTGTACAATTATACAAAAATTAGTTCACAGAATTTTCCGTATTTTATAAAATGCAATAAAAATAATGTTTTTAAACATTTAGGGAACCACGGTATTTGAAAATGTTTAGATTTTCTTAGCTAATAAGCATGATTCAGTCATTTGTTCAATAAATACACTAAATTGTAGGTGTGGATATCTCGAATCCCTTTCTCCCCACCCCCACCCCATTCTCAGTTCATTTCCATTGAATATTTGCTGTTGGGGAGATTTTTGCGTTGAGTAGGGTCATGGTGACGTAGACAACTGGGAAAGCCAGCAAGGGGAAATTAATAGAAACGTAATGACAAAAGTTATCAGAAAACCCAGGAAAGTTTAGGTGGTCGGTGAGGAAGGGAGGATTCAGCTCTCTGGGGGCTGGATTTGAAGAACTTGGGGTAGAGGGAGGAGTTTGGGAGATAAATTGAAGAAAAGAGCAACTCTGTATGTAAGATGGTATTAGATAGGAAGTAAATAGAGAAAAACAATTTTTTTTAAAGTTTTATTATTGTTACACTTGTATTCTTTTTGGTATTCATTTTTTGGGGGGGCTTCATACAGTACATTTTATTGATGGTACATGACAAGACGGGGCTCCCCAAGGCCCTCCCTTTCTTCAGGGGGTCTGGGATGGAAACTGTGTAGAGGCCAGGAGATTCTCAGTGTGTTGGGGGGTGAGTTGGGGCAAGGAATCTCCAGAAGCTGAGGGCTTCTCTCTTCCTCTTGCTCTCACTGGGGATGGTGGTCCAGGGGGCTCTTATTCCTTGGAGGCCATGTGGACCACATGATCCACTACCCAGTTGCTATAAGCAAATTCATTGTCATACCAGGAAATGAGCTTGACAAAGTGGTTGTCGAAAGCAATGGCAGCCCAAGCATCAAAGGCGGAAGAATGAGGGTCACTGTTGAAGTTGCAGGGCGCAACCTGGCCCTCAATGTAGCTCAGAATGCCCTCGAAGGGGCCCTCTGATGCTCTCTTCACCACCTTCTTGATATCATTGTATATGGCAGCTTTCTTCAGGCGGCAGATCAGATCCACCACTGACACATGGGAGGGGTGGGGACACAGAAGGCCATGCCAGTGAGCTTCCCATTCAGCTCAGGGATGACCTTGCCTACAGCCTTAGCGCCAGTAGAAACAGGGATGATGTTCTGGGCAACCCCTCGGCCATGATGTCACAGCTTCCCAGAGTGGGCATCCACAGTCTTCTGGGTGGCAGTGATGGCACGGACTGTGGCCATGAGACCCCCGTGATGCCATAGTTGTCGTGGATGACGTTGGCCAGAGGAGCCAAGCAGTTGATGGTGCAGGAGACGTTGCCAACAATCTTGACGTAGTTGCCATACTTCTCATGGCTCACACCCCTCACAAATGTTGGGGGATCGGCAGAAGGGGCAGAGATGATGGCCCTCTTGGCTTCACCTCCAAGTGCGCCCCAGCCTTCCACGTGATGGTGAAGACCCCAGTGGACTCGACAACATACTATGCACTAGCATTACCCCATTTGATGTTGGCAGGATCTCGGTCCTGGAAGGTGAGGACGGGCTTTCCATGGATGACCAATTTTTTTTGTTTTTGGCCTTGACCGTGCCGTTGAATTTGCCGTGAGTGGAATAATACTGGAACGTGCAGACCACGCAGTTGAGGTCAATGAAGGGGTCATTGATGACAATATTCACTTTGCCAGAGTTAAAAGCAGCCCCGTCGACCGGGTGCCCGATATGGCCAAATCTGTTTACTCTGAGCTTCCCCATTGTGTCCCGGGGATGCTGCCGTCTGTCCAGTGGGGAGGAGCAGAGAGCCTCCCTTTGGTAATCTTAAAAAAGACTTCTCTGGGGATTTTAGTTTATTTTTAGTTCTATCTAGGAGCCAGACTAATATTTTTAGTAGGATAACTCCATGCTGTAACTAGTTTCAAGACCCAGTAAACCAGTTTAGGTTAATGTGGGTTATTTAAGTACTGCAAATAAAAAATGAAAATGTCATTACTTCCCAGTAACATGATTTTATATATATATATATAATATATATAATATATATATTTTATCTATATACCTAGACAAGCCCAGGATTTAGTTCCAGAAACAGCTGGATTTTGTATGGAATATAAGAAATTGTATCAGTGCAAACATAAACCCACGTGATGTCTGTGGCATTTTATCTGTAATTGTAGGAAACCAACCTACGAAATAAGGGCCAATTTCCAAAAGCAAAACACACACAGTGCTTGAGAGAAAAATACGTAAGAGCGTTGTGAAGAAACAATAAAATCTTACGGAAAATTAAAACAAAATATTTCAATGAGTGGAGAAGATTGATGGCTATATTATGCTCCTGGATAGGAAGACAAACATTATATGAAATGTCTAGGTGTCATCTCCAAGTTAACTTACATACTTAATTCGGTCTTGAGAAAAATCCCAGAGTGGTTTTTCAAATTCGACAAAATGTTTCCTACATGGGTAGAAAAGAATAAGAGTAACAGAATACGCTTTAAAAAATTCTCAGAGGGAAATTTCATGGAAAAATATAGTAGGGTAGATTAGCATTATTAGGTATTAAAAATATATGAAGACCGGGGTGCCCGGGTGGCTCAGTCGGTTAAGCAACTCAACTCTTGATTTTGGCTCAGGTCATGATCTCATAGTTCATGAGATCCAGACCCGCGTTGGGCTCTGTGCTGACAGAGTGGAGCCTGCTTGGGATTCTCCCTCTCACTCTCTTTCTTCCCATTCCCCAATCATGCTCACTCACTCTCTCTCGAAATTAATAAACTAAAAGAAATTTAAAAATGAAACTAAATAAAAATATATGAGAAAGGGATATAAACGAGTATAGCTCTGGGGCAAAGATAGACTAATGGATCCCCAGCACCAAAGGGCTAATCCAGAAATAGACTCTAATATATGTGAGTATTTAATATAGTACAAGGTAGATTTCACAAATAATCAGGGAATGGGGAGGTTGGCTGGCTTAGTCAGTAGAGTATGTGACTCTTGAGCTTAGGGTCATGAGTTTGAGCCCCATGTTGGGTGTCAAGATTATTTAAAATAAAAAACAGGGAAGAAAATATTCACCTAACTGATGTTGGGGTAAGTAATTTGGGTGGAGTAAAAAAAATTGAAATAGAAATTCCTCTCAATTCATACACAAGAATAGATTCCAAAATACCTAAAGAAATCATAGTTCTGAAGAGAATGGAATAATCAGGGACCATATTAACACTCTCCTTGGAAACAACCAAAATATGGACAAAATATACGAAGTAATGGTTTTTAAGACCCTGTACATCTGACAACTAAGTTATCAGTGATCCTGGAGAGACATGAAATAAAAAAGGGGAGCCCCATGGTTGCCTCGGGAGAGGCTTCTGGCCACAGCCCAAGGAGGAGAAACCCATGCAGAGCAGAGTGGATTCTCTGAGTTGAAGCTATGGAGCTAAGAGTTCAGAGAGAACAAGGTAGCTAACGTTTGTAGGACAGAATACTGAAGAAGAGAAACCCTTGAAGACGGCGAGCTGTGGAGATCTGCAGAGGGTCCCCCTCGAGCACTGGTCAGGGCTTGCGAAATCTGAAGAAAGAACCATCTGACGGATTAGAGGGAACAGTGCCCACGCTGACACAGGGCCAGGAGTAGAGCCCTACCTGTGAGGTGAAAGCCTCGTGACCAGAAGGGTTCGCAGAAGGGCCCTTACCTCAGAAGTGGGGTAATGGAAGCAATTGACTATACATAAGCACTGCTCAGTGCCACCTGACACATCTCAACATAAAGTCATGGAAGATAGAACTGTTTTCAAGTGATCGAGCTTTATTCCAGAGCAAAACTCAGGAATGTCTAAAGGAGTACAAAACTACCCAGCACCGGCAAGGTAAATTTCACGATATCTCTTATTCAATAAAAAATCATGAGGTGCACACAAAAGAGAAGAAAATACAATACATAATGAAGAAATAGCAATTGAAACAGATCCGGAAGCAACACAGACATTGGACTTAGTACGCAAAGACAATAAGTAATTGTTGTAACTATATTCGGTATTTTCGGAAAGTTAATAGAGACATAGGATGTTTTTAGAAAGACCCACACTGAGTTACTAGAGAGGAACACTGTGATGTGTAAGATAAAAAATACACTGCATGGGAGTGATGGTAAAGTAGATGTCACAGAAGAAAAGATTAGTGAACTTGAAAGCGTAGCAATAGAAATCACCTAAAATGAAACACCCACAGGGAAGAGAATTCTTTTTTTAAATGAACCAAACATTAGCAAACTATCTCGTAGTTTATGTATTTGGATGCATTTGGAATTGGAATCCTCAAAGGCAGGGGCAGACAGAAAAAAAGTATTTGAAGAGATAATGGCTGGACATTTTCCAAATTTGATGGGAAAATGAAAAATCCATAGATTCAGGAAGCATAACAACAATCACACAAGAAACAGGGAGAAAATGACACCAAGTCTTATCATAATCAGAATGCTAAAAAAAAGGGGAAAAAAGCTATATAAAAATGTAAATAGTAGAAGAAACAAAAAAAATGAAATTGCGTATTTACTAACTTGGGGAATGATGTGAGAGAGAATGTACTAGATGCTTCAGAAAACTATTATCGAGGAAAATATCATCAGATATAATGACATTTATACTATGCATTCAAGTATCTGATGCTTATTTATTTATTTATTTTTAAAGTTTATTTATTTATTTTGAGAGAGAGATCAACTGAGGGACAGAGAGAGAGAGAGTGAGAGAGGGAGACAGAATCTCAAGCAGGCTCCACACTGTCAGTGTGGGGCTCAACATGGGGCTTGAGCTCACGAACCATGGGAGCAAGACCTGAGTTGAAATAGAGTCAGGCACTTAAGCAACCGAGCCACCCAGGTGCCCCTGGTGCTTCTTTAAATAATGCATAAACAAACTGAAAAGACGAGCAACAGAGTGAAAAATAACAAATATAGAAGACAAAAGGATAATATTATATACGTACCTAACACATATCTCATAATAATGAATAAAACACTAAGGTTTTAATAGACAGACAGCCAAAAAACATTACCAAGTGATTCACACACGTAAAATCCAACTATTAAGCTTACGGTAAAATATTCAACTTTGCTAGAAAGCAAAAAAATGTAGATTAGAATAATGCACCTCACACCTACTAAATTAGCAAAGTTTTTAAAAAATAACATTGTTTATTCCTGGAAAAAGCAGACTTTAATTCATATTTTCATGCACTACCAATGATACCATAAAGTGGTGTCACCCTTTCAGAAGCAATAGGAAAAATGCATCAGGAACTCAAAATATGTTCATACCCATTAACTTCCTAATTCCATTTCGGAATGCCTGCTAACGATCCAACATTCCACAGCCATAAACAGACTGTTACCACTTTATCGTGTGGGACGGTGGAGTTTTGAAAGTACAGTTACATACAATTAAATATAAATTCAGATGATACAAGTCTATATTTTTAAATATAAACTTGTAAAAACTATACTTTGATAGTTTGAAACAAAAATAACCAAAGATCCTTTTCTAATTTATCTATGCATACCAATCATTTTTACATAGATTCCATTTTAAATCAGCCTCTAATATTTAAACCTTAACAAATAGACTCACCAGTTTTCTCCAAAAGTAACTCTGTAGAGCTTATTAGAGACAATATATTGATAACTATTTAGACACCAATGCACATTTGGGGTTACGTAAGGCTTTTCTTTAGCCTGAGAACAAAGAAACAGACTTTGAAGAAGACATTCAGTTTGAGGAGTCTGTTTTCTATAAACAGAAAGAGACATGAAATGAATTCGCTCTGTTTAATATACTAATAAAGACATTGGGAAAATTTTCGGTATGCCTTTCAGAGGATCTTTCTGTAAAAGTCACTGTAATTATAACAGTCGTAAGCTAAAAGTGTGACTGTAGACGTTAAAGAATTTTAAAGCCTTAGATTAAAGGGTGATATATTTATATATAAGGTAGTTATTATTTCGGACTGTCAGAGAGGGAAAGGGGAAATGTATTCCTTGAAAAGCTCAAAAGTGGGTCGGGTCAAAATTATTTGAACATTTGGAAGGTCAGAAAGATGACGGTACACCTTTAAAAAATCAATCGAATGCTCTCCAGCAAGGTGAGTCCTACTGTACTTCACGCATGTCGTTAGTCTTGTTTTTCATGGACCGTGCTTTCAAATACTTCAGAAGATCTCAGAATCTTTAGGGAGCCATGGCTATTGTAGAGGAAGTACAAAGAAGGCTGTGAAAATAACAGGATGAAATCTTCCTCACCTCCTTCCAATAATAAAGACCCTGGCATCACTGTGCCAGAGACGTGAAGCATTAGGAGTTCGCTTCATCTGCAAGTGTCGCTTACTCGACTGCTTTGTTGGAATTTACGCCAAGATCATCAGGAAAATGAGTTTCCAAGTAATATCGGATTCGCCGCTATGTCATTCGAGTCAGGTCGATTCAATGAACATCAATCCATCTCTACAGTATGTCCCGGGCTTTGATAAATGCTGGAGAGAGGACCAATCCACAGGGCCTGTATTTAGCCAGAAGGAAGCATTAGCAGAGTCTAGCACAGAAGGCAGCCTTTTAAAATTACCTCCGCCATCCTGTTTAACAGACAGGAGACCAGAGATGGAGGGCACGAGGGGTCAGCTCTCCGTGAGGCGTTCCTTGCTCAGAGAAGGGGACAATTGAGCTGGGGCTTGAAGGTCAAATAGAAACAAATAAGGGGATGACATGCTGGGGGACAGGTCATTCCGGGCAGTGGGGCCACCCGTGAAAAAGGCAGACGAAGCAGGGTGTTTGGAGAACTGTCAGTCTAGGTGAAACGTGGAGCGTACTAGAAGGAAAAGGCAAGGAAGGAGGTGGGGTCCAGAGACTGAGGTCAGGTGTGAAAGACGTCCTAAGCCAAATCTCTTGTAAGGGAGGGAAGTTGTAGGTGGGGACTCTGGCCTCCAGTGGAGGTCAGGTCACAGGGGCGAAGGCTGGCTATGGAGCCCAGCAGGAGGTGACAGCAAGAGTTCAGTCCTGGGGTTACGTTCGCATTTTAATAAATGTCCCTATTCAGAAATGATTTCCTCCATTCTTGGAGTATAATTGATTGGAACTTTAAAAGCTGAAAGATTTCAAACTGTACAAGGATTTTGTGAAATAAGCAAACAGAAAACTAGTGGTAATTAAGACCTTACCCTTTCCCTACATTTGGAGCTTGCAGGCAACTCACTAGAGCCTTAAATCTAAGAGACGGTTTCCAAATGGCTACAGAAAAGACACTGTAACTCTTAATGGAACAACAGGATCGCTAAAGCCAGAAGGTCACGTCAATCAAACTAACCTCCCCCGGTAGATTTTCCACTGCTTTGTCATAATCTTTTTTTTCCCCCTCGGACTAACTGGAAGTTGTGTTAGAATTAGCATAGCATCTCCATGTTCAGAGAGATTTAGTCAGAAAGAAGAAATTAACCAAGATCGTTTCATCAGTAGAGTTACTATCGATCGTTACGGAGTCCCTGCCAAATGCTATATTTTAAATATGGAGATTTCATTCTATATTTGTTACAGGCAATAGTGAAGGAAGGTTTATATATTTTAAGCCTTTTGTTCTGTGTGTGTGTGTGTGTGTGTGTGTGTGTGTGTGTGTGCACGTGTGTGTTTTACTATGGTTTTTCCCTTTCAGTTTAGTTTCAGTTTAGCGACATTGGTCTTCCTACCCTTCAGGTGAAATTGATGATGGGTCCCCTAACTCTAACTGGGTGTCCCACGCACCCCCTCTGGAATTCTCAGCAGAAAATCTCAGGATCGTGTATTATAGTTTTGCAGATGGGTCAGGAAGGGCCCAGAAAAATCCATTACGATGTCTCGCATGTATGTCTTTAGGCAAAGCAATTATGTTTTCCATGTAATTCCACATGTAGCATTTTAGAACCCAAGCGTCCTTAGAGATCATGGATTCCAACTCTTCATGTTGTAGATTAATAACGTTTCAGTAAGATTCCATGTTCACTGATCAGACTGGCAGAATGTAAAAAGATTATGACAGTCCGTGTTGATAAAGGTGTGTGGGCAGAGCCTTCTCCCAGTCCGTTGGGGGAAACAGCGAGCGCTGTGGTTTTGGAGGGCAGTTCGGTACTACCTACACAAACCTGAAATATGTATACCTGAGTAATTCCATCTTTAGAAAGCCATCTTAAAGAAACCCAATACATATGATGGGGTTCTTGAGCAAACGGTTAAGAAAGAATTCTTGAATCATCTTTCGTACAAAAAGATGATTTTATTGAAGCATGGGGATGGGACCCAGGGGCAAAAAGGGCTGCACCGGGCTTGTGAGGGACGGCTGATTATATACTTCTAAGTTAGTGAGGGTTAGGGATAGCATTAAGTCTCTAAGGAATTTGAAAGCCAGGCTTTCAAGACCTTGAGAGGCTAGACACTGTTAAGGGAAGGTTACTTTTAGTCTTTAATGAAATAAAAACATTAAGGAAGTAAGGCAGCCATGAGTTGCTGGAGAAGGTCACGGTCTGCATGCTTCAGGGGTCTATCAGCTGGCTGCAAGCTGTAAGCGAATTTCATGTAAGTTATATTTCTCTTGCCTTTGTTTCCCTCATCACAGATACGTGGGGAATATGTACCATTGTGCTTGTTGCAGGTTTATTAGATGGTTAAAAATTGGGGCCAGTCTAAATGTCCACCATAATGGGAATTGTTAAATAAATTAGGATATCTCCATACCATGAAATATAATGCTACGGTTGGAAAAAGTGTCCATGATGTACTGTTTAGAGGAAAAAGCAAGTTATAGGACGATATGTAGAGTGATCCCATTTTTATAAAAATATATATATGTATTATAACATACATATTATACCATATATATTAGTGTTATAGAGAAATGTGTAGTGATAAACACCAAATTTTTAACAGCGGTTACGCCTTGGAGTACACTTGAGAAATGAGACAAGGAGTGCCTGGGTGGCTCAGTTGGTTAAGCCTCTGACTTCGGCTCAGGTCATGATCTCACAGTTTATGAGTTCGAGCCCCGTGTCAGGCTCTGTGCTGACAGCTCAGAGCCTGGAGCTTGCTTCTGATTCTATGTCTCCCTCTCTCTCTGCCCCTTCCCTGCTCATGCTGTCTCTCTCTGTCTCTCAATAATAAATCAAAATGTTAAAAAAAATTTAGAGGGGCTCCTGGGTGGCTCAGTCAGTTGAGTGTCCGACTTCGGCTCAGGTCATGTTCTTGTGGTCTGTGAGTTCGAGCCCCACACTGGGCTCTGTGCTGACAGCTCAGAGCCTGGAGCCTGCTTCGGATTCTGTGTCTCCCTCTCTCTTTGCCCCTCCCCCACTCATGCTCTGTCTCTCTCTGTCTCAAAAATAAATAAACATTAAAAAAAAATTTAAAAAAATTTAGAAAAGTGAGACAAAGTACATTTTTACTTTATATACTAAAATATTATTTAAAATTTTTACAATGACCGTATATTTTAACTTTTTTTTTTGTTTGTTTGTTTTTTTTTAAGTAGAGGAAGAAAATCTGAGCCTCAGAGAAGTGAAGTAACTTTTTTCAAATCACCCAAATGGCTAGTAAAAAAGGTAGGACCAGAATCAGCTATTTTTAATCCTCCTTGGGTGCTTTTTCTCCTAAAGAAGGCCTTCGAGACACTGTGAGCAGAACATCTGGCTTCCTACACATCTAGTCTGATCTCTCATTTCTTAGGGAAGTAAATAAAACCTGATTTCCTGCTTCTATCAGGAAAACAAGTTTCTGAGCCTCTTGATCAACAATATATCCTTCTCAAGACTTTTTTCTTTTTTTTAAATTTTTTTTGACGTTTATTTATTTTTGAGAAACATAGAGACAGAGTGTGAGCAAGGGAGGGGCAGAGAGAGAGAGGGAGACACAGAATCTGAAGCAGGCTCCAGGCTCTGATGAGCTGTCAGCACAGAGCCCGATGCGGGGCTCGAACCCACAGTCCACGAGATCGTGATCTGAGTTGAAGTTGGCTGCTTAGCCGACTGAACCACCCAGGCACCCCTCAAGACTTTTTTTCTATATATGCTATTGTAATCATCCTAGAAATATTCATTTATAGTTACTATGCTTTACTTACGTGACCAATTCTGGCCACTTCCCTAATCTACTAAGATGGGATTGACACTAACTTGGATTTTATTCCACGATCGAACAGAAGACCCAGACTTTTCAACAGCGCACACAAGTCTCTTTGCAAAATACGGAGGAATTTGCCATCGTGTTTCCTCATCTGTTCTTAGAATATCTTCTGCGGTTTTACTCAACTGCAGTTGTTATTGTTAGCTGCATTTGGTATTCATGACGCCTAGCACCCCTGGCCTCCCTTCCATTAAATAAAATATGTGACATTTTTATTTACTTTAAATCGACAAGCGATATTAACTTTTCCCATATGTTTAATTTTAGAGATTCAAAAATTTAAAATAAAGATGGTATATATCACTCCACACATTTCTCTATAAGCATTTAAATAAGTGTATATATTTTAATAAAAATGGGATCAACTCTATAGATTGTCCTTTAACTTGCCTTTTCCACTAGACAATATATCAGGGAGATTCTTTGCAATTCTCAGCTTATATTTCATAATACGGAGATATCCCAACTTATTTAACAATTCCCATTATGATGGATAATTAGACTGGCCCCAATTTTTAAGCATCTGAAAATCTTGCAACATCTGAAAATCTTGTGGGGGGTACATACATCCCCACGTATATGTGTTAGGTTTCTTTAGGGTAGCTTTCTAAACCATTCCAAGACTTTAGGAATGCCCATAATTACTTGGTTGATCTTTTTCCCAATTAATAAATGAAGGGAAACAGCGGAAAGTAATTTAGAGTAGACATCAGGCTCCGTGCTGGCAGCGTGGAGCCTGGCTGGGATTCTTTCTCCCTCTCTCTCTGCTCCTTCCCCACTTGTGATGTCTCTGTCTCTCTCAAAATAAATAAATAAACTTAAAAACAAATAAATAAAAGGAATCATTTTTGAAGTATCTCTCGTTTTTTCAGCGGTCCCCTGCCCCGACTCTCCCAGAACATTTTTCTGTACTAAAATCTCTGTTGATAGCTTCACAATGGGAGGATACTATAATTTAGGAGTCTCATAACGTATTTAAGTACTTTCCAAACACTTAAGCTGTGGGAGATGTTCTATGTTGTAAGAAACAAATACAGGAAGGGATTCTGGGCACGTGCCACCTAAGAAGGAGCCTTGTTGGTAGATTTCCTGTCTATGCCTCGCTTGGACCAGGCAGTCGTGGTAACAGGGAGAAGCGGAGACTTTGCTCTCTGTGATGTTTGGCTCTTGTTGGGTTCCGGGGAAGAGCGGGGAGGCTAATAACAATCAGGAAACTCACGTGTGGAGACCATGAAGGAGAGGCTTCTGGGAAGAACAGGTGCTGACAAAATCTATACACCCTCCCATGACGGGTTGGCTTTGAACGCATGAGTGTGTTTAGTCCTACAGGCCCCAAAATGTCCTGAAGTAACTTACGACAGATGGACGTGAAAGTGGCCCCACAGCCTCTGTACTAGTGTTCATGCTCTTGTCCAGATCCCCTCCTTTTGAGTGTGGCTGAAGCCTGGGACTTGCTTCTAACCAATGGAACTTGGCACAGGCGAAAAACTGTGATCTCATTGCATACAATTGTGACATCGGTCTAGACGGAAGGCTCTCTTTCTTGCTGGCTTTGAGGATGAGAGTGACTTTTGGGAAGACCCAGATGGCAAGGAACTGAGGGCGACCTCCAGCCGACAGCCAGAAAGAGACAAAGTCCAACCGCCCACAAAGAACTCAGTGTTGCCAGCAACCCCGTGAACTTGGGTGTGGGTCCTTTGCCCACCGAACCTTAGATGAGGGCCCGCCAGACCGCTGGCTGATACCTTAATTGCAGGCTTATAAGATGCTGACCCAGACTAGCTGTGCCCAGACTCCTGACCCACAGAAAGCATGAGATGATAAATGTGTGTTGTTTTAAACCGCTAAGTTTGCAGTAACATTGGTACACAGCAACAATTACTAATATAAAGCCCAATGATGCCCTGAGTCTTCCCTGATCCCAAGCCTACGAAACTAAGAAGAAACAGAGCAGAAACGCCGTGCGATCTTCGTCCTGAGACAAAGTGGCTTACAATGAGATCCGCAATGCTTCGCCCGCCTGCTTCTACATCCTACAGCCCTTAAGACAGCTCGGCTCTCATTCCACGAGGGGTTGCTCCCAACTTGGGCAATTCGACATCAAGTCAGAGTTCCCATGAGCCAACACAGAAAAACGCATCTCGTTTAAGAAGAACTATTGGCCAAAAGGAGGCATGGAAGTCAGAACTAACAAAACCTATCTAGCAAGCTGCAGTTGCTGAAGAACGACAGATAACATCATGAATTTAAGAAATAATAATAAAAGAAGTCTCACTTCGACTGCTTAGTAGCTAAGATGGACTAATTCGCTTATAGATTAAAATTATAAAATCTTCACAAAATATAAAAAACAATCACTTAAACTACTAGAGAATGACCTCAAAGCGGGCAGACCCTGGAGAGCAGTTGAACTCTTGAATACAATGCTCTGTACTGGTAAGCTCTCTTACCTTTTTCGGCCTTTTTTTCTCACTTACTGATTCCCTGCTAGAAGCCGGCAAGGCTCGGCTGAACCTCTGGGTCTTGGGTTTGTTAATGCCCTTCTGCGTCCTGGCCTTCCCCTGAATCTTCTTGTCTCTATGGACGCAGGAACTCAGTGCTCACCACCCCCAACCAGCAAAACCCCTGGTCCTGTGGTGTGGCCCGTAGCCCTTTCCTTCCATGGTTGTTCTTTCCTTTTCCCTGAGAGCTGCAGCTTGCTGTTCTTAACAACTCTCAAGTTACCACCATCTTCATTATCTAAACACGCAGTGAACTTGGCATCGAAGCGTCACTATCCTCAATTAGTATAGCCCTGTATCGTACTGTAGGTCAATGACCTGTAAAGCTACCCCCCCTCTTATACCTATTTGACCTCTTCTATTTCTTTCTCATCTCCAGCCATTCTTGCCTCGTTGCTACTCATCGTTTCTCCAACACGAAAGACACGCTTTTAAACCTCAGGGGAGCTGCACTTGCTCTTTCCTTTGTCTAAATATTCTCCCCCCCAGGAATCACCATGGCTCTCTTTTTTTTTTTTCCAGCGTTTGCTCAAACGGCAACTTTTTGGTGAGCTCCTACCCTCTGACCGCTGTCAGGATACTCCCACCTCCCTTCCCTTAGTATTTATTATTTAACCTACTAGATGTCTTACTTAGCTTGTTTGTATCTGTTTCTCCATCTAAAACATAATCCATGTGTACATGGATAGGTGTCTTTTTTTTCCTTTATTGTTTTCGTCGTGTTTGGAACAGTGATGGACACGTATCGGTCCCTCCACAGTTATTTGTTGAATTTCTCAGTTTGGCTTAAGAGTTTCATTTTCTCATAGTATAATTTCTCTCACAGATTAGTGGCCTGGCCCTAAATGGCAGAGGTATCTTGGGTGACCTCAAAGCATGGTTTGTAACTAATGTCTTAGCTCCCTTTGGCTGGAAGAGGTTCTTGATTCTCGGTACCTAAGACAGCGAGGAGATAGAATATCTCAGACTCCCCCAATGCACACCGTCATGGGTTCTAAAGTTCATTTATAAGCCAATTGTGTGGACATCCTGACCTTTTCTTCTCAGAACACAGTTGGGCACAGCAGGTTAACTCCAGGGAGTCTGAGAAGGCTGGAAAGTGCCAGAACTTGGAACCAGATCTGTCCTCTGCGGTGGGGCAGGCTCTGGAAGGACAGGAACAGGTGCGCTGAACTCTGAGGGTGTTCAGTACAGCCAACAGGAGACATTGTCCTGAAGGCGAGGGCACGGGCAGCAGGTAGCACTAGAGGGCCCACAGGAAACTGTGTGACCCCGTTGGGAAGTAGAGTTTAGCAACCGGTCATCTAGGAGTAGTGAAAAACAACCTTATTGAAAAGCACAGTTCAGACAGTGCAAACGCGAGCCAAAGAATAGAGAAAATATTTGCAATGCATGTATCTGACAACTGCTTGCTGTTTTAAAAACTAAACACTTAAAGAACTGTTTCAAATGAAAAAGAAAGACAACCTAATAGAAAAATGGGCAAAAGATTAATAATCGCTTCAAAAAATACAACATCTGAATGTTTAATAAACGTATGAGTATATTCTCAGCCTTAATTATAAGGGACCGTGAGGTTTTGCTACGCGCCACCGGAAGGACTAACACTAAAAGGACCGGCGGTACCAGGTGTCAGTAGTGACGTGGAACAACTGATTCTCTTACACTGCCAGCAGACGTGAAAATTGGTACAAATGCTTTATAAAATCGTTGTTTCATAACTGCGGACCTCTCAGGTATAAACTCAACAGATATGTATGCCCCCAAGGCTTGTCCGAGAATGTTCGTAGCAGCATTACTTATAATAGCTTAATCTAGAAACAATCCACATGTTTATTGACCAATGAAGGAACACATACATTGTGGAATGGTCATACAACAGATCGCCATTAAGAAACGAAAATAGATAAACCATCGTTACACCCTGATTTATATGACTGATTCTCTCATGCATAACGTCAAGCAGTAAGAAGCCAGATAAAAAGAATACATGTAATTCTGGCTACGTAAAGCTCAAATATGGTCAAAATTAACCTATAATAAAGGGAGTAAGAGTAAGTTATTTTTGTAAGGCATAAACAGCAATGGGGTGAGGGGAGGCGTGACGTGAGGGTTTCTGGGGAAATGGTAATGTTCCACTTCTTGATTTGGGTAGTAAGTACATTTTGTAAAAAAAAAAGTCATCAAGCTATACATTATACTTTTCTGTATGTAAGATATGGTTCAATATAATATGCATTTAAATGTTTTTAAGTTTATTTATTGTTTTGAAAGAGAGCAAGAGAGAGAGAGAATAAGTAGAGAGGGGCAGAGAGAGAGGAGGACATAGAATCTGAAGCAGGCTCCAGGCTCTGAGCTGTCAGCACAGAACCCGAGGCGGGGCTTGAACTCACATACTGTGAGATCATGATCTGAGCTAAAGTTGGATGCTTAACTGACTGAGCTACCCAGGCACCCCTGTGTTTAATTTTTTTTTAAAGGAGGAAGGCATGGGGCCTCCATTAGGAAAGGTCTGGGCACACAGCAGGGCTCCAACTCTGAACAGGGGCTGAGGAATTAGAACCTAATTCAGGTAAGGGGAATTGACAGAGTTACGCAGTGCCACAGCCCAGGAAGAGGGGAGCAGGCTTTGGAGGTATGCGGACAGCTTTCAGCCCCAACAACCTGGCCTCCAGTTCTTGCTCTGCCGCTCGCCACTTTGGGCCACCGAGCTAACGCTCTGGATCTTAGTTTTCTCCGTTGCAAATCAGCAATGATGCCAAGCTCTCGAGGTTTGCTTGGTACCAAGAATGGGTTTAGTACATATTAGCTATTAATAAAAATAGTCATTTTGTCCTCAACAGGAGTAAGAAAGAAATTTCGCTACTATACCTGTGACAGAGTTCAAGCTTTGGGTCTTAGGAACAATGTAGAAACCCATGAATGCAAACCAGGGGTCAAAGTCAGAACCGAATATGCATCTAAAGGGGCTCAGATGAGTCCCTGAGTCCTGACCAGAGATGCTCAGAATTCTGCAAGGCTTCGGGGGAGGGAATAGGAGGGCTAAAGAGGTAGGTTGAAACTGATGGGGGAGTTTTTCCTGTAAACATGACTACTAACAATTTCTTCCATCTGTGCATGCTCCTCCCATCTGTTTTTCTTCTCCTTGCATCAGTGTTGGTTCTGGCACCTGCTTTGACCAATAGAGTAAAAAAAGCAGTGATGTGCCCGTTAGTTTGCACTTGGCTTTCTTGGAACCCAGCGGCTATACCCAAGGCAGTCTAGGCTCTAGGCTCTTCTGCTGGAAAGAGAGGCCGCGTGGAGCTGCCCTGGGGGATGAAGCACCACATGGAGAGGGAGGCCAGGTGGAGGAGAACCAAGGCACCTCAGCTGATAGTCCAAGGCCCCAGACATACAAAAGAAGTCTCCTCTTCAGGAAAGCGAGGCCACCGGCTGAATGCAGACACGTGAATGAGATTTGGCCAAAAACTTGTAGAGTAGAAGAACTGCTCATTCAACCCACAGAATTGTGAGAAACAATAACGAATTGTTTTTAAATCATTAGGTTCGGGCTAGTTTGCTATTTATTGATAGGCAACGGATGCAGAAATGGGTACCTGAAACTGGGATGCTACGGTGATGAAATACCTAACGTGTGTGCTGTTGGCTGTGGGGTCAGGCAGATGGAGACCACAGGGGTGGTGAGGAGACTGTGGGGGAGGCTGGAAGACCAATGAAGTAACCCTGGAAGCCGGAGAAAAGACAATGCGTGCTACAGAGCAGCAGAATGTACCCAGCTAAAACACGTACCTAATGTATTTGTCGAGCTTGCCAAAGAGATTTTCCAGCTGAATGTGGAAAGTGCCAACTGCTTTATTTTAACTGTCTGTGATAAAGAAAGGGAAGAGAGAGATGAGCTAAAGAAGGAATGGTTCGGTCTCCAGCAAAAGTTAGGAGATATGTTTCTGATCCAGGCATCGACGAGTTAGGAAATGAAAACTCTTATTTTTGACGGGTCTAGATGAGCAAAAGATTCTTAAAGGAAGAATAGTTTCAGGACAAAGATCAAATCCAGGGTACTGCTAGTTACACGTGGCCGTAGGATCAAGATAAAGACAGGGGCGCCTGGGTGGCTCAAAGTGTCTGACTTTGGCTCGGGTCATGATCTCACAGTTTGTGGGTTCGAGCCCCACATTGGGCTCTGTGCTGACAGCTCAGAGCCTGGAACCTGCTTCGGATTCTGTGTCTCCCTCTCTCTCTGCCTCTCTTCCTGCTTATGCTCTGTCTCTCTCTTTCTCAAAAATAAATAAACATAAAAAAAAAAAGATAGAGTCTCGTAAGACCCTTTGTTCAGGTCTCAGAAAATTATAAGGTGACACCTTCCTAATCCTTTCTCTGAGGCTTCTGAGAACCTTAAGAACATTGCTCCACAGCACCCTGACTTGTGGCCCAAAATGGAGAGGAGATTTCCTCGAAAAGAATTGTGAATGTGGTTTCTGTTTAATGGGATGGATTATTATTTGATAAACAAAAGCCCACAAGGAGTTTGAAGGCGCTGTACCAGTTTAGACTAAAGGTGACAGAGACAGTTCAAGACGGAAAGAGACTTTGGAGCCCTGCTTTCTTTGGATGGGACAAGGGCTGAAAGCAGAGCCAATGTAACCATGCTCAATTACTAGAGAAAAGGGAAGATGACTCAGAGGACAGAGTCAAGAGCTCAGAGGTGGAGTTAAGAGCAATGGAAAATACTGGAACAGGTAGTCAATTCACACTACTATTTCACACTATCATAATAGTATTTCATACTATTTATGAAAGGGATCATAAATGAAGACTTACCTGTGCCTTTCAGTTCTGCGCTGGAGCCAAGGGAGCCGGGCTGGATTTCATAATTGCTATGGACCAGTGGCTGGTGTTAACAGAGATAGCAACTAACTCTGTCTCACTATTCGATATTAGATGTATGGGAGGTAGATAACTTATATACGTTTATTTATTTTTGATAGAGAGAGCTAGGGAGTGAGTGGGGGAGTGGCAGAGACGGAGGGAAAGAGAATCCTGAACAGGCTCCACGCTGTCAGCACAGAGCCCGACACAGGGCTCAATCTCATGAACTGTGAGATCATGACCTGAGCTGAAGTCAAGAGTCAGACGCTCAACTGACTGAGCCACCCAGGCGCCGGGTAGATAATGCATATAATTCATAGGTATCTAGAGCAAGAGGAGTCATACCTCAAGAGCTACTTTTACATCCAGATCTGAAGTAAACCACAAGACAGTGGGCTTCAAGCCTTGTGCCATAATTGGATGAGACTTTGAAGAGTATCAGGGAGGAAGTGAATATTTGGCCAGAAAGAGGACCGTGATGGATGAGTCCTGAAGATTTGTGCCAACAATTTCTCCTAACGATGTATGTCACTCCTCTCATCAAGAAGTAGAATCTAACTGCCTTCCTTTTAATATAGGCTGATGCAGTGGAAGAGACATTCTAGGACTTCCAGTCGTAGGACTTGTGATGAGGCATTATAGCTTCTGCTTTCACCCTCTTGAGATCAACTTGCTAAAGAGGAGATCGGGATAGACGACTAAATCATGGGAAACTGCATGGAGAGCGAAAGGCCCAGCCAGTCCCCAGCCATCCCAGCGGCCATGCTGAGGTGTGTGGTCCCTAACATACATTAAGGAAGACATCTTTGTCGTTCCAGCCCCAGGTAAGACCCCGGATGAGTGCAGCTGCATGTGTGACTTTGGCCAAGATCTCATAGGGTAGGGTCCAGTCGACCCCACCAAACCTGCCCAAATTGCAAAATCATGAGCAACTAAATAGTGGTGGTTGTTGCAAGACACTAAGTTTGGGGATGGTCTTTATGCAGCAAGAGACAACTGAAATGCTGACACTAACCGGCACCCAGAAGACAATGATACGATGTTTTCACATTCCTTACCCCATTGCACGAAGTCCTAAAAGATCTGTTTCCCTGCCTGCCCTTCTTACTTTTTCTGATATTACTCCTGTAATTACTCAGGCTGCCGTAACCAAGTAGCAGAGGCTGGGAGGCCTGAACAACAGACATGTACACTCTCGCAAAATTAGAGGCTGGAGATCCAAGATCAAGGTTCCAGCATGGTTGGGTTTCTGGTGAGGACTCTCTTCCTGGTTTGCAGATGGCCACCTGCTCGCTGTCTCCTCACATGGCAGAGAGATTAAACATGTAGCATGTCTCTTGTTATAAGGGCACTGATTCCAACAGGAGGGTCCCTCTTTTGCGACTTCATATAAACCTAATAACCTCCCAAAGGCCCCATCCCTAAATACCATCAAATTGAGAGTTAGGGCCTCCACATATGAATTTTCGGGGGACATAATTCAGTCTATGGCACTCCTCTTACTTTTCTCCAGTGACACTAATTTTTCAGTTTCTTTTTTTAAAATATTTTTAGTGTTTTTTTTAAAGCAATAAAAGCCTATTTTTTTATTTTTATTTTTGAGAGACATAGAGACAGAGCATGAGTAGGGGAAGGGCAGAGAGAGAGGGAGACACAGAATCTGAAGCAGGCTCCAGGCTCTGATGAGCCATCAGCACAGAACCTGATGTGGGGCTCAAACTCACAGACAGTGAGATCATGACCAGAGCCGAAGTCAGCCGCTTAACCAACTGAGCCACCCAGGCACCCCCTTTCTTTTTTTTTTTTTTTGAGAGAGAGAAACAGCACAAATGGGAGACATGCAGAGAGAGAGAGGGAGACAGAGAATCCAAAGCAGGCTCCAGGCTCCGAGCCATCATCACAGAGCCCGACTCGGGGCTCGAACCCACAAACTCCAAGATCGTGACCTGAGCTGAAGTCGGCGCTCAACCGACTGAGCCACCCAGGCGCCCCTAACTTTTCCGTTTCTTGAACATGACACACTCGTTCTTACCTCGGGCTGTGTAATTGCTGTTCCTTGTCTGGCATGTTCCCTGCCTGGAATGTTCTCAGATGTTCACCATCCCCTTCCTGTCACTCAGCCTTAGAGCAAAAGTTACTGATATTTCCTCAGAATGGCCTTTCCTGACCACTCAGATAGCTGTGCTATCTGTCGCGTTTCGTTCCCAGAATTGAAGACTCTCTGAAAAGATGATATTCATTTATCTCTTTACTCGTTTATTTGCCCATCTCCCACCGTGTGATCTCCATGACCGTAGGAACCTCATCTGTCACTTTCATGGCTGCAGCTCTGGGGTCAAGAATAGTTTCCAGCATGTGGTAGGTGTAAAATTGTTTTCGTTTAATGGGTAACCCATAATTCACCTACATTGTAGAACTGATAAATGATACATTATATATTTGACTCCGTTCATCAAATACAGCAGTTTACCATACACTAGTTAGGTAAGCGTTAAAGACGGTTCAGTTATGTTTTTTGGGGACTCCTGGGTGGTTCAGTTGGTTAAGCATCCAACTTCGGTTCAGGTCACGATCTTCTGGCTCCTGGGGTTGAGGCCCGCGTCAGGCTCTCTGACAGCTCAGAGCCCGGAGCCTGCTTCAGATTCTGTGTCTCCATCTCTCTCTGCCCCTCCCCAATTTGTGCTCTGTCTCTCTCTCTCAAAAATAAATAAGCATTAAAAATTTTTAAAAAGAAGAAATTAAAAAAAAAAGACATATTCTTTGGTTTTCCAGAAACTTCCCCTGGAATGCATATGTGGCATGGAGGAGGACAAAACATGAACGAAAACTTTAATACAATGTGACGAAGGCTCACATAGAAACGTGCAGGGAGAAGAAAGGAAATTCTGGCTAGGGAGCAATAATTCTGCCTGGAGAGAGAGGGAGAAGCAAGTCGTGGAGACCAGCGGAGAACATTTTAGTTGCTCCTCGAAGAACGAGCAGCAAATAGGCAAGAGGCAGAGGGTGACCATTCCGTGCAAGAGAAAGAGCACGAGTGAAGACAGAAGGGGTGTGACACCTTGAATGCAGGATGGGCGCAGGAAGGAGGGAGGCCGGATACAGTTAGGGGAAGAAGGGACCTAGGTTATAAAAGGCATGCACGGGGTCATAATGGAACTTGTATTCGATCTTATAGGCAGTGTGAAAATAGAGCAAACCCCACTCTGAGAAGGTCCTAACTCCGGACATCAAGATTTTATGTCTCCACTGCTGCTATCCTAGAATTGGATTAAGAGCCTCCTGAGTCTATACCACCAGCAATGATTCCCGTGGCTTAGGACAGATTTTACTGAGCCTCGGAGGGGGGAAAGAAGTGGAGAACAAGGACTGTGTTTCCCAAAGAGGAAAAGACTATGGTAGGAGGTGTTGGCATGGAGCAGGGATGGGAGCAGTAGGGCGGGGGCCGGGGGGGGGGAGTGGGTGGTGATGGCAGTGGTGTGGTCCAGGGGTCAGGAGCAGTGAGGGACAGGCTGGGTCCCACTCTCTTAGGGTCAATCCTTTCCCAGCTTCCTCTTATTCTTCTCACCATGGATAGGTAGGGGAGTGAGGTGCAGGGCTGGACATAGGTGACCAGATGAAGGTCTTTCCATTTTTCCTCTCTCCTCTCTACAACCAATAGCAGGGACTAGCGTTGGGGTGGGAGAAGCAGAGGGGCTGCAGGGAGGAGGGGAGAGAAGCTCTCTCTGTCTCTGTCTCTGTCTCTCCCTATCCTCCACTGAAGCTCTTATTTCCATCGTATATTCTTACTAGAACCAGGAGAGGTTGGGGGTGGGGCGTCATGTGGTAGACAGGACTGGCTGAGCTCAGACACCGTCCTTTGCAGCAATGAGTCTGCAATGGCAAAGGAACAGAAAAAGAAGTGGTAAAGGGTGTGTGTGTGTGTGCAAGTGTGCACACGCATGTACATGTACGTGTGCACCTCCAGTGTTTTGGAGTGAGGACGAGGGAATCTCTGGAATCACCCAGTTTGGAAGGGCAGGAGCAACTGACCAGTATGGGTCGATGTACTGCAGGCAGAGACGGGCAGTGCATGATGGGAGCCTCTTGCTAGACAGGAAGGCAGAGAACCGGAATGGTGGTTCTATCGTAGTGACGTCTGAGGTTCAGAGCCAAGCGCTGATGGGCTCCCACGGGAGTGGCATTGGCCTTCAGTGGGAAGGCCACAGGGTACGACCAAGAGGGGGACCAAAAGTCTGCTAGGCATTCTTTTTTTTTAAGTATTAGGAAGTTTAGAGGACTTATTTCAAATTCGTTTTCAAGCCTTGTCACCAAACTTCTAGAAAAGTTCCATTTCTGTGCATTGTTTTCCTAAAATGGCACGATGAAGGTTTTGGATGGCACACTCCCTGTCTCCGCCACAACCTCATTTTGTTATTATTAGAAGTAACTCCTCATTCGGTCAAGCGTTTGGCTCTTGATTTCAGCTCAGGTCATGATCTTTCGGTTCGGAATGAGGCCCCGTGCTGACGGGACTGATGCTGCTTGGGATTCTCTCTCTACCTCTCTCTCTGCCCCTCCCCCATTCACACATGAACACGTGTGCACTCTCTTTCTCTCAAAATAAACATTAAAAAAGAAATAACTGTTGGATTTTAATTTTTAATGGAGTCAGTTTAATTATTAAAACCTTATAAATAAACAGCATCATGTAAAAATAAAACTCGTAGGGGGGCCTGGGTGGCTCAGTCGGTTAAGTGCCGAATTCGGCTCAGGTCATGATCTTAAAGTTTGTGAGTTCGAGGCCCGCGTCAGGCTCTGTGCTGACCGCCCAGAGCCTGGAGCCTGCTTCGGATTCTGTGTCTCCCTCTCTCCCTGCCCCTCCCCCTTCTCATGCTTTGTCTTTCTCTCTCTCGAAAATAAATAAACACAGAAAAATAACACTTGTCAATATTTTAAGCGGTTTAAAATATGCAAATGATTAGGTTATGCAACACCAGTATTTTTTCATAGAATTGAAACACTGAAGTACTTACTGCCTTGGAGAAACCTTATACTTGACTATTTTCTCAGTAAAGTTCACATGTCTTGTTCTTGCTTTATTGACAGAATCAACAGCCAAGAGAATCCCTCCATGTGTCTCTGACTCAATGAATTTTCCATGTATGCATATCCACTGTCCTCACACCCAGGATGGGTTGCAGGAGATGGTGTGGAAAACTAACCCTTTAGCTATGAAGAACCATGAATGGAGAAACAGCTACCACTTCCTCCGCTTGGCCATCCCTATAGAATTTCCTGCAGAATGACAGAGGATTGCGTCCTTACCTTACAGAATTATCCATTAAGATGTCATTCACTCAACTGTATAAGGAGCTGTAAATAAGTTTATAAATAGGCTCTGTTAATTTTTTTGATCATTACAACTTCACTATTTTGTTATAGCAGCAATTAGTATCTATTAAAGAGAAAGTTCTAGACTCTTTCCCTGGCTTCTGGAATTCTGGGGGGAGGGGTTAGAATTTTCTACACATCCTCCATAAAAATCACCCTATTCTATAGCAGCATTATCTACAATAGCTAAATTATGGACACAGTCCAAGCGTCCATCGACTGATGAATGGATGATGGAATACTACTCAGTCATAGAAAAAAGGATGAAATCTTGCCATTTGCAATGACGTGGGTGGAGCTAGGGTGAACGAGTGTATTATGCTAAGCGAAATAAGTCAGAGAAAGACAAATACCATATGATTTCACTCACGTGTGGAATTTAAGAACAAAACAAACAAGCAAAGGGAAAAAAAAAGGAGAAAGGCAAACCAAGAAACAGTCTCTTTTTAAAAAATATATTCTTAAGTTGTTTATTGATTTTTGAGAGAGAGACAGTGAGAGCTAGGGAGGGGCAGAGACAGAGAGGGAGAAACAATCCCAAACAGGCTCCAGGCTCTGAGCTGTCATCATAGAGCCCGATGCAGGTCTCGAACTCACGAACCGCGAGCTTGTGACCTGAGCCGAAGTCGGATGCCCAACCGACTCAGCCACTCAGGCGCCCCAAAACTGACTCTTAACTACAGAGGACATATTGATGGTACCAGAAGGGAGGTGGGTGGGGGGATGGGTGAAATAGGGGGTGGGGATTAAGGAGGGCACTCGAGAGGAGCACGAGGTGTTGTATGGAAGTGTTGAATCTCCATATTGTATCCCTGAAACTAATAGTATGTTGTATTTTAACTAACTGGAACTTAAAAGTTTAAAAAAATCTCCCTACTCTCATATATATACATATTTATTTATATATACCTTACTGTAGAAGATACTGTAGCTGCTACTGTGAGACATTCAGCTGTAGAAATCTGTATTTATTTATTTAGTTTTAAATTTTTATTTATTTTTGAAAGAGAGAGAGAGAGTGTGTGAGTAGGGGAGGGGCAGAGAGAGAGGGAGACACAAAATCCGAAGCAGGCTCCAGGCTCTGAGCTGTCAGCCCAGAGCCCTAGGCGGGGCTCGAACTCAGAAACCGCGAGATCATGACCTGAGCTGAAGTCGGATGCCTAACCGACTGAGCCACCCAGGCGCCCCTGTAGAAATCTATATTTAAATGTGGACACGTAGAATAACTGTTTATGTATATTTCCTCTCCTGCTTGCTTGCAAACCTCTTTAGGGCAGGTTTCATGTCAGTTTTATCTTCGTATATTTGTCTGACTTTAGCGCAGCACCTTGACCAGAATAAAGACTACACAGGTATTTGTTGACTGGTACGTGGTCTGCTGAATAAACGTGTTGAAGACAAAAGAGATGGTTTGGACACACTTTGCTAAACATACTCACCGTTTATTTATTTTTTAAATTTTTTATTTTTTTTTTTTAGAGTGAGAGAGACTGTGTGAGCAGGGGAGAGGGGCAGAGGGAGAGAGAGAATCCCAAACAGGCTTCGTGCTCAGCGTGGAGCCCGACTCAAGGCTCGATCCCGTGACCCTGAGACCATGACCTGAGCTGAAATCAAGAGTCGGAGGCTCAACCTACTGAGCCATCCGGGCGCCCCACATACTCACCCTTTAAACCCCTAAACTCTATTCTCTTTTAGGGCACCCTTCCAACATCTAATATCGATGACGTTTGCAAGCTTTATTTTATTTCCTCCATAACAGGTAGGCTCGCTAGACTGGACGCTTCAAGCTGGGAACAACGTGTGACCTCATAACGTTGTCTGTTGGTGCCGCCCTCACGAGCACTTGACCCCAGTCCATGTAGCTTGTGTGGGACTGGCTGTGAAGCCACCGAGGTTACCCTATCACCCAGCCGCCCACGTCATCACTTTCCATTCCCTCCAGCTTCTAGAGGCTCATTTTAGCTGCGGAGATCACGCGGCATGGCATGTCTGTGTCACTCGAGATATCATGCCGGTTTTGTCCCTCCTGTCCCCTGCAATGCCCCTCCATTCCCAAGTGTCACGTACTGTGCGTGGGTGTGTGATTTAGAGGAGGGTCTACCCAGAGGGCTTTGCCCGCAGCAAATGTTCCAGAAAGAAGGGGTGAGCGAGGTGGCTTCTCGGCGTTTGGCAGCGAATTCAGCCCCGGTTCCCGCGCAGCTCTAACCCGCGCCCCGCTTTCCCCGGCGTGAGCAGCAATAGAATGAAAATCCCCCCTCAGAATAGCAAGCTCTCCAATCATCCTGCGGATCGTCCCACAGCGTCTCCCAGATTGTCGTCTCATCAGCAGCGGCAGGGCTTGTCGGTGGTCCAATTTTCCACCCAGGAACATCCCGTGAGGACAGTCACTTTCACGTTATTGCCCTTCAGTTCCAGACCCATCGACGTAAAAGAGGGAAAAACAGAAATAGAATCGGCGCGACAGAGAAAGACCGCGGCGGAACAAAATACTTTTCAAGCGCTACGTGGACTCCGTGGAATTTCCTTTCTTGATACTCCCGTTTTGGTCCTGAGAAGTCCTAGGTCGTGGGCCCCTTCTGACCCGAACGCCAGGCTGGGCAGGTGGGAGTGCGCAGGGCGGGGGTCCTTTAAGCGGCAGCTGCCCAAAAGGCTTTGGGAGCTGAGGCCTGTCCGCCAGGCCTCCGTTAGCCGGTTGCCAGGTTTCTGGGGTGTTAGAATAGTAAACAGTTGTTTTCCAGAAACAGAGATAGGGTTATCCGCAACCTCGCCTGCTAAATTTAAATTTAATGAAGCTCTTTCCTAACAACCTGGATGAGTGATGACCAACCAGGGTGGGGGTGGGGAGAGATCAGGCTCCAGGGGGGGGTGAGGGAAGGAAGCAGCAAGTGCAGGTTGAGAAAGTTCCCCCGGGGTGATTCTGTATCCCTGTCTGCCAACACTGAGGAAGCGTCCTCAGAACACCACCGGTTCGGGGCTCGGGGGCCGATGGAGGGTCTTCTCTGGCTCTTCCTGCTGTCTGCCCTCAGTGGTCTGACACTTCAGCATTAACCTCTGAAGCCCTTGGGGAAGATCACTTGGGAAGATATCCCAAGTCCTGGGCCGCCGTCCCGAATGTTGCCCCGTGAACTCTCACACGGTTATAAGGCACTGGCTACCGAGGGTGAACAGTATAATGAGAATGAGCCGCGTGTAATTAAATGTTGACAACAGTTGACTGAGAGTCTTAGGTTTAATTCTTGGAGCGGCCTGAAGATTTAGAGTGCGGATTTGGAGGTCACCAACCATGATTTCCATAATCCCTGTAGAATGGAATAGCTGCGTAGACACACAGCAAGGAAGCCTGGACAAAAGGGCAGAGGCGGAAGTAGATACATCCTTCCAGCCCCCACCTTTCCACTCATCGCCACCTCTTTCCTGTCCTGTGAGCTCAGGAGGGGCTCTTCCTTCCTGCAGATACTCCTCAGAAGAGAACAAGTGCAGACCTCGATTGTTTGAGCCGTGATTGACAAGACCCCGTGACCTTTGAAATCCAAATGCCCGTAAGGGGAACCAAAATTTTAGCCTGTGTTTTCAGAACGGCTGGTAGGTTCCTGTTTGGTAAGAACTACAAGAAGAATCACACACAAGTGGGGGAGAAGATGATTTCTTAATTCTGAGACTAACACCTGAATTGGCCACTTAGTATCGACAAATAAAAGGCAAAGCTCAAAACTGGAAATGGGCACCGTGGCAGAGACTCTTTGTTGGCTAACTCGGGGTTTCTCAATTAATGAGCAGGTCTGCACTGCACTGGCTCTCAAAGTGACCCTGAGACCCTGTCGGGGGTCTGGGAGGTCAAAAATAGTTTTATAATAACACTAGGTGGGATTTGCCTTTGGCACACTCATGTCTGCAAGTGTACGTGCAAGTTTGCCGGAAGCTGTATGGTGCGAGAAAATGAAACAGGTCTGGCAGGACCAGATAGAAGATTCTAGTTGTCTTCCATTAAGATACACGACAAAGAGATGTACAAAAATGCAAACGATGCCACTGTTCCCACTAATTTCTTAATTTTTTTTAACGTTTCTTTATTTTTGAGAGAGAGAGAAAGAGACAGAGCATGAGGAAGGGAGAGGTAGAGAGAGAGGGAGACACAGAATCCAAAGCAGGCTCCAGGCTCTGACCTCATGAACCACGAGATCACGACCCGAGCTGAAATCAGATGCTTAACTGATTGAGCCACCTAGGCACCCCTGAACCTACTAATTTTTTTGGAAACAGGGTTATGTCTCATAAAAATATGTTCTTTGTGTTTAACCGATATTCGTGTGTAATGGGTTTGTTATTGTGATTTTAAAACAAAGTAAGAAATACTCTTATAATTTCTCAGTTTCAGTATCTAATATGGCAAATATTAGTAGATACAAGCCAGATAAGGAAAAGTTCTTTACGATTCCTCGATTTTTAAGAGAGTACAGAGGGTGGTCTTGAGACCAGAAAGTGTGACAATTCCTGCCACCCCGTGCGTGTGAGCCCATGGAGGTGAATAAGGTTGGGATTGAGGCCAGAAACCAGCAGTCTGAGGCTCTGTCCAGCTGCCCCGACGGGTCACTATTTCCGCATAGTAACTTGTGCCTTGACCCTCCTGCGGGGTACCCCTGGGACCCAATAGCTGTTCCCAAACTCCGTCCCATTGTCTGCTTCCCACTATGGAAACTGGGGGAAACAAGCAAACACACAAACAAGCAGACGTTTGCTTTCCCAGCCTACTTTGCAACCGGAAGTGCTTGTGTGCCTTAGTTCTCCCTAATGAGACGTAAAAGGAAGTGGGTGGGAGTTGCTGCTGAGAAAACTTTTGCTTCCTGACAAAAGGTATAGGTGGGAGAGAAGACTACGCTGGTGTCACCCCCTCCTCTCTCTCTCGCCTTGAATGCCTGGAGCCAAGACGGCCATATTGCAACGGCGAGAGGCCAAGCATGTGGCCCTTTCGGGTGGTGGAGCGGGAAAACCAGCTTAGACAGCATCATTGTGCAGCCTCTCTATTATTTTTGTCACATTCAGAAAACAAATGCTATCAGTTTAAGCTCCTGTTGGCATGACTTTCTGTTCTTAGTGTCTGGAAGCTTTCCTAATGGATACAGTTACCCTAGAAGCTCAAAAAGTCTGTCACAGGTGAAGTTGGGTGCTGCAAATTTTGGTTGCCTGAGAAAAATGTTTTATTCACCTTTTTCCTTACATATTCTCAGAGCGATATGTGCCTAAAAAACAACAGCAGCGACAACAAAATCAACAACGCACGAGAAGCAAATATATTCTGTGTGTGTTTTGAGAGTCGCTCACAGGGCAGCTGGTGGGCAGAAGCTGGGGGAGCTGGGCCCCCTGCTCTGTGGCAAGATCAGCCCGGGTTGGGCTCCAGAGACAGGATGTAGGGCAGAGCAAAGGAAAGGACTCGGGGGCCAATCCCCTCTTCCTCATGCCCCAGCCCCGCCTGGGAATGGCGACCTTCCCACACAACACTACCCATAGAACAAAACTTCCGGGACCAGAAGCTCGAAGCAACTCCCTCACATCAGCCTCTCTTTGTCTGACACTCAGCAGCTTTTGCTGGGGCACATGACTCTGGTTGATGTCTGATTCTGTTGCAGGATTTTTTACCTCAATACCAGGATTCATTGTTTCACCCTTTCGAAGAATGAAGAGGTGGAGGCAAAGTGTGCAGCGGACAAAAGTTCATGAGAGTAGAAGATCAGAAAGGAAGAAGGGTGGGAGAGCTCTCTTTACGGGTCCTTGTTTTCTAAGGTTCTGGTCAGCACTCCCTGCCCCCTTGTTCCTTCTCAGGTTCTACCCTTACTGGCTGGAAAAGTCTAGGTGCTGGGTTGTCCATTCCTAATTGGCTTGACTCCACTGTGTGAGGAGTCAGACTGGTCATACTGTCCCATGTATAACATGTTTTATGACTTGCTTTTTTAGTTAGGTATCTTGATTGTCAAATTCCTGAGGGGAACCTGGGAGGGAGTGGGTGGTGCCTGTTACATCCTTAAGAGGGAGCTTATGCCCGAGAGGGTTTGTTGTCGTCAAACGCTCCCAGCATCGTTCCAAACCATGTGTTTCTTTTTCCCCACCCAGGGACCTCGGTCTTAATCTGTCCTTCTCTGCCTATTTTATCCTATCTTTCCCTATCCTAATTCTGGCTTCTCTACTTTGGCGTCCACCTCAGTTCTCAACTCATGTCAGTGTGTGGAATTCAGGGCTCTTTCTCCCTCGGCCCTCCGGCCACTGCGTCTCCCATTGGTTCAGACGCAAGCCTCTCGCTCTTGGTCTTAGCCTCTGGGAAACTTACAACTCCCACGGGATCTCCTTGGGGGTCGTCTGGCCAAGTCAGCTCCAGTCCCCTGAAAGGGGGAGCAGGGAAGATGGCCGCTTCCAGGAAACTGAAACCATCATGCTGAGGGAACCACGTATGTGAACATAACATCCATAAACAGAGGACCCGAACACCAGTTATGATTACTATGGTCCCAGGTTCTAATCTTCGGTAGGTGTCTTAGCTTAGAACCCAAGGCTGAGGAGCCAGCCCACCTCATCATCCTTCATGTCCCACTCACAGTCCTCAGGCTGCACACTTCCTTTTGTGCCTTCATTTTTCCTTAAGATGGCCTCAATTTGCTTTTCGTTGTTGTTGTTTTTTAATGTTTATTTATTTTGAGAGAGAGAGTGGGGGAGGGGCAGAAAGAGATAGGGAGAGAGAGAGAATCCCAAGCGGGCTCTGCACTGTCAGCACGGAGCCCAACGTGGGGCTCGATCCCACGAGCTATGGGATCATGACTTGCACTGAAATCAAGGGTCTGACGCTTAACCTACTGAGCCATCCAGGCGCCCCTGCTTTTCGTTGTTCTACTTGTATAAGATACGTGTGTGCAAATGGGTGTGAAGGAGAAGGCAGGGGTGTGTATGGGGTGGTAGGGAGATGTGGTACATGCCGTGGCTTTCGCCAGACCCCGTTCTCCAAGTATGGAGATTCTCCGAATTGTCAGAGACCACCTTTGGGGCCCAGGACAGACATCCTGCATGGAGCGTGATGAGGGCCATAGAGGACAGGAAACAGTTCCTCCCCACGTGACAGAATGTAGGGGGATCTTCCTGAATCCACCCTCATTCTTTTTGTGTCCTCTTTCGGTTTCTTTATTTTATTGTCTTAATGTTTTATTTATTTTTCAGAGAGAGAGAGAGAGAGCATGAGCAGGGGAGGGGGAGAGAGTGAGGGAGACAGAGGATCGAAGCAGGCTCTGCACTGAGAGCAAGGAGCTTGACTTGGACCTCCAACTCGCAAACCGTGAGATCATGCCCTGGGCCGAAGTCGGACACTTAACCGACTGAACCACCCAGATGGCCCTGAAACAATTTTTAATTACCCTGCTCTTTCTTTCAGATGCAGTTTGTATAATAAGAACTCACTGTCTTCCATTGGTTTTCTGAAAAACTTAGTCTCTGGCTTTTTTTCCCAGACATACCGGCGTGTTTCTTGAGCAGCCAGGACAGGCACAGCACCGTGCCCCGAGACACCCTTCCCAGACGAGGGGGAGTTTAGACAAGGAGACCGTGGACACCCTGTTAGTAAGTGCTCACACGCTCTCTCTCTCTCAGGGCGAACTCTCGGGGATGCCTGAGCACACCCAAGAGGAGCAGAGGGTGTGCCTAGCCCGTGTATGCAGACTGTTTTAAATACCGTATCTTTGCCAATTCAGCGAGACATCTGAGGGAAAGAGCCGCCCCTGGGTGCTTTCCCCCTCCTTCACCCAGGTAGTTGATCTGTTTCAACCTTCACTCTTGCTTCCTTTTTCCTGAGAGGATGGGCCTGGATTAAAAGCATGGAAGTTAACGAATCTTAATGCTTTCCATGGGAATCTAACCTAGGATGCTGGCTTTATTTCCTCCCCATGGCCCAACCACACAAGGAAAATAGTGACGGGAGAGGGATGGCAAGGATCTACTGAATTTAAGAACATTCAGGTACTGGCTTTCAGTGCCCTTCAAAGCCTTCCCAAATTCAAACCTGAGATTTATCTGGACATGAGTTAGAACTGTCTTTTATCCGTAATTTGGTATTGGAAAAAGGAAATAGTACAGAAAGAAAAAAAACTCACTGGACAAAGAAAGGAGATTAAGGGGTTTCTTTTAGGTTGACGAGAGACACAAGCTAAAAGCTAATTCCCAAACGTAAGGGAATATTCTTTTTTCTAGAAGGATTACTATAATGAAGGGAGTCTCAGAACTTGAATACTTCTTTTATTGTGGTTAAAGAAAGTAATGAAGAGGAAGGAGGAGGGAATGGAGGGAGAGGAGAGGGAGGAGAAGAGGAAGAAGAACAGAAAGGAGAATAAAAGGGTAAGAGAAAGCAACAGTAGCAGCGGAAATGATGTATCTCATGTGTAGTAAAATTCTATGTTCTATATAATTAGTAAACATGGTAATATGCTATAAATACATACTCTTGATCAGGGTGTAATTAAAAATGTAATTTACTAGATGACTTGGTATCTATGTTTAATTAGAAACTATTTAGTTATCACATATATAATTACATGTATAAAATTAATGATAGCTTTCCTATATTATGGATTTAGTAAAAATGCAATTATACAGAGTTATCCTTTCGGTGTACTATTAAAATCTATAAGGGGGCGCCTGGGTGGCTCAGTTGGTTCAGTGTCCAACTTCGGCTCAGGTTGTGATCTCATAGCTCACGAGTTCAAGCCCGTGTTGGGCTCTGCGCTGACAGCTCAGACCCTGGAGCCTGCTCACACTCCGTCTCTGTCTCAAAAATAAAATAAAACATTCAAAAATAAAATAAAACATGAATCAATGTGTGACTAAGCAAACGGTATTTTCTGTTTCCGATTTGCTTTCCGTTATTTGATTCAACGAGGACACGGGACCAGAAAACTTTCCATTGTGTCGACACGCAGCACATGCTTGGTAAACGCTAGCTGTCTATGTTTCCTTGTTAGGGTCAATCAATCACCATGTGTCTCCCCAATGACTCAACTACTATGCACAGTTCAGATTTGGAGGACAAAACAAAAACAAAAACAAAAACAAAAACACCAAAAACTAAAAACCAAAAACCAAAAACCAAAAAACACCAAAAAAACAAAAAACCCAGTTCCTAATCTATGAGGTTATTTACAATCTACTTTCTACACTTGGAATTGATCTCTCCATCTTCAGTGGTGTCCTAGCATTGTGCTTACCCACCCGTGTGTTTTTTCATTCTTTCCTGTGTGATAGTTTGTTGCACATGTATTTCGTCTATCGGACTCTAAATTCCTTGGGGTCAAGCCTGCAGCGCCGTTACTTGTGATTTGCACCTAGAAATCACTCAATACGTTGTTCTCTGAGTGGAAAATTTTTATATACTGCCCAACTTCGTAGATGCCTTTTGATATGTTTTCACGCCAAAGGCACAGCATGCTAGAGGAATATGGTTACCGCATTACCTGTTTTCCTGGTATTGATTTGTAAGGTAAAGATGCACAAATATGAGATTTTCATTTATAGTTGTAAGTGTAACGGTTGACAGAAGGGTGAGTGAGATCATGACTGAACTGAACCTCTCAGATTCCGCGTGTGAGTGAAGTCATGTGAGATCTATCTTTCTCTGATTGACTTACTTCGCTTAGCCCCACATCGGGCTCTGTGCTGACGGCTCAGAGCTCGGATCCTGCTTTGGATTCTGTGTCTCCCTCTCTCTCTGCCCCTTCCCCACTCCTACACTCTCTGTCTGTCTCTCTCTCCCAAAATAAATAAGTAAATAAATAAATAAACGTTAAAAAAAGTTATTTAAAAAAGATTTGCGGGGCGCCTGGGTGGCTCAGTCGGTTGAGTGCTGACTTCGGCTCAGGTCACGATCTTGCGGTTTGTGAGTTCGAGCCCCTCGTCGGGCTCTGATGGCTCAGGGCCTGGAGCCTGCTTTGGATTCTGTGTCTCCCTCTCTCTCTGCCCCTCCCCTGCTCACACTCTGTCTCTCTATCAAAAGTAAATAAAATTAAAAAAAAAAAAAAAAAGATTTGCCATGTGAATTCCTCCCTATAGCACAACACTCCACGCTGAAGTACTACAGTCTGTGTTCTAGTTTCTTCCTGCTCTGCGGCTCCTTGGGGAGTCGTCTTAAGATGTGACTTTACATGTGTCACTTCCTTGGCCCACCTTGATCAGGAGCTCACATTTAAGAATTTTAGCTAAGGGGGGGGGGCTCCTGGGTGGCCCAGTCAGTTCGGCATCTGACTCTTGCTTTTTGCTCAGATCATGATCTCACGGCCTCATGGGCTTGAACCCCCACATCAGGCTCTGCGCCGGCCCCACGGAGCCTGCTTGGGATTCTGTGTCTCTCTCTCTGACCCTCCCCCACTCATGCGCTCTCTCTCTCTCTCTCTCTCTCTCTCTCTCCAAATAAATAAATAAACTTAAAAAAAAACATTTAGATGAAAAAAAGAGTTTTAGCTAAGCAATCAAGACTTTCCAAAATTTCACCCCTTCTCAAAGTGGGGTTTTAACATTATCTGTCATTATCTACTGGAGTAGTTTTCTAGCCAAACTCAGTGAAGATTTGTTTCTAACACTGCACACTTGCTCCCAGAAATCTGGGCACCATCTTGCCTGCTCCATGTTGAGAGGGGCAATGGAAGGCACCAGATTCTGAATGGTAGCATCCGTTCAAAGCCTCTGTTCTCCATCCTGTCTTTCCCTAGCAGTGATGTTGGCTGGCAAACCCATCTCCTTGGTTTCTGCTGCTTCACCTGTGAGATAGAGAGACGGTGTCCGCCTCACCGTCTCTCCAGGTTGCCAGGAGGAGCAACTGAGCTATGTCCGCAGGAATGGCAAGAAGAGCAAAACAACAGTGCAATTTATATTGCAGGTAAGATTGAATAACTAATAAAAAAATGCAGACCAGCTTAGACCTCTTCCGCAAGACCTTTCTCAGCCTTTAAGAATGACCTCTTTATTGTCAGTGCACCCAATTTAGTTGCCTCGTGGTAGATTTCTTTTCTGTCAATGATCTCATCTCCCCAACCAAATTTCAGCCTTCTGTGGAAGGCATTACATTTTTGGCCCCTCCGGATCTCCAACACGGAACATGGTCGCTGGGTGTACGGAGCGTCCGATGAGTAGGTAGTGGGCCCCAGCGCCACTACGGACAGCCTGCCCCTTCGCTTTCCGACGTGTCCAAGTTTGAGCAGCAGGTTTTTCCGGCCGCCCGACGAACGAAGGATGGTGGGAGAAGCATTCTTCATGCGGCTCCTTTTCTCACTCTCCCTTCCTTTTGCAACGCTGCAGCCAGATTTTTTTTATGTTTGTTTATGAAAACAACAAAACCATTCATTAGTGGCTCTTTCACGCGAAAACACAGAATTGCAATTTTCGTCTCAGCTCCGGCAGTATGTTAGGATGAGATAATCGTCTCCCGAAAAGCTGTAGGCAAAATATTGTTCTCCTTTTGGCTCAGCTCACAGAGACAAGGGCAGAATCTGGTTGGCACAGGAATGACACGGAAAACAGACTCGACATTCTTCTGGTCGCCTCAGCTAACCCTTCGGGCCTGAACGTAAGAGCAGTTTAAAATCAGCAGGTGACACAATGAGGCAGCAATCCGGTCACCTGATATTTTAAACATCATTATAATGAGCTGCAGAAGGAAGACATGTTTTCCGATATGAATTCTCCTTGCTCTCAAAGAGAGAAAGAAATTAAAACTTTTTTCTAGCCCCGAAGCACCAGGGAAGATGTGATCCACCAACTCAATCTGATTTCAGGATTTAGATTATTCTTTCTTCAACTCTTTTGAAAATAGCGGACGTTGCCTTCATTTGATGTGAACACGACCAACTTTCCTCTGGTTCCCAAATGACAACACAGATTCAGCTCCCTCCTTTCCCTGACATATTCGACTCTTCCTCTGGGAGAACTGGAAGGAAGAATTTGCTTTATTGTCTCAGGAGCTATACACAAGTCAGGTCTTCTGTTTTCTCTTACCCTGTTCTCATTCTCTCATGCACTGCCCAACTGTGGCAAGAAGCATTAGGCCCAGTTGGTGAGAATTCTCCCTTTGGGCATCTACTCTTCTATATACAAAGGCCTACCTTTGGTTTTGAAACTGTTGCAGCATAAAAACCTTTTTCTTTTTTTTAAACGTTTATTCACTTTTTGAGAGACAAAGAGAGAGACAGAGTACAAGCAAGGAGAGGGAGAGAGAGGGAGACCCAGAATCCGAAGCAGGCTCCAGGCTCCAAGCTATCAGTACAGAGCCCGACGCGGGGCTCAACACCAATTGTGAGATCATGACCTGAGCCAAAGTAGGATGCTTAACTGAGTCACCCAGCCCCCTATTAAAATTAAAAAAAAATGTTTATTTATTCTTGAAAGAGTGAGAGACAGAGCATGAACTGGGAGAGGGGGCAGAGAGAGAGAGGGAGACACAGAATCCGAAGCAGGCTCCAGGCTCTGAGCTGTCAGCATAGACCCCGACATGGGGCTTGAACCCACAAACCGTGAGATCATGACCTGAGCCAAAGTCGAATGCTCAACCAACCAAGCCACCCAGGCGCCCCTGTTGCAGCATAAGAACCTTTAATAGAAGAAATGTATTAGGTTCTGACCTGGAGGAGACAAAACTGTTATATGACCGGAGGATTCAGAATTGTAACTTGTGGCCAGATTTCTCTTTCTGGAGTTCATATAGTTTTGGTACAAGGGATGCTGTTAATGCCTAGTATGCTTAGACACCTTTCGAAAAGCACAAAACTTCAGAGGTGAGTGGTGTGTTCAATGATCCTTGTACTGTAGAATAAAAGCCAACTCTTGGATGGAATCAAAGTCATATCTTGTTGGCTCGGATGATACATCTTACCCAAGTGCAGACGTACTGATACAAAATTTTAATCCTCTTATGACTTGGTTTGATTGAATTTTGATTCTGGCTTCTATTTTTGGTCACCTTCTTTTGGAAAGGTGGCTCTCCGTCTATACTCCTGCCAAAACCCTGTTGCTCCCCATGCTGAATTTAGGTGTTCTGCTGGAAAACTCGGTGAATGGTGACTGTTTTTTAACCTTCAGAAAATGATAATTTAATGGATATAATTGTCTAACTTTAGTTTTTTAATAGTTTTCTTTAAACTTACGAGCTTGGTGGGAGTCCCTGCGGGCTCAGTCGGTGGAGCATATGACTCTTGATGTTGGGGTTGTGGGTTTGAGCCCCACGTTGGGAGTGGAGATTCCTTAAAAATAAAATCTTAAAAAAACCCAAAAACTTAAGAACTTGGGTTGACCAGGGGCACCTAGGTGGCTCAGTCAGTTAAGTGTTCAACTCTTGATTTCAAGCTCAGGTCATGAGTTCGAGTCTCGCATTGGACTCCGTGCTGATAGCTTGGAGCCTGCTTGGGATTATCTACTTCCTCTCTCTCTGCCCCTTCCCTGCATGTGCACGTGCACACATGAGTGTGCTGTCTCTCAAAATAAATAAATGAACATAAAAAAAAACTTGGGTTGACCCAAACAAAAATGAATAAAAATTTATCAAATAAAACCAAGAAACCGTATGCTAAGATAGGGTTTCTGTTTGCCTTTTTTATGTTTATATTATATTATATATTATTATAAAATTTTTAATATTATAATTTTGTATTGCACCTGTTAAATAAAATTATCTTTCCTTTTAGTTAAATTGCCTTGGTTTTGATAAGGGATGTGTTGGGTGCTGCTCTTTGGGCAAGTTAGTCTGGGTGGGATTGTTCATTCTTCACAGGAAACGGGTAGAATCCCACAATCATCCTGGGAAGAAATAACAATTAACAGCAATTCTATGTTCTTTTGAGTCTTTATGCCACAACCAATCCAAGGCCAATATGCAGTAATATCAATTCTCTGCAATGATCTGTACACGCCATCCCCAAGGAGAGAGTAGCTAAAAGACACATCCGTCCAAATCCCCGAGACCCTGGGTCCTCAGAGGGGGCCTGTGTCTACAGGCTGGCTAAGCTGTGCACACACAGCACCAAGGAGGGCCATTTACTTTAGGGAACCACAGGTTGACGTGCTGATGGGGAAGAAGGGGGACATTTCCTGGTGGATGGCTGCAAAGTGTCCTGAAGAAGAGGATCTCTTTTCTAAATCGCACAAAAGTCTCCCAGTATACACACAGTGGGGCCCCGGGTACGTCCCTCAGAGGAAAAGAAGGTTGAATAGCTTGGTAATTTTTTTTTGAGTGCCTTCTCCACGTTAGACGAGAGCTAACTAGTTCCTTCCTTTCTAGGCTGCTAACATCTCATCCTTCCAGTAACCCCTCACCGTCACTGGTGTCTCCGCATTGGCCGAATCACTCCCTTCTCAGTGAGCGTGTCCACAAGTCCCCTGGCTACCACTTTGACACCGAGAATCTTCCTCGGACAGCCTGATAAAACCTGAATTCAGGCCATCGCTCTTTCAGTCTCCCATTCCTTTTGTCTTCTTGGCCAAACTTGTCCAGATTGTGTATTTCTAATCAGGTAAATGCCGGGTATCCTGGGGAAGCAAAATAAATGGATTTTTGGCTTCAGACTTCCCTACACTGTCGACAGGACTATAAAAAACCTGTGCACTATTATCAGCTCTGACAAGTCAAGAGGTATGCCAGCGTAGGAAATCCCATCCTAAAAAAAGAAGTGGGTGTCTTCATTTTGCTTCCCCAGCTCTGACTCTGCTAACGGTTGGCTTAGTTGTACTGTTGGTCTCACTTGGGTGAGCTTTCAGGTTAGGCCCCCAAAGGATCTCTCCTCTTACAGGTCAGATCATGCGGCAGTCCCGTCTGGGAGACAGGCTGGGAAGACAGCGTGTGCTACGATTCAAACGAAGTCCTCTCTTCTAAAAAAAATATGCATATTTAGATAATAATATTGCTTTCTCCCTGGAGACGTTCTATTGACATGCAGGTATTTCTGCTAGAGCCTGTGAAAGCATTCCTGCCTGGGGCAGTGAGGAAAGCCCACTAGGTGTGCAGAGAAGAGGGAGCGAAGGAAGGGGCAGAAGCCCTAACAGAGGATGAATGACGCGGGACCTCTCACCCTGCCCGATTTTGGACGAGCCTGCTAGTCGCTGCTGGCGGATTAGCAGACTGGCAAAATGCCTGTAACTAAAAGAACCATTTCTAAATAAAGCCCGTTTCATTGGGTGTAGAAGCAGCTTAGAGGTGAGTAGTTTTTAAGGTGGGTTTCCAAAATGGGCTTTGTTCATTCATCCGAAGTTTATTCGTAAAAACCCAAACTACGAACAGGATCGGCTACATAGTTTAGGGGACCCAATGCAAAATGAAAATGCAGGGTCTCTTGTTCAAAAATGAAGAAATTCGGGCGGTTGGCGACAGCAGGGCGTTAACCAAGCATGAGACCCTCCTGAAGGGAGGCGGGCAGCCAGTGGGACGGCACAGATGACCCCGAAGTGGGCCAGATTACCAGGAAGCTTTGTCCACCCACTCTTCTTCTACCAGGGGTTTCTCAGCTGCCACCAGCTAGTGGTTCTCAGGTGTGACGGTCCCCCGGAGACCAGCATCAGCAACACCTGGGAACATGTTAGAAATGCCCAATCCGTGTTTTTGCAGACCCTCCAGGGGATTCTGTCTCTCGCACAAGTTAGAGAACAACCGCCCCGTTTGGGGTTGCGGTGGCCGAAATGACCAGTTTTGGAATGGAACCCATCTTAGGGGTCATGTGGCCTCAGCATGTCACAGTTTGAGGAAAGTAAGGGCAGGGCGAAGCAGAGTGAGACCCGGAGTTCATGTGTCTGCCCGCGGAATAACTCACAGAGCACCGAGCGGTCAGCTTCATTAATTACTCACAGTCATCTTCCCAGTAAAGCCAGCTCATATCCCACTTTTAAAGATGAGGAAATCGAAATGCCAAAAGTGTTCAATGAGTCGACAAGTGGAGCTGGGATTAAAACCCAGAGCTCTTAAATCCCCCATCCATGGCCTTTCACTTGGCCTTCGGGTAATATGATCCAGCCGACAGGTGAGTTAAGCCGCTTTCCACCCTCTCAGAGCATGAAAACCCAGCAAGAACCAGCACAGCGTGATCAGCCCAGGAAATGTGCGGTTCAAAGTGGTTCGGTCTGCTGTAGTGACACAGACTGTTGTCGTTTTTAAGAAGCTGCTGTTTCTGAGACACGGTGTATGGACTCCTGGGTCTCAGCACCATCACAGAACCGAGGCTCGTGGTTTACGACCCTTGTCTAGGCAGCCAGCCCGAGGGTGGGTGGTGGCCAAAGTCCTCCGCACTTGGGAGACCTGTAACACACTCTTCTGGAGAGTCGGGCCTGCCCCTTGCATTCCTGTCATGAAGTCACTTTCAAAGCCTTGGCCCCAGCTTATCATTTTTTCCATTCTTAGACCGAGGCTATTTGTAGTCGCCCCACCTGTCACCATGTGTGTTAGACTGCAAAGGGCAAGGGCAGTTTCATTAATAGCATGGTACCAGCTGAAGCTCGCTTAGAGCACCATGCTTTCTCGGAATGTTCCATTTGAGGGAACTTTCTGAATCTTCACAGCTTTTTAGCTGTGCACCTTCACCGGGGTCGGGTAATACATATTGAGTTAGACACATACTAAGTTAGTTTCTTTTAGGGCCTGACTTATTCCTCAGTTGTAAATGAGGAATCTTACTAATTGCGTAATATGCTCATGAGAAAGAAGTCACTGCGTGAGTCCCAAGGATACAGATGGCTCGTGGATTACTGTAGGAAACATATCTATGGAAGGGAATCGGAAGAACTTGTGAAATAGACAGTAAGAGGAAAATCTAATTCTCAGAGTGCCATTTATAGTGTAAAATGGAGAACAGTCAACAACGCAATAATTAAAACAGGAACTTGAGGAGAATAGTAATAATAATAATACCCCAAATGTGTCATAGACCTAACTGTAAACTGGAAAAGTGTGAAGCTGCTAGAAGATAACAAGAGAAAGTCTAAGCGACCTTGGGTTCAGTGATGTTTTTAAATATGACACCAAAAGTACAATCTGTGAAAAGAAAAAAAAAAAAAAGATGAGCAGGACTTCATTCAAATCAAAAAAATTTCTACACTGTGAGAATATTCTAAAGATAAGAGTAGGTACTCTTAAAGTAGGTAGTCTTAAAGATAAGAAAGGGGGGTGCCTGGGTAGCTCAGTTGGTTAAGCGGCCAACTTCAGCTCAGGTCATGATCTCACGGTCTGTGAGGTCGAGCCCCACGTCGGGCTCTGTGCTGATGGCTCAGAGCCTGGAGCCTGCGTCAGATTCTGTATCTCCCTCTCTCTCTCTGCCCTTCCCTTGCTCACGCTCTGTCTCTATATCTCTCAAAAATAAAATAAAAATGTTAAAAAAAATTTAAAAAAAAGATAAGAAAGATATTCTGAAAAGACAAGCCATAGACTGGTATAAAATATTTGCAAAAGACACATCCAACCAATGATTGTTAATCCAAAATAACAAAGAACTCTTAAAACTCAACAATAAGAAAATAAACGACCCAATTTAAAAATGAGCAAAATAGTCAGGACACTTCAAGAAAGAGGATACGCATGTAGCGATTAAGCATTTGAAAAGATGTTTTACATCATCTGATGCTGGGGAATTGCAAATTAAAATACAATGAGATACCACCGTGTATCCCTTTGCATGGCTAAAATCCAAAGCCCCGACAACACCAAGTGCTGATGAAGGTGTAGAACAAGAACTCTCCTTACTGGTGGGGGTGCAAAGTGGTGCAGCCACTTCGGAAGACAGTTGGGGAGTGTCTTACAAAACTAAAGACGCTCTTACTGTATGATCCCACAATGGTGTTTGGTATTTACCCAAATGATTTGAAAACTTACGTACACACGAAAACTTGCATATAAATGTCTATAGCAGTTTTATTCATATTTGCCAAAACGTGGAGGTAAGCCAGATAGATGTCCTTTGGTTGGTGAATGGAGAAACAAATGGTGGACATTCGGGCAATGGAATATTATTTGGTGATAAAAAGAAAGGAACTCTCTGGGGCGCCTGGATGGCTCAGTTGGTTAAGTGTCTGACTCTTGATTTCAGCTCAGATCATGATTGTGCAGTTTGTGGGATTGAGCCCTGTGTTGGGCTCTGCTCTGAGCCTGCTTGGGATTCTCTCTCTCTGCCCCTTCTCCGCTCATGTTCGCTATCTCACAATAAATATATAAACATTAAAAAGAAAGAAAGGTGCTGAGTGTCTGGATGGCTCAAATGGTTAAGTGTCTGACTTCAGCTCAGGTTGTGATCTTGAAGTTGGTGAGTTTGAGCCCCGTGTTGGGCTCTGTGCTGACAGTTTGGAGCCTGCTTCGCATTCTATGTCTCCCCCTTTCTCTCCCCTGCTCATGTTCTGTCTCTCTCTCAAAGACAGATAAACATTAAAAAAAAATTTTAAAAAGAAAAGAAATGTCCTATCTCGTCACAAAAAGACATAGAGAAAACTTTTTTTTGTTTAAGTAGGCTCCATGCCCGGTGTGGAGCCCAACGTGGGAATTCAACTCACCACTCTGAGATCAGGACCTGAGTTGAGATCAAGAGTCAGACACTTAACAAAATGAGCCACCCGGGTGCCGTGATGTGGGGAAATCTTAAATGCATTTTGCTTAGTGAAAGAAGCCAATCTGAAAAGTCTGACTATACGATATTCTGGAAAAGGCAAAACTATTGAGACAATAAAAAGATCAGTTGACAGGGGGTTGTGGAGAGAGATAGATGAATTGGTGGAGCACAGTGCATTTTTAGGACTGAAACTATTCGGTTTGGTACTGTAATGATGACTACATGTCATTATACATCTGTCAAAACTCATAGAATAAACAACATCAAGTTTGAACCCTAATGTAAATTATGGATTTTAGTCAACAATAATGTATTAGTATTGATGCACCAATTGTAGCAAATGAACCACACCAATGCGAGATGTTAATCAAAGGGATAATTGGAAGAAGATATTTGCAAATGACATATCTGATAAAGGGTTAGTACCCAAAATGTATAAAGAATGACACAACTCAATGCCCAGAACACAAATAATCCAATTACAAAATTACAGAAGACATGAATGGACGTTTCTCCAAAGAAGACATCCAGATGGCCAACAGACACATGAAAAGATGCTGAACATCACTCAACATCAGGGAAATACAAATCAAAACCAGACTGAGATATCACCTCACACCTTTCAGAATGGCTAAACTCAACAACACAAGAAACAACAAGTATTGGCGAGGATGTGGAGAAAAAGGAACCCTCAGGCGCCGTTGGTGGGACTGCAAGCTGGTGCAGCCACTGTGGAAAACAGTATGGAGTTTCTTCAAAAACTTAAAAATAGAACTACCCTTTGATTCAGTAATCACACTACTGGGTATTTACCCCCAAAATTCAAAAACACTAATTCAAAGGAATACATGCACTCCTATGTTTATTGCAGAATTATTTACAATAGTTGAGTTATGAAATGAGCCCAAGTGTCCATTGATTGATGAATGTATAAAGAAGACGTGATATATATACATACACACACACACACACACACACACACACACACACACACAATGGAATATTAGTCATAAAAATGAATGAAATCCATGCAACAACATGGATGGGACTAGAGACTATAATTCTAAGCAAAATAAGTCAGAGAAAGACAAGTATCATATGATTTTACTTATGTGTGGGATTTAAGAAACAAAACACAGGAGCAAAGGAAAAAAAAAAACAGAGAGAAAAAGAGACAAACCAAGAAACAGACTCTTAACTATCAAGAACAAACTGATGGTTACCGGAGAGGGGTAGGGTGGGGAGATGGGGAAACAGGGGATGGGGGTTAAAGAGTACACTTATATGTTGAAAAAAAATAAAATGATAAAAACAAATAATTGGGGTAACTGTTAGGGGCTTAGATGAGGGAGTAGGTGGGAATTGTGTACTTTCATCTCAACTTTTCCGTAAATCTAGAACTCAAAAATAAGTCTATTAATTAGAAAATATGTAGAGGTGCCTGAGTGGCTCTGTCGGTTAAGCATCTAACTCTTAGTTTTGGCTCAGGTCATGATCTCACAGTTCATGAGTTCGAGCCCAGGGTTGGGCTCTGTGCCGACAGTGTGGAGCCTGCTTGGGATTGATTCTCTCTCTCCCTCTCTCTCTGCCCCTCCCCCGTTCACTCCGTCTCTCTCAAGATAAATAAACTTAAAATTTTTTAAAGTATATAAACTTACAGTAGAATAAAGGACTAAGTTTGAAACTCCTACCTACACTTTTCTTGCTATGTGAAATATACATTTTCCATATTGTTTAAGCAACTTCTCGTTGAATTTTCTGTTATTTGCAGCTGAAAGTGGTCTGACGTAAAATAGTTTTTTGTTTGTTTTTTGGTGGTGGTGTCTCTCAGAATCACACCATTGCCTCAGATTTCACACGTGCATCTTCAGTGAAGAGATGAAAAAAGGTGTCCTCTTTTTATGTAGAAAGTGTAGACACACGTATAATAAATAAACAGATACACAGATTATCTCTGGCATTTCAATGTCCCTGGGGGACTAAAAAAGGTTCTGGGTGAGGGGGTAATAATGAAAATATGGTTGAGAATCACTTTCGTGTAAAAGAGCTGGAATTTAGGCAACAGAGTGAAGTACTGAAAAGGACCCATGATCTTAGTTTTAAAGTGACCTAAAACCTGATTACCAGAGGGGAGGTGGGTGGGTGAAATCGGTGAAGGCAATTAAAACTACACGTGGTTCAGTTTAGGCATCTGACTCTTGGTTTTGGCTCACGATCTCTTGGTTGGTGGGATCAAGCCCATGGTCAAGCTCTGAGCTGGTGTAGGTGTAGGTGGTGTAGGTGGTGTAGAGCCTGCTTGGGACTCTCTCTCTCCCTCTCTCCACCCTTCTCCTGCTCATGCTCTCTCTCTAGTCTTAAAAAAAAAGATGACTACACTTATCATGATGAGCGCTAATGTATAGAATTATGGAATCACTATAGTGTACACCTGAAACCAGAATAACACTGGGCATTAATTATACTGAAATTAAAAAATTAGAAAAAATTTTATATAAATAAAGTCACCTAAACCCTTTCTCGCCACATAAAATCTGGGGATTGTATTGTTGATCTCTAAAGGTGTTTTCAAGTCTTAACAGTCTGCGATTTTGTTTTTTTATCTTACAAACATCAACTTTTCTACCATCTGAAGATACACTGCTTTTGAGAGCGATCACCAGGCCAACGACGCCATTTAACTTTATAGCGAAGGAAACAATTTATAAATTACACAGTGTTGCTCACAATGGAAGGGCTAGCTGACTGCCATCGGTTTTCTGTGCATGGAGGGCTCTTCAGGACCACGTACTAGAAAACTTGATTTATCTTGCTGACGGAGATAAAGCTCTGAGAGCCTAATGCAACTGGTCCCAAGGGTGATTAACGCGTGACCAGGCATCCTTGGTATTTTTGGTTAGCTCTTCCCAGGGTATGTGACAGCTTGCCTCTCTTGCTAGCTCCATCCCCCTCCCCGACCCGAACATACACACATGGAGACATAGTCATGCCCACGGCGGTTAGCCTCAACTAACACGCGACTGGACATTGTGTTTGTAACGGAGGTGGACAGAAGAAGCCGTGGTTGGAGAGGGAGCATGAGAAAAACAAGGAAAGGATGAATTGGCTCTTTAAAAACTGAGGCAGGCGAAGGGGTCTTGAGCAGGAGTGTGAAGCCTTGAAGTTGAAGGGTCTCTTTAAGAACAGAGACTCCAGATACAAGCAGAGCTAAGTGGTGTTCCAGATGTGAAAGCTGGCGAGAAAGCCCGGCTCCTGTCTTCTGCGCAGACTCGGATAAGTACCCTGACGTCCCAGGTCCTGGAAGCACTGGGGCTCCGAGGTCAGTGCCCTACTGTCGGATCCAGGGCCCTTCCATAAGCCAAGGCAGAAGAAGGTGCCGTCTGGCCCTGTGGGGAACTTTGTGTGAGGATCACCCCTTTTCCCCCCTCGCTAAAGTTTTCTAAAAATAAGTGTGGGAGGCTCCCAGTGGGCCCAAGATGCTGTTGTTATGCATATGGTGGTGTTGACCGGTCAATGTGTGGGTTAAGAATGACATCCTGTTTGGGGCGTCTGGGAGGGCTGGTTGGTTAACATTCTGCCTCTTGATTTGGGCTCAGGTCATGATCTCTTGATTTGGGCTCAGGTCATGATGTCACGGTTCTGGAGATGGATAGTGGTCATGGTTATATAACAATGTGTATTGTATATACTTAATGTCTTGAAATGTCCACTAAAAAGTGGTTAAAATGTGGGGCACCTGGGTGGCTCAGTTGGTTAAGCGGCCGACTTCGGCTCAGGTCATGATCTCACGGTCTGTGAGCTCGAGCCCCATGTCGGGCTCTGTGCTGACAGCTCATCAGAGCCTGGAGCCTGCTTTGGATTCTGTGTCTCCCTCTCTCTCTGCCCTTCCCCTGCTCACACTCTGTCTCTATGTCTCTCAAAAATAAATAAACTTAAAAAAATAAAAATAAAATTAAAAAAGTGGTTAAAATGGCAAGTTGTATTTATTTATTTACTTAGAGAGAGAGAGAGAGAGAGAGTGAGCATGAGCAGGAGAAAGACAAAAAGAGAGGGAGACAGAGAATCCCAAGCAGGCTCATGCTCTCAGAGGAGCTGGATCCCACGGCCTTGGGTCATAACCAGAGCCGAAATCAAGGGTCAGGCGCTTAACCAACTGAGACACTGAAGCGCCTCTTATTTTAAGTTTTAATGCAATGAAAATATATCCTGCAGAAATGCTAACTGCTCATCATCTTGTATTACCACAGTCCTCTTTGTAAATAAAATTAATAAAGCAGAGGTCTGGGGAAGAAAATTGGATTGATATTTCTGGGACTTTCTCATCTGTAATAATGATCTCCAATTTCCTCTAAGCTCCACCGTACCAAGCTTCCATAATTCTACGACTTAATTCGATAGGGCTATTTGCAACACAGGAAGGTTGGATGGCTCATGAAGCAAAAATGAAATGGAAATTTTCGTTTCCTATTTTATCACTTTGAGTCAGGCTGAGCTGTAGTTGTAAGTGTCTCGACGATCTGGAAACAGTCTTCTAGAAATGAGGCCCCACTGCGAAGGGGCGAGTTTGTCTCTTGTGGCATTGGTAGTACTCTTGCCCTTTCTGGGCAGAACTTCTGAGCCCTCTCACCCCCCACCCCCTTCCTCTAACTCTGGGCTGATGCCCTTGCCCCCTACCCTTCACTGGTGACTCCAAGAGTCGTCATTCAGGGACCACACTCACAAGCCAACATGCATCCGTGCGCTGCAACTCCCTGGGCCCTCCTCCTTAGCGGAGGCCGCCTCCCACCCCATCCCTTCCCTGTGAGATCTGATCCCGCCCCAGCACCCCCGCCGGAGACTCTTCCCTGTTTCCCATTCCTCCCTGGAATCGTCACTCTTCCTCCTGGCTTCTTTCCCTCAACATTCAAATTTGCTTTCGTATGTTCTATTTTTCTGCTTCCTTCCCTTTTTTCTCATCTCTTTACGGATAAAGTATTTTTTCCTCAATCCAATTTTTCCCCTTTACTACTTGCAAGCTACGCATTGTATTTCTACTTTTTATAGTAACTATAGGCAAATGACAACATGATTATAAGTTTACAGCTGCTAAAGTTATATGACATCCCTACCTTCCCACTGGACCGTGCAAGGAACAGGCACTGGCCGAGCCCCTGCTCCTGACAGACACGCTATTGCGGCCACGTCTTTCCGTTCCATCTGGATTTTTTTTTATTGTGGTAAAATATACGGGACATAAAATGTACCATTTTAACCATTTTTAATGTACAGTTCAGTGGCATCGAGTCCATTCACATCACCGTACAGCTACCACCATCATTCATCTCCCGGACCTTTCCATCTTGCAAAATGAAACGCTACGCCCCTTAACACTAACTCCTCACTCCCTCCCCCACCCCCAACAACCACCGTTCTATTTTTCTGTCCCTGTGAATTTGAGCCCACTAGGGACTTCCTATAAACAGAGGTATACAGTATTTGTTCTTCTTCTTCTTTTTTTTTTTTAACATTTATTCATTTTTGAGAGACAGACAGAGACAGAGCGTGGGAGGGGGAGGGACAGAGATCAAGGGAGACACAGAATCTGAGGCAGGCTCCACATTCTGAGCTGTGAGCACAGAGCCCGATGCGGGGCTCGAGCTTGTGAACCACAAGATTATGACTAGAGCTGAAGTCGGATGCTTAACTGACTGAGCCCCTACAGTCTTTGTTCTTTGTGTCTGTCTTAATTACACTTAGCCTAATGTTCTCAAGGTAACCTATGTTGTAGTATGTGTCAAAATTTCTTTACATCTTAAGGATGAATAAAATCCCTTCCTTGTTTTAAGGATTAATAATATTATACTTATTATATATATGTCACATTTTGCCTGTCCCTTCATCCATGAATAGACGCCTTAGGTGCTTCCATCTCTTGGCTATTGTGAGTAACGCTGCTATGACATAGGTAAAATGAGTTATCTCTTTGAGTCCTTGTTTTCAATTATTTGGGATATATGCCAAATCATATGGCAATTCTATGTTGCTGGATGCTATGGTCATCTATATTCCAGTTTTTGAAGAACCGCCATACTGTTTGCCACAGGAGCTGCACCATTTTGTATTTCCATCACAATACACAAGGGATTTAATTTCTCCACATGTTCACCAACACTTGTTATTTTCTGAGTGTGGTTTGTTCACTTTTTGGTTTTGGGTTTTTTTTTGGCTCGTTTGTTTTTGCTTTGCCTTTGGTTTTTGTTTCTGTTTCGTACAGGAGCCATCCTAATGGATCCAGGGTGACAAGTTTGGTTTCCTTTTAAGCGACATGACGTTTCCATATTCAACTTTTGTAAAATGTTCATGATGGGAGAACATGGTCAATACTGAAGTCCCCAACTGAGTCTGGAATTTTTCCAGATACGTGGCCGTGTGTTCATGCCTGCAGTTCGAGCACCCTGGCACTGATTTCTCTTGTGACATTGTGGCTTTGTAAGATCAAGTGGCGTTGGGTTATAAAGTGAAAATGAAATAGCGTTCCAGTTACTTTTGTGCTTCTTTTAGGGCAGAGGTTGGCAAATGTTTTCTGTGAAGGTCTGAATAGTAAACACTGTTAGGTTTTGTTGGCTGCATACGGTCTCTGTTGCAACTACTTAACTTACTGCACTTATAATAATATACTTTTTTAGTATACTTTGTACAAATAATATTCCATTGTCTGCACATTCTACTTGGACTTTTTAACCATGAAGACATTACTATTTTTGTTTCGTAGTGTTTTTTTTTAAAATTACCTATGTATTTGCCACTTTTTGGGGTGTGTTTTCTTGCTTCTCAGATCTTCTGACTGAATTTCCTTTCCATTCCATTCTTTAGAATAATCCTTCAGTGAAGGGTTTCTTGGTGACAGATTCTCTTGGATTTCTGCTTTCCCTTAAATGTCTTCAATATGACTTTAGTTGTTCAAAACCAGTTTTGTCGACTATGATTTACGTTGATGATAACGTTCTTATAACACTTTGAAGTGTCATGGATTTGGGGCGCCTGGGTGGCACAGTCAGCTTAAGCGTCTGACTCTTGATCTTGGCTCGGGTCATGATCTCATGGTTTGTGAGTTCAAGCCCTGCATCAGGCTCTGAGCTGATGGTATGGAGTCTGCTTGGGATTCCATCTCTCCTTCTCTCTCTGCCCATCCCTTAGTTGTCTGTATGCTCTCTCTCTCTCTCTTTCTAAATAAAGAAACTAAAAAAATTTTTAATTAAAAAAAACCCAAAGTGTCATGGGTTCAACTCTTTACCACACTTCGCTACTGTCTTCTGGCTTCTGTTGTTACTGTTGAGAAGTAGTTGTGAACCTAGCTGTTGTTTCTTTGTGGTCCTATATCCAGGTTTTCTAACTACCTTCTCTTAAGATCTTTCTTTCTCTTCGGTGATCCAGAGTTTAACCATGTGTCTACGTTATTTCTTTTCATTTATCCTGATTCGAGAGTCAATAAATTTCCAGAATCTGTGGAGTCAGGATAATCTTAAGTCATTATTTCTTTGAATATTGCCTCCTTCCCATTCTCTACTTTGTCCTCCTACAAGTCCTACCAGTAATACTTAGACTGCCTTGGGGCACCTACATGGTTCAATCAGTTAAGCTTCAGACTTCAGCTCAGGTCATGATCTCACGGTCCGTGAGTTCGAGCCCTGCGTCGGGCTCTGTGCTGACAGCTCAGAGCCTGGAGCCTGCTTTGGATTCTGTGTCTCCCTCTCTCTCTGCCCCTCCCCCACTCACACTCTTTCTCTCTCTCTCAAAAATAAATAAACATTAAAAAAAAACTCAGACTGGCTCACGTCTCCTCCATATTTTTAAACTTTCTTTCATATTTTCTAGCTCTTTCTCTCTGTGCTGCATTCTGGGTATTTTTCCTTTTTATCACATCAATCTCTGGGTATTTACTTTTATTTCAAAATATCTATATTAGTTTTCTCTTTCTGCCATAGCAAAATATCACTCATCGGTAGGTCAGAAAACCATTGAACTTGGCTGTTTTTCCCCCCGCCCATCACTCACAAGACTGAGATCTGTGTTGTCGGTAGGAGTGTGTTCCTTTCTGGAGACTCCAGGGGAAGACTTTCCAGCTTATTCACATTGTTGGTAGAACTGAGCTCCATGTGGCTGGAGGACCGAGATCCCCATTTTCTTGCTGGCTGATGATCAGGGATTGTTCTCACCTTCTAGAAGCTTCCCTTAGTCTTTGGCTCCTGGCCCTCTTGTTCTGTCTACAAAGCTAACAACAGAGGGTCGACTAATGCCTCCGTGTCCCTGACCTCAGCTGGGAAAAGTCCTGCAGGATTCAAGGCTCAGCATGACACTGGGCCCACCCAGATAATCCAGAATAATCTAATCTCAAGATCCGTCACCTCGATTCCATCTGCAGAGTCCCTTTTGCATGTAACATAACATATTCTTAGGTTTTCAGGATTAAGAAAAAGACATTTGGGGCATATTATTGTTTGGTTTACCGCAGTATATTTCTAGCTGTGTCTAACCTGCTATTTAATTCTTTGGGGCTTGAATTTCTAATTGTCATATGGTTTTTACAAAAGTTTTACTTTAATTATTAAAACTTTAAAAAAAATATTTATTCATTTTGAGAGACAGAAAGAGACAGAACATGAGCGGGGAGGAGCAGAGAGAGAGGGAGACACAGAATCAGAAGCAGGGTCCAGGCTCTGAGCCGTCAGCACAGAGCCCGACGCCGGGCTCGAACTCAACTCATGGACTGTGAGATCACGACCTGAACCGAAGTTGGACGCTTAATTGACTGAGCCACCCAGGCGCCCCTATTTAATTATTTTAAGGTAGTCTTGTTTGCATAGTCCCTTGTATCTTCCTTATGTTTTTAATTCCCTTTTATTTCTTTCAACATATTAAGCCCACTTTGTTTTATATCTTACTTTGACAGTGCTAGTACCTGAAATGTTAGTGAGTCTGATTTTGAGACCTTTTAGAATATTTTTTTGAGTTCTTTCTTTTGCCTTACTTTCTTGTGTGTTGTGTGAATTTTGAACATGAGCTTACATTCTTGTGGATTTAACTGGTGGGGATTTTTGTCGCCCTTTTTTAAGGTGTCTGTTCCTCCAGACGGTGTTTGGGTCTACTTCTCCCAGGGACACTAGCCAATGATGCCCATGCTTTGGTTTTGTTTTATTCAAAAACTTTATTGAAGCAAATTAACATATAATAACGTACACAACTTTAAAATGGACCATTCGTAGGGCACCTGGGTGGCTCAGTTAGTTAAGCGTCGAACCCTTGGTTTCAGCTCAGGTTATGATCTCACAGTTCATGAGTTGAGTTCGAGCCCCACATCGGGGTCTGTGCTGACACTGCAGAGCCTGGTTGGGGTTCTCTCTCTTTCCCTCTTTCTCTGCTCCTCCTATACTCTCTCACTCTCGCTCTCTCTGTGTTTCAAAATAAATAAGTAAACTTAAAGAAAAACTCACAAATGTATAATTTGATAAAATTGCATATGTGTATAATTGTAAAAACATCACCACGATTAAGAAAATGAGGGGTACCTGGGTGGCTCAGTCGGCTCAGCATTTGACTTCAGCTGAGGTCATCATCTCACAGTTTGTGAATTTGAGCCCTGTGTTGGGCTCTGTGCTGACATCTGGGAGCCTGGGGCCTGCTTCGGATTCTGTGTCTCCCTCTCTCTCTGCCCCTTCCCTGCTCATGCTCTGTCTCTCTCTGTCTCTCAAAAATGAAGAAACGTTAATGAAAAGAAAAGAAAAGAAAATGAACATATTTATCACCTCCAAAACTTTTCTGGTGCCTCTTTATAATATCTCATTTCGGCCCTTCTCCATCCCTCAGGCAAACACAGATCTGCTTTCTGTAACCACAGTCTGCATTTTCCAGAATTCGCTATAGACGAAATCATGAAGTATGTACTCTTTACTGCCTGGCTTTTTCTGTTTGGCAAAATTATTTGGAGATTTAGCTATATTATTTTGTGCAGAACCTCCTTTTTGTTGTATTAGTTTCCTGGAACTTCTGTAACAAACTGCCACTAAGGGGCTCTGAACAACAGAAATGTATTCTCTCACGGCCCTGGGGACCAAACATCTGAAATCCAGCAAGCCAATGCACGCAGGGCTCTGGGGGAGAAACTGGCCCCTGCCTTTGCCTGCTCCTGGTGGCTGTCTACATTCCTTTCCTTGTGACTCTGCCTCTGGGTCACATGACCTGCTCTTCCGCAGGTCCCTCTTATTAGGTCACTTCCGATGGTATTTAAGGCTTATCTGAATAAACCAAGATTAGCTCTTTGCCTCAAAATCCTTAACTTAATCCTATATACAAAGACCCTTTTTCCAAATCAGGTAAACGTCATTTCAGGCATCAGAAACGTCCACGGGGGGCAGGGGGACAATTTTTCAGCCTATCACTGCACGGATAGATCACGAGGATTTTTTCCACTCACTTGTTGATGGATGCTTGGTGTATTTTCAGTTTGGGGCTCTAACAAATATGGAAATTCGTGCATACATCTTTGTAGGGACAGATGCTTTCTTATCTCTGGGGTGGATATCTGAGAGTGGATTGATTGAAACATATGGTAGACATAAATTTCACTTCTTAAGAAACTGTCAAACCATTTTCCATCAGCTGTGTGTAAGTTTCAGTTTTTCCGCTTCCTGTCCCACACTTGGTCTTTTTTAATTTTAGCCACTCAAGTAGGTAGGTCACATTATCTCGTGGTGGTTTTAATTGCATCTCCCTTGATGTTTGTGCATCTTTCCTGTGCTTATTTTCACCCCTCGGTTTTCATTGAAGAAGGGATTTTCCCACATATTGTCTACTTTTTAATTGGATTGGCTCTTCTCTTGTCGTTGAGTTTTGGAACATTTTTATACATTCTAGCTTTTATTTTTTTTTAATGTTTAATTTTGAGGCTGGGGGGAAGGGGCAGAGAGAGAGGGAAACACAGAATCTGAAACAGGCTCCAGGCTCCAAGATGTCAGCACAGAGCCTGACTCAGGGCTTAAACCCATGGACCGTGAGATCATGACCTGAGCTGAGTTCAGACGCTTTAACTGACTGAGCCCCCCTGGCACTCCATATGTATCCTAGGTATAGTTATTTCACTAAACACAATTTACAAACATTTTCCCTCAGAGTGCCGTTTGTCTTTTTACTCCCTTCACAGTGTCTTTTGACAGGAAGAAGTTCCTAATTTTGATGAAATCCAATTTATCCATTTTTTCCCTTTTGTGGGTAATGCCTATGGTATTATATCTAAGAAAGCTTTGTCTAACCAAATCTGGTTTTCTTCCGGAACCTCTACACTTCTGTCTTTTTTTTTAAATTTTTTTTTAATGTTTATTTATTTTTGAGACAGAGAGAGACAGAGCATGAATGGGGCAGGGGCAGAGAGAGAGGGAGACACAGAATCCGAAGCAGGCTCCAGGCTCTGAGCTGCCAGCACAGAGCCCGACGTGGGGCTCGAACTCACGGACCGCAAGATCATGACCTGAGCTGAAGTCGGATGCTCAACCGACTGAGACACCCAGACGCCCCTACACTTCTGTCTTTTACATTTAGGTCTATGATCCACTTTGAGTTAATTTCTGTGTATGATATAAGGTATGAATCAAAGTTTATTTTTTCATATTGTTTAGTTTTAAACTTTCCTTTGGTTATTTTTCATACGATTATTTGTTCCAGCACTGTTTTTTTGAAAAGTCTATGTTCTCTCCATTGCATACCTTTGCATCTTTGTCAAAAATTAGTTGCTCATAGGGGCGCCTGGGTGCTTCAGTAGGTTAAGCGTCCAACTTCAGCTCAGGTCATGATCTAACAGTTCGTGAGTTCGAACCCTGTGTCAGGCTCTGTGCGGACAGTTCGGAGCCTGGAGCCTGCTTCAGATTCTGTGTCTGCCAGTCTCCTTGCCTCTCCCCCACTTGCACTCTGTGTCCTTCTGTCTCTCAAAAATGAATGAACGTTAAAAAAAATTTTTTTTAATTAGTTGCTCCTATATAGGTGGGTCTATTTTTGGAGACTTTCTACCTTGTCTCGTTGATCTATTTATCTCTTATTATGTCAATATTACATTGTTTTGTCATTTACTGTAGCTTTATAAAACTTCTTGAAATTAGGTAGCACTTGCTCTCCAAATTTCTTCTCCTACAATTTTTTTTTTTTGGCCACTGCAGCTTCTTTACATTTTTACATAACTTTTGAAATCGGTTTTTCAATTTTTACAAAAAAGCCTGCTATGATTTTGACTGGGATTGCATTGAATCTATAAATCAGCCTGGGGAGAAAGTACATATTAACATCATCGGGTTTTCTGTCCTATGAGCACGGCACAGTATATCACTCCTTCTATTTATGTGTTTTAAAATAAACTTGTATAGGGGCGCCTGGGTGTCTCAGTCAGTTGAGTGTCCGACTTTGGCTCAGGTCATGATCTTGTGGTTCATGAGTTTAAACCCTGCATCGAGCTCTGTACTAACAGCTCAGAGCCTGGAGCCTGCTTCCGATTCTGTGCCTCCTTCTCTCTTTGCCCCTTCCCTGCTCACACTCTGTCTCTCAAAAATAAATGAATGTAAAAAAACTTTTTTAAATAAACGTTTATAATTTTCAGTGTATAGGCCTTACATATCTTTGTCAGATGTATCCTTAAGTAGTTCATATTTTTGATGCTATGAGTAATGCCATTATTTTTAAATTACGTTTTCTGATTGTACGCTGATGGTATATAGACATATAATAGATTTTGGCACATCAGTCTTCCCTCCTGCAACCTCATAAAATGCATTGTGAGAATTTAGCAGTTAAGCCATCTGGGTCTGGAATTTTATTTGTGGAAAAGTTTTTAACTACAATCTTGGTTTCTTCAATCAGGCTATTTAGGAGACTTTTGTTTTTTGTTTTTTGTTGAGGGAGATTTAGCAAATTATGTCTTTCAAGGAATCCATCCATTTTACCTAAGTTGATGATTTTTGAGGCAGGGGCATACAGTTGTTTGTAATATTCCTTTACTATTGTGAGATAACATAAGATTACAATGTACTGGTCTCTCCCTCTAGCTCTTGGCATAGAGCTCCTGAATCCCTTGCAATTTCCTAAGTGATAAGAACATTAGAAGCATAGCTAGTTCTAATGTTTGTCTTTGACCCCATCCCTGACACATGTCTTTTAAAACCCTTGTAAATTCCTGGGGCACCTGGGTGGCTCAGTCAGTTGAGCGTCTGACTTCGGCTCAGGTCATGATCTCACAGTGTGTGGATTTGAGCCCTACGTCAGGCTCTGTGCTGACGGCTCAGAGCCTGGAGCCTGCTTGGGATTCTGTGTCTTCCTCTCTCTCTACCCCTCCCCCACTCACACTCTGTGTGTGTCTCTCTTTCTTTCTCAAAAATAAAATAAAACTTTAAAAAAAAAAAAAAAGAAGCTTAGAATTTTAGCCTTACCCTCCATTCTTCAGAGAGAGAAGGGAGATTAGAAATAGAATTAATATTAATCATGCTTATGTCAGGAGGCCTCCATAAAATCCCAGTAGGATTTTAAATTCAGGAAGAGATTTTCTAGGTTATCAAATACATCCATGCTGTGGGCTGATGCACCCCAACTCCATGGAGATAGAAGCTCCTGTGCTTGGGACCCTCCCAGGCTTCCCCATGTATTTCTTCATCCATATCCTTTATTATATCCTTTAATAAATTGATAAACCTAAGGGTTTCCCTGAGTTCCGTGAGTCACTCCAGCAAATTAATCAAACCCAGAGAGGAGGTCATTGAGACCTCCAATCAATAACTGGTTGGTCAGAAGCACAGGCTTGCAAATGGCATCTCAAGTATGTCTATGGAATGGACCGTCCTGTGGTACTGAGACCTTAACCTGTGCGATCTGATACTACCTCCAGGTAAATAGTGTCACAACTGAGCTCAGTCGGAGGACACCCAACTGGTGTTGAAGACTTCCTTATTGTTCAGAAAGCCCTCCACACAATTGGTGACCAAAAGTGTCAAAGGTAAAGTGTTCTGTGTGAGAGGTAAAGAAATATACAGGAAAGAAAGACCCGGTTGGGAAGACCTGGCCTTTTCCCTTAGGAAACATTTTTTTTTTGTTTCTTTTTAATTTCTATTTAATATTTGCAGAATCTGGTATTTGAGACTTGGAAAATGGATGTGAAAATGTCGATACTCTGGTTACTTTATTGTTGCGAGCAATAAAGTCCTTTATCTCTGATCCAGGGGTCTCATGTCTTCTGCCAGCATCCATGAAACTGTAGCAGGCTAGATCATGGAGTTACAAATAGGATAGAAAGCTGCCACCCTTTACTTCCTGACATCCATCCTTTACTTTTAACCTTTTCATGACTTCACATTTAAAATGAATTTCTTCCATCTTTAACAAAATGCAAGGGCAATCTATGGAATGGGAGACAATATTTTAACATCATGTAACTGTAAGGGATTAGTATCCTAAATATATAAAGAACTCATACAACTCTACAGCCAAGAAAAAAAATTTTTTTTATTAAAAACTGACAAAAGAGACATTTTTCCAAAGATATACAGATAGCCATGGGTCCATGGAAACGTGCTCAATATCACTCATTATCAGGGAAATGCAAATGAAAACCACAGCAAGATATCACCTCATACCTCTCAGAATGGTTAGTATCAAAAAGACAAGAAATAGCAAGGATTGGCAAGAATGTGGAGAAAAGGGAACACTCGTGGACTCTTGATGGGAATGTAAATTGGTCAGCCACTGTGGAAAAACAGTATGAGGCTCCTCAAAAAATTCAAAATAGAATTACCACATGAGCCAGTAATTCACTCGCTGATTGTAGCGCCCTTTGGAGTTCCGACTTTTCAAGGAAGAGTCTTGCATTTGACTTTCTCTACCAGTGTGTCCTAGCCTTTGTCTTCTGTGCTTTGTGCCTTGCATGTCCATGAGATCCCACTCTTTTCTTCCCTTTTTAGCAAATGTCCTCAGGGTGAAATTTGGTTTTAGATGTTAGTATTATTTCTCATAGCTCCTACTTTCAATTAGTTTTGTCTTCCGGGCATGTTTTACTTTATTTCCAGTTCATCAATGCGTGTGCAGAGATGTTTTAAAATATTTCGTCCGGTCTACTAATTGACTTATTTTATTGAATTCCTCTCCATACTCTGTCCCTATTAGAAAAATTTTGACATTTCACGGAAGGGAGAATGAGGTGGATAGAAGAGGCCTTCCATTGTCTCCTAAACTTCACTAGGCAGGTAATAACCTCTCTCTATAAACAAAACCCATCCTATCACCTTCTCTGTGCCTGTTCTGTTATCAATGGAGTCAGGATAGGATGACTCGCTTTCTTAAAAGTTGCTTCTCTATGGTACTAAACATTTATAACTTTTTTTTGGCATATATTATTATGTCATTCGCTTTTTATAATTCTCCAATACTCCCGGTAAAGTATGCAAGGCATAGGTTATTCACATCCTACGGCTAGGCAAGCTGAAGCTTGGAGAATAATTGTCCAGCATCACACAAAGACTAAGCGATAATGCCGAATTCTGAATTCTCAAGCGCTGGTCGTGTGAGATGTGAACTCGATCCTTACAGGAAGTAATTTGTGCGAATACGTCTCCAACTTATTTGCTTATTTTTAGTTTAAACGCATTAGCTGGTTGACATAACTAAAAGGTTGATGATCAACACTATAGCACAGAATGTTCAATCACACTGTTTCTCCAACGTTATTGTGCACCACGCCTGTTAATCCTGTTAAAATGCAGATTCTGGTTTGTGAGGTCTAGTCTGCTTAGGGTTCAGCCGGAGGCTCTGCTGTGGAAGAGGTCCTCAGGTGAGGTGTGGCTGCAGATCAGTGAAGAACAGACCATCCTTGGAGTAGCAAGCATTCAGCAATGTTTGCAAAAGAACAGAAATTATGGCATGAGGGACAGGAAAGTGGGTTAAAATGTCCTGGCCTAGCGACCAGGTAACGTTGTCTCTGAGCTTAAAAGAAACATCTGGCTGCTCTATGCATGCCCCTCTCACCCTTGTGTCCACCCATCATTGGCCCATGAATGAGGCAGCACCTCCCACCTGACCTGATGGTTCGGCACATTGTATGCAAATGCAATTAAAAAACATACATCAACACAACCAACCAACCAACCAACCAACCAACCAACAAGAAAGCACTCACAGGTTGCTAGAATTTGAAGTGACCATAGAGATTTCATAACCCAGGGTTTTCGTTGTCTGTATGTGTTGAAATCTAGCTCAGAGAGGTAATGAAAGCCTCCCGGTGTCTCAAAAGCAGAACCGGGACCTCGGTCTGCCTGCTCTAATTCCAGTTCTTCTCTGCCACAGCACACCGCTTCCCCAGACGGCAGCGATGGTTAGAGTGGGGGGCAGGCCCCTTAATTTCTCTCCGGGCGTCAGTATCCTTATTTGTGAAGTGTGATAGCTAGACCTGATCTCTAGCGTCCACTATCTCTAATTCTCTGAAAGTTGTCTCTCCTTTATTTCCCATATTGGAAGAGAAGGAGAAGAAACGGGTCCCCCTCCTGCTGTAGGACTTTAGACCGAAGGCAATTAACCCAAGCACAAAGTGGGGTTTAAAATAAAATTTCAAGTGGGAATGTACTCTTTGTGCTCTTAGAAGTGAGTTTCTGATTCTAAGACTCTACCAAGTGAGAAAATTGTATTGCCTCTTGCGAGCTGCCTTAAGGACTAAATTACAGGAGGGACTTGGCACCTGGCTTATCTCTGGGATGGAGAAAATAACAAAAACTCATCATTCTATCCCTTTATTATCGTCCAGTCCCCTGGGAGGGAATTTCAATAGCCCCTCAGTCATGGTCTTTGTATATCTTCTCCAGTGCCTGGCTTTTTATTTTGCTCAGACTCTCAGGGTCCATTATGAGAGATTGTGAAAGACACACAGCGTAATGGGTCTTTAAAAAGATGCATTTGAAGATTTCTCTCTGATAAGAGAAATAAAAATTCCTAGGGATTTTATAATTTTTTGAGACAGCAAGCATATTTTGTATGAACATTTAGGGAAAAAAAAAACACATGACTCAATACCCCATACGAAATAAAGAAAAATGACAATAGAACAGGAAAATTTCAGGCTTTCTGCCAAAGAAAAACAACCAGCCTTTTAGTATATTCAGTAGATCATAGAACCTGACTAAATGCAGACTAACAATAACTATTGTTTGAATCTCTGCTAGTGAAGATTGGTCCCACCACTAGGCTCTGTCCTGAGCGTGGGACCTGACCTCTTGAGCTGGACATTATCAATGAGCCACCCATGCCAGAGCTGAAGCCTCCCAAGTCTTTCCTGACTAGATCTCTCTCCTATGTTCAGATCACAAGTTGAGTCTGACCACCGGACTTGTCTTAAGATGACTTCATCATCTTCCCCACTCCTTCTCTATACCCGCTCCCGTTCTTCCTCTGTTGTCTCCAGGAATAGTACATGTACCCACTGACCAAATCGGGAACTAGGAAAGAACCGACATTCCTTTCTCTCTCTTCCTCTGCCTTCATTTAATCCATTAAAATGCCTTCTTCTACTTTCCGAATGTCTCCCGGAGCCTTCCCGACTGTCACTGGCCTTGCTCCCACCATGTCCTTTGTTGCCAGAATGATCTAACATGATGATCCAATTATGATCCCCTGGGTTAAATCTCCAGTGGCTCCTCCTGACTTACCGAACAAATCGTCCCTGTCCAGTGTGGTATACGAGGCACCACCTCGGGTTTGGATGAGCCCGTGTGCCCGTGTGTCCAGTCGTATTTCCTGTTCTGCCCCACGCTGCCACCTCACATCAGATTCTCATGCTCAGGGTTCTCTTTACCAGGCCTCCATACCTTTGCAAGTACCTTTGTTCTTTCTGCCTACCCACCAACCTCAGCTTCTGTACCTGGGAAACTCCTGCTCTTTGTTCATATCTTAGCCCAAACCCTACCTCCTCTGAAAAGTCTGCCTTGTCTCACCTGAATCCTATCTTCTCATACATGTTTGCATATATTTCCATTACAACTATTAAATTACTGTAGTGCAACCCCTCCTTTATGTGATTCTCTCCCCTTTAGTCTGGGAGCTCCTTGGAAGACAGCAATTTGCTGTGTTCTTGGTATCACCAGCACCAACCACGGTCCTCGGTACTTACAATGTGCTAGCTGCTGAATAAAGAAGTGAACGTTTTGACCTGCCTTGTCCAAATTGTTTGGCTAAGCCCGAGCTGATTCAAAGACAATTCTCTTGTTGTATTGAAGTATTCTTAAATTGGAGTGGCCCAGGGAGATGGGTCATCCAAGAAGAAGAGTTGAACCTCCTTTCTCCAAGCACATGTTTGGCAATTTCTTTTGCCTTGGGTTTCCTTATGCTCTCTTGGGGAGGATCACTAGACTAAATTCAAGAATTGCATCAGAGGGTCTTTGACCAGCCTGGATCAGAATGAACCAGCTAAAATGAGATAGACTCACAGGGGCTAAGAAGTTTGAAATCGGGCAGATGTATATTTGAATCCTAAGTGTATAGCACTTAGTACCTGTGCACTGATTTACTCATTGAGTTGACAATCATTCCTTTTAATGGTCTATGATGTGTCAGAGACTGTCCTAGATCCTGGGACTAATGAGATCTAATATTAGTGACGCACTATGTGCCTAGCAAATAGCACGCCCTTGACATGTGGTCAATATTATTGGTACATTTTCCTATTCTGGTTCTGACATCTAAAAGTCAGGCACTGACACCCTAAGGGACCAAAAATATGTCCATATGGCATTTAAATGTGGCATATAATATGGCATTAAAGATGTTTTTAAGGAATTATTCCATCACCCTAGTTCCATCAAAATTACAAAACATGTACAAGTCACGGCTCACCTCTTTTGCTTCCTCCTGTGCCTTTCTAGCACTGTGTTCTGCCCTTTATGTCACATCCTACATCCCACCCACCTGAGCGCTCTCATTTTCCAGAAGTTCAAGTTAAATCAGATGCCTAGAACCTAAACTCCAATTTACCACGTGCATCTTGAACGTTGCCTGAATAAAATAATTGGCGCAAATGGGTGTTTGCAAATGACCCGTCAACCCTGCATACGGCCCAATCTCCCAGCCCCCATAGGAGAATGCTCTCCCGGGGCTAACCTGGATGGAGTGGATCCTGAAGGGCAAGTCTGGCCTGGAGAGGGTCTCTTCCTTAGAGATTCGAATTTGCCAAAACGGGAGAATAGGGGAAGTGGAGTCAGATGGAAGGGAGGGAGTCCAAAGGCATTGCCCCAACAAGGGCAAGGAACTGAGGCAGCAGATACTAAGAGCTGGAGTAACAACCCAGGGTGTGAAGGAGCCGTGGACTTGAGTCGAGAGCCTGGTGGACTGAGCAAACAGGATGGGACCTCCAGGAATGCGTGAGACAGGGTTGCCGCCACCGTGGTGCTCTCTGGGCTGTGATGTGTAGGTGAAGATAATCTGTAGAACAACATCTACATCCCAAATGGCCCTCCAGTTAGTGGACTCTTTGGGACGTAAAGTTTTGAGATGGACTTCCGATATTTCTTGCCCTCTGAAATTTCAGGAAGACACATATCCTTCCCCTCTCTACCCCTCCTACGTACACACAAAGACTGATGGTCAAGAGGTTAAATAAACATTATTAAGACAGTGCTGCCTCTAGGAAGAATGGTCTGATGAAAGATACAGAGAGGTATACAAGATACAGTCTTCAGTTGTACCACCGTGAACGCACCCACCTCGCCTGATACGCAAGTTCCAGTGTTCCAGTGTTAAAAGAAGAAGAAGAAGAAGAAGAAGAAGAAGAAGAAGAAGAAGCAGCAGCAGCAGCAGCTGCATACTAGTTCTTGTAGTTTAATCCTACCTTAAGTTTTTTAAAAAAACAATACTCATGTTGGGTGAATATGCATACACAACTCTGAAAGGTTACACAAGAATCTGTCAACGCTAATTGTTTGTAGGGTTAGGGCAAAGCATTCCGTTTATAAGTGTACATTTTTAATAAAAACCCAAATCGAAATACCCCAAAGCACTGTTGAACAGCTGTATCCTCACCTCACCTCACCCCCCTGTCCTTTCTCACTTCCTCGAGGGACTCTGAACCTCGGGCAACTCGAGAAAACTCTTAAGCATCATCATCGATAGAAGAGAGGGTGTGGGTTGATGCACGAACGAATGTGGAGAATGCCAAGGTTTCCTGTTGTTTTAAGTCTGTTCTCCACAATAAGTAACCATAATTGGATTGGATTTTATCTCGTGTCATTTTACCCACGCCACTTTCTGGTTCTGTGAGAAAAAGACCTAGGTGTCTTAACTGACGGCAAGTTCAATAGAAACCAGCTGTAGGCGGACAAAAAATCAAATGCAAAGTTAAGCTGGATTAATGGATGTGCTGTTCAGTTCTTGGTGGTGTATTGTTCTCTGAGCTGCTGAGGGCTCAGCTCGAGCAACACAAGCGCTCGTTTCTTATAAACGTAATGTGCTTGTTGTAAAAAACAAATAGTACAAAACTGTATGAAATAAATAGTTGACGTTCCCGTGTCTTTCCACCCCCTACCTGTTCCCCACAGCTCTCTGACGGGAACGGCTTGGAGTGTTTTCTTCTAAATGCAAAACATTTTATAGACGTATATAATTTTCTTCCACAAAAGCAATTGCTTTTGAAAATTGCTCTTCGTTTCTAAATCACAGACATAAAAATTGAGAGATTCAGCCTCCTACCCATGGACATGTGTCCGTATCTAAAGGGTAGGGTCACAAAAATACAATTTCTGGGTCAAAGGGTATACTTACAGTTTTTGATCAGTACTAACAAATCTTTTCCAAAAAGGTTGCACAGAATTCACATTTTAGAAACCTGTACACACACACATACACACACACACACACACACACACACACAGGAGTGTGTTCAGAAAAAAATTAAGAAGGTAATATATCATGGCTGTTGAATGTATGGTTTGTTTTTTTTTTAACGTTTATTTATTTTTGAGAGACATAGAGACAGAGCATGAGCAGGGGAGGGGCAAAGAGAGGGGGAGATACAGAATCTGAAGCAGGCTCCAGGCTCTGAGCCATCAGCACGGAGCCCGACGCGGGGCTCAGACTCACAGACCGTGAGATCATGACCTGAGCCGAAGTCGGCTGCTTAACCGACTGAGCCACCCAGGCGTCCCTGAATGTATGGGTTTTGTAATAATCCACTTCATGTTTGAGCTGTGTGACCTTGGACGTGCTCTACAACCTCTTCATATCTTAGTTCCTTTGTTGTTCAAATGGAAATCATAGCCCCTTTCCTCCTGGGTGGACGTGCAGATTTAATGGACACTTTCTGTAACAAGATTACCACAGCGTTTATCACATCAGGAGCCTTTAATAGATACTATTAACCTGGAAAAATCTGGAAAACAAGTGTCATGAGATAGTAGGAACAAACTTCCTGCATATTGCTGACTGTCTTAAAATATCTGAAACGTGATCACGAGGAATCGGATTAGACATCTTCTCTACAGTTCCAGAAGACAGACAGGGCCACTAACGGGTAGAGGCGATGTCACTTTTTTCCAAAAATAAGATGAGTTCAGGAGCCCTTAGAGTCTTCGGTTTGGTGGGCCTTATTTAAGAAAAAAGAACACAAGATTATGAACTCAAAATGTGGTACAAAGTCTTCGAAAGGCCATACAAGCCAAGATCTCTAAAATTTAAAATTCAGCGGATCTACTTCTAGATGAGTCACTTTTGAGGTGGTGAGACTTCTGGGGCTAGAAAATGATTTTCCAGTCATACCAGCTGTCCCATAAGTCTAGAAATAATGCAGGTAAGCAGGTTAAAACTTTTTTCTTTATGGTATTCCTCAGTTGATTCCTATAGTGGGCAGGAGCTGGACTAGCTAACATCTAATGGATCTGAAATTCCTCAGTTTCTTTGAATCTACAATTATTACCATATATAAAAATGGCCTACAGATATGTATTCAGAAAAAGAAAAGAACAAGTAACTCACAATGTTTGTTATTATCTCATATGATCGATACGAAATCAAATTAAAAAATTTTTTTTAACATTTATTTATTTTTGAGAGACATAGAGACAGAGCGTGAGCAGGGGAAGGGCAGAGAGAGAGGGAGGCACAGAATCCGAAGCAGGCTCCAGGCTCTGAGCCACCAGCACAGACCCCGACGCAGGGCTCGAACTCACGGACTGTGAGATCATGACCTGAGCTGAAGTTGGCCGCTTAACCGACTGAGCCACCCAGGCGTCCCTGAAATCAAATTTAAGTTTCTTTGGGAAGCAAGCATTGTGTGATTACAGCGAACAGGAGATTGGAAAGGGGACTTGGACAGTCATCCAAGAAAAGATGACAGGAGGAGATGATGGAAGGAGGAAACCAGCAAGGGAGGAAACAACGAAGGTTGGAATATCGTTGGCAGGCTACCCAGATTCTTACTCAGGTCAAGGATGTTTTGGAGGTGCGGAGAGAGCACATGATTCTTGAGCCATGGGACTTTTCATTCGCTTGAGGTGAGAGAATGGCTAGGTGAGAGTTAAGGCAGTTGACCTCAAAGAAGCCTTGATGAGGAGCCCGTGAAAATGGAGACATGCCTTCCAACTGCGGTTCTGTCACTGGTTAGTTGATCTCAACCAGATTTCCCAAGATTGCCTAGTAGTGTTCAGCAGCAGTCCTGGGTTCGACTTCCGGTTTTACCAACTGTTAGTGATATCATCTTGCAGAAGTCCCTTCATTTCTCTAAGTCAAGGTTTTCCCTCTGTGAATGGGGATCGTCATACCTACTTTGGTCATAGGAGTTTGTGAGATTTAAATTAGGTAGCATCTGAAACATTCTCTGTAGTTCCTGACACAAAGCAATTAATAACTATTGACTGTATTTATTAATTTTTAAAAAGTTATGGACACCTCCAGATACTGTTTTTTTTTCTTGTATTGGGTGTAATTTGTATTCCAAACTGTACAAGATAAGTCCTCCAGGAGTATATAGTCCAGTGAGTAAAATTATATATTATTATTTACCATTCGGAGCAGTATTTGTTAGTTACATATCTAAAGGTTATTCAGAATATAGAGGTGAGTCACTTCGGGCTTCAATTAGCAGGCATTGTTTTAGAGGAGAAGGCATATTAGATGGGTCTCCCAAAATGGGCAGAATTTTAAAATTGAAACTTGTAAGATACATTGAAAGAACTACCATCAAAGATACCAAACTCGTACAGATTGGTTGAGGCAATAGAGAACTACACAGTTAATTTTAATCTTAATTTTTTAAAGTTCATTTATTTATTTTGAGAGAAAGAGAGAGCAAGTGAGGGAAGGGCAGAGAGAAAGGGACAGAGAATCCCAAGCAGGTTCTGTGTTGTCAGCTCAGAACCCAATGTGGGGCTCAGTCTCACGAACTGTGAGATCATGACCTGAGCTGAAATCAAGGGTTGGGTGCTTAACCGAGTGAGGCAGCCAGGTGCCCCCAGAAAGTTTTCTTACACCCCTTGGTAAGCCTCCCTTCTCACCCTAGCTTGCATTTTCTGGAATTTTATATAAATGTAACCACACAGTGTAGACTCTCGTATGTCTGCTTCTTTACCCTCAGAATAATTATTTGGAGATAGTTCATTTCTTTTTATTGCTGAACGGTATTCTATTTATGAATTTACCACAACTGTTAATCCATTCTCCCATGGATGCAAATTTGGGGTATTTCCAGTTTTTGGTTGCTGCAAATAAAGCTGCTATGAACATTTGTGTACAAGTGTTGGTGTAGACACACGCTTTCTTTTCTCTTGAAAAAAACACCTTGAATGGGATGGCTCAGCTATAGGTAGATTTATGTTTAATTTTTTAAGAAACTGTCAAACTGTTTTCCAAAGTGGTTGTAACATTTGATATTTCCACTGACAACACAGGAGAATTCTAATTCCTCCATGTCCTTGCCAACACTTGACATGTTCAGACCTCTTGATTTTAGTTTTTTTTTTTTTTATAGGTGGATAGTGGTATCTCATCATACTCTTTTTTTCTTTCTTTCTTTCTTTTTTAACTAGGTTTCATGCCCAGTGTGGAGCCCATGTGGGGCTTGAACACATGACCCTGAGATGAAGACCTGAGCTGAGATCAAGAGTTGGACGCTTAACCAACTGAGCCACCCAGGTGCCCCATCATGGTTTTAATTTGCATCTTTCTAGTGACCACTGATGTTGAGCATTCTTTCTGTGCTGAGTTGCCATTAGGATAATCTATTTGATGAATTATCTGTTCTGTTCTTTTGTCCATCTTTTCACTGAATTGATAATTTTCTTACTGATGCACAGAACATTTTAATATACTTTTGGATATAAGTTTTGGTTCCATATGTGATTTGCAAATGCTTTTACTATTTTTCCACACTACTGAGTTCAATTTCCTACTATTTTGTTGAGGATTTTTGCTTACGTATTAATGAGGGAAATTGGATGGTAGTTTTCTTTCTTTCTTTTTTTTTTTTTTTTTTTTTGGTTTTCATTTGTTTGTTTTGGTTTGCTTGGATTTGGTACCAAGGTAATGCTGGCTTCATAAATGAATTCATAAAATGAAATGTTCCTTTTTCTTCTATTTTCCAGAAGACATTATGTAGGATTGGAGTTATTTCGTCTTTAAATTTTGTTAGAATTGTCCAGTAAAGCCAACCAGGCCTGGAGATTTCTGAAGACAATTTAGTTTTGCACATTGATCTTGTATTCTGCAGCACTGATACATTCACTTATTAGTCTAGTAGCTTTTTTCAAGAACCCACTGAATTTTCTACAGAGATGATCACTGGGAATAAAAAGTTGTACTTCTTCTTTCCTAATCTGGTTGACTTTTTTTTTCTTGACGAATTGCTCTGGCTAGAATTGCTAGTACAATGTTGAACAGAAGTTGTGATATCGGATATACCTGTTATAGTCCTGATTCATTTTTAATTTTAAGGGGAAAGCATTCAAGTTTTCAATAGTAAGTTTGATGTTAGCTATAGTTATTCTGTTTTTTTTTATATGCCCTTTATTAGCTTCAGGAAGTTTCTTTATAACCCATTGTGTTAAGAGTTTCATCAGTAATGGATGTTGGATTTTGTCAAATGCTTTTTCGTAGCTATTGAGATAATTACACGGTTTCTCTTTTTGAGTCTGTTAATATGGCAAATTAAATCTACCTGGTTTTACAACCCAGCAATTCCACTTTGGGGTATTTATCTAAAGAAAATGAAAACACTGATTTGAAAAGATATATCCACCCTTGTGTTCATTGCAGTATTATTTCCAACAGCCAAGATATGGAAGCAACCTAAGTGTCTACTGATAGATAAATGGATAAAGAAGACATGATATATATATACTAATGGAATATTATTCAGCCATGAGAAAGAATGGGATCTTTCCATTTATGACAACACAGATGGACCTAATGGGTATTATGCTAATTGAAATAAATCAGACAAAGAAGAATAAATACCATGTGATTTCAACTACATGGGGAATCTAAAATCCAAGCAAATGAACAAACAAAACAGAAACAGAATCATAAATATAGGGAACAAACAGGCAATTGCCAGAATGAAAGGGGGTAGCACATAGGTGAAATAGGTGGTACTAACTTCAGTTTTCAAATAAACCAGTCACAGGATATAAAGTATAGTATAGGGAAGATAGTCAATAATATTGTAATAACTTGGTATGTTGACAGATGATCAACTAGATTCATCATGATGATCATTTCATAATGTATATAAATGTTGAATCACAATATTGTACACCTGAAGCTAATATAATATAGTATGTCAACTATACTTCAATTAAAAAAATAAAAATTGATTGATTTTTGAATATTCAGACCAATCCTGAATTCCTGGAATAATCCCACTTAATCATAATGGATCCAATTTGCTAAAATTTTGCTGAGAGTTTTTGCATTTATTTTCATGAGAGATATTGATCGTTAGCTTCCTTGGAATATTTTTATCTACCATTGGTATCAGACTAATCCTGGTCTTATAGCATGAGTTGGAAAGCAGTGCTTTCTCTTTAGTTTCCTCGTTGTATAGAACTGATATGATTTCTTTCTTAAATGTTTGATAACACTTACCATAGAAGGCATGTTGCCCTTAAGAGATTTTATGTGTGTTTGGGGTGGGTTGGGTGGGAGAAGTTTTAAAACACCAATTGAGTTTCTTTAACAGATAACGGGGCTGTTCAGAATTTTTATTTCTTCTTGAATGACCTTTGATAGTTTGTGTCATTAAAGGAATTTGTTGATTTCATCTGAGCTATTGAATTTATTGGCATATAGTTGTTAGCAACATTCACATATTATTCTTTTAATATCTATAGAGTCTGTAATGATGTCATCTCTTTCATTCCTGATATATAATTTGTGGGTGTTTGTGTTTTTTTTATAATCAATCGTGGCTTTAAGTATATCAATTTTATTGATGTCTTTGGTTTTGGTGTAGGCTTAGTGATTTTATTAATTTTCCTCTACTGGGTTTCCGTTTTACATATTTTCTTGATTTCTACTTTGATCTTTATTATTTCCTTACTTTGGGTTTACTCTTTCTTTTTTTTCTAGTTTTTTAAGGTGGAAGCTTGAGGTCATTAATGTAAGATCATTTTTTTCTTTTTTTAAGAAAATTTTTAATGTTTTATTTATTTTTGAGACAAAGAGAGAGCATGAGCAGGGGAGAGGCAGAGAGAGAGGAAGACACAGAATTCAAAGCAGGTTCCAGGCTCTGAGCTATTAGCACAGAGCCTGATGTAGGGCTTGAACCCATGAACTGTGAGATCATGACCTGAGCCAAAGTTGATGCTTAAGCAACTGAGCCACCCGGGTGCCCCAGATCATTCTTTCTTTATGATAGATAATTATCTAATTATATTTCTAATGATAGATAATAATAAGCACTTAGTACTACTGATTTTCCCTTAAGGACTGTTTCAGAGGCACCCCGCAAGTTCTGATGTATTGTGTTTTCATTTTCATCCAGTTAAAAAAATACTTTCTGATATCTCTTTTCATTTCTCCTTTGATCTTTTGGGTTACCCAGATGTTATTTAATTTCCAAGTATATCGGAATTTTCTAGAGATCATTTGGTTACTGATTTCTAATTTAATTCTATTGTGGTCTGAAAGCATACTTTGTAGGACTTGTATCCTTTTACATTTATTGAGAGTTATTTTATGGCCCTGAATAGGATCTAACTCGCTGCTCATACTGGATTTCCATAATCCCCAGGTTTCACAGGGGTGATGCAAAGGGCCCAATGGTAGCCTGCTCGCACAGTGGGTTTCATGAAAAGAGAGGAAAACTGAATTTGGGGATTCCCTGACTTTTACAGCAAGAAGCAGCAAGACTGCTCTTTGTTTATGGGTGGACATTACCTCATCTGTCAAGGTTACTCATTACAAATACAACCTTGAGAAATGGCCTAGATAAACCGTTGCCAGGATCCTGCAATTTTGGCACACCTGCAAGAATATGTAGGCATCCTCAGGACCCACGGCGGATCACCCCTCCAACAATGTCACTGAAGCTCTTTTCCTTCTTTGGGATTATTTTTTTTCTCTGTAGTTTGGACAGTTTCTATTTCTCTGTCTTCAAATTCACTAATCTTTTCTTCTTCCATGTCTAATCTGCACTTAATCCCACAGTATATTCATCTCAGATTTGTAGTCTTCATGTCTAAAAGTTTCACTTAGATTTCTTAAAAACATTTCCATGTTTCTATTTAACTTAAATTTTTTTTAATGTTTATTTATTTTTGAAGGAGAGAGAGAGAGAGAGACAGATCATGAGCGGGGAGGGGCAGAAAGAGAGAGGGGGACACAGAATCCGAAGCGGGCTCCAGGTTCTGAGCTGTCAGCACAGGGCCAGATGCGGGGCTTGAACTCAAGAGCTTAACCGACTGAGCCACCCAGGCGCCCCTATTTAACTTTTTGAGTACAGAACATGGTAGTAATAACTGTTTTAATGCCCTTGTCTTGTACCTAACTTATGTGGCAGCCCTGGGTCAGTTTTGATTGGTTGTTATTCTCATCATCATGGGTTATGTTTTTCTCCCTCTTTCACCTGTGGGAATCTTTGATTGCTTGCCAGATAGTGTGGCTTTTACATTGTTGGGTGCTGGATATTTTCGTCTTCCTATAAATCTTCCTGAGCTTTTGTTCTGCGATGTAGTTCAGTTACTTGGAAACAGTTCAGTCACTTGGTAACAGTTTTATCCTTTTGGGTCCTGCTTTTGTGATTTTATGGCTGTTTGATGATTTGCTAGGCTGGGTGAGAGCCATGCTCATTCTATGAGTAGCCGAGGAAAAATGAGTTCCACAGTTCTGAGACAAGTCCTTCCTGAGAACTCTGCTCCATGGCTCTGTGAATTATGAGTTTTTGCTGTCCTGTGATTGGAGTAGACACCCGCCTGGCCCTGCGTGAATGCCGTGCACTGTTGTCCTTACTCCTCTGAGGTGTCTGTCTCCCTGCACTTGGGTGGTTTCCTCACAATTCTACTCTGCTCACTACGCTGCCAAATACTCAGTGGGACACTGAAGGTCTCCAGCGCTCTCTGTGTGGCGCTCTCCACTCTGATACTCTGTCCTGTGAATACTAGCCGCAGACTCTCAGCTTCATGTCCTCAACTCTGGGAGTCCCCTAGACCCTACCTCAATGTCCTGACCTACAGCCTCTCTCGAGGCTGTAGACTGAGGCCATTCGTGGACTCTCCTCACTTACTTTCCATCTCCCAGGATTCCTGTACTTCATTGTCTGGTGTCCAGTGTCCTGAAAACCATGGTTTCATATGTTTTGTCTTTTGGGGGAGGGGATATTTCAGAAGAGATGATTCCGGTTTTCACTTACTCCATCTGCGCCGTAAGCAGAAGTCTCCTCATTAACATCTTGACTTCAGTCATTATTTCTTGAAATATTTTTTCTGTCCCTCCCCCCCCCGCCCCTGCCACCAGAGACTCCAGCTACACAGACAGTAGGCTGCGTCAAGTTCTCCCACACTTCGCTGATTCTCTGCTTATTTTTTGAAATTTTTTCCTCTCTGGGTTTCATATTGGATTATTTCTATTGCTACGTTTTCAGGTTCGCTCATCTTTTCTTACACAGTGTACCTTGCAGTTAAATCCATTTGGGGTATTTTTAAACTCAGATGTTATATGTTCCATCTCTAGATATTCAATTTGGGCCTTTTTTAAAAAAAATCTTCCATGTCTCTCCTTAACACATACAATTTTTCCTCTAGCTTCTTGAATATATGGAATACAGTTATTATTTAATCATATAAAATAAATAAAAATATAAAATAATTATATAAAAATAATTATTTTTTTCCTTTAAAAAAAGCTTATTTATTTATTTGGGGGGGCAGAGAGAGAGGGAGACAGAAAAGCAGGCTCCATGCTGTCAGCGTGAGTGGGCGGACGTGGGGCTCAAACTCATGTCCTGTGAGATCATGACCTGAGCCGGAAACCAAGAGTCCGACATGCAACTGACTGAGCCACTCAGGCGCTCCAGTGACAATTAATTTTAATGTTCTTTTCTACTAACTCTATCATGTGTCAGTTTTGGGTCAGTTTTGAGTGGTCTCCTTATTACGAATCTTTCCTGCTGCTTCGCACACCCGGTAATATTGGATAGGTGCCAGAAACCGCAAGTTTTACTTTGGTTTAAGTGTTGAATGTTTTTGCATATTTTTGAGCTTTGTTCTGGGACATAGTTAAGTGACTTGGAAACAAACACTTGGGTCCTTTTAGAGCTTCTTTTTGACTTTTTTTAGGCAGGTCCAGTAGATCATTTCGTTTAGGGGTAATTTGCCCCCACTCACACTCCATCTGATGCTCTGTGAATTAGGAGGTTTTTCCACTCTGGCTAAGGAAAATAGGAACTCTTCTGGCCCTTTATGAATTCAAAGGACCATTCCTTTCAGTTCTTTTGGCTGCTTCTTTCTTTGATCTCAAGTATTTTTCTCCCATGCATTCACAGATCAGACTAGAGGGATAGTCTCTGGAAATCTCTAGGGTTCTCTCTCTTTGCGGTTCTCTCCTGTTCTGTAATTGGGTCTAGCCACCTTGGTCTCTCTGAACTCCCAGTCTCGGGGGAACATTGAACTATGCATGGGTCCCCTTTTATTGTATTGTATCTTAGAATCTATCTCTAGACAATAAACTGGGGCAACCGTAGTTCTCAAGTTTTTTATTTCCTTCCATCATCCTCCTTCTTTATGTGATAACCAACGTCTTGAGAATCTTCGTTTCATAGATATTTTTTTCCCTTGATTTTGGTCGTTTCAGGAAGGACGGTAAATCCAGATCCTTTTATTCCATCCCATCTGGAACCTGAGGTCTCCCAGTTAAGTTTTGAAGATTAAGATGACGGTTTTTATAATTGTTGATACAGTTTCTAATTGCTAATGTTTGGTGATAAACTTGGTCAGAGAGCGCGACTTTAATGCAGAATATAAGCTTAAAATCTTAAATTTACATCCAGGCAAATTAGTTCAATCAGTTTCCAAAGTGCTTATTCCTTCAACAAATATTTGAGCACCTACTAAGTGGTAGACATCCTTCTAGTTGCTGGGAATTCCTGCTGTGAACAAGACGACATTTCTGCTCTGGTGGAGTTCACGTTCTAGCGAGTATTGTTTCTCAAAACTTTAATGCAGCCTGTATGCTAATTTGTCAGTCTTTTTGCAAAAAGCTCAAAATAATGAAAGTAAGTGATGTAAAAATTCTAAGGAACAATGATAAATCTAGGCATAGTTTCAGCCTGAAACATGTTAAGAAATTAAAAGCTTTTGAACCACAAACAGCTATGGAGCGCCTGAGGGCAACTTTTATGCAATTTGGACACGAACTTCAGAAGGCAAGTTCCCTATCGGCTCACGTCTAGGACCCCAGCGCCTAACACAGTGTCTGGATGACAGTAAGCGCTTAATAAATATCGATGAAGAAAATTTCAACCTACTTGTCCCAAAGGACCTCGCCTCGGTTCCTCCGGGGCGTAATTGACAAGGAACAGCTAACCAGAACCACAGGAATGAAAAGGCTTATGTGCAACATAACAAGGCGAGTTTTCAGTGTAACATGAAGCTGGCTGCTTGTCCTCCATTGTCAGTTCTTCTAAATTTATGACTGGCAGGTGAGAGCCGACACTTCCCGCCTCTGGTTTGGTTCCTGACATTTGAATATGGTTGATCCAAGTCCTTTGCCTTGATTTCCCCAGGTGAGGGCGGCGGGGAGAAGAAAAAGAGGGGATTCTGTCGCTTTTAAACTTTACTTTTCAGGGGGTGTGCGCACGGTGTCTATGGAAACATGTAGAAAACGTGAATATGCAAATGACATATGGAAAACTTGGATGCGTTGGAGGCGGTCAGGGACCCAGACCATGGGTGCCCCCGGCGCCGGCCCGCGTACACCCATTCCTTCCCTCCCCCCGCCCCCCTTCCCCGGAACCGACTCAGGCGCCCGCAAGCCCAGCCCACGGCGAGCCAGAAGGCTAAGTGGGAGGCGTGGGCGGGTGCACGCAGGCTCAGCTCGCCGCCAAGGTTTGCGGCAGCCGCGCGCCCGGGGACCCCCAGCCGCCCAGCGCCCCAGCCCGGCCGCCCGCCCGCACGTGCTCCGCGCCGCCGGGGCAGGGGCGGGGGTGGGGGCGGGCGGAGGGCGGGGCGGGGGCGCGGCCCGGCGGCCACGTGACCGGCGGCGCGGGTATTAAGCGGCGCGGCAGCGGCTCGCAGCTCGAGCTGGTGCTTCGCCCGCGACCCAGCGTCTAGGCGTGCCGCCCCGAGAGGAGCCGCGCGAAGGTCACCCCGCGCCCGCCAGTCCGCCGCCCGCGCCTCTGCCGAGCTCCGCGCGCCCCTGCCGGCCCCGCCGCGTCTCCGCCCGTCCGCCCGCCCGTCCGCGCGTCCGTCTGTCCGTCCGAGCCCGGCCCTCCGCGAGCGCCATGAACCAGATAGAGCCCGGCGTGCAGTACAACTACGTCTACGAAGATGACGAGTACATGATCCAGGAGGAGGAGTGGGACCGCGACCTGCTCCTCGACCCGGCCTGGGAGAAGCAGCAGAGGAAGGTCAGCCCGGGCCGCGTGCCCGCCGTCCGTGTGTCCCGGCCCCCCGCGGGCTCGCCCACGGCGTGCACCTGCGCGAGCGCGCGTGGCGGAGGTGTCGTGTTGCCCCGCGTCGGCGCAGCCCGCGTGCCCCGTTAGGAGGGAGAACCCGTCCAGGGACAGGCACGAAATCGGGCGCCGTGTGTGTGTGTGTGTGTGTGTGTGTGTGTGTGTGTGCGCGCGCGCGCGCGCATAAGTAACGCAAGAGTCACAAAACGAAAAATGTTAGAAGAGGAACAGTGCGCGTGTTTCTGCTTTACCCGGTGTCAGACCAGAATCTGTAAGAGTCTCAGGTTGGTCCGCTCCCGACTCCTGGAGTCTGTGACCTTGGCCACAAGAGTTCTACTTCCCTGCCCCGTCGCGTTCATGTGCCCCAGCCCATCTCTCCTCAAATAAAAATGTCACATGGACCTCCGCGTCATTGGGAAATTCACAGGGCTGCCCAGGAGTATATTGCAAGCCATTTCTTAAGTGTTTGGGGCTCCTGAGGGGCTGCCGTGTGAACACTAGACATTCACCAATGAAGTAATAATTATTTCACACTCTATTTGTGGTTCATTGAGGTAAGCACACAGGGGCGAGGGAGTCAGCCAACTCTGAGAGCTCCCTACCCATCTTGGTTGGCGCTGTCTGGGGGCCCAGTGGAATATTCCACTATTTCAAGGTTTCTTCTTGATCCCGTTGGCTGAACAAGTAGAGAATGCTCACCAGGAGGCTCAACCCACCTCCTGTTTGACCGGACACAGAGCCTGGCAGAGTCAGGCATGCCATCACAGACCTGAGAACCCAACTTTATGATGACAGTGCCGTGACAAAAGCAAAGCGCCCTACACTTAACCCCCCTGTTTTTCCGGGCGTGGGACAAAGTGGATTTCCCTTCTAAGGACCTGCTTTTAAGTGAATAACCTCTGTTGACCATATGTGTACATGGGAAGTGCTCTGAGTAGCTGCTGCTGTGAGCCAGTGTGCTGTGTTACATGGTGAATTTGCGTACGACTGTGGGAAACACATACCTCTGAGCTTCTCTCCCAGTGAGCAGTGTTAGCTGGAAGAATCTCTCCCTCTTTGGATAATTATCAAATAGCCAAGCATTATTTTTATATCAAGATTTCTCTTTGCTTGTCTACCCTTTGGTAAAATACATTTATCGTTATTACCTTAAAGCTCTAATTTCCCTCTCCACGTAAGCTTCCTAAGACTTCCACCATCCCCTTTGTCTTCCTATAGAGGAAAATAAAATTTCGAACCTTCCGCAGTTTTTTCAGTGACAGTGTGAGGGAAATCACAGGGATTAGTAACATGTCATCTGGACTCGGTGATGCATTGTCAAACGGCAAGAAGTTGAAAAGTGCCTTTAATTTTTAGCGCGAGTGTTTCTCTTTAAAAAATTTTCCGAAAGTTTTGATTGGTACATTTTCACTTGTGTTTGTGTGTGTGTATGTGTTTTTTGTTTGTTTTTTTAACTCCTAAATCTTTGTTTTAAAGTTTGCCTTCTTACTTGTTTATATATTTATTTATCGTATGGGAAGCCATAAATGGCTCAGGAATTGGGCAGATAGGAGTAAGAGCCTGACCACAGTGGTTTCTGCTTTTGTTTTCGTTTTTGTTTTTTACAGGACAATAGCTGGATAGAGCTAATGTCAGTTTCCACAAGCCGTGTTGACATCTATCTCCTGTCATATTTAATTTTTTTAATGCATTCACAATATTTTTGGATATAATGGCATTGTTGTGTTTTCTTTTTTTTTAAGCTTGGGATACCTGCATGAATTTGGTATCATAATCGTATAGCCCTTGACAGTTATTATTAAAAAGTGAATATACTTCCTCATCCCAATTCAAAAGAAGGCTAAGTTGAAGTGAGAATTCATTTTTTTTTTTCCTTAAGATAGATGGAGTGTCCCAGATGCCGCAGGTGGGAGCAGGGAACCCCCTGCATTAGGACACGGATCTGAACAGGTCCAGAAGAGAACCCTGTTTCTGCTTTCGGTATAGAACCTACTCCGGTCAATAGAATAATATTGAACTGTGAGCTCAGTGGAGCCAGAGCAGTGGCCTCTATTTATGTCGTATGAGACAAACCGTTGGGACAGGACAAGGGTAAATGCCATTGTTGCTATTGTGGGCTCCCTTCTCCACACTTGCCGTTTCAGCGATAGGCTAGGTATGAGATCTGTCAACAGATGCTGGCAACACATGCCGGCGTCTGTGGCGTTATAATGGATGCGGTGCCTAATTATATCCACGGTTCAGAGAGTCTCATGGGCTGTGGTAATCCTTGCTCCCTGCTGTGGAATTCCTCGCTACAGAAGGACTTGATAAAAGTAGAGTGCTTATTTTTTTCTTTCTTTTTTTTTTTTTTGGATGATTTTTACGAATTGTGGTAAAATACATATCTAGAATTTACCATCTTAACCGTGTGTAAGTGTGCAGTTCATTGGAGTTAGGTTCGCCGTCATGGTTGCCTTATGCAACCCATCTCCTGAACCCTCTCCATCTTCCCAGGCTAAGCTCTGAATAGCCGTTAAAGAATAACTTTGCCTTCGCCCCTCGCCCCAGCCCCTGGCAACCACCCGTCTACTTTCTGTCTGTAAGAATTTAACGCCTCTAGGCACCTCGTCTAAGTGGAATCCTTCAGTATTTGTCTTGTCGAGTCTGGCTCGTTTCACTCAGCATAATGTCCCGCAAGGTTCATCCGTGTGACAGCCTGTGTCCGCATGTCCTTCCTTTCGAAGGCTGAAGAATTTTCCGCTGTACGTATATTCCTCGTTTTGTTTATTGATCCGTAGGTGGACACTTGGACTGCTTTTGTCTATTGTGAATAGTGCCGGTATAAATGTGGGTGTACCACTATCTTTTCATGACCCTGCTTTCAATTTTATTGGTTTTATACCCAGAAATGAAATTTCGGGATCATGTGGTCGTTCCATTTTCAATTGTTTCGAGGAAGCATGGTGCTTTTTCCAAAAGGGGGCGATTGGGGAGACACCGAATTTAGCATAAGTATGTTACAGGCATTTCAAAGGGCTCCCCTTCTCTTTCTGGGGTGTTTAGTAACAGGGGGAGGGATATTCATGTTCATGTGAGTTAGGCTGTCTTCAGTGGACTTTTGAAGCTTCTAGAGCTTCGGTATTTAGAAGGCAAGCTTCTCTTGGAACCAAGGAACACATCCAACCTTCAACTGAACAGAAGCCTAGTCAGGAGGTGACTTGTCAGAACAGCAATGCCGAGTATGTGTGCTATCTCTGTAAGCATGGGGCGCTGGCTTTCACCGCTCCGGGAGCCTCGCACAGGCCTTTTAAGGCAACGACCATGTGTTTTGAAGTATAAGGGGTCCTCACATCCTTAATGTGTTTGTGGCGAGAGCCTGGATACACTTTTTTACCAGTTGTTGGGAGAAGAAGAGAGTGGTTCATTTATTCCCTAGTCGGAGCCCTCCCTGGTTTTAATCCTTCCGGAGGGAAAGTCAAGTTCTTTTGCATATTTATAACTTAGAGGGCCCATTCACCATTCACTCTGGAGCAACTCTTGTTCAACCGGCCATCCGGGCTAAAATGTCACCGTGTCGGCTCAGGCAGCGTGGACGGACACGTGTGGGAGCAGCTGCCCACAGGGTCCAGGTTAAACAGAGCGCGGGGACCTGAGAGCGGCCCCTCCTCGTGTTCCGTGGGGAGCAGCTTCGGGATAAGGGCACAGGTGAAGGCTCTTGCCCGCTGCACGTAGCAGTCGGCTTCTGCGTGAGTCTTCCCCCCCCCCCCCACCCCGGAGAAAAGGCACTATGTGTCCCAGCAAGGTGAACCGTCAACGAAGCGCTCGTGAACCTTCTCTGATTCGTGAGACCCAGGGGAATCCCCGGCGGTCCCCGGTACCCTCTGACCGTGATCACGGCCCCAAACCTTCGAGTTTCCATTTCTTCATCTAGAAAATAAAGATACACGAGAGCTTTTTCACCTCCTAGTGCTTTTCAGGATCCAGTAGTTAAACTCGTTTGTGTTGAAGGGGCTATAGACACGATACATGTTCAAATGTTATTATTATCCTCATGTAGCAAATATTGTTAGTTTCAGCAACTGGCGTGATGGTGGTTAGCGCTGCACTTGGACTGCTGGGGGCCCCTGAAGCACAGATTTGTTCCTTAGGGACTTGGTTATATTTTTGTGTTTTTCCTGCGGTGGAATGTACATAATATAAAATTTGCCATTTTAACCATTAAAATTTTTTTAGCGCTTCTTTATTTTTGAGACAGACAGAGCTTGAGTGGGGGAGGGACAGAGAGAGAGGGAGACACAGAATCTGAGACAGGCTCTAGGCTCTGAGCTATCAGTACAGAGCCTGACGTGGGGCTTGAACTCACAAACCGTGAGATCACGACCTGAGCTGAAGTTGAACGCTTAACTGACTAAGCCACCCAGGCGCCCCTTAAGCATTTTTAGGTGAACATTTAGTGACATTAATACATTCACATGGCCATGCAACCATCACCCCCATCCGTCTCCTGAACTTTTCCATCGTCCAAAACTGAAACTCTGTGTCCACTAAACACTGACTTCCCATCACCACCTCTCATGTACATTTTTTTGTAAGTTTATTCATTTATTTTGAGAGAGAGTGAGGGAATGAGGGAGAGGCAGGGAGACACAGAATCCGAAGCAGGCTCTGGGCTCTGAGCCGTCAGCACAGAGCCCGACACAGGGCTCGAACCCATGAACTGTGAGATCATGACCTGAGCCAAAGCAGGATGCTTAACTGGCTGAGCCACCCCGGCGCCCCCTGATATACTTTTAAAGAGGGGATTTGCACACTTGAACACTTAGAAAATAAGACGTTGTTTAGCATCAAGTGCCAGTGCTGGTTGTGTAAAGAGCAAAAAATTATAGGAGGTCAAATCAGGAAAGTCATCGTGGGTGAGAATAATGAGGAAGTAGCTTTGTAAGGGAGCAGGACTTGGGCTGGGCCTTAATTTAAGTAGTAATTAGATATCAGCTGAGTGGCGAGGAGAGGAAGATGGCATTCCTGGCTGGGGAAGTGGAGGGAAGAGCCTTTTGTGGTTTTGTTTGGGGGGGGGGAGTGATAAGTGTGATGTCATCATAATAAGTGTTTATGTCACCCTTTAGTGCTATGAAAGCACCCTTACCCCTTTTATTTCCCAGACCCCCCTCCCCACCCTCTGACAAAGAGCTAAGGGGACAAGCGTAGGCCAGTGTGGCCAGCCTAGGACATGCAGCTCCGTGTTCTTGGATGTGTCTGCCGCTTGGGATGTGCGTGAGGGGAGCAGGAAGAGACAGGCAGGTGGAAATTCAGAGAGAAGAGAGAGAGGGCCGGCACACAGGGGGCCCGGGCCGCAGGTGACGGAGCTCCAGAGGGCCGTGCTTGAAGAAGCCGACTGTTTGCAAAGTCAATCAGATGCGAGAGGACCTGAGGCCTGGAGACCCAGGCGGAAGCCGGAGATGGGACCCGCAGGGCAGAGTGGGCGAGGTGTAGGGCTAGGGGCCGGCAGGAGAAGTGGGGAGGGAGGCATCAATTTGAGAGTGGTCAGCAGGGGTGATAAAAGTCTTAAACGGCCCCGTGCCGTTCCACGGAGCGGGGCTGCTGTTAACCAGTTAAGCAGACCTGATCTTGCTGTCAGAGCTCTTGACTGGAAAGTCAAGACTACAGTATTGACAAGGAGCAAGCAAACAGATGAGGAGAATCGGTTTACCTGCCAGGAGATAGAACGAGACATATTTATAAGATATGTCGTCCAGGGCAGTGGGGGTGAGCTCCAGGGCCGCGGGACAGAGTCGTGTGTCCCTGAGGCCGTCGCTTGAAGGGAGGGCTGGAGTTCCAAGGGGCCTTCTGATGTCCAAAGAAGGATGTGGATGGGTAGGCGTGGAAGGGCAGAACCTAGTGTGAGCGCCAGGACACCTCTGCCCCCGGAGGGACAGTCGTTACAAATACGCACTTGGTTCTTGGTTTGCTGTGGATAATCACAGATGCACGAATTGTAAGGCAGAAAAGTCACGCTTTGTCTTCGGAGCCTCCCCGGGACGCTGGGGTGTGTCCTGAGGCATGCCCCACCCCTTCAGCCAAGTTCACCAGGGAAGAAACTCGAACTCCAAAGAAGATTCTCCAAGAACGTGGGAGGACGGATATGATTCTTAGCTGGGAAACTTAATGAACGTGGCTTCAGAAAGCTGTCAGAAAGCTCCGCAGTCAGCGGCTGCAGCTGGGAGACACCTACAGAAAAGGCACAGTCCCCGAGGGGGCGGGGGAGCCACCATGATGAGCAGAGGAGTCGGGTTCGGAATACGTTGGAGGACAGTCAGAATTGTACCGCCGTTTCCCTGGGAACAGGACTAATTCTTCCAGAAAGAACTGAGAGCGAAGATTAGGGGGAGTGCGTTTGCTAACCGCCGTGCTAGACAAATTCCAAAGGAAGGCAGATCTTCAGTGTATGGGCTTGGCCTCTCCATAGAAGTCCGGGGGAACGTTTTCTACGCAAATGGACATCTGGAGGCACGCACCCGTCCCCCTCCCCACAGTTTTCCAGATCGGAAACTAGCTTTTTTTTATTTTTTTATTTTTTTAGCCTGCAGCCATATGACCATATAAACGGAGCACAGGCACGGTTATTCTTTCTTTCATTTGTTGGACATTTGTCACGTCCAGGGACAGACAGTTGAGTTGACATCGCCTTAGGCCTTCAGGAACTTACCGCCCAGTTCAAGAGACAGAAAGGTCAGTACGAAGTGCACAGGAGGGACCCCCCATTCAACTAGGCTGGGGAAAGAAAGGAGAGGGTGTTTCCAGAATGGCCCGCCCGCGAGATTTCCCGTCACGGTGAACGGAGACATCTTCCTCTGTGTCACCTGGGCGAGATCCTGGGAGCTGTCCTTGGTGCCTCCCTCTCTCTCATTTTGCGGACTCTGGAGCCTGCCGCTTCCTCCCGTTATATACTTGAAGGTCTTCAGAGCTTCCGTGTTGCCCGTCTGGATTAGGGCGGTGCCCCCCTTCCATAGCTCATGCTTCTCCTCTTCAGGCTCTTCTCTGTGATGCTGGAAGGAAGGATCTTTATAGAACACAAGGCCGGTCATGGTATTTCCTGCTTAAAGTTCCTTTGTGGGTTTTTTTTATCGCCATCGGGAGAGAATTTGGACTCCATACAGTGGTTTGTGAGGCCAGGTCTCACCTAGCCTGTCTACTGCTTTCTCCCCTACAGGTCCGAGGTCCAACCCCACAGCGCCGTCTTCACCATGTCTGATTCACCCCTTTGCCTTCTACCCAGCCCCTGCCTCCTCTCCTCATTCTGGAGTTCCTCCTCCATCAGGCCCCTCATCCAGGAGGCTAGCCTTCTAGAACGTGGGTCACCTGGTGGTGTCTTGGTCTCCCTCTGAAGGCTGTGGCAGACACTCTTTGGTTCCTGGGGCCCTGCGCTGAGCCAGCTCAGCCTCTGAACTCATTTGTGGAATGAAAAAACTGATGAGTTCTATTTGCGAAAAGCATCTAGTACGATTAAAACTTTTAAATGTAAGAATTAAAAACCTGTTTTTGCAGTCTTTATAACTCCTTGAGCTGTACATGTATTAACTCCAACTCATGCTTGCTGTCTAGTGCTTTTAAAAAATATTAAAAAAAAATTTTTTTTTATGTTTATTCACTTTTGAGACAGAGAGAGACAGAGCATGAGTGGGGGAGGGCAGAGAAAGAGGGAGACACAGAATGTGAAGCAGGCTCCAGGCTCTGAGCTGTCAGCACAGAGCCAGATGCGGGGCTCGAACTCACAGATGGTGAGATCATGACCTGAGCCAAAGTCGGATGCTCAACCGACTGAGCCACCCAGGCGCCCCTAAAAAATATTTTCTTAAAGTATTTTTCTCAAGTCCTCAACATGTCTGACTTCATTCTTAGTCTACGATTGAGCCTTCAGAGACAAGCTGCTTAATTTAAAAATAATTGGAATTTAGAGATTTTTGGAATTAAACATTCACACAGGCAGATTTATTTAAATTATAATGTGTCACCATCTTAATGAACAAAGTTTCTGGTGACCTAAATTTGATTTCAAATGACCAGTTTTATTTTCCAGCTTGAAAATCTTTACCCACTTCATAAAGAAAATGATAAATTCACTTACGATTCAGATAAGTATAAATTTAAACATGTGCTTTGTATACCAAACATGGTCAAACCAAATTCTTTGGAAAATGTAGAATTCTTCCCAGTAGAATTGGATAAGAGAGAATAGACATGGGTGATTCTGAAGGATATATGTGTCCTGGAAAGGACATGCCAAGTCCAAGACTAAGAAGTTAGCATGACTTTGGTTTGTCTTGCTTTGTTTGTTTTTGCTAGCAGGTAAATATGTTAGTTATAATCCCTAGGAATCATTGTATATTGAAAATAGATTCTTAGTAGTATTTGTGACAACCTTCTCATTGGCGTGAAATCTTGGGGAAAAAAAAAACTCTCCCTTTTTAGTGATTTTGAGGACCAAATGGACAAAGGGGTGAATATACACTTGTTTGGGGCGAATGAAAACTGTATCTTTTAAAAAATTTTTTAATGTTTTCATTTATTTTTGAGAGACATAGAGACAGAGTGTGAGCAGGGGAAGGGCAGAGAGAGGGAGACACAGAATCCGAAGCAGGCTCCAGGCTCTGAGCCTGTCAGCACAGAGCCCGACGCGGGTCTCGAACTCATAGACCGTGAGATCTGGACCTGAGCTGAAGTCAGCCGCTTAACCAACTGAGCCACCCAGGCGCCCCCGAGAACTGTATTTAATATGAACCTGTGATTGAGTCTTATATAGAAAATTATAATTGAGATTGGCAAACCAAGAAATCCTGCCTTTAGAGTCATAAGGAGTCTTTAAGTTATTTCATGATAGTTAAATAAGATGTGAAAGTAATATTTATTTATTAGTGCTCATTTATTATTTTGTGAGAGAGAGAGAGAGTACGAGAGAGGGAGAGAGAGAGAACCCCAGACTGACTGCGCAGTGTTAGCACAGAGCCTGACATGGGGCTTGGTCTCATGACTCGTGAGATCCTGACCTGAGCCAAAATCAAGAGTTGGACGCTTAACCTATTGAACCACTGCTCCACAAAAATAATTATTTAGAAGTTAGGTAATGTTATTGCTCTTTATTAGAATTTTGAGGTGTTTTACATGTATTAGGTTGAACATATGCCATTCTCGACATTGACCACTTTGACTTCCAAAAATTGCAATATCTTCCTCAACCCAGTAAAACTGTGTTACCACTATGTCCACTATATTCGAGATCTTTGACCAATACCATGCTATAGCCAAACCGTAAAACTGAATTCTAATCATTTCTAACCTTATCTCTAATGCCTTTGGTGTTCATTTGGGAAAGTAAAGGGATCGTTGGGTTTCATAGAAGTTAAAAATGTGAGGTTTGAATTGAGGGCTTGATATCCAACGGAAGTATCAAGGAGAAAGGTCAAGACTGGAGGTTTAGGGATACTAGTTATCTGCTCATAGGCACTGGTTGAAACTATGGGGAGGAGAACATGGGGGAAGATCTAGAGAAGACAAGAGGACTCTAGATGGGGGGCACCTGGGTGGCTCAGTCGGTTAAGCATCTGCTGTTAGCTCGGGTCATGATCTCATGGTTTGGAGGTTCGAGCCCCATGTTGGGCTCTGTGCTGACAGCTCAGAGCCTGGAGCCTGCCTTGGGTTCTGTATCTCCCTCTTTCTCTGCCCCGCCCCAACTCACACTCTATATTTGTCTCTCTCAAAAAGAAATAAACATTAAAAAAAGGGGGGGGGGTCTAGAGGAAGCAGTGTCATTGCCTTCACCTGGGAGCCCCGCTCCTGTGCATGAAGATGGGGACGCGTTAGAGGACTTGGAACCACTCGAACTGTCACAGCGTGACATTTGATTTTCTTCCTGGCGAAATCTCACCTTGGTATTCCATTGGAGCTTCGCCAGTCTGAATGTGGCATTCGAATTGATTTAGTTGCTGGAAGAGAAACCCAGGGATTTGGCACCGTGGGATGGGATATCTTTTAGCCGACGAGCTGAGTTATGCTTTCAAAGGAAGTGAGAAGCTGTAAGACATTATATATGGTGATGCGCTCAGGTCGGTGGCATGGAGCACTTTGCAGTTGAAATGGCCAGTGGTAGGCTTTCCTGAGGAAGGCTGCGCTGAAATTTCATGCGGGTTGCTGAAGACAGTAGACCCCATTTCGCCTTCTACTAAATGTAGACTTTAACTCTCAGAGAGGTTTCCTTTTTTCCTGTGTTATCGTTTATAAAATTAAGGAAGCATAACGAATCGTCGCCCTCATTTTGATATTTGGTCTCAAGGATTGTAGAAGTTACTGCTAGTATTTGGGGTGTTGGAGAGTATTGGTCATGAAAATGTTGACGGACATATTCAGAATTGTAATCAGTTTAGAGGTCACCCACAGGGGATAATATTTTTCTGTTTTGAAACAAACACATTTTTGAGAGGAGGCAGGGGTGAGAGGGTGAGAGTCAGACTGGGCTGGGATGTGGGGAGAGATTTGTTATTGGAAAAAGGCAAGCCATGCGTTTGAATATCGCAAACTGTGTAATTTCTATTCTATTATTGGAAATTTATGAACTAGGAAGTTGCTGATTTTTTTATTGCATAGTTTGATCTCTTCTGTTAAATTTTGAAACAGAAGGATATTTACAAAAAAAAATCGTTTTCAGTATAACACCAGAACAAAAAGAATTCCAAGACAGTAAAAGTGATACTTTAATATGTAAAGGATTAAGAAAAAGGGTGAGGGGGTGGGTGCCTGGGTGGCTCAGTCAGTTGAGCGGCCGACTTCAGCTCAGGTCATGATCTTGCAGTCCGTGAGTTCGAGCCCCTCTTCCGGCTCTGTGCTGACAGCTCAGAGCCTGGAGCCTGCTTTGGATTCTGTGTCTCCCTCTCTCTCTGCCCTTATCCTGCTCACTCTATGTCTCAAAAATAAATAAACATTAAAAAAAAATTAAAAAAGAAAAAGGGGGGGGGGAGGGGACTTGGTCTATTATTCTTATTATCCCAAACTAGTCACTGTATAGGGCAGAGAAGTTATTGATTGGGAGTTACCAGGCACCGTTTTAACCACAGATACTATTTTATTCAATCTTCACAACAGCCTTGAGAATGGAGTATTATTATTCTCCTTGTTTTGGCCAGGGAGGCTAAGTGACTTGTCCCAGGGTTCTCGAGGGTGGGGATGTATAGTCGGAAAATGCACACAGAATTCTGATTACCAAGATACGGTTCTGTCTCGCAACTGGAGATGCTGATATTTTATGGTGTACTCTGGTCCGCAAGGGGCAGACCTGAGTTTTGGAGCCGGGCTGCTTGACTCCGAAGGCTGTGCTTTGAACTACTGACTGGCTTGTTTAATTGCTTTGTACTCAGAATTATACCCTCCAACTCTGAGTAGAAGCCTGGATTCTGTATTCCTAAGTTCTCACTTACCGGTAACCTGCTGCCTTTGTGGAAGGGTGTGTGTGCCTGTGAAGTTTTCATTCCTAAATGCGTACCCCTGGGAGGGCTGATGAAATGAGAGAACTAAATTTTAGGGCATGGTAAATCCTGTCGTTCAAAGGTTCTTCTCCAGGCCAGGCTATGTAGCAGTCGCTGCATCCAGCAGAGGTACCACAGGAGGAGAAAAGGGACCACAGGAAAAGCTAACAAAACCTCTCAGATGGGGTTTAGTAGGACACGCCCTTAAGGGCATACGTTTGGAGTTAACTGCTGGTCTGTCTGAGGCCATCTCAGAAGAACGCAGGGTTCAGGACGCCTGAGAACTCGAGTCCGCTCCCTGGTGGAACCAGCAAATGAGATTCCAAGAGGCGAGAGCACAGATGAGTTCTCCCCTTGCAGGGACGCCATCCTAGGGGACAGGAACGCTCTCTAAGATTTGGGTTCCACCAAGATTCAGCCTAAGCACTGTGAAGTGGCAGTGCCAAGGACTACCCTGTACATTAAAAAGACATTCCTGGGGTCCCTGGGTGGCTCAGTCGGTTAAGCGTCCGACTCTTTGTTTCGGCTCAGGTCGTGATCTCATGGGTGGTGAGTTGGAGCCCCACATTGGGCTCTGCGCTGACAGTGTGGAGCCTGCTTGGGATTCTCTCACCTTCTCTCTCTGCCCCTTCCCGCTTGCTCTCTCTCTCTCAAAAAAAAAAAAAAAGAAAAAAAAAAGAAAAAAATTAAAAAAAATTCTGTTTTTCTTTAACTTCATGTTATGGAAAGTTTCAAACATACGCAAAAGCAAGGAGAATGCAGAACATAGCGAATCCTTCTGAACCCAACCAGCCAAGGAAAACCCGTTTTGTGGATAGGGGATGCCTGATCCTCCCCCCCCCCCCAGCTTTATGGAGGTGTAATTGATCGACAGGTAAAAATCAAATCATATATATTTAAAGTATACAGGATGTTTTGATATATGCCTATGTTGTGAAGTGGTTACTAGGGATGTCCACTTCTAAAAGGAAAAACAAAGTTTTTATGTTCAACAAATGTCTTATTCCCTAAAAAATCTTAGAAATCTTAGAAAGAAGTCAGCACAAAGCAGAACTCCAAAGGAGGCCCTTCTCCCTTTAATCTTTTTTACTTTTTTTTAAAGTTTATTTATTTATTTTGAGAGACAGAGAGAAAGAGTGAGCGGGAGTGGGGCAGAGAGAGAGGGAGACAGAGACTCCCAAGCAGGCCTCACGCTTTTTCAGCGCGGACGGAGCCTGATGCGGGATTTGAACCCACGAACCGTGAGATCATAACCTGAGCGGAAACCGAGAGCCGGACAATTAACCAGCTGAGCCACCCAGGCCCTGCTCACCTTCTTCCTTTAAAGGAAAGATTCCCAAGACCTGCCTTTCCAGAGGTCACCTGCATTTTAAAGGTAACCTTTCTAGGACCATAGCCCGCAGTCTGATTCCGGGAAGAACCCTCAGTGTAGATTTCAGGCCGACAAGAGGAGAGGCCGGCACCGCGTGAAGCACTTCGGGCAGAGGCAGAGCCTCGTGGCATCCTGCGAATGTGAGTGGTTCACCGCTGCGGGTTTGTGCCCGCGTGTCTGTGCCGGTAGGCCGTGCGCTGTGCGTCAGGAGTATCTCTCGCCTCCTGCTGCAAGCCCATCTGATAAAGTGACCCTGTCACCTCTTTCAGGGTTACTGGTCTCGTCCCTCTTAGTTCGTATGACCCCTGCTTTCACTGCTTTGGACGGCCAGCCTCGACTGGAGACAGGAGGTGGCGAGGACGTCTGAGGATGCTGAATTTGATCCTTCTGTATCTTCATTCCTCCGCCACCCCCAGAGTACCGCCGGAGGAAGGAGAGAACAGACATTTAAAGGGTTCTTGGGGAAAGGTTATTTTTAGGGGCAGTCTTGCCGACACTGCTTCCGGGGATTTTATTTAGACCCAGATCAGGCCTTTGTCTGCTTACCCGTGTGCGTTTCTCGGGGAGCCCTGGAAGCGATGGGGGCCCGCAAGCCTGCCGCATCTCAGGCTACCTCACTCCTTGCAAAAATTCATTTCATTTATTTTATTCCCCCCCCCCCCCCGCTTTATTGAGATATAATTAACATACAACATTGTGTACACTTAAGGTGTACGACGTGGGGCTCGTTTCTCAGGGCCTCTGTTCTTCATGAAGGGATATGACGAAAACGTGGAGTGAGAGGTGGGGGCCCACATCCGAGTCTGCCCAGGAGGGTCCCAGTCGGGCTGTAGTAATAACCACCTTTCCTCTGACTCTCAGAAGTGGTCCGAGCTAGACGCAAACTCTGTGGTCCCTGGGTTCCGAGGACATACGCGTGGCAACCGCAGAGGACGTCAAAATAATGTCGAGACCCAAGTAACGTATATATAGGAGGGCAGTGCCTTTCCTCAAAGTACTGGCCTATTTCTGACCTTTAAAAAAATGCAGATATTGCCGAAGTGAGATTTCTCATATTTTGACAGATTCGAATGCCAGAGTCTAGTAATTTCGAATCTTTCAATTCATGTATCTTTTAGAAGCCCAAGCCTTGCAGAGAGCTGCGGGGGTGGAGCCCTGTGTGTGGAGGGACACGGGGCCACCGACCCCCAGCGGTGGGCCAGGTCCCCTCTGCAATGCATGCTGCCGAGTGCTTTCTGCATTTGCCACGTTATCGATATGGTTTCCTAAATACTGTGCAGACTCACGCGTCAGACAGTCCGATGTTAATACGTGCTGTGCTTTGAGAACGCTTATTTTGCGAGTCTGAAAAACGAGTCAACACGTTATTTAAATATGCGGCACAGTCACCAAAGTCAAACTCTAGCTTTGTCCTTCAATTTAAATTATATACATATATATATTTGAAAACGTATGTGTATAGAAAATCTGGGCGCACAGTGGTGATAAGTACGTTTACTGTGTGATAAAATCATGATTACCATAAATATATATCTTTGTATACAATTATACATGTAAGTATATATCTGAAAAAGTTACATATATTGAAAACCTGAGCACAGCGCTCATAAGTACATTCACTGTGTGATAAAAATCGTGATTACTGTGCAAACTTCCTGATTCTCTAATCAGACCCAGGTGGGGCTGTCGCTGGCGGAGTCCTTTAAGGACTTGGTAAGGAGGCAGGAAAAATCCCGTCAGAAATACCTGGGGGGTGACAGTGGGTTCTATTGCTGTAGCTGGCATTGGGGTAACTGGATATTATGGACTCCAAAGGATTTCTATTCTGCGGTCTCAGAACTTGGACGGCGTGTACCTTCTCCATTAGGGTTTTGAAACGTGGTGTCGAAATAGGGATTTTAATGTGAAACTTAAAAAAAAAGTCCCGAGGCAGCGCTCCATCGACTAACTTCAGAAATCTGGGGTTGCCCCGTTATATCCAATTTCAGTCGTTTTTCTTTTTCGGGGAGAACGATGGATTAATGAAGTCCAGCTAGCGAACAGAACCACAGATAACCAGGCTGAAGGCCAAGGAATCTGGGCTAACAAGTCGTATATTCTTTCCCGAGTTACTGTTTTAAGATACATTTTTGCATAAGTCATACACATTCCCTACAGAAAATATGGATGAGAAATTTTTAAAAGCCACAATCCAGAGAAGACTGGTGTTAACGTTTTGCCATATTGTCTACTAGAACGCTTCATGCTATAGTCGGGAAGCATATATGTTTGTGAACTTGGTGCCATAGCATGTGATCGTCTGAAATGGCTCGCGATATGAAGGCTCCGTCGTGTATTTTTGTGAACACTCTCCACTTAGCATGAGCCCTAGGCGAGAACTTTCTGAAGGAGCAAATCTGAGCCTGGTTTCCTCCAGGGCGGAGTGAGCAGGAACTTTGGAAATGCCCAGCTCCCTTGTTTGTTTTTTTTTTTAATTTTTTATGTTCAGTTTTGAGAGAGAGAGAGAGAGGAAGCAGAGAGAGATGGAGGCACAGAACCTGAAGCAGGCTCCAGGCTCTGAGCTGTCAGCACAGAGCCTGACACACGGCTCGAACCCACGGACCATGAGATCATGACCTGAGCGTAAGTCGGACCCTTAACCGACTGAGCTCCCCAGGAGCCCCCCAGCTCCCTTGTTTTTACCCCTTCTACTGACCAGAGCTTTTCCTGTGTGGAGAGAAAACCTGTAGATGTACCTGATGGGGACTCTTCCTGATTTAGGATTGCGCTCTGGTCCAAAACACGAGACCGAGACCGTGGTGTCTTACAGAGAGCTGTTTCGTTCGATGTGAACGCTGTAATCTCTCATGAGGCAGCCATTGATTTGGGTCCCTGAGAATAGTAACTTGATGGTGAACTTCCCCGGATGGGCTGAGGAGAGAAACCTCAGTGTGCTTTTTCTAAGGAAAAGACTCGAATTCATCCTCAAGAAGAGAATAAGAAAAGTATCATAGGTGCTACTGCCACGTGCCCCCAAGTGGCAGTTGGGTCTGCCCTGTCACCGAGCCACCTTGCACGTAGTTACCCGGGCTGCAAGGGAACAAGTTATTTTGGGAACCATAGCTCAGGCTCCATCATATGTAAGGCTGTTTGTTGGGAGCCTGAGATGCTTGCTTACCAGAAAGTCCTCAAAGGAATTCTCCACATAGCTTGTGCCAGCTTGGGGGAGGCAGGTGTGACCCCACAGAACGCCCAGCCAGGGGCTAAGCCAGGCTCCTGGCCCGGGGATTGCTCTGTCTTGGCCGGCCAGGCACCCAGGGCTTTCATGTGCTTCTTTGAGCTTAACCTCCCTCCCCTCCCTTTTTTTTTTTTTTTTTTAAACCTTTTAGAGCAAGAATGACTGAGACTTTGATACTGAAGGTACTTGCTTTGGTTAGTTCCACATAATGCTTCCAGCCCTAGAATAGTCTAGGAAGATTCCGCGTGTTTCTAACGTGCACTTTTCCCATTTAACAGTTAAAATGGGGGAGTTCCACCAAGATCATTTGCTAACGGTCCTTTAGAAGAGAGAACGCTGGAGCTTTTTAAAAACACGAAACGTTTTAAAAATAAATTTTATAAATTTTTATATAAAATTTTTGTTTCAGGAATGTTAAAAAAATTCCCCTTTCTTGAAAGTAGAGTAAAGTAGCTGGGGTTGTAACTAACACCTGGAATCGGAGGAGCAGGGAAACGTTCGATGCTCTTGCTGTGTTCCTTCACATGCTTTGCCGGTAACAGGGCCGCAGAGATGAGTAACCGTAGCCGAGAAACGAAAATCAAGAGCATGAGTGATAAGGACTCCTGTAAGTGGTGATAAAATGTTTGTGGGAAATTTTCTTGAGCGGGGAGGAAATTAACAGATGGAAATACTTTCGCTTCTAGATACATGTAAGATCTTTATGAAACAGGGAAACGTGCTAAATAATTCAACCCAAATTTAGTATTATTTATGGTGATTCGCGTGAGAGGGAACATGGGGACACGTATTAGACTTGAAACGGAGGCTTTGACATGGGAAAGAAATCCGGTAAGCCGAGACTCAGGACAGCTGTCATTTTCACGGGACAAGGGGAGCATGCCGTGACGGATCAGCCAACGGTGGGCTTCCGTTCCGCAGGTCATTCTCGTCTTCCTTGAAATCAGCAACGTTTCGGTTGGAATAATGAATATGTTAGCATGTTCGAAGGTTGGCCTCTCTTTAGAAAAAAAGACCCGAAAGCCTGAAGTATTAAAAGACAATTCTTAAATCAAGGTAAAAAGCATGACTCTCACACGAGTATAAAAGTGTACGCCCATTGCCATGGATGGAACTGGAGGGTATTATGTTAAGTGAAATAAGTCAGTCAGAAAAAGACAGATACCATATGTTTCCACGAATAGGTGGACTTTGTGAGACTAAGCAAAAACCAGGGGGAGGGGAAGAGGGGAAAGAAAAAAAAGACACAGAGAGGGAGGGAGATAAAACATAAGAGACTCTCAAAGACTAAGAACAAACTGAGGGTGAGGGGGGTGAGAGAGGGGGGAGAGGGGGTGACAGGCATTAAAGAGGGCACGTGTTGGGATGAAGACGGGGTGTTATATGTAAACCAATTTGAAAATAAACTATTATAAAATTAAAAAAAAAAGTGTACGCCCATTAACGACGTTATTTAACTCATTAACAAAGAAGAATGGAGAGGAGTTATGAGCCGTTCCAAAGAAAATCCAAAGAAGAGGCACGTTTATACATTAGGAATAGTGAGACAAATGTCAAAGGGCATTTTATGCTTTTCTATGGGAGGAAGGCGAATGGTCCCTGGACCGAGGAGAACGCCTTTGTCTGTAGGCAGGAATTACTGGCATTGTTCTCCTTGATCTGTGACTTAGGAGTTCTAGAATAGCATAAGAGGCAGTGCCGGTTTCCCGTTGACTCCCAGACTTTTCCAGATACAAAGTAGCCTTATTAGCCGTCAGTTACCCCTTTCCAAGTTCCATAGCTTTAATCTGTTCTGTTCCGTCCTTTTCTGGAAGTTGTGAAGGAGATTGCACATACCGGAGAGGCCATTCCTCAAGCCGGAATCAGTCTAGGCTAGATTTGGCTTTGTGAAAAAACCTGAAAACCATTTTTTCCAACCCTGTTAGGCAGCCTTAGGGCTTTACAAAACCTTCCTTTATGTATTCCGAACAGCCCAGGACCTGAATATAAGTCACTCTTAGGAGGCTGGTGACTGAAGCCTAGAATTTACCGTTCAGAATTTCTGATGAAAACCAGACACGGGGAGAACTATCTTTCCAAGTGCCGGGAGAGCCATCTTTAACCTTAAAGGATCATCCATTAGCCTGATTCTATTTTCAGATACCCTCAGCCATGAGGTTGTCTTTTATTTTTTACAAGGGTTTTTTTTCCCCCTTCTTTTTTTGGCAAGATTACAGAGTCTCTTTTAACATTTAAGGATTCTGCAATGAAGTTTGACATGATAATTTTTTAAAAACCTGGAACTTGAGCAGATAACCGATTTTAAAGTCCTCAGTCTTTTTTTTTTTTCCAGTCAAAAACAAAACAAAACAAAACAGAAAACCTGATGGCTATCTTCTGTACTCTGTCCCAGAAAGGCTGGCGAATCAGATCCTATCGAACAAGTAATTACCAAGTGCTACTATGTCTAGGCACTGTCAGGAGCACAGAGCAAAGCCCCCTGCTTATAAGTGTATCACTTACACCAGTATTTTTGTTTTATTTTTATTTTTAAATATGATGTACTACAAGGTGGCTAACATACAGTGTGTACAGTGTGCTCCTGGTTTGGGGTAGATTCCCGTGGTTCATCGCTTCCATTCAACACCCAGTGCTCATCCCAGGTCCCCTCCTCAATGCCCGTCACCCATTTTTCCCTCTCCCCCACCCCCCATCAACCCTCATTTGTTCTCTGTGTTTAAGAGTCTCTTCTGGTTTGCCTCCCTCCCTCTCTGTAACTATTTTTTTCAGGTAGTGTCCCACGTCAGGTATTTCTGACAGTATTTTTTTTCTGCTTTCCTAGCAAGGGCTTAAAGGACTCTGACCGTGACAGCCCCTCCTTGAGTTGTTCGTGGGCTCTCCGACCCCCCAATTTGAGATTCCTAGATATCCTAACTTTAGGTAGAAAGAGACCCCTGAATCTGCTTACTGACAGAACTTATGGGGGGGGGGGCGGCAAATCAACGGGAAAAGGCTGTTCTTTTTTTCCCACTTACTTTGTCTTTGAGTAATTACATTTGTATTTCTGAGTGTCCCTGGGGCTCAAGAACAGTATTTTGGAGGCACCTGGGTGGCTCGGTCGTTAAGCGCCTCACTCTTGATATCAGCTCAGGTCATGATCTCATGGTTCATGAGTTCCAGTCCCGAGTCGGGTACGGAACCCACTTGGGATTCTCTCTCCCTCTCTCTCTCTGCCCTTCCCCTACTTGGTCTCTCTCTCAAAATAAATAAACATTAAAAAAACAAAAAAAGCGGTGTTTCGATACTGTTGAGCTTCTAGGTTGTTTATGACTGGAAATGCCACCATTCGAAGTCTCGAAAGTTCGAATAAGTGCTAGTCCTCTCTGTGTGAATCCGGGCATGCCTGCTGGGTGTTGGGTTCTGTGGGTGACACAAAGGTGAGTAAGACAGGATTAGAGGCCGCTGTGGTCATTTCGGTGTATGCTTACAGGCATAGGAAAGCCTGAGAAACCAGTATGTGTCTGCCATTCGCAATGGGATGAAACGGGATTTGCCTTTTCACAAGAGTTAATTTTTAAAAACTTTTTAAGTGTTTATTTTTGAGAGGAGGGTGGACAGGGGCAGAGAGAGAGACACACACACAGAATTCAAAGTAGGTTCCAGGTCCAAGCTGTCAGTACAGAGCCCGATGTGGGACTTGAACTCACGAGCAGCGAGATCATGACCTGAGCCGAAGTCAGACGCTCAGCTGACTGAGCCACCCGGGCACCCCTTACAACATCTAATTTTAAGGCTCTTTATACTTAGTTGTATTTGGAACCAAGTCCTGATGCAAATGTAACCCTTTATAGTAATCGTCTCTTGGGAAAACATTTTTTTTAAGAAAATACATGGGCATAGTACTTTTTCCCGCTGTCAGCCAACACTAATGTTCTGAACACCTTGTGCCTTGAAGAAGTTAAGAGATGCTATTGATGCTCTTTGTTCTCTGAACAGTGGTGTGAGTACTTGTGGAAAACCAGGAAAGGATGAAAGACCCGGCATCTTTCTGGCTTCTTGGATCCCAGACCTTCTCGCCTCCCTTTTCCGTCTGTATTCCTGCGACGGTTTGTGAAATGTGCTAAGCAACAGCTTGTTTATGCTTCGTTATTGGAGGTGGAATATCTCAGGCTCAAGTAGACTTAGATCGTGACTGTAGGCTGTCTGTTTTTTATGCAATGGTTTGATTCCCTTTCGAGTTAAACCCCAGAGTACCTCATCTTTCTCTGAATTGTTGCCATCACTGAGTGCTGTTCTTTTGCGTTTCTACAGCGTTTATATTTGTGACACATTAATTCATCACGCATCACAGTCAACGAGTTGAATTGGGTCAACGGTGCATTCCTCGGGGGAAGGAACAAACCACAGGAGAGAGGAGCCGACTGGCCCATACCAGATGCCGAGCTGGTCACAAAGCCAGGCTTCAGAGTTTAGGGCCGCTGTTTTTCAGCAACTGCCGACCCGAGCTGTCGGATGCCGTGTTATCTAGCAGGGTCTTGGAGATCTAAGCAGAGATTTGTGGGCAGAGACTAAAAGGGCTGCCCACTGTGTGGTTAGGTCCCTGCTTATGCTACTTACGAGAACATTAGGGCTCCGAATGGACTTCCAAAACCTCTTGCAGTTGGTCGTAGCACAAGCACGATCCTTAAAATGAACCTTTAATGCTTACATACTTCTTTCTCTGGTTAAATTTTTTTATAATGTCGTATGAGTAGTTAAAAGGTATAGCCGGGCCACTTGGCAACCTCGAAGGTTTGGGACTTTTTTGTTTTCAAGATCAGATGATTTATGCTGGCCAGTTAGTATTGTGAGTGACTGCTGAGTCCACAGAACGTCCTTAAATGTTTTCCAAGATAGTTATGGGTCTGAATACTTACACGTAAGGCTATGGTGCTGATTTCCGATGGGATTCTGAAGGGGCCCACCGGACAGATCGCCCAGCGCACGTCCTCATGTGGTGTGTGGACTGGAATCTCTCTCAGCTGAGGGGACAGAGAAGCTTTGTAGCGAACCAGAACGTTCTGCCGCTGCAAGTCACAAGGAACGGGAATCTCTGCCCTCTCCGTCGGTGGGCTCCCTGCTCCTTGGGAGGACAGTGTCTCCTTTTAAAACACTAAAACCGGAATCATGTTTACTTCCGAGGGACAGCTCTGACCTCCTCTTCTGCCTTAACCGGAGATTTTAGAAATCTGTGTGGCTTTCTAGATGCTTCCCACTCCTTACTTTTCAAATATTAAAAAAAAAAAAAAAAAAAGAAAAAGGAAAAACCCCAGGAAAGTGATTAGGAGGAATCTTGGGCAAATTGGGAGTCTATGAAGTGGAAAGGAACACACTATTAAAGTGATTATTGTAAATAGAAAAATAAATGGAGCATTTTTAGAAAAATCAACGTAAACCGCAGAGTGGCTTCCGGTAGGTGTACGTGAGCGTGCGTTCAGAACCAGTGCAATAGTTAACGTTGGCAGACCGACTTTCAGATTTCCTCCCCTCCCGATAACCTCTCAACAATTTCATAGGGTTGATCGTGACCATTATCCCGTGTTTTTGTAGCCGGGGGAAGTGTCCGGGCATGAAGGACAAATAGTTACATGGAGTCAGAGTCAGAAATAGAATCTGAGTTCCGAGCCATGACTGCAGGCCGGGCCAGGCTCGACCTTGGCCTCTCCTGGGGCCCACTGCCCCCGCTTACCTGGGGCCAGTTCATCCCCCGCCCCGGGAAGCAGGCCAGGATGGACACAGCGAGCCTCCTGAAGTCTTCATGCGCTGAGGAAAGCGAGCTAACGGCAGTCTCAAAATCACAGAACACTTTGATGGTGCCCCAAACCGGTTCGGGCCTGACAACAGTGCTGTTTTATAATGGGTGGGCTTGAGAGCTAAGGCCTTTCTACCCGCTGAGCCTCGTGCTGTGGGCCTCTGCCCAAATGTCCCAGCCCTCAGCAGGCCCTGTTCTGTTTCGTTCAGAAAAATCCCATAAGCTTTTCTGAGTATCCATTTCAGGAAATATGATCTGAAATGAGTATTTAATGTCATTATCGTCAGAATCAAAGCACGAAGGAAATGTATAGAGGTTATCTTGCCGTATTTTTTGGCTTGGAGAAAATAGAATAGTAAATTCAACAGTTGGTCTTACAGGAGACAGACCATGCCTAGAACTGAATTACTGAAAGAATTATTAACCGATAGCATGAGATGGACTCCTATTCAGGCAACCGTGTCAGACTCAAGACGAAATTTTTTTGTCCGTATCTGGGTAATAATCTCTTCCGGGTAGAGACATGAACTTGTGTTCCATCAATAACCATAGTTATTAAGCATCTTGATTAAAAGACCTTCTTCCCTTTCTCTCTGTGGAAAAGTCTGCAACGTAGGTGGTTATGTCTATAGGCTTAATTAATTGAAAAAGAAATCAAATGCAAATAGATAGGCTTCAGTGACACAGGCTTCTGTCAGCATTTCAGTAAAGACATAGTACGTTTGGTTTTTTTTTTGCCATTTAGCGCACCGTGCTCATTGTCATAGAAATCATCTTTGAGAAAGACAATAGTCAGTCTTACAGTTCTTGTGGACTAACTAGGGACTTTGCCAGTAAGTTCTTCATGAAGGAAGGAGCGGCCTCACCCGCCATTGAGTAGGACTAACAGTTCTTGGTAACTGGTACTCCTGGGAGACTCCTTCAACCGATGTTGTTCTCGGCCGCCATGTTTCAGGGGTTGAAGAAGATTTTCCGGGCCTCTTGATTATTATGTTTAGGAACGTAAGAGAGGAGAGACTGTGATAGTTTGAATATCCTTCGGGCTCTCTGTGTGAAAACCTACTCCTACAAGCCATGGGAACACAGCCTTTGCCTCTGGGTCCTTTTCCTTTGTACTGTGTTGCTTGAAGAGTTTGTGTGCCATGGCCAGGGTGGGCCTGTACGGCCAGGGAGACCGATCTGTGCCCGCAGGACCGCCCATCCTGGCCGGCGCCTCACAGATGGTGATTCCTTCTCTTTCCGGAAGAGATGCTGATATTTGCCCCAGTTGTCTAAGATACACATATCGAGACAGTGCTTTCCACTGCCTTCCCACCTTTTCTCTTTGTTTTCACATGAGCTTCTTTGGAAGGTGATAAGGACTCCAAATACTATCAACCTTTCCCTTCTGGAGATACAGATCTTCCTTGACTTATGACCAGGTGACATCTGGATAAACCAGATGGTAAGTGGAAAATACCATAATTCAAAAACACATTCACTACAACTAACTTCCCGAACATCCTAGCTCAGCCTAGCTGACTTTCAGCGTGCTCAGAACACTTCCGGTGCAAGTGCAGTTGAGCAAGAGCATCCCACGCCTGTTGACCGTCTCGTGGTTGAATACCATACTGAAAGTAAACAACAGAAGGGCCGTGTATATGGGTGCAGGATGTTAAGTGTATCGGTTGTTCACCCTCATGGTCCTGTGGCTGGCCAGGAGCTGCTGGCCCCGCCCCGCATCACAAGAGAGGACCGTACCGCATAGCACAAGCCTGGGAAAAGCTACAGATCCAAAATTCCAAGTATGGTTCCTGCTGAATGCGAATGGCTTTCACACCAATGTGAAGCCAAAATATTAGAAGTCGAACCATCGTAAGTCAGAAACATCTGTAGAGGGTTCTGTGGTTTCTTGTCTTGGTTATCTTTGTATGGCCCTGAAAGTTGTTTTTTTTTTTTTAACGTGCCTGTCTTTGAGCTGCAGAAAGCATTGGTACTTATCTCTAAGTGTAGAGGAACGGGGAATGAGCTGTTCCCCAGGAGGGAGGGAGGGGAAGCAGGAGAGGAGGTCAAAGGACCTCACCTGTGACTGAGCAGCTTCTGGGTTGAGCTGTGACCCGCGGAGACTGTGGCCTCTTTCTTGGTGGGCTGTGTTTGGTTCATAGAGCATCATTTCTCCTGAGAAAGGACATCTGGCTTGGTAGTCTGGTTTGACCCAAGGAGCCTGCCTTGAAAACCACGTGGACCTACCCTCATTCCGTGTTAGTTCTCCGAGATTCAGTTCCCATGGACTTTAAAGATGCGCGTTGCCATCAACCGTCCAGACAAGTCACAAAGAAGCCTCCAGGTGAAATGTATGGGGGTTTGCTCTTGCTGGTCTTGCTTTGTCTCCTCCATAATTAGCAGGCTTTTCAGAGAAACCGAGGACGATTGGAAATGCGTAAGAACAGTCTCTATAGACCATGGTAATTAAAACTGTAAATAGAATGAAAATTAAACATTCTCATAAAGCTTCAAATTCCTTTTCAGAGTGCACTGGCCTCTTTGCAAGCCATTATCTCAGAGCCGTTGGGGTCCTTTCTTCACATTCCAATTGGTTAGTTACCACCTTTATTTGCTCTTAGGAATGCTCATTAAAGATAGGGACCCTTCATTAGACTTAACTAAATAAATTGACCTTTTAGATTACATTCATTCTCTGGATTTGCACAAAGGAATAATTGCCTCTGGTAAATTGCCTTCCCCGTATGTACACCTATAAAAAGGTAGGATCAAACAGACCGCCATGGCGTTGCGCAGCGGGGTCAGGAAGCTTGCACGGATTTCATGAACAGCTTTGGGGTTCTATCTGGGAGTGTTTCTGATACTTTTATTATGAAAGGGCTTAAATCATGCGGTAACAGGATAAGGTAATTTGCACCAGCAGTAGCTCATTTTAAGTAGAATCTGCTCGTAAAGAACTCTATAAATATTTTATGTTATATTTTTTGCCTGTCAATTCAAGTTTTAAAAATCATGGCCTACAACAGACACATGAAAAGATGCCCAGGGTCCCTCATCATCAGGGAAATACAAATCAAAACCACAAGGAGATACCACCTCACACCGGTCAGAGTGGCTAAAATAAACAACTTGGGAAACTACAGAAGCTGGTGAGGATGTGGAGAAATAGGAACCCTCTTGCACTGTTGGTGGGAGTGCAAACTGGGGCAGCCGCTCTGGAAAGCAGTGTGGAGGTTCCTCAAAAAATTAGAAATAGACTACCCTACGACCCAGCAATAGCACTACTAGGAATTTATCCAAAGGATACAGGAGTGCCAATTCATAGGGACATGTGTACCCCAATGTTTATAGCAGCACTTTCAACAATAGCCAAACATTAAGACAGAGCCTAAATGTCCATCAACATGTGAATGGATGAAGAAGATATATATATACATATACACAGTGGAATACTACTTGGCAATGAGAAAGAATGAAATCTTGCCATTTGCAACAACATAGCTATGGAACTGGAGGGTATGATGCTAAGTGAAATAAGTCAGAGTAAGACAGATATCATATGTTTTCACTCATATGTGGAATTTGAGGAAGGGAAGGGGAAAAAATAGTGTCGAACATAGAGGGAGGCAAAGCATAAGAGACTCTTAAATACAGAGAACAAACCGAGGGGTGGTGGGCGGTCAGGGGAGAGGGGAAACTAGGCGATGGGCATTAAGGAGGGCACTTGTTGGGATGAGCACTGGATGTTGTACGTAGCGACGAACCACGGAGTCTACCTCAAACACCAAGAGCACAGTTGACCCACTGCGTGTTAGCCAATTTGACAATAAGTTATATTAAAAAAAAAAAAATCATGGCCTATTTTCTTGTGCCTGTCCCAACAGGTTCGATACATGATTAGTCTCAGTATTGTCAGTTCAAAAATCCCCAGAACATGTTTAAAGTAGTTTTGCTTGCTGAACATGGGGCCCGGGATGTGTTTTACTGAAGGATAACTGTCTGAAAACAGCCTAAAAGTCCACCCACAGGGAGCTAGTCACACAAAGTGTGGTATGGGCGCTGTAGTGAAATACTATGCAGCCACGAAAAGGAACGATCTATACTGATGCAGAATGAGCTCTAGGTGGTTTTTTTTAAGTGGGTAAAAAAAAAATCCAGGTAAAGAACAATGCATATACTCTGATTTATGTTAAAGAGACAAAAAACGATGTGTGTATCTGTGTGTTTATGTATCTGTCGAAGATGACTGAAGAGATACATTAAACACTGACTGTGTGTGTTCCCTCTGGGAAGAGGGCTGGGTGGCTGGGAATAGGAAGACAGGGGTGCTTTTCACTTCATACCCTTTTGTGCCACTTGAATTTTGTTTTTAGTGTATTTATTTTGAGAGAGAGAGTGTGTGCGCAAGTGAGAGAGGGGCAGAGAGGGAGAGAGAGAATCCCAAGCAGGCGCCACACAGACAGCACAGAACCTGACATGGGGCTCGAACCCATGAATCATGAGATCATAACCTCAGCCAAAGTTGGATGCTTAACCGACTGAGCCACCCAGGCGCCCCTACTTGAAATTTGAACCAAGGAAATTCATTATGTATTCAGAAAGTAAATAGGGGTGCCTGGGTGACTGTCCATTAAGCGTCCAGCTTCGCCTCAAGTCATGATCTCATGGTCTGTGGGTTTGAGCCCCATGTCTGGCTCTGTGCTGACCGCTCAAAGCCTGGAACCTGTTTCGGATTCTGTGTCTCCCTCTCTCTCTGCCCCTCCCCCGTCTCATGCTCTATCTCTCTCTCAAAAACAAAAACTTAAAAAAAAAAATCGTTTCTTGGCCTTTTGACTAAGATCAAGTGTAAAAAAAAGAAAAAATAAAAAGTAAATAGATAAAATTAATATTGAAATAAATAAACGATGGACTCTTTGTAACAATCTTAGTTTCAAACGCCAAAGTCGGGTTATCTAGAGTAACTCTGTCCCACAGAGCCTTCCACGATGCTAGAAATGTTCAGTACGGGCGCCTTCTAGCTCAGTGGCCACCAGCCACGTGTGGCTTTTGAGCGCTTGAAAGGTGGCTTGTGCCGAGCAAGAAATTGCTGCAGGCTGAGGTCAAAGAGGTTGTTGCCTGTTTGTGTCTCTAGGATTTTGATGGCCTCCTGTCTCACATTTAGGTCTTTCATTTATTACGAGTTTATTTTTGTGTATGGTGTAAGAAAGTGGTCCAGGTTCATTCTTCTGCATGTCGCTGTCCAGTTCTCCTGGCCCCATTTGCTAAAGAGATGGGCTTTTCCCCATTGGATGCTCTTTCCTGCTTTGTCAAGATTTTTAACTAAGAGCACACTGTATATACTGCATGTTAGCTCATCTGACAATAAATTATATTTAAAAAAATACATAGAAGAAAAAAGTGGCTTGGGCAACTGAAGAACTAAAATTGTAATTTCCTCTAATTTTTGTTAATCTACACTTAAGTAGCTACGCGTGGCTAGTGGCTACCCCATCGATTGGGGGTAAATCTAGAGTATATAGCTTCGAGTTGCTCTTCTGTTTAGACTTGACTAAAGATTAGATGTGTTTTAGGAGAACTAATTATTAATTTTGGCTCTCAGAGTAAAATGAGTTCTACTAAGTCCAAGAAAATGCCTACATTTTTCCCCTTGAACTTAATGCCATCGCATATTTCTTGATTTTTTTAGGGATTCGTTTTGTCATCTAGAACACAGACCCTCTTTGCGTGTCTCTCCGCAGAGTAACGTGCCGGGCATTTTGTTCTTGAGCCCCACAGCTGTCGTGAGACAAGGGGACAGTTTGCGTTCTTAGCCAGCAGCTGCCAGAAGCACGTCTGAAATGGTTTTGGCAGGAAATCGGGCACAAGTGGAAGCCGAGTTAAAAGCAGCCTGAAAAATAAACAGAATGACTTTGGATGTCACTTCATAGATAGTCCGTCTTTCCACTGAAGGTTGTCTTTGTCTTTTGTTAACATGGCTGGGCTGTGAGCCCTCCCAGGGCACGCCTGTATTCAGTGGTCTTTGAAATCCAGGGTCTAGCCCAGGACCTGGAATATTCCAGTAGGAAGCCATTGTTACTATTATCATTGTTTTTAATGAGTGACTCTACTGCCAATTCGTTTAATTAATTTAGTTACGAACTTACCATTGTTGTGCATTCAGGAGAAACTAGATGTAGATAATTAGTGCTTATGGGTCCCCTCCTCTCTTCTCCTCTCTGCGACACAATACCGCCCACCCTCCGCTCTAAAGTAAGACATTATAAACATTCCTGAAACATTATTTATTCATCCATTCTGCAAGCACCCTTATTTTTTTTTTTGTATGCAGGGAATAAGCATACTGTAACGTAGTCTGTATTTCCTACAGAGTTAGAGGTTTTCAGAAGGTGAAGGCATAGGGGTGAATGGGGTATCTTTTTCTTTTTTTAAGTCTATTTATTTTGAGAGAGAGACAGAGAGCACGAGTGGCGGAGGGGCAGAGACAGAGGGAGAGAATCCCAAGCAGGCTCCATGCCGACAGTGCAGAGCCAGACGCAGGGCTCAATCCCACAGAATGCGAGATCATGACCTGAGCCGAAGTCGGGCACTTAACCGACTGAGCCACCCGGGTGCCCTTTTTCAACAGAAGCACAAATTCCTCAGGCCAACATATCAAATAAGTGATTTCTTGTCCCTAAAGGGGAAACTAATAACATCTTACTTTAGGCCTGCAAGTCGTTCTTTGCGCCAAATTCTCCCCAGAGGAGCTCCAGCCTCCTAGATGCCCCAGAGTGCGTAGGATGTCAAGTGTTGTCTGCACGGAGGGGGGCCGACGGGTGGGGCCGGGCCCGACGGCGTCTGGTTCTCGTTGCAGACCTTCACGGCCTGGTGTAACTCCCACCTGCGGAAAGCTGGCACCCAGATCGAGAACATCGAGGAGGACTTCAGGAATGGCCTGAAGCTCATGCTGCTTTTGGAAGTCATCTCAGGTCGGTCCTGGACATGACATTCTCGTCCTACCCGCATCCCTTGCGTCTGCGTGTGAGCGCTAGATTTTCGATGAGTTGACGGTATCAGAAGTTCCCTTTGAACCTGGCTGGGCAAGAGCGTGGTCTTATCAGCAGAAAAAACCTTTCCAAAGAGCGGTCTGCCTGGACTTCTTTTTCTGCTCTGAAAAAAGGAGTAAATTCTGTTTAAAATGGACTTATTAGAATCACGTTTGTGCCACCCGCCTCAAAACAAAATAAGAGAAGAAAAAAATGGCATTTATGCGACTACCCACCATGCTGCCCTCTCTACTCTTAGCCCAGCTCGTGCTTTCCCCAGACGTTGGCGCTCATGCAGCCAGCCAGGGTAGGTGCCCCGTAACTCGGAAGACATGAGCTCAAATCCCAGAGGGGTTATGTTTTGCCCTGAATTTCAGTTGGCTGAGTGAGACTCTGGATGAGAGCAGGGATCGCCCTGGAAGAAGTGTGGCTGGGCGGGCGATGGCAGGTCTGCCCTGATGCATGTATCTTCATAATCAGGTGTCTCAGATGAGCCCTGGCAGCCACCGCTGTGATTTGGACTCGGCTGCCCTGACTTCCGCTAATAGCTAGTCAGCAACTCCAGAGGCTCCCGGGATACCAACCAGCTTTTCTCTGTTCTGCTTTGTAAGTTGGCTCGTACGTAGACCAAATTGGAGTCTCCCAGCAGGTCTGAAAAGCATATGGCTCCACATCCATCCCTTGGTCTTGAAAGGTTTTTTTTTTGGTCCGTGTTCCTCTCTACCGTGAAGCCAGAGACCCATCAGAAATAGTCAGACACCTGTTTCCATTTAAGGAAGCAGGGACTCTGAATTTTGGCATCTTGGTTCCATGTCAAGGAGTTAGCTTCTCCGTGCCTATGCTATTCTTTTCTCATCTGACAGGGGAAAGGCTGCCCAAACCTGACCGAGGGAAAATGCGCTTCCACAAAATTGCTAATGTCAACAAAGCCTTGGACTACATAGCCAGCAAAGGCGTGAAACTGGTGTCCATCGGGGCTGAAGGTAAATGAGGCGTGAGAAGAATAACCCTGGCTGCCTCCCGGGTGGGGTGGGGGGCAGGTGTGTCTGCCACTGGACAAATTCTTCCCTCGCCCCCCCCCCCCACTACTTATGGTGCCTGCCTCACGTCAGGGTCTCTGGTAGGCTCTGGTGTCTAGAGATGAGCATAAAAGGTAGCGCGAATAGGAGACCAGGCTCTGAGATTGTCTGTGAAGATTAGAGCCAAATATAATGCTGTCTTCTTCAAACTGATTATCGGGAAGAGAAAGAGCCTCACCTTCCCAGCCACTCTTAACAAGAGCTAGTAAACAGGAGGAAAGCGACCTCTTCGTTCTCTGGGATATTGGGAGCCCCGGAGGGTTTGGGAGGAGCTGAGACTCCCCTGCTTCTTAGTTTATGCAACTGAATCCCGTGAACCTGCCACCTGGGGACCACCGGAGGGATCGGGGCCTAAAGAGGAGCCTGTGTTCCGTTTGTTTGAGGACTTAGAACCTTGGCCCAGTTAGTCTTCACACTTTGGAAACTCTTGGGTTGTTTTCGGTGATGAGGCGTTTGCAAGATTTGTGCCGATTATGAACTCAGAATTCATTTAAATTGGAGACATTTGGTGACGGGTACTTGTATTTGTCACTAGACACGCTGCCACACTTACAAAAACACAAACCGGTCTCTCCGTGTATGTGTGTGTTTTCCGATAGCTCAAAAGTCAAAACTTAGGTGCAAGGTACAAGTTACGGGAAGAGTTTATGCACCGAACGTGTTATCGTTACACTAATTCGTTGTGGTTTTTTTCTCACTGAAAGAAATCGTGGACGGCAACGTGAAAATGACGCTGGGTATGATCTGGACCATCATCCTTCGCTTCGCCATCCAGGATATTTCAGTCGAAGGTAAGAGACACGGTTGAAGGTCCGATGGTATTAAGACGCTGGGCGTGATTGTGTAAATTCAGTTCCTCGGAATAGGGCCTCATAAAATGGAACCATCATCTACATGATTTGATGAGAGATCTGGGAGTTGGGTTTTCACGGGTTTTATATTTGTATGGGAAGAGACCCCGGCAAGACCGTTTCCTTCCTGGGGGTGGAGTCGTTTTGGAAGAGATGAACACATGTTCAGAACAGAAGTCGCTTTTTAAAACGAGCATGTTTTTGAGCTTTTAATGGGCTGGTATGCTAGTAGGTTCACAACTATAACAGTGCCGTAGGCTTAAAGCTGAGACACTTCTCTTCAGGTGCAAAACAACAGCTGAAATCTGAGTTCATTCATTCATCCTCCCTCCCTCCCTCTCTCCCTCTCTCCTTTCCTTCTCTGTCTCTGTTTCTGTCTTTCTGTCCCTCTTTCTGTCTTTCTGGTAACAAAATCTCTCTTGTTATCGTAGCTCTCGGCCTAACAACTGTTCCATCACTATAATAGATTTGTAATCCTCGGCAATGCCACCGAGGATGAAAATCTTTAGTCTTTTACGCCCACCGTACTCCTAAATATTTTGATGAATTCAGCACTGTTGAAAAGTGTCAAACCGACATTCTCAAAATTAGAACTTGGCCTGTTTAGGCTTCAGATCACATAATGTATAGCCGCGGAACATGCTTAAATAAGGCGGCGTGAGTTGTCCAGCCAGTCAGCATCCTGTCATTTGTCACCTCACAGGTAACCTGGTACCTGAATGGTGAGGGGGGCGTTGTTTATAATTCTGCCCAGGACAGAGCATCCGCTGATGCTGATGGTTTTAGGTGCCGTCAGTTGCTAATCAACCAACAAACACTAAAAAACCAATAATTTATCTCCTGTTGGACCAGATGGCATGAAGCCTATGGTATTTACCCTTCAGGAGTTTCTGACCCATTTAGATTATTCCCTTCTGGCACCGAACCCCATTTGTGTCCTTTAAAATCCAAGTAAGATATAACGATATTAAAATCGCAATAATTCAGGCTCAGAAATGACAGCCAACTTGAATTAATAAACAGCCTGAACTTGAAAACTTCCGTACAATGTACTTTTATTAAAGCACATTTCTTTCATTCCAGCAAAAATAACAAAATGCTTCTTAAAAGTTCTCGCTGTATTAAAAAATAGTAATTCGTCATAACTTTACCAATTTTATATACTTCCAAATTTACATATTTAAACAGTTAAGCCCACCTTAAAGAACATATATTATTTTTTTTTTTTTAGCTTTTTTAATTTTTAAAAAATGTTTTTTTATTGTGAGAGAAAAAGAGTGTGAGCAGGGAAGGGACAGAGAGAGAGAGTCAGTCCCAAGCAGGCTCCATGCTCAGCACAGAGCCCAGTGTGGGGCTTGATATCACTACAAGATTATGATCTGAGCTGAAATCAAGAGTCAGACGCGTAACCGACTGAGCCACCGAGGTGCCCCTATTTTTATTTTATTTTTTTTAATGTTTGTTTATTGAGAGAGAGAGACAGAGCATGAGCACGGGAGGAGCAAAGAGAGAGAGAGGGAGACACGGAATCTGAAACAGGCTCCCTGCTCTGAGCTGTCAGCACACACCCCAACGTGGGGCTCCAGCTTATGAGCTGTGAGATCATGACCTGAGCTGGTCGGACGCTTAACCGACTGAGACACCCAGGCGCCCCAGTGACTGGCGAATTTAAACTTCCGTAGCAGTTGTGAGATTTTATTCATCTCCTTTACCTCTGTTTGCCTTTCTAGCCTGTTTCCTTTAAACTTGGCAACATATAGTACATTATTTCTTCCTGATGTACTTTTCTTATTAGTTCTTTTGGCCAGGACCACTAGATCGAGAGTTTCATCCTTCAGCATCTGTACCAATTAATATTTGAATGAAGTCTTAGAACTTTCAGTTGTTTTTCCAGACAAGAATTTTCTAGAGAAGAGACGCGAACGGGAATCATTCAAGTTATTCCTACAGCACGTGAAATATTGGGAGTGTGTTTATTTCAGCGGGGTTACAGGTCAAAAGAAAGTCTGAACTAGAATGGATAATTTAAATAAATAATTATGGAATACTTATGCTGATGTGAAAAAAAAAACACAAAACTTCAAGCTCTAACTGAAATGGAAGGCCAAGGCCCGATGTTAGTCAAGAGTCCATGGGTTTACAGGTGCTTTCTAAATTGTTAACACTTAAATACAGGTAAAAGCCTAGATTTGGGGAGAGGGTTTGAAGAGCTGTTTGGATATATTTAACTTTGGGTTCTCCAAGAAGCAAGTGCCAGATGGGCAATGCATGCTGTCTTAGTCTACTAAAAAATACCATAGACTGAGCAGCTTGAATGACAAATTTATTTTCTCATGGTTGTGGAGGCTGAAGTCCAAGATCAGGGTGCCAGTGTGGTCAGGTTTTGATAAGGACCTCCATTTTGGCTTGCGGATGGCCGCCATCTTGCTAGGTCCTAGGTGGTAGAGGGAGCAGAAGAGTTCCTGTGTCTCTTCTTACAGGGCCCTAATCCCATCATGGGAGCCCCACCCCGATGACCTCATCTAACCCTAATTGCCTCGAAGGTTCCCTATCTAAATAAGGTCAGGACTTTAACATTAGAATTTTAGGGGGATATAAACATTCGGTCCAGAACAGACAGGAAGGAGATTTTGGGGGGGGAAATGCCTCTGAAGGACAGGAAATGACCAGTGCACTTGGACAATACCCAGGCTGGAGAAGGGAAGGGAGGGCTGGGGGAAATAGAGTCTTACCTGCAATGCAGTCCTTAGGCCTTGTTCACGGGCTGGCAGGGAGCCCTTATGCCTCAGTTGCTCTCAGGGGAGCCCCATGTGCACAGGAATGGCCCAGTTCGAGGGCCCCTCCCTCGCTCAGTCTTTGGCCCGAGTGGCTGAGGAGATACGGCCTCTGGGGAGTGAGGAGAGGATTGTGAGCCGCCCTGTGCTCCCAGCAGCAGGACGCCTGAGCCTCACACCTTCACGGCTGTCACAGGGGGGCTGACGCAGGGCTCAGACTCATGAACCATGAGATCATGACCTGAGCCAAAATCAAGAGTCAGATGCTTAACCGACTGAGCCGCCCAGGTGCCCCTTCTTTTCAAGTCTCCTCAGTGTCCTCAGAAGTCAGTGCCTGGGCGCAGCGTTCTGGCTCCCGTCCTCTACAGAGACCGCGAGAAGAGATGATCCATTTGGTGGTCGGCCCCCTAGGAGGTCTCCTTTTAGAAAGTGGCCAGGAGTTGGGTGCATTAAATAGTGAGTATTTCCACGTGGACCCTTTTTCCTGGCTGTCATTCCAGAAACCTCTGCCAAAGAAGGTCTCCTGCTTTGGTGTCAAAGGAAAACCGCTCCTTATAGAAATGTGAACATTCAGAACTTCCACACCAGGTAAGCAGCCAGGGCCCCGGGTTCTTACATTCTTACTGGGATCCTTGGGTGGCAGGGAGGACAGTGGTTCCTTATACTGGTGTCTTCCTGCTCCTGTCTGAGACATGTTTTATGTATGTAGTGGAACCGAGGCCATAGAATCTCTAATGCTTAAGATGTTTTTGGGAAGAATGTCTGATTAAGATTTGAGGAGCTGGTAGAACAGCTCGGTGTTGATAGGCGAATACTTTGCCGCACCCGAATGGGGCTTCACAGTTTGGGGGTGTAGGACTGCACCTCATTGTCGTCTTCACCTGGTGCTGGGAGGAGGTGGAAGGCAGGGGGCTTCTCTGTGAGGATACCGAGGCGAAATGCGTGTTCCCACAACGTACTGTCTGCACACCAGTGCCTTCCTGTGTACGGCAGGGAGAGACACTTCACTGGCCAGCTTTGTATGCTGGGATTCGAGAGAAGTAGAACGCTCACGTTTGCAGAATGACAGGAACCTGGATGAAGGAAATCTAAGTGCAGTCCGAGAACACGGTTCTGTCACGTGCTTCAGCATTCTTCCTCATGCAGGTCTTCTGTCATTATTATCTATGGGTAGAAGAGTTGCCTGTATTTTCACCCGTTGTGTGGTGGCTTACCCATGATTATAAATGGGTCCCCAGCCACCCTGGGCAAGCAGAGAAATGAAGGGTAAGGATGAGCCCACAAGGAAAAATCAGGGAGGTTCTTCTGGGTAGACAAATATTAGTAGAATATCTACCAAGGGTCAGGCACTGAGCTCGGCCTTGACCTACAGAGGTGGGAAAGAGGACTTCCTGCCCGTACAACATGCTGTCTGGAGGGTATGCGGAGCCCGAAAGAGCTGAGACCTTCTGCCAGCATAAAAGTCAGCCAGTTGCCTATAGCTTCTCATTGACCTTGCTTTCCTCCTTGGGCCCAAGATTGGGCCAGGCACGTCAGCTGGGTAGCCCCTGCGGCTTCCTTCTGCCCCACTGCCCCCTGGAGGAACAAACTCCAACTCCCAGCCCTCGGTGAACCTCTGGTCCCCACTGGCAGCTCACAGCCATCTAAAGAACGGTTAGCACGGTGTCTCTGGGGAACCAGCCCGGAAGCCCAAGCCCTCCTTGCTAAGTCCCTCAGGTCCTTGCTTGTCTTAGCCTTTTCAAAAAATATGTAAAGAACCTTATGGAGAAAGACACAGGAGTGCCGGAAACTCATGGTGACTTTTCAGGTATACCAAGAATCTTGGAGAGAAGTGTGTCCTGGACATTTCGGGGTAGACATCCTTGTGCGTTTATCGGGTAGACCCTGCAGGCGGATCCACGTGGGAGACTTGGAGGAGAGAGGGACGAGGGGATTGGGACAGGAGGGCACTGACCGGGGAGGAGAGCAGAGACGCAGGAGAGGGGCCTCTTCCTTCTTGTCGCTGCCGATTCCCCCAGCCCAGAACCGGCGTGGGCCGGGGGCCAGGGAGGAGTCCTGGGCAAGGGCGGGCCTGAAGAAGACCCTCGAAACATCCCTAAAAGGAGACTGGTGTTCAGGGAAGGGACCCCAACGTCACTGGGTTGGGTAGGGAGGGAGATACATGGGGCCTTCTGTGTGTTAAGTCAGACAGAAGGGCGTTCGTTAGGGACCAGGCGTCCCAAATCTCAGGGCTACGTCTGACCCAGGGCAGACCCCTGCTGCCGCTTTCTCTCCACTAACTCGTGTTCCTGTTCTTCCCGACCGCCGTGCAGCTGGAAAGATGGCCTCGGACTGTGTGCGCTCATCCACAGACACCGGCCCGACCTCATTGACTACTCAAAGCTTAACAAGGTCATTCTGGGGTCCTGGCATGCAATGTCCTTGCACCCGGCCCCTCAGCATGGCGTCCTGAAAATGAGCACACCAGCACCGAACTCCCACGAACCCCCGGGCTGCCGCCAGCATCGTCTCCCCAGCTAGCCTTGCACGCAGTGCACATGGGAAGGGAGGCCAGGAAAATCCTTCTGTTAGCGCTGAGTTTATTATTAACGTTAAATAATTAGGGTGGGCAAGGCCCAGAGCCACATTGGCCTTCTGGCCCAAATTAAGGTATGTTCGCCGATTTGGCTTGATTCCCTCCGAAGGTTTTTAGAGATGTTTCTCAGAGGTTTTTACACTCCCAGATGGTAAATATGAGAAGGGAAGCACGTATGCTTGGGGGGAAAGGAAGGTTCAACTATTCTAGGCCTTCTTTTCAACCCCCCTGCACCTTTCCTGCAGGATTTAGCTGCAGGCATTTCACTCAGAATTGATTAACTAGTTTCTCACACGAGGGACACGTCAGGATTATCTCGCCATTGACAGAAGGTATCAGCCACAGCCTTTGAAAAGGGATTTTGTCGTTCAGGTTGGTTTTGCTCCCTTTAGAAAGCTCAGCTGAGGCAATTTTACTTCTCTGCCGAAGCTTGAGCTTCAGTGCGCTCACGTTACCGTGAGCGTCAGACTTCGTTCTTTACGGTGGTTTAAAAATGTAAATCTGTGATGGAAAAAAGAACGCCAGGCCCCTCCTAAACCTCGTGGCAGACCATCCGTGCCACCCGAGACATGACGCCATGCGAAGATTGAGGACCAGAGGCGTCGTCTGCCCCAGTGGTGGTTAGGGCCCAGGTCCTTCCGGTTGCTGGTGTGCTGCGTGGCCATTCACGTGGGGTTGCTGTGTTTTGCTGTGGAATCATTTCTGCTGCATGTTGCCCTCACCTGTGTGCTGTGCGCGGTCGTCGGAAGAGTGTCCTGGCTTTTGCCACCTTTTTAGTACTTTTTTGTAATTATCGTTTAATGTTTTAGAGAGAAAGAGGGCACTAGCGGGGGAGGGGCGGAGAGAGAGGGAGACCCAGATTCCGAAGCAGGCTCCAGGCTCCAAGCTGTCAGCACAGAGCCTGACGTGTGGCTTGAACCCACGGACCATGCGATCATGACCTGAGCCGAAGTCGGACACTTCATTGACTGAGCCACCCAGGCGCCCCTTGAAGCATAACTTTTGCTCTTGGTAGCCATCTTGTAACATTCTTTAGGGTTCCGGAGCTGAAGTCGGACGCTTAACCAATGGAGCCACCCAGGCACCCCTTGAAGCATAATTTTTGCCCTTGGTAGCCATCTTGTAACGGTCTTTAGGGATCACCGACTACCACGTTTCCCTCCTCTTTACCCCTCAGCTTTCTGACATCTAGAACAAAGGTGTTGGACATCCTGCATGATCCCCTCCCAGATCTGGAAAATGTATGTTTCGTGATTTCTTCTGGAATCAGTTAAATGTTGTTATCACTAGAGTTGAAAATAAGCTTGGAGGTCTTCAGAGTTCTTTCCAGTCCATGAGAGAGTGTCTGACGACTTTTCTGTCTACAGAGCAGTTGGCCTCATATTTTATGATTTGCAGTATGCATGGCTCATGTGGCTTTCACGTCATTTTTGGTTTTTCTCTAAACATTTGAGTGATTGGGAAAAGATACGAAGGAAAAGTACTTACACTCTCATGGTTATGTGGCGTCCATGGGAAGTCTCCTCCTAAAAGCTAGGTTTGTAAAACACATTACTCGTAAGCCTGTCTGAAAGATATTTTCAAAAACTGGCTCTGCTGTGTTTCGTGCAGGACGACCCAATAGGAAATATCAACCTGGCCATGGAAATTGCAGAGAAACACCTGGATATTCCCAAAATGCTGGATGCTGAAGGTAAGAGGAAAATCGTGTTTACCAACTCCTATAAAGCCTGTGGACTGCGCATGCTACAGCCTCTTGTAGGGGTTGTAAAACTTTATAGCCAAGTTATATCCGAAGTAATAAGAATGCGAGGAAGTTTCTGTCCTCGGCCACAGGAGGGTTAAGGGAATTTTATTTGTATCTTGCTCTTGAATTCTTTTTAAAAATCCTGCTCAAAACAACGCAGCAAAACTATAGTGAAAGTAATTTGGGAAAAGGTTCAGCTTTGGCAAAGGAAAGCTTTGCTTTGTGATTTGCGAAAAAAAACTTACTACTTTTATTTTTGTAACAACACACCGTTATTTCTCCTTCCAATGGAGATCAGCCTAGCAAAGAAATCTTGTGAAGTGTTCGAGGCTTCACAAGGAAAAAAAAAAATCCTCCCAGCCAGAAGAAGTTACAGAACTGAAAAACAGAATACGAACGTTCCGCCATCGGTGTGTCTCTTGAGCTTCCACGTTTCGTTTTGGGTCTGAATTACATTCAGTTAGATCTGAAAGAAGCTAACTTTCTCAGCATTTTGCAAGCTGGGCACCACTCACGTGGGGGACTGGTTTCCAGTAACTTCTGTGCTCTCTGCATGTGACAAATTTGTGTGCGTTGTACCCGCGGCACACCATCGAAAGCACAGATGCGTGGAGACCATCCATTCGGTTCACTTGTTCGTGATTCACTTCTCACTCAACAGGCGTGTATCGAGCGCCCACTATGAACAGGACCCTCTGCTAGGTCCTGCAGGAGATATGAGGTGTGGAAGGTGGGGTCGTACCCTCAAGGAACTTCTATTACTGTTTGTTGTTAATACTATTATTCCCTGATGGTCCATTTCTTCCCCTAACTGACATGGCTGGGGGAAAGGAAAGAACTTGATTAGAGGCAATTGTCAATCTTCGGTTCCTCCTTATTTTTGGTGATTGCATTATAAGCTATCATAAACTAGGTGGCTTGAAATAACAGAAATTTGTTCTTTTATGGTTCCATAGGCTCTAAATCTGGAATCAATCTGTTGGCAGGGTCGTGCTTCTTGCAAAGCCCGTAGAGGAGATTTCTTCCTTGCCTCTTGCAGCTTCAAGATGCCCCAGGCTTTCCTTGACTTATGGTATCATCCCTCACTCTAACCTCTGACTTCATCTTTTCATGACCACCTTCTGTCTGTGTCTGTCTCTCCATCTCTTTCCGTCTTCTTATAAGGACCCTAGTCATATTGGATTAAGGATCTTCCCTATCCCAGCATGACCTCATCTTAACTCGATTATGTTAGGGGAGGCCTACTTCCAAATGAGGTCACATTCACAGGTACACAGGTGGGGGTTAGGACTTCAGCGTATCTTTTTGAGGGACACAGCCCAACTCATAACAGTGATCTTTAAAGTAGGATTCTAATTTCGCCCATTTTTTTGAGCATTAAAAAAAAAAAAGTTTACTTAGAGAGAAAGAGCATGTGTGCGCGTGAATGGGGGGAGGGGTAGAGAGAGACAGGGAGAAAGAATATCAAGCAGGTTCCATGCTCGGTGCAGAGCCCGACACAGGGCTCAAGATCATGAACCTCGAGATCATGACCTGGGCCAAAATTAAGAGTCGGATGCTCAACCGGCTGAGCCACCCAGGCGCCCCTTAAATTAACCATTTTATCAAACACCCATGTTATTGGGTGTTAACACTTGAATATGCTCCTCCAAATCTGTGTACGGTTTTCAAAAGCTCTTTAGAGGGAGAAAGTCAATAAAATAGTGAAATAGCAATAGAAAAGATTCCTCTTCCTTTTTGTCTGTCTGTCCTCTCTAAGCCAAGTTTACATTTGTGCAGTATCTCCTTTGACCTCTCCATAGAGTAAATAACTATCCAGCGTTTACCCACTTGAGTTAATAGCTAGAATACTAAAGAGAGGGAAAAAACAGGCGACATTTAGCTAATTAATGCCTCCCTTATACACTGCGGTTGAGGGTGAGTTCAGGGTCACTATCATTATTCCTCTGGCATGCTCACATGCTTCTTAGTCGGTAGATTTTTCCTTAGTTCCTGAGTCCTGGTCTGGGCATGTATCCATCCGGTGTATGCTTCCAGGCCAGTGAGATGTCCTGCTGTGCCTTCATTTCCTCCTTCCTTGTGACATGTCTTAGTCTATTCCTTTTCCTTTCCTTTCAAATGGTTCAGAAAAAGGCCTACATACTATATTATTTTCTTTGTAATTTCTCACAGGAATCTTCTGGTAGAGTCATGAACTTGACTGCCTTGAGTACGGGGCGTGTTGTGATATGACCACCCCACAGGTCCCCCGCTACGTGACCCTTTGTATCCTTGCGACCTGCGCTCAGACTTCTCATCACCATAGCGCTCTATTAGCATGTTCCTGTTTTGGCCACGTCACGTGCTGGCCACCTCCTCTCAGAACGCCCACCCCTCTGGGGAAGCCTCGCCCTCCCACCTGCTGCTGCCGACCTCACTTCCCGTCATTTGCGTCTCTCTCCCATGAACGGGTTACCTATAATAAATACTGGGGAAACTTTTCCTCATCTTAACCGTCTTCCCTGCTTTTAGAAGGTTCTGGAAGTTTCCGTGTTTTCCTCCACAAACCTTTCCTTATGGTGAGCACCAGGCTTAGGTTCGCGGGTGCGTATGTTCCGCGTGGACTTGCAGAAGGGATCTTTGTTGGCCCCGAGGCCCTCTTTGCATGCAGCGGTGGAGAGTCTCTGGGAACGTGCTGTTGCGTGCATTCTGGGGAATCCCGGAGTCCTGATTCTGGCTGTGGATGTGACTTCCTTGCTGGTCTAGAGGTCTTCTGCACCAGCCATGTGCTTCCCTTCGGCAATTCTCCGAAGTACACAGAGAGTAATGACTTTGTAGGTATGACTCCTTTGACCGGAGCCAAAGTTTTGACAACCTGAGTGTGTGGGGGGCGAGGGGGGAAGATTCATTGCTTTGGCTTCTGTGAGGCCGCACTTGGCGAAGCCCGCGGGTACCGAACATCTGAGCAGTTAACCTTCTTTTCTCCACACAGATTTAGTATACACTGCCAGACCCGATGAGAGAGCCATAATGACTTATGTTTCCTGTTACTATCATGCTTTTGCTGGTGCACAGAAGGTGAGGATGTAAAACACAGTCACCACTCACCCTTCACCTTCTGTGTCTTAATTTTTTTTTTCCCCAATCATTTTTCTCTCTTCCCCTCTCCTCTGAGTAAGGAGGCCTGTCCGGTTCTGAGGAGGCAGTCATTTGTCTTTTTTAGTCTAGTTTTCTTTGAAACTTCCCTTCTGTCCATGCAGTAGTATGCTGTTCGTGTTTGTTTTTCGGAAGATTCTCTACAGTTACACAACCCCCACATCCTTTCTGTTAATACCCTCTGGAAACCCAATGGCTAGGTTTTCACCCTTAGGGAATTACAGGGTATCTTTTTTTTTTTTGTACTTTGTTTTGTCCAGTGACCAAACGGAGTTTAAAGGTAAAAAGATACGCAGCAAAAAAAAAAAAAAAAAAAAAAAAAAAAGTGTTGCCACGGTGGAGAAAGAAAGGATGTGTGTTCACATGGGTCTGTCTTTCTTTCTTCCTCTTGGTTATTTTGGCAGCTAATGCGAAAGGTAGCAAGAGTCACAATAAGTACAAGCCGTATATATCCTTCTCCTTAGATGTTTTGTTACCCTTGATGATTTCTGTAGATGGCCAGGTAAGTATGCACAGAAGGCATTCAAAGCTGTGCCCTCTCCGGTGAATGTCCTCACAGGAGCCAGAAAGCCGACAGTTACAGAGGTGGGGCGGGAAGGTGGCCGGAGAGACGGGGCCCTGGATTCCCAGCACCTTGCGAGGTCCCGTGCGTCGCGCAGAGCAAAAGTGGCAGCTGAGCCAATGTGGTCAAAAGATGAGTGGACGTGGGCCTCACGCGTCATTAGGGAGTGATAGCAAGCCCCCGAGGCGCGGCACCCAGTTCCCCTGTTAATGCCTCAGCTGCACTTTCGCAGGCTCCTCACAGGGCAGGGGAGGAAGAAAGGCCCTCCGTTTGATGGTTTTAAAGCCGTGCTGGTCCCAGCCCTTCTGTTCACAAACCCCAGTGAGCAGTTGGGAGAGCCTTCCTGAGCGCCAGCCCCGTGGGCCCGAGACACACGCAGGAACCGGATCAGTGCGAACCAGTGTGTTCTTCCCTTTGTTCACCCGGTTTCTACTCTTCGTCTGTGCGTGTGTTTGTTCTCTGTGTTATTTTTTCCCTCCCTTCAGACATTGTGAACACTCCCAAGCCCGATGAAAGAGCTATCATGACATACGTTTCCTGCTTCTACCACGCGTTTGCGGGCGCGGAGCAGGTATTCCACACGTGTCAATCCGGGCTGCCGTTCCGAATCGGTTTTAGTTGTGTGGTGTGTGTGTGTGTGCGCATGTGCGCGCCTACCTGGGTGTGTGTTCGTGTGCTTCACATCTTACCCTGGAATCCTTCTAAGTGTTTCGTAATGACCTAACATGGCAAGTTCCAAACTGTGAATTGTTTTCAGTAACAGCTTTAACTTTAGACAATTCCTGAAGGTTTTTGGTTTGTTTGGGTTTTTTTTTTAATCTTGCCTTCTTGTTTTTTAAATATTTTTTAACGTTTATTCAATTTCGAGAGACAGAGAGAGAGAGACAGAGTGCGAGTAGGGGGAGGGGCAGAGAGAGAGGGAGACGCAGAATCCGAAGCAGGCTCGAGGCTCCGAGCTGTCAGCGCAGAGCCCGACGTAGGGCTCGAACCTACCAACCATGAGATCACAACCTGAGATGAAGTCGGATACCTAACCCATTGAGCCATCCAGGAGCCCCTATCCTTCCTTCCTTCGAAGATCCTGCTTTTATTTCATTAGTAGATTGTGGGAAACATTTGTGCTTTAGGAAAACAACAGGTGCCATGAAAACGACGCCACGTTCATTGAACAGTGAAGAGGGCGTTTGTCAAGGAGAGATGCGCACCTTTCTGGTGCCCCTGGTTCTCCTCTGCCTAGAAACGGCCTTCACTGTTCAGTGATTGGTTCTGACATCTTTCAAGACGAATCTTAGCTTAATTGAAATAGCGAAAGGATAATAATGTTAAAACCTCAGAACAAAATCCGCATTTCTTTTTTCTTTTTTAAAGTTTATTTATTTTTGAGAGACATATAGAGACAGAGCGTGAGCAGGGGAAGGGCAGAGAGAGAGGGAGACACGGAATCTGAAGCAGGCTCCAGGCTCTGAGCCCTCAGCACAGACCCTGACGCGGGGCTCGAACTCACAGACCGCGACATCATGAACTGAGCCGAAGTTGGCTGCTCAACCGACTGAGCCACCCAGGCGCCCCAAAATCCTCATTTCTTAAGACACGCGTTGTGGGTGATTGTCCCTCAGCTGCTGCCATATGCACCTGTCTCTTGCCCCTTCACCTGTCTCTACTTAGAGAAAACAGATGGATTGGGGTGACAAAGTACGTATTGTTTTCTGTGATTTCTTTAGGACCATCTCCAGCTAACTGCAAATGGCCCCTATGGGGGGCTTTAGGGGCAAGGCTTTGGGACAGGCTGGAAGGCCAGAGTGGCAATTTGCTCTTGCCGATTCCTCGCGTGGTCATGGTTCAGGGCACTTGGCCGGTCCTGGTCCAGGTTCCCCTCCACAGAGTGATGGCCGAGAGTCATGTACGCCTCAACCACCTCTCGTGTCCGTTGAACAAATCTTGCTCGGTGGAAGGATCCCACCTAGCAAGTTCCGCATGTCCATTTTAGGACGAGAGGTCTTCCGTGAACTGGGTGCAATGACGCTATCTCTTCAGGACCCAGTTATTTTTCGTTTTGATTTCCAAAGGCTAATGGTATTTTGAGAGCTCTCCCCCCACGGTCAGGAGGGCCGTAGAGGACTCGGGTGGACATTCAGGGACGGGAGAATTTGGCTTCCTTGATCCATTTATTTCTGTCACTAACTTGCTCGATGTTTTACAAAGCTTCTGTTTTAGACTAATGGTATCTCCCCGTTACTCCCCATGGTACAGTCAGCCTGCCGTGTAAGTCCGTGTAATAAAAGGTGTGCAACGATCCTTAGTGTTAAACAGCCACGCCCTCAGTCTTACTCCACCCTGACTTTGACTCTGCACTGTTTACAGCACGCCCTCTCCTCGTTCCCTTCCCCGCCCTGTCACCTTCCGTTCTGTGCATGCGCCTCCCTGTCACAGAGCTGTCCTGTTTACCTATTGTGTTTTACAGGCCGAGACAGCAGCTAACAGGATATGTAAGGTTCTTGCTGTGAATCAAGAGAATGAGAGGCTGATGGAAGAATATGAGAGGCTAGCAAGTGAGGTAAAGGAAGCGGGTGACCGGCAGTCGTGTCCGTCCCCACCCGGAGGGTGCGGCACGGAGGGTGGACACCGAGTGTCAGTGTGGCCTTTCTTTGCATTTTTCATCTCAGACGGAATAAAAAGTAGGGGACCACACTCGATCTCGGAGGTGGTTCGTCTCGTAACGACATACTCATTGGCACAACAGCAATCCCCATGGGCTCCCCAGACGCCCCGAGGCACAGAGGTAGTTTGCGTGTTTTGAGAAGGGGGTGTGATGCCATTCTCCGCTCCGCACCCCCAGGGTCGGACGCCCCCAGACGACTCTGCGTTACTTGTTTTTTCCTCCCTGCTTCATTGGTTACTGACCTCACCTCGGGTCCCCTCTGTTATTCAGAAGCCCTGCTCCACGCAGCCCAGGAACTGTTGTGAGACGAGGCGCAGCCTTGTGTGTGCCTATGAAACTCTAGAGGGAAGTGTGGGGGACACAGGGCCCTCCATCCAAGGTGCTCGTGCATGAGTTTCCATGATGCCTCCTGCAGCTCCTCAGCCAGATTCTCGGTTAGAACAGCACTTTCCACGTTGTTCTTCTTTCTGTTCTCATTACAGCGTAAGGAGCAACTTGCAGAGCCTCATCCTGCCGCCACGCGGCTTCCCCCATACAAGGGATGGGCTGCGTGCCGTGCACGGCCACGTCCCCTCTGGCTTGATCTCCATGACAGTGACACATTATCCCAGGCCAAATAATTTTTGCTCGGACTGAATTTAGCCGATACGTGGTCGTCCTGGCAAAAGCGTCAGGATACTGGGAATCGGTCTTCCAAAGGAGTGGTTCATAGTACTCCCATCTGATGATACTGAGTTTATATCTCCATCCTGCCGCTATGGGAAAATTCAGTTTGCCAGCATTGTGTAACCCCAGCGGTCAGCTTCAGGCACCACCAGGATCAAAGGACAGACGCTCCTCAGTAATTAGATCCTTCCTTTTCTCCCCTGGTTCTTTCTTTATCCTCCTCAGACCCTTAGACTGCGGGTGTATTCTTACCCGCTGTCATTTCCCAAGTGATTAGAAGTGCACATTACTAGTGACCTTTCAACTTGGCAGTAACTCAAGAGAAGGAGGTGTATATACATTTCATTCTTAGGAATTCATTGCCATTTTCACTTCGATCGTGTGAATTTCGTTGAAAGTGAGATAAAAAATTAAAATATACATCGGCATGGAGTCAGTCCCAGATTGACAGTTCATCTCTCTGGTAAATAGCTTCATTAGATTTGAGCTTATGTAAAGGACAATTACATTTTTAAGCCAAACCCGAGTCTTCGCTGATTTTCCATTCCACCGTGTCAGGTTTTTGTTTTTCATCTGAAAGCTCCATCCAGCATTTGTCTGCTAATGTCCGGTCCCTGAGTTTCCTGTAAATGTCCCATTTTTGTAAAAACATGACTTGTGTTGACTCTAAGTTTCCGACCTGTGTGTGGCATCGTTGGGTGATCACCAGTGGCCGTGGTGGTGGTGGTGGGCGGGGGGAGTGGGGAGACCCCGAATTTTTCGTTCATGCCACTGTGCATACTTTCTCCTCTCGGTCAGGAGTTATTACATTCATACTCTGTAATTTTAGGAATGTTAGGTGAATCCATTCCAATTGTTAGGTCCTTCTGTTTTTTGGGTTTTTTTGTTTTGTTTTTGTTTTTGTTTTCTAACTGGGGGCAGTCTGCTGGTGTTTTCAGCAGTGTTTCTGTGTTTTGGGAGCAGCTTTTGGAATGGATTCGTCGCACGATCCCCTGGCTGGAGAACCGGACCCCCGAGAAGACCATGCAAGCCATGCAGAAGAAGCTGGAGGACTTCCGCGACTACCGGCGCAAGCACAAGCCGCCCAAGGTGCAGGAGAAGTGTCAGCTGGAGATCAACTTCAACACGCTGCAGACCAAGCTGCGGATCAGCAACCGGCCCGCCTTCATGCCCTCCGAGGGCAAGATGGTGTCGGTGAGTGCCGGTCGGATAGCCCCTCTCGTTCCGGGAGCCTGGTCTCCGATGGGCCGCCCAGGAGGCCGCCTCGACTTCTCCAGTCCTTGCAGCCAGTGGACACAATTTTGGCCCTGTCATTCCTTCATTCTGGGTGTCTCCTCCCCAGACCGCGCGCAGGTCTCCACCCCTCCCTGCTCGTGTCCGGGGCCTTGCCAAGAGCGGCCTTTTCCGCCCTCTTCCTCCCCTCCCAGTATCTACATCTCATTCCCTCTCTTCCCTGCTCTTAGGCCCCGGCCACCTTCCCAGGGCTGGCGCTACATATGTCTCCTTCCCTGCACTTTGGCCTCTCGCTCCGCAGGGTCACTCGCACCAGCACACAGGGGACTCGAGAATCCCAAACGCTGCCACCTTGGCTGCCTCCCCGTAGCCCAGTCCTGGCCCTCGGCTCCCCTTGGCAGCAGACAGTCTGGGGGAGCTCTCCATGGTAGCCCTTCTCACTTCCTCGCTGCTTCTTTCCTCCTTCTGCCCTTCACCCTGCGGCCGCCTGGCTTGTCCCCTCCCGAGACTCTTCCAGTTCAGCTCAGCGGCATCCCTGGTGACATTCCGGTTGTCACTTTTACTACCGTATTCTCTGCTGCTTTGATCACATTAACCATGCCCTCCTTCTTGACACTCTTTCCGCTCTTACTATTTCCTTCCCGTGCCATCGAGCCCTCGCTGCTCAGAGCTTTGTCGCCCCCTCCCCGCCCCCTACCCATGAGAGGACGCCTCCCGGGCATGGGGCTGACCCCCTCTTCTCCGCCTCCGGACCCCCACGTGCTTTCCCCCTCACCGCCTGAACGCCGGTCCCTCCCAAGCTGTACATCTCCAGCTCCGATTCCTGCCCGACATCCAGGTTCATGTCCCCGCGTGGACATCTCGGAGCATTTTCAAACCGAACCTGTCCCCGAGCCCCTCTGCGGTGTGCTCTGTCTTAGCAAATGGCGTCACGACCCCTGAGTTACTGACGCCCCCAAACCCAGGCGTCATCCTGGACTCTTCCCGTCTGTCACCTTCTCGCGTGCAGTTGCTCAGCAGTCCCGCCGGCCCTGCGTCCAGATTGTATCTTGTCCGTGCCCTGCTCTGCACCTGCACAGCCGTCGCCGGCGGCCGAGCCACCTCTGTCTCTCTCCCTGGGCGCCCCCGCAGTCCCCCTCTCCCTGACCCCTACCGTTCACTCTCTGCACAGCAGCTGCTGGGCTCTTTTCAGAATGCAAACCGGCATGTGTCTCTACTCAAAACCCTCCAGTGACTTCCCAGAATATTTAGACTAAGATGCAGATTCATTAACCCACCTGTCGTTTAGGGTCCCATGTGATCTGATCCCCACTCCCACGTTGTGTCACTTGCCCTTGGTGCTGTTCCCCTCACTCGGGGCCATCCCTGCTTCAGGCCTCAGTGCTGACTCCCACCTCTCCACGTGACTGGCTTTTTCTGTCATTGAGGTCGCGGCTCAGATGCCGCCTCCTTGGATGTGTCTTCTCCAAGTGACGTACCTGAAGGAACACCCCCTCCCTCCCGCTAGTCTCTCAGCCTCACCTGACCCCAGTTTGTTTTTTGACCTCATAGCCGATCACTATCTGCGATGAATTGGTTTAATTATAGTTGACCCTCGAACAACACAAGTTTGAACCAAACAGATCATTTATGCATGGACTTTTTTTCCAATAAATACAGGCCAGTACTGTAAATGTAGTTTCCTTTTGATTTTCTTTTTTTTCTTTTTCTTTAAATGCTTATTTTTGAGAGAGAGAGCACGCACGTGTATGTGAGCGCGCACGCGTGTGCGAACGCGCCCACAAGTGGGGGAGGGGCAGAGACAGAGGGAGACACAATGTCCAAAGCAGGCTCCAGGCCCTGAACTGTCAGCACAGAGCGCGATGCAGGGCTCGAACTCACGAACCGTAAGATCTTGACCTGAGCCGAAGTTGAACACTTAACCGACTGAGCAGGTGCCCCTCCTTTTGGTTTTTTTAATAACATTTTCTTAAGTGTGCTCTCTGGGAAGAATATAGTATATAGCCCAAATGAGGTACAAAATATGCGTTAATCAGCTGTTTATGTTATCAGTAAGGCCTCTGGTCAATAGTAGGTTGAGTTTTGGGGAAGTCGAAGTTTCTACGTTGACTTTCACCGGTGTAGGAGGTTGGTGTTCCTAACCCCGGTGTTGTTCAAGGATTAACTGTACTTACTTATTCTTTCCTTCCTGACAATCCTGAAAGCTACCCAGGGGCTGGCAACTTTGTAGGTGTCACTTACTCGTATACAAAAGTTTCTCCCTAGGGCCTGGTAGGGGTGTGTTGTCCAGGAAATGATTGTTGGTGGCTGGCCGGCTGGCTGATAGAGCACAGTCCGTGAGTAGTAGTCGATTTGAACTGAGTCACTCTGAAGCCTCATACTTTTCTAGCCAGAAAATTAAAGCCCCATAGGCCTCTGTCCACATGTGGACAAGTGTCAGGTGTTTACTGACTGATACGAACAACCGTATTAGTTGTAAAAGGCCCTGGTGAGAAGGAAGGCATTTAAAAGCCAAAACAGTTAATAGTTATTTGGGCGGGGGGGGGGGAGGAGTAAGGAGAAGAAAACGCTGTCGGACTCGTAGCAGAGGGGTTTTCCAGGAAAGCCCAGAGTGTAACAAACCTCCCCTTGCTCGATTTCGACCGCCCCCAGGATATCGCCGGCGCCTGGCAGAGACTGGAGCAGGCGGAGAAGGGCTACGAGGAATGGCTACTCAACGAGATTCGGAGGCTGGAGCGCGTGGAGCACCTGGCGGAGAAGTTCAGGCAGAAGGCCTCGACGCACGAGACGTGGGCTTATGGTACGTGCAGGAGCCTGGGGCTGGCTTTGTCAACACCGCTGCTGTGCCGCGGGCAGAGCCGCGCTGGGCTTCGACGCACGAGACGTGGGCTTATGGTACGTGCAGGAGCCTGGGGCTGGCTTTGTCAACACCGCCGCTGCGCCGCGGGCAGAGCCGCGCTGGGCTTCGACGCACGAGACGTGGGCTTATGGTACGTGCAGGAGCCTGGGGCTGGGTTTGTCAACACCGCAGCTGCGCCGCGGGCAGAGCCGCGCTGGGCAGTCTTGGCTAAGCCGTTCTCTACCATCGGTGACCCTGAAGGCGGGCACCCTCCCCTCGATCCACCCTTCTGGCCCGGTACTAAATTCCTTCGAGAGGCGGGCGTGAAGGCGTCTTTTCTAGTCGAGCAGATAATGTACTTTTTCACAAAATGGCATTCAAAACTGCATTCTTCCCACGCTTCCTTATGTAAGTCCCGGCCTCCTTCTGTCTTCCCCCACTTTCTTCCTGTTTGATCCACAAGTATCTGTTTGTTCCCTTTCGGTCGGACAGCCCTGGCCCAGATACTAGCCCCTGCCCCAAAGCACCATAATTTCCCACGTGGAAGATCTGCCTGGAAGGAGGAATGTCAGACTGCACGTTCTATAGTCTTAACTTCCTTATTTCACTGGATTCATCTACTTTCAGCCCTTGCAAACGTATCTCTCTTTCCACAGCCGTGACGCTATGATCATAATTTTGCTGAGGGTGAGGAACCAAACATTCTCCCCATCACATAACCTATTTTGAGAAAGGTCAGGGAGGTTCCCCTCACACTTTGGTTCCTTTTGCCTTGGAGGTGTTTGACGGTTGACACTGCACAGCACGAGGGTTGGAGGTGTGGGTCCCAGCTGGAGACAGGCAGGTGGGGGTCCCAGCTCAGATGCTCCCCAGCTGAGCACTCCGGATGAGCTCCCGACCCATCAGTGCGTCGGTGACCTCTCCAAAGTGGAATGGCAGTCATACCTCCACAGGCTGTTGATGAAGATTTAATGAGCCCACACGATAAAGTATTTAAATTGGCATCTGGCGTATAGTAAGAGCTATGTTGTCATCGTTAAATGTACGAACATTTGCTTTCCATTCGTAGCTGCATAGAATTACATTCTTTGCTTTTAATTTTTTTTTAAGTTGTATATGTTTATTTTGAGAGAGACAGAGACAGCATGAGTGGGGAAGGGGCAGAGAGAGAGGCAGAGAGAGAATCCCAAGCAGGCTCCGTGCTGTCAGCGCAGAGCCCGATGCGGGGCTCGAACTCCTGAAACCGTGAGATCATGACTGGAGCTGAAACTGACACTTAACCAACTGGGCCACCCAGGTGCCCCTAGAATTAAATTCCTAAAGGTCATCAACCAGGGAGTAAATGTGGGTCCAGTTATAACGACAGCAGTTGCTTGACTTAAGAAATATTTGTGGGGAAGTAGGTGGAGGTTCAAAGAGAAAAGCTTCTAATACTATCAGGAAGAAAACCACAGGTTGTATTTAACTGGGGAAAGTAAGGCTCTCAAGCATAAGGAATTAGGGTCAAGGTTGAACCCAAGGGTGGGCCAGTGGGGTACAATTCTCTTGTTCAACTGTCCCAGGTAACTCTTGGGAACTAATCATTGCTCACCTAACGGAGCATCACACTGCACGATCAGACACTTTGTTGCTCAGGATAATGAAGACTGCAGACCTTGTTTAGTGTGGACTCGGCACGCTTCCCCTCTTTATGTGTAGACCTGAGCTTTTAGAGCACAGAGGGGCTCGGGCAGGGTGGGCACAGCTACAGCCTGGAAACCGATGGAAACAACACCTCTGTCTTCGGTCCTATCATTCTTGGTCTTTCTTCTCGGTTCTTTGGAAGCGTAAGGATCTCCGAGAACTTTGCAGGCGCAAGGATGGCGTTGTGTGTCGTCCGAGTGGTCATATTCCCTTATGCACCCTTCGCAGGCAAAGAGCAGATCTTGCTGCAGAAGGACTATGAGTCGGCCTCCCTGACCGAGGTCCGGGCCCTGCTGCGGAAGCACGAGGCGTTCGAGAGCGACCTGGCGGCGCACCAGGACCGGGTGGAGCAGATCGCGGCCATCGCTCAGGAGCTCAAGTATGTGCTGGGTGCAGGCGCGGCCGCTTTGGCTCTGCCCCCCACCCCCCACGGGCAGGGGTGCGATGGGCGGATTCCCGGCTTCCCCAAGGCGTTTCCAGGGCGGGGTGAGGCTGGCCTGCCTCTCCTTCCCTGTGCTCCGCTTAGGGCGAACCAAGCTGGAGGCCTCTGTGTTTTTAAACAGATGAATAGACTTCAGCTGGGGTTCTCTGGGTGTGCCAGAACCCCCGCGCCCTCCCAGCCCGCAGCGCCCCCAGCCCCTGCCGCAGGCGGCTCTGCTTCCAAGAGGGACAGAAGTGGGCGCAGAGGACAGGGGCACAGCTGGGAGGGGCCGCCTCACCCAGGCCGGGGCGCGGAGCAACTAGACACTAAGACGAAACAAAGATGCCTGCCTTACCTCTGAGGAGGAGACGTGACGGCCCCTGCCTTTTCTTTGTCATCAAATAAGTGTTTCTCATATCCAGGCTTCCTATTTTGTGGAAGGGACCCAGCCTGGGGTCCAGGCTGGTTCAAGCCTGGTTTAAGGGCCACTTGTTCCTGGGTACAGCATCTGGCTGTGGGCGCCCTCTGAGGAGGACCCCTCCCTGCAGTCTTTCTAAGCCTTTTTTTTTTTTTTTTAAAGTTTATTTATTTATTTTCAGAGAGACAGAGACAGTGTGAGCAGGAGAGGGGCAGAGAGACAGAGGGAAGAGTCCCAAGCAGGCTTCACGCTGCCAGCACAGAGCCCTAGCGGGCTGGAACTCACTAACCGTGAGATCATGACCTGAGCCGAAATCAAGAGTCAGAGCTTAACTGATTGAGCCACCCAGGTGCCCCAAGGGAGAGAGTCTCGAAAGATGGCTTAGAAAGGGGACTTCTGGGTGGCTCAGTGGGTTAAGTGTCCGACTCTTGATTTCGGCTCAGGTCATGATCTCACAGTTTTTGAGTTTGAGCCCCGAGTTGGTCTCTCTGTTGCCGGTAGAGAGCCTGGTTGGGATTCGCTCTGTCCCATCTCTGCCCCTCCCCCCTCATATATTCTCTCCATTTCTCTCTCTCAAGAATAAATAAACTTAGGGTGCCCGGGTGGCTCAGTCGGTTAAGCGTCCGACTTTGGCTCAGGTCATGAGTCATGATCTCACAGTTTGTGAGTTCGAGCCCCATGTTGGGCTCTGTGCTGACAACTCGGAGCCTAGAGCCTGCTTCGGATTCTGTGTCCTTCTCTCTCTCCCCACTCACGCTGTCTATCTCTGTCTCTGAAAACTAAATAAATGTTAAAAAATTAAAACAAAAAAAAAAGAATAAATAAACTTAGAAAACAAAGGTAAAGACCCTTATCCTTTTGATCAGTATAAGATTTCATTCCCTACCCCCCTCCCACTGATTTAGCTCCCAAAGTTTTAGTGCCTAAAATCACGTAATGATAACTGTCACAAAACAATTATTAAAAACATATAATAAACATTTACTATGTTACATTGTTATAACTTCCGTGTTTCTCGCATCTGGTTAATTACCAGCTACGGCCTCTTTTAAGAGTATCCCACTGTTTTTTTTAGCCTTGGTAAATAAACTCTTAATTATTTATGGCCTTCATAATCCAATTTGTATGCTATGTTTATGGTCTTGACATGATCTTGCTTCTCGTGGTTCTTGAAGGTTGGCTGTTTGGCTGCTTGTTAACAATTACAATTAAAATAAGGGATGAAAGAAACTCAGGCTATTTAATGCTCTTTAACAACTCCTGTGAGTAGTTTGGAAGGCTTTTAAGTGTTGCCCATAAAATTTAAGTAGTAATTTTGTATTATTATTCCTGGTGTCCCCAGTGCCAGTTTCTTCACACGGTCAAAAGAGGCAGCACGCATAAAACTTAACTCTGCATTCATCTTTATTTTTTTTTAATTTTTTAAAATTTTGTTATTGAGAGAGAGAGAGAGTGCAAGCAGGGAGGAACAGAGAGAGAGAGAGGGACTCCGAAGATCCAGAGCAGGCTCTGCACTGACATTGGAGAACCCAACATGGGGCTTGAACTCATGAACTGTGAGGTCCTAACCTGAGCCGAAGTCGGACACACTTAACCGACTGAGCCACCCAGGTGCCCCTGTGTTCATCTTAATGCATTACTTCTTTGTCCTAACTTTTCCTAAAAGAATAAAGTGTTTGTGCAGCTCTCAGAGAGCGTAGAAAACAGTTTGCACAGGTGTGCAAAGCCCTCACTCCTTGAGAGCAGGCATATATGGAACCTCTTATGTATGTTAAGACAAAGGAGAAATTTTGGGGAAGTGACCATTGGTGTCTCCATTATGGGTTCGTAGGAATCGGTGTTTTGGTTTTTGTTCTTGAAGTCCTTATTCTCTTTCATATTTGTACTTTGAAGAGCCATAGGCTTTCCACTTTGTATTCAAGGCTGTGCAAGTTGCTGGTGTGTTTTTGGGGTTTTTTTTTGGGGGGGGGGTTATAGCAAGGAACACAAGAAGCTAATTCTGTCTTAGACTAGGGAAGTGTCGTCTACATCTTATGGTCTAGACGAGCTTTACCCGCTGGAAAGAACACTCGGATCACAACCACATGTATTCAGTAGCAGGAGCAATAACCTTCAATAGGACAAGTTAATATTGTTTAAGAGGGAAAGGGAAGCACGTGGTGAACAACCATTGCCTTAAGTTAAGGTCGAAGGAAGAAATAAACAAGCTTCAGCCTCAGGGAAATGAATTTGGTAGGAGGGGAGGGAGTTTCTGTAAAGTTGTCTTATCTTGGACCTTACGGACAGGGAAGTCTCTCATAAAGGTGTCTTTAAACCTCTACGAATCAAAGTTTTATCTTAAAGGGCAATTACATTTTATACATTATTCCAACTTTTATCCCAGAGAGACGAGGTTAACTTTCCAGTTTGGAATTTGCTTTAATGCTAAGTTCAGGGGCGCCTGGATGGCTCAGTTGCTTAAGTGTCCAGCTTTGGCTCAGGTCATGATCTTGTGGTTTGTGGGTTCGAGCCCCGGGTTGGGCTCTGTGCTGACAACTCAGAGCCTGGAGCCTGCTTCAGATTTTGTGTCTCCTTCTCTCTCTGCCCCTCCTCTGCTTGTCCTCTCTCTCTCTCTCTCTCTCTCTCTCAAAAACAAAAAAAACAAAAAAACATTAGTGCTAAGTTCAAATTACTTCACCTGACAAAGGTCGTCCTGTTAGGATGCATTAGACGCAGTTGGTGAGGAAGAGTAGTTATTTAGCAAGAAGTCTTTTGTTCTTACTGTCACAACAGTGGCATTAGACAAGTCAGAACTTCTGTCCGGAGGAGGAAGGGCTCTGTTCTGCTAGTTTTCCAAGTCCCCTTGGTGCCAGATAAAGTCACAGCGCCCCTTCTGGACATGGCGCTCCCCCCCCCCCCGCACCCCTGCCATGAGGCCGGCGCCCTTCGAGGGGAGCCAAGGACACAATGGGGTGCAAGCTGATACCTCCTCCCCCCTTGACTCGCTTTGATGTTCCAGTCACTGTGGCTTCAGGCGGCCCACAGGACCGTCCTCCGGGTCAGATGGTTGGCTTCATTTTCAGGTACAGCGGCGCTTAAAAATAACACTCTGAGGGCCTGGCCAAGAAACCCAGGGAAGATGGAGTTAGCTTGGGGCACCGGGAAGAGAGCCTTTCTGTCTAGTCAGAAAACTCTTTCACCAGCAGGGGCTTTGCTCATTTTCCTTGTCGTCTGTCAAAGACTAATGATCCCGTTGACAGCGGTGGCGATTAAAAAAAAAAAAAACCCAAATACCTTGCCATTTTTCTATCCGATCTTTAAAATTAAAAAAAAAAAAAATCTGTGTATTTCGAGCCCACGTCCACTTTCCCCGTGGCACCAGGGAGAGCTCATCTTTGCGTTCCCCTCTCATAGCGAACTGGACTATCACGATGCCGTGAATGTCAATGACCGGTGCCAGAAAATCTGTGACCAGTGGGACAGATTGGGGACGCTTACTCAGAAGAGGAGAGAAGCCTTGGAGGTGAGGCCTGTTGCCGTGAAATCTTCTCCTAGAGGCTCCTAAGTTCCTGTTTACTGATTCTGTTTTTTCTGGGGCGTGATGTGCGTAGCACACAGGAGGTTTTCTCATGAGAGGCGCCGCTACAGAGACCGTGAAAAATAGGAGAAAGCGGGAAATGCGTTCGGTGGATTTCCACCATTGTTTTCCATACAGCGGCGAAGTGTGCTTTTTTTTTCCCCCTCAGGAAAGTATACATTTTGTTGTCAGCGAAGCATTCTTTTTTTTTTTCAGCGAAGCATATTTTTGAATTAAAAAAAAAAAATCCATGGGGAATAAGATGATGGTATAAGCCCATTTTGTATCAGGTCGTGATTGTAGTGAAATTCCAAAGGGCTTTCTCGAAAGAGTAAACTGAGCCAGGACCGAGTCAGGGAATCAGGAAGAAGGTCACTCGCGGGTGGGCAAAGGGAAGATGGCAACAAATGTTGGAGGGAAAAGGGAGGCGAAACAGATCCAGGATGAACTTGGCCTTATGCAGGTAGGCGACTCGGATAAGCAGCAGGAAGTGGCAGGTAGCCAGCCGTGCCTTGTCGTCTCTCGCCGCGGAAGACACACACTTACCCTGGGAAGGAAGGGAGCAAGTGGCCAGTTTTCTGAGTCTGATGAAACTTGTAATACATGGTATCAAGCTTCCTCGATGCCAAATTGCGGTTGACATGTCCACCTAAAGAAAGGAAGGTTGAGAGAAAAACACAGACCCCTCAAAGATTTTTAGAACAGCAGAAAAAAATGAATAACTATAGGAGATTTCTAGATAGGGCATGCTTGTCTTTTTCCCCGCCTGCCCCCATCATGTCTGCCACATGGAACGGTTACAGAGTCCTCTGTGGTTTGAAGCCATGTACTTCCCCATGCCCAGAAAGGCAAAGAAGATCTCTGTGTTAAATCCTGAATGAAGATTCGGGAACATTAAACTGTAGTTCCTCTGCTGTCAGGTGGGCAGGTGACTTCTGGGAAGGCGTGTATCTTCTTTGCACACCGTCGTCAGTGAAACGAGGCAGATGCCCTGAATATTCTGGTTAGCGCGGTTAGGGAATCAGATCTAACCTTAAAGGTACCGCTTTCGCTGAAAGCAAGTGACTCTATCCCCCATCTGGAGTCTCAGTTTTCAAAAAAAGTAGCATGTTCTTTCAAAACAAGGCTGCTCTGGGTGTCATTAAATCCCTTTTTGATCCAGAAGGCGCCTCAGCGACCTGCAGGGCTCAGTCTCGTCATTGCACGTTGGCTAATCTTTGGTACGCACGTGCTCGTGGCGAGAGCGTTGGGATGAACACGATGTCAGATGACAGTTCATTGTCCCGCAGTGCGTGTTTCTGTCTTCGGAGAAAGGTTTTTATCCATCTACGATAACACTCCCGTTTAACTGCTCTCCAGAGAACTGAGAAATTGCTAGAAACCATCGATCAGCTTCACCTGGAGTTTGCCAAGAGAGCTGCGCCTTTCAACAACTGGATGGAAGGGGCCATGGAGGACTTGCAAGACATGTTTATCGTGCATAGCATTGAGGAGATCCAGGTAACCGAACCCCCAGCTGAACCCCTGGCCTCTTCCTGTACTAGAAACGAATTGTAATTTTAAAAACTTAGAATTCTTTTTTGTTTCGTTTTCTTTCTTCTTCTTTCTTGTTTGGCTTTTTGTTTTTGTTTGTTGTTGTTTTTTTCACCCTAAGGAAAATGTAGCTAGGAAGCCCAAATTACCCCTTGACCTTTAGCTTAAAAACGGGTATACTGCTCTTGGCTGCAACTGAATTAATATCAATCACACAATGGCAAATACACCTAAAAGGGCCTGTTTTTAAAATATACCATGGAATCATCGAGCAAAATAGACAGATACGCTCTTGGGAGGTATCCACAGAAAGTTGTGAGTTTATGGCTGCTGAGTTAAGTACTTTGCAAATAAAAACAAATTTTTTTTAACTTTTATTTATTTTTGAGAGTCAGAGAGAAACAGAGTGTGAGTAGGGGAGGGGCAGAGAGTGAGAGGGAGACACAGAATCTGAAGCAGGCTCTGTCAGCACAGAGCCCGACGCGGGGCTCAAACTTAGAAACCATGAGATCATGACCTGAGCCAAGGTCGGACGCTTAACTGACTGAGCCACCCAGGTGCCCCAAGTACTTTGCAAATATAGCCATATGACTGTTTATTAAGATCTGTGTACTTTTGCTGGATCAAAAAGCGTAAGAAACCACGAAGCAGCACCTCCTGTCTCCACAAACCAAAATGTTCTGCTTCTGATTTTTTCTAGAACTTCAAAGTTTGCAAATAAGACTTTTCAGTAGTCACATTAGGGAGAGAGTTACTTTCAAATACCAGGGACCCAGTTTATTGAGAGACCAGTGTTCAGTGAACTCGACGTACAATGGAATAGAAAGGAAAATACTTTTCAATTCTTCTTTTTGTAAAATAGTCATCAAAAGGAATCCAAATATAAAGGAACGCTGAAGGTTGGGATTTGGGGCCACCTCTCTCTGCTCAGGAGAGTTCTAGAAGGATTTGCACCCGAGTAGAGGGGGAAAGAAATTACTTTGTCGAACATCGCGTTTTTTGCATGCACTCTTTAAGCAGAGGTTAGCGACCTAAAATCCTTTATTTTCGGAATAAGTGAGACTTCCGAGTTTCTCAAAGTCACACCTGACGCATGAAGTAGTTTCTTTGTTAAGTGAAAGGTCGATTTATCTATTGCAGCGCCTGAATTAACTATTAGCGTGACAGAAGGTGGTTCCCATGGCACCTACAGACCCCAGAGCCAAAGGGCTGATGTCTTATACGTTAGGGCTGGAGGAGAGGCTTTTTTCTTTAAATTTCTTTCTTTATTTTGAAAGAGAGACAGTGTGAGTGGGGGAGGGGCAGAGAGATAGGGAGAGAGAGAATCCTAAGCAGGCTCCACATTGTCAGCACAGAGCCTGACATGGGGCTCGAACCTAGGAAACCAAGAGATCACAACCTGAGCTGAAACCAAGAGCCGGATGCTCAACCGACTGAGCCAGCCGGGCGTCTCCATGGAGGTTTTTAAAGACATAGAGGAAAGAATTGGTTTTTTGAGAGGTAGAGAGATGTATTCCCTGGTGATTTTTAAATATAAAGACAGTCAACGTTGTGTTATCTTGCAGACCGCAAAGGTTAGAAAGGGCAGCTAAAGTTCTGTTTGTCAGTGGAGGGTAAGACCTAAACAGTAGCTATAGAGGCAGAGGCGCCTGGGGCGCTCCGTCGGTTAAGCGTCTGACTTTGGCTCAGGTCACGATCTTACGGTCTGTGAGCCTAAGTCCTGTGTCAGGTTCTGTGCTGACGGCTCAGAGAGACCGGAGCCTGCTTCGGATTCTGTGTCTCCCTTTCTCTCTGCACCTCTCCTGCTCATATTCTGTCTGTCCCTCTCTCAAAAATAAATAGACATTAAATAAAATAAAAAACTGCAAAAGCAGACATGATTTTTTTAAAAAAAGAAAATGATTTTTTTAAAAAATTTTTTGAAGACTTTGTATTACCAGCCATCACTTAGTCATCCTGGTGTCTTTTTTCCATTTCTGACAAACTTCTGTGCACAAAATAGCTTTTCTAAAACATCCAGAATTTGTTTTTCCGCAGAGATTCCTGTAATTAAAAAAGGCATGTGTGCAGAAGGGAATGTCGAAGCCTGTAAAATTCCCTCTGTAACAGCGTTCTCCCCACTTCTGTCTCCTGTTAGAGTCTGATCACGGCCCACGAGCAGTTCAAGGCCACGCTGCCCGAGGCGGACGGCGAGCGGCAGTCCATCATGGCCATCCAGAACGAGGTGGAGAAGGTGATCCAGAGCTACAACATTAGAATCAGCTCCAGCAACCCCTACAGCACCGTGACCATGGACGAGCTCCGGGCCAAGTGGGACAAGGTAGGGACTGAGGACCGGCGGTGGGTCAGGGCGTGCCCTCCCGAAGCCGAGGCCGAGGGAAGAGGCGAACCCTTGGGGGGACCAGAGTGACCGATCGGCCTCACAATTAGGGTTATCCTTCGCCCCGAAGGTCACAGATCTGTTCGAAGATAAACCGAGGCATCGTCAAAATGGAAGTTTATTTAAACCAAAATAGATGTGAATCCTGGAAAGATCCCATCCTGCAGATACAGTAAAGCTCTCAGGAGCTGTGCGGAGTGAAAGAATTTTGGGGGCAGAGGGGAGCGGGAACAAGGAAATTATACTAGGCGAAAAAAAAAAGCCAGTTGGTTATTGCGAGGTTACTTTCCTTCAGGGAGTGGTGGTGGTCTGTCTGTCAGCAGATGCCCTAACGAGTGTCAGTCAGGCGACTGACCAGTTTAAGATTCCATCATGGCGACCCGACACTGTAATCGAGTCTCTGATGGGTGACATGGGGCTTAGCCGAAGCGACTCCATCTTGGGCCTGTTGTCTTTTATCTAACAGATGAATTAAGTTACACTCTTAAATGCCGCTCGGCAGCCTCGGGTTTGTAAGGAAGGAAAGCAGAAATGATTTTCCTTTAGGAAAGTCTTACAGAATGTTGGCAGAGTCAGGATGGGCCAGGATGCTCATCCCATAAGGGAGACTATTTTTAAAACCCCCGCTGGAAATTCGGTGCACTCAAGCTTGCCTACGGGAAGAACTTCATTAAAGAATTTTTAGAATGTGGGCTAGACATTTCCCAAAAGGTTGTGAATTGTAAATGCAGAAAACTCAATTGCTCAGAAAACTCGGGAGGGAAAGTATTTCTGCTAATTTGCAGCCTTTTAGATTTTGGGAAACCGTACACAGATTTAATTACAGTCCAAATGGGATCATTTGAGCCTTTTGTCTTGTTCTTTTTTTTTAACGTTTATTTTTTTATTTTTTTTTTTATTTTTGAGAGACAGAGAGACAGAGCATGAGCAGGGAAAGGGCAGAGAGAGAGGGAGACACAGAATCCCAAGCAGGCTCCAGGCTCTGAGCCGTCAGCACAGAGCCCAACACGGGGCTCGAACTCACAGACTATGAGATCATGACCTGAGCTGAAGTCAGCCACTTAACCAACTGAGCCACCCAGGCGCCCCTGTTTTGTTCTTAAGAAAACTTTATTTTCATGGTTTCAATGATAGCCCAGCTCTCCGTGTATGCTATTTCATGGCCTCTAAGGAATTAGTCCACCAAGTGGATTTGAAGTGGCTTCATACAGAAATGCGCATGCAACAATTGTATAGTTATCAACCATGTAAGAGAGGAGAAAAACCAGGTATGGGAAGGAGAGCGTTTTTCTGAGAGACAGGGACCGACCTAACTGCATTTGAGCTTCAAATTTAGCTCCAGCCTTCTGACAGCCGACAGGGAAAGGGAAACATGTTAGGCTAAGTAGTTCCCCTGAAGAAAAGAGAAATCTGTCGTTTCTTCAAGTGGGGCAAACATTTCTCCCAGCACGAAGTTAAGCAAATTGGACACATGGATTTTCATGAAACGGGACATTATGGATGGTCATGTCTGTGGGAGCTGTTTTGCAGAAGACCCAGCAAAGACTTCTGAGGTAGCTCCTTGGTACAGTCACAGAGAACTCAGGCGCGGCAGGAAAAGGTAAATCACAGGGTACAAATGGAACGGAAAAGATGGAGGCTGGTAGATTACGTTCCTGCTGTCAACATTAGATAGGAATTAAACTCCTGAGGGGCGCCTGGGGGGCTCAGTCAGCTGAGCATCTGACTTCAGCTCAGGTCACGATCTTGCAGTTTGTGGGTTCGAGCCCCGCGTCGGGCTCTATGCTGACAGCTCAGAGCCTGGAGCCTGCTTCGAATTCTGTGTCTCCCTCTCTCTCTGCCCCTCTCCTGCTTGTGCTCTCTCAAAAATCAATAAAAATTAAAAAAAAAAACCAAAAAACCCTCACAAACCCAGCAGAAGTCCTTAACTTATTTTGTGTGTCTTTGGCAGGCTGGGGAAGCCTGTGGACCCCTTCTGATAATCCTCTTTGTAGATCCATAAAAATACTGAGTCGCAACAATTATGTTAAAATATAGTCATTAAAATGTGTTTTAAAAGTTGCAGTAGGGGCACCCAGGTGGCTCAGTCTGGTTAAGCGTCCAACTCTTGATTTTGGCTCAGGTTATGATCTCACAGCCATGAGATCGAGCCCATGTCCAGCCCGGCGCTGTGTGGAGCCTGCTTGGGGTTCTGTCTCTCCTTTCCCCTCTGCCCTTCCCCAGCTCGTGCTCCTGGATCGAGCCCTCTCTCAAAACAAATCAACATTTTTAAAAAATTAAAAAAATAAAAAGTTGCAGTATAGTAATGTATGCACTTTTGTGCTGACACATTTTTTATTAAAAATTTTTTTCATGTTTTTTTTTATTTTTGATAGAACACAACGGGGGGGAAGAGAAGAGAGAGAGAGGGAGACACAGAATCCGAAGCAGGCTCCAGGCTCTGAGCTGTCAGGACAGAGCCTGACACAGGGCTTGAACCCACAGTCCACCTGCAGGCCATGAGATCATGGCCTGAGCTGAAGTCGGATGCTTAACTGACTGAGCCACCCAGGTGCCCCTGTACTAACACATTTAAAACCAAGGTCTAACAGCTCACCTGATCATTTTGAAGTAGGGATGCATGTGTATGCTATTTTGAGAGGCAGGCAATAACTAACGTATGAGAGTGTCTGTGATTTCTACTGGGATCCAGTCACAGTCCTGCCGAATACTACTGTGGATTTGCTGCCCACATTCAGAATCGAAGGAAACACTAATTTTCAATCAGAGATAGTGAAAATAAAGATGTTGGCTTTCCCTCGGTCAAGTTCACAAATCCTCTGCACTCTGGACCCGGCCCCCGGCCCCAGCCCCCGTGGTATTAGTGCTACAGGCAGGAGCCCCTAGCTGAAGGAATGGCCGTGTCCCTAATGCAGGCACACCCAGGTTTTCGCCAGGTACTGGGTGGCCATCGAGACTAGACCGAGCTCTCCCTTTAGCTCCTGTAGTGGGGGCACCCCCTCCCCCTCCCCTCCATACCTTCCCCTTTCCCTTCCCATCCCCCCTCTTCTTCCTCCCCATCCTTCCCCCTTCCCTTCCCTCTCTGTTTCCACCCCTCCACTGTGGACTGTGGACTGTTAACACGTATCTTGGTCACTCCTGTTGGGAGAAAGCTGGCCTCTAACCCCTGTCGTCCTTGGTCCCTGACAGGTGAAGCAGCTGGTGCCCGTCCGGGATCAGTCCCTGCAGGAGGAGCTGGCCCGCCAGCATGCCAACGAGCGCCTGCGGCGCCAGTTCGCCGCACAGGCCAATGCCGTCGGGCCGTGGATCCAGAACAAGATGGAGGTAGGGCGGCGCCCTTCACGGAGAGCTTTTCCCCAGCCTCAACACTAGTCCCTGAGTTGACCCAACAATGACACCTCTCCTGCTCCTGGTTGTCCCACTCGGGGCTGTGAGGGCCCTTCATGTCATGCTGGCCTTTACTCTTTGGGGTCCCTGAGCTTTTGTAGCCTCGGGCATTAAGCAGGTGCGTGGGGGGCACACTGACGGGGGACCAGCCTGTTCTTGCTGCCCTCTGTCCATTTCGTCGCTAAAAAGGATGATGGGGTCTTTCTCAGTGTTTAGCTTCTATAGGACCTAGATTTTAAATCATCCATCCCTAATGAGGACATGTGAAGAATCATAAAGACTGTATTTTCAAGGGCACCTGGGGGGCTCAGTTGGTGAAGTGTCCAACTCTTAATTTGGACAGATTCGAGCCCTGTGTTGGAGCCTCTTGGGGTTCTCTTGAGGTTCTCTCTCTCTCTCTCTCTCTCTGCCCCTCCCACACTCATGCTATCTCTGTCTCTCTCAAAAATAAACAAACTTAAAAAAATTGAAAGAAATTAATGTTTATTTATTTTTGAGAGAGACAGCACAAGCAGGGGAGAGGTAGAGAGAGAGGGGGACACAGAATCTGAAGCAGGCTGCAGACTCTGAGCTGTCAGCACAGAGACCAATGCAGGGCTTGAACCCATGAACTGTGAGATCATGACCTGAGCTGAAGTTGGATGCTTAACCAACTGAGCCACGCAGGTGCCCCTAAGAATTATTTTTAAAAATAAAACAGCTACCTTTGCATTTTCAGAACATTTAAGGAAAAGCGATCTTTGGATAACACTGATTTCTGGGTTCATTTTATCCCAAACAGCCAAGAGACATATACTGTCTTTCTGGTGTTTCTCCCAACCTCCCTTTGGGTGATACAATGTCACCTTCTTTCTTAAAGGGAGAACATATAAAACTATAAGAAATTTTTTCGACTCTCCAGTGGTCTTCCGTCTCTCCGGCAGCTTGTGTCATGCACACGTCACCCCGCCTCCTCCAGAACAGGGCAGTGCTGACCCAGGGAGGGGAACTTCCATCTTTAGTGGAAGGAGGCTGAGATAACGCTCACCCCTTTCCCCGCTTTGCTCTTGTGGCTCTCGGTCGGCTTTCCCCACCCTCTGGATGAACCACAACTAGAGCAGCTTTCACGCTGTGGTCCTGCCCCGTTTCCCACCCCACCGAGAGAATCCTGTGACTCTGGATGCTGCCGAAGGCCGGCATGGCGTCCGCAGCAGATCAGACGCTGGGACTTCCGGTGGTCGTTGTAGAGGCCCGCTCACCCGCGTCTTCCCTCCTCTTGGCTCCATCAGGAGATCGCCCGGAGCTCCATCCAGATCACGGGGGCGCTGGAAGACCAGATGAACCAGCTGAAGCAGTACGAGCACAACATCATCAACTACAAGAACAACATCGACAAGCTGGAGGGAGACCACCAGCTCATCCAGGAGGCCCTGGTCTTTGACAACAAGCACACCAATTACACCATGGAGGTACAGCGGCCAGCCCGGCCGGGGCGCCCTCGCTCCTGGCTGCGACCATTTCACCTTCTCCTGGGGCGTTCCGCCCACGCGCAGTTGTCTGTGTCTGTTCTGAGAAGTTCTGCACCGTGGAAGTTAGGGGTCTTCCAGCCTTCCCTGGCACTCTATGTGAAAAAGCTTTGTGAACTCTATCAAGCACTATAAACTTGTTTCCATCACCACCACCACCACTACCAAGACTATCACCACCACTACCACCACTGTCGCCACCACTGTCGCCACCACCATCACCACCACCACCACCACCACCACCGTCACCGCCATCACCACCATCAGCACTCCCAGGACTATCACCACCACCACCACTACCACCACCGTCACCACTGTCACCACCATCACCACCATCAGCACTACCAAGACTATCACCACCACCACCACCATGACCACCACCGTCACCACCACTACCACCACCGTCACCACTGTCACCACCACCATCACCACCATCACCACCACCACCACCACCACCATGACCATGACGACCACCACCGTCACCACCACCACCACCACCACCGTCACCACCATCACCACTACTACCACCATCACCACCACCACCACTGTCACCACTATCACCACCACCATGACCACAACTGTCACCACCATCACCACCACCACCACCACCACCACCATGACCACAACTGTCACTGTCACCACCACCACCACCACCACCACCACCACCATCACCATCACCATCATCATGGCAGTGAATCCATTGCACTGCTTTGAAAGCCAAAACAAATGGTTAACATTGCTACAGGTTTGGCCCAGTTTGCTCTCCTTGAAGCCAGCAGGTGCGATCCAGGGCCCTTCTTGCTACTTGGTAAATGGAAAGATACTTGTAATGACAAATAGACTCTATATCGTATGTTTTGTTTACAAAGTGCCCCGCTCTCCCTTCTGAGCACTTCCCACTACGGAGTCTTAAAGACATTGAAAAATTTGAATGAAATAAGTAAAAATAACGAAAGAGCTTGGTAAGCCCTGCTTATCTCCCTTTCAGTCTGCTCTCCGGCTATGAAAATGAGCAGGCAAGACTGACGTGCTGGTAAGACCTAGGGCTGATCATTGCCTTTTCGCTCTGGTAGCACATTCGCGTCGGCTGGGAGGTGCTGCTGACGACCATCGCCAGGACCATCAATGAAGTGGAGACCCAGATCCTGACGAGAGACGCGAAGGGCATCACCCAGGAGCAGATGAATGAGTTCAGGGCCTCCTTCAACCACTTCGACCGGGTGCGTCTACATCTCCCTGTAGTTACTCGGAAAGCAGTGTGGGGATGTTAAAAAATGCATTTGAAATAACAGTTGTGCTAGTAGTTTAAGTGTGAATACCCAATAAATATTACAGAGAAACCGGACGATTAATGCCAAATGAAAACAGCCGCCAAAGCTGAAGTGCTAGGCTCCGATGTCGCTCAAGGTGATTCAAAGTCCAGGTTCATGTGTGGCTTTCCGCAGGCCCCCTGACGGATGCCTCTGTAGTTGACGGCAAAGCTAGATTTGTTCCAAGTAAAAGTATACTTTTCACCCTTGGTGAAACGTGGTTGTTGGACTTAGATCTTTTCTAAAGACTCAAAGACAGAATTCCGAGTTACTTTTCCTAAGCAACCATTCAGATAAAGCACCTAACGAAAACTTAACCTACCATTCTGACATATAATATTTAATGTTTGCTTGTTTTAATTTTTTTTAATTAATAAAACTGACTCCCGATGGGTTTGAAGGAAAATGCACCGACAGGATGATGATCGTTTTCACGGTAAAGGCATAAAGTTAAGTGCTGCTTCTGATGTGTCACCTGGTAGTTTGATTGGAATAATATCGAGTAAAACCAATTACGATTTTTTTTAAGCTTATTTATTTTGAGAGAGAGAGAAAGTGCGAGTCAGGGAGGAGCAGAGAGACAGAGAGGGAGAGAAAGTGGGAGTCAGGAAGGAGCAGACAGAGAGACAGAGAGAAGGAGAGAGTCGGGGAGGGACAGAGAGAGAGAGGTTCCCAAGCAGGCTCTGCACTGTCAGCCTGGAGACCGGCGCTGGGCTGGAACCCACGAACTGTGAGATCGTGACTTGAGTGAAAAGTCTGACACTTAACTGACTGAGCCACCCGGGTGCCCCTAAAACTGATTCTTTATGGGAAAATTCCCAGTTTGTTTATCATAATGGCTAAAAGGACTTCTAAGGCCACATTCCGTTTGGTAAAGATCCCTTAAGAAAGGCTATACCAGGCCTCTGAACGGGACGCTGTGTAGGCTGTACGGTGATAAGTAAATGGTTCTTAAGTGCCTCTGGGCTACGCACCAGATTCAGCCCCGTTGAAGAGTTCAGACTGTAGACCTCCGATCGGGCCCCGAGGCATAATAAAGAGTGAAATACAGAGATGGGAACAGAAGTTGGCGCGTTGTGAGCACCGCTTTATTGTGTAGAAACCTGCTCCACGGCCGACCTCATCTTTGCATTCAAGTCCACGTCACGGATCGCTGTCCCCGCACAAACCCACCTCTCTCCCTCCCTGGGGCCGCCTCACAGGAAAAAGCACATTTATTTGAATCCAAGATAATGAGATTGTCTTTTGCAACTAAAGCCCCAGAGAGGGCAATGCAGGATGTGCCAAGGTTTTTTGTTTTTGTTTTTGTTTTAATATTTATTTGTTTTTGAGAAAAAGAGAGACAGAGCATGAGCAGGAGAGGGGCAGAGAGAGAGAGGCTCCAGGCTCTGAGCTGTCAGCACAGAGCCCGACACGGAGCTTGAACTCACAAACAGCGAGATCATGACCTGAGCCGAAGTCAGACAGTTAACTGACTGAGCCACCCAGGTGCCCCAAGACCCGCCAAGTTCACAAGTTCGTGTATATATTAAGGCGTGTGTGTCGTGGGGGAAGCGAAGTGTGCTTGAACTTACTGGGGAGCGGCGTCAGGAATGCAGGTCCACTTTGCTGCGTCCTCTGATTGAATAGTAAGGGCGGGAATGGCAGAGGACACTGCGGCCGTGTCCTGAGGGAACTCTTACTGGGCTTTTAGAGCACAGACGTAACCTGATCGTGGCCGTGCTTGAGAAATCGTGCCTGGCCGCCGCGGCCAGGACTGGATGGGAGGGGGCGGGGAGGGAAACGGAGCCGAGGCGCGGACAGGAGGCTCTTGGAGAAGGGAGGGGAGAGGAACAGGAGTTCCTGGCCGGGGGAATAGCAGAGGTCCAAGTGAGGACAAGAGGGAAGGACTGCGATTCACCGAGGCAGAAATCGGGGAGAACATAACCACAGGATTGGGGGGCTGAGGAGAGAGAGAGAGATTACAAACCATGGGGACGTTCCAAGCCTTGAGGGCATGAGAACTGGGGCGCCGTGCAAGTGGAGTGAGCGTTGCACGAAGAGGTGCCCTGGCCAGCTGGCAGCCCAGTTAGGGTTCGGGGCTGAGCCCTGCGGAGGGTCCCACGTGATGGTGTTTGTGGCGGGACGGCCTGGACAGCCGGGACAGGGAAGAGCCCGGACCGTGGGGAGTTAACTACGGGTGAAAGAGGCTGAACCACCCAAGAAAGAGAACTTTCAGGAAGTCAGTGTGAAATAGTGTCAGTGAGGCAGGGAAGCATCACACCGGCCGACGTCTCTGGGAGGACCGAGTCCCAAGTGCGGGCGTGAGAACAGACACGCAAAGTTTCCATTCACAGGAAAAGAGAACTTGCCGTTAGCTTCTGGGACTGACCATTTCATGGGCAAGTGCGAGCGCCAGTGAAGAACCTTAAAGGTGTCTTGTTATCTGTAAATTTATATTGATGTTTGAGCCTTAGCTCTCCCCTTGGGACTTTCAAGAAAGTCTTCGGCCCAGCATGCACTTCCTGCCGTGTCCAGGGCTTTGTGGGGACACCTTGGTATCTGTAGAGTTCAGGGCGCCGTTTGTCCTGACCCGGCCTTTCCTCAGCTGTGACAGCCGTCGTCCCCTTGGGCCTTCTTGCACGCTGCCCTGTGCAGATGCCCACTGCGTTTCCGAGCGTGGCTGTCTGACGCGTGGAAGGGCCGCTCCATTCCGGCCCATGAAGCTGAGAGTGGTTTGGGGGTCGCTGTGCCATTGTGGGAGTTCTAGGAATTCTGGTGTCTTCGGGGAGCTTCACGAAGAGGACTGCCTGTGGCCATGATTGCGCGATAATTTCTCTGGACCCTTCGGGATCTGTCATCATTAGGCGGCCGTAGTTAGTTCCTGACTGGGCCGTTCTCTTGGCACTAGGTGGTTTTTCCTCCTGCTGCTTTCTTGCATGTGAAGTCTCCTTTCATTTTTGCCTGGTGGTTATCTCTCTTTCCTCTTTTTTCCTTTTTTTTTTTTTTTCAGTGTATTTATTTTGAGGGAGACAGGGGGAACAAATGGGGTAGGGACAGAGAGAGGGGGGGACAGAAGATCCTAGGGGGGCTGACCACAGAGAGCCCAACTCGGGACTCTGGCTCCCAAACCGTGAGATCATGACCTGAGCCCGTGTCAGACGCACAGTTGACTGAGCCACCCAGGCGCCCCCCTCCTCCTTTTTCCTTTTTGAGAAACTATTTTGTAACATTCCCGAGTTAGCTCCTTCCCCTTATAAGTCAGAGCGACCTTAACTGTCGCTTTGGCAGGGCTCAACACGGCCCTCCCCTGACTGGCCCTCCTCTGTCCACTTGGGCATGTCGACTTACTCGATTTGTCCCTAACGCTCAGCTTCTCTGTTCTTTTTCCTTGTCGCCAGAGGAAGAATGGGCTGATGGATCATGAGGACTTCCGAGCCTGCTTGATTTCCATGGGTTATGATTTGGTAAGACGGAAGTGACGATTTTACCAAGATTTGGTATTTTATGGACTTTGGACTTCTGGGAGATGACTCGCTTGAATTATGATGGCGCATTGAGGATCAGTGGCTTTCATTGTACAGATGTTTTTGAAGGCTTGCCGGCTGCTCTATGAGAAGAATTTCACAGAGCCAGAACTCATATCTTTATTCGGTAATCGGTCAGATACTTTTTCTAGGAAAGGAAGAGAACATGGAGTTTTCTAATGATTTTTTTTATTCTTTACAGTTTTTTTTTTTCTTTAAGTTTATTTATTTGAGAGAGGGGTGTGGGGTTTGAGAGAGAACATGAGCAGGGGAGGGGCAGAGAGAGAGGGAGACTGGGAATCCCAAGCTGGCCCCACACCATCAACACAGAGCCCAGGGTGAGGCTGGAACCTGTGAACCGTGAGACTGAGCCCTGAGCTGAAATCAAGAGTCGGATGCTTAACCGACTGAGCCACCTCCACGCCCCTTCTGATGATTCGTTAGCAGCCATATTGAGATGTAATTCACACACTCCACAGTTCATCCATTTAGAAAGTGTATACACTTCAGTGGTTTTCAAAGTGCTTTTCCCACTAATATTTCAGAAGGTAAAAACTTTTTTAGTAATAAATCAGCTAAGAAAAATCTTACATTTTTCCTGGGGGCCGAGAGAATGCCAGTATACCCTGGCTTCTCTGTTACCCATCAACATATACTTTAAACATGAGCTGCTTCGATTCTTCTCAGACCCTTAAAATAAAAACCACAGAGCCCTGTTCTGAACTGCCTTCCATTTGGCAATGCTACTCTTGTTGGTCGGAGTCTGAGAAAAGACCCATCTCCCTTCCTCTCGGAATTCCTCTTCCCTCTTCTGAAAGTGTGTTAAGGCCTGAAGGCTACATGGGTCATAGAGAGGAAGGAATTCTGACCTTTTTGGCAGCTTCTGGCTTGACGCTGCCGCAACTCGTAACATCATTTCATGGCAATGAACTTAAGTTGCTATTTAAATTTCCAGACGGTAAGGAATTTGCATATCAGGAGGTAAAAGCAAGGATGGGCATCATTGAGGGTTGTCTCCTCCTGTTGAATTACTTGTTTCTTTGCAACCCTGCCTCAGGGCGAAGCTGAATTTGCCCGCATCATGACCCTGGTGGATCCTAACGGACAGGGCACCGTCACCTTCCAGTCCTTTATCGACTTCATGACTAGGGAGACGGCGGACACGGACACGGCCGAGCAGGTCATTGCCTCCTTCCGGATCCTGGCTTCTGATAAGGTCTGCAGTGACAGATTTCCTTCTGCTTTCGTGGGAGTTTGTGGCATTATTCTAGTAAAACAAGAAACAGCGTTGCCAAGTAAAAACCAGCCTGATATTTTGTACCACATTCTCATCAGCAGCAAGTAAACCTAACAATGGCAAACACAGAACAGAGAAAACACAGACACTCTGTTCCTGGCATTTGTGTGTGGGCCTCACAGTGAATTTGCCAGAAGGAACCAAGTGCATATTTTGTAGAGTTTTTTTGTGTGTTTCACTGCTTAAATGCCATTTTGCATTCTGGGTTGGTAGATAGGACTCAGAAAGAAGACACCACACAAATCGGCTACTGTGGACCTGGGAACCTTTGCTTAGGGATCAGCGACCTCGACTTTGTGCCCAACCACGGGAGCAAAGTTAAATATAGCCATTCAGTCATTTAAAATATTGGCAGGTGTTTCATTACGTGTGGGCTAGAAATGAAGTAGGAGTTTAAGAGCAAGTTTAAGATTTTTGAATCTCCTTCCCCGAACAATAACATCTCAGTATGTATAAATTCAATGTGGGGCGTGATTCTTTTACTCTGTGTTCTGGCTGAGAAGGAAGAAGAATTTAAGGCGTTAACACATCAGCAGAGCCATGCTTATTACCTTAAAACATCAGACGAGATAAACTATCCTAAAAACAATAATGTTTGTTTTAAAATTTATCCTGTTCCCATGAGAGTGGGGTAGAGGGAGAGGAGGTAATAAAGCAAAACTCATCTAATGTACCCACCTCGTAAGAAACCCTCCTGTAAGTTACGGTGTATTTGCTATTTATTTTTTTTACTTTTACCAACCAGTCTTTTTTTAAAAATTTTTTTAATGTTTATTTATTTTTGATAGAGAGAGAGAGACAGAGTGTGAGCAGAGCGTGAGCAGGACAGAGAGAGAGGAACACACAGAATTTGAAGCAGGCTCTAGGCTCCGAGCTGTCAGCACAGAGCCCGACACGGGGCTTGAACTCACGAACCATGAGATCATGACCTGAGCCAAAGTCAGACACTTAACCAACTGGGCCACCCAGATGCCCCCAACCTGTGTGTTTTACCAGAATTATGCTGTTTCCTGTTGGACATTTGAGATTTACAAAAAAAAAAAAAAAAAAAATCCATTGTTAACGTCAATTTTATTTTGCTTTAGAAAGAGGTTTTCTCTAGTGGCAAAGTTAGCTTTTTAATAAACTGAGTAGGAAAATGACTCCATTTCCTAAAAACACAGATCACATATGTTAAAAAAAAAAACAAAAACGATCCTGATAAGTAACCATCCCTATATTCTCATCAGTGTATGAGATAAAGCAACTATCCCTTTATCTTTCCAGTTTAAATCTTAGGCCGTAGTATCCCCCCTTGCATTATGGCTCAGTTGGAGAAATCCCGATGAGAGTCCTCCCTCTGCGTTTATGAGGCACGTTACATTTCCTGCTGGCCACAAAAGAAATCACCTTGCCCGTATGCTCTTACGAGTGAAACGCAGCCTTCTGTCCATTGTCTGCTACCGTCCCTGTTAGACCTCCCCCCCTGCCTTCAGTCCTTCGTTTAAATCAAATAGATGCAGGCAATGTGTACATATTAAAACCGTTTATATTCCTGCGTTTTCTGCAACTGATCTTACCAACACCGCCGTGTTTTTTTTTCCAGCCGTACATCCTGGCAGAAGAGCTCCGTCGCGAGCTGCCACCGGACCAGGCACAGTACTGCATCAAGAGGATGCCCGCCTACTCTGGCCCGGGCAGCGTGCCCGGCGCCCTGGATTACACGGCGTTCTCCTCCGCCCTGTATGGGGAGAGCGATCTGTGATGCCGGGGCTCTGTAACCGCTGATTCCATCAGAACGCAATAAAAGCCGAAGTCACAGTTGGTTTCTTGGAACCTTTGACAAGCTTTATTAAGTTGAGAGAGGGAGAGAGGGAGAGAGAGAGAGAGATTTTGCAGCTCAGTGATTGGCAGCAATGTAACTTGGCTGAAATTAAGCTTCCATGGCGTACGAGGTAGCGTGCTTTGTAAGTAGGTTTCTTTATTTCTGGATTTTTAGGTAAATACAATGAGATAGCAGGTTTTTGTTGTTGTTTTTTTTTTTGATAAAACAAAGCAAATTACTCATGTAGTATGAAATTAGAAGGCCCTAGGGACAAAAGGAAGTAAAAAATGGGAAATTACAACATACCCAACATTCAAGGTTAGGGGGAAAAAAATCATGAATTAGGTAAACTTTTGATACTTTCAAAAACATCCTTCATATTTAACGTGTGATTATCCCTAGGGGAATATATTTGGGATATTTGGGAAATTAGTGTTTTACTTTACTGCTCGTCCAAAGATTAGGTATATTCGAATTTAATATTGTCCAGGAAAAGAAACAAACTACCCGAAAGATCTTCAGTACTGAAAACTTTTTAAGTAGAGATTACAGTCCTTCATTATTTAGGATCAGGTAGTCGGTTCGTGGCTTTCAATGCCTTACAATCCTCCAAAGTAGGGACCTCCTCAGGAAATAGGAAAGTTAGTTTAATTGCCAGAGAGGAGGAAAAAAAGCACTAGAGAAAATGAATTTTTAAGGATCATTTATCGAGTCCACGTTTCTGTGCTTTTTCTAGAGCTTGTGAGTACAGGTCCTCTGTCCCTAAGGGCTCTGTTCTAAACGAGTGTCGGCGGTAGCAGTTGGTAACAGGGGACAGGGCAGAGACTGGGACCCTTACAGCTTTCCAGGCCAAACTGCCTTATGCCTCTGTTTTTACGACTGGGTAGAAGGAGTTCTTAGGAAAAAGTAGGAAAGGCCTGACTCTCCACAGGGGCAGAGGTAAGTTCTTCCACTGTAGATGCTTTACGTATCTTTGGGCAAATTCATTTTGTGCAGCAGGATTGACTGGGTGTTTCTGCGAGCGGTGTCCACCGCTGTGACTCGATGTTACATCCTAACAGGTTGGCAGTCTGGCGCTGTCCACACCTGAAGCCTCCTCACCTAGGACACCCCATGTGTTCCCGGACCACCCTGGTTTGTCAATGTTCATTCATTTTTCTGCTCACGCTGCGGGATGCCGTGACGCCCCCTCTGTTCTTCCATCTTGTTGATAGCTTACAGAGGATAAAGCAGGAATTCTTTTTATATCTTAGCCCTTGGTGATCAGGAAATGAATTATAAACAAGCCAAAACAGTTGCAAACAGCAGTGAAAGTGTTACTAGAATAGCAGTAATGTGCTCGTTACCTCCAGTCTGTTTCCTCAGATTTTTATAGACTCCCATCAACAGAAACGTGATATTTTCCATTCATAACTGTCTGGTAACTTAATACTTTTACTACATTGGCCCATTTAGAACCTTAATAAATTTAATCGAATGGGCTTCCTTTCCGCAGGTAGACGGTAGTTTGCAAATTCCTAAAATATCTGAGTTCGTAAGTTTAATGCCAGGCACCTTTGGGGTCATGTTTAGGTGAACTCTGAGTCCCTATTTTATTTCCAGCAGGTGCTATATTCCAGCCGTAAACATTACAGCAAAACTGGGAAGATGTTCTGCCTTCGAGGTCACTAGGGGATTTGTGGTGTTTTAGGATGGGAATAGGTAGCTCATCTACCTAAAATTTTAATTTCTTTACAACATGGATCAGCACTATATGCAAATAAAGAAAGAAAAGATATAAGCTCTGAAAAACACTTAATAATAAACATGTTTATACTCTTCATTTCCGAAGTTATTTTTATTCCTGAAGCTAAACTGTCAATTAAACTTCACTTGGGAGAAGGAAAAGCGGAGAATTTCTGTTTTGTATATTCCAAACAATATCCGGTTTCTTTGGTTGACCACAACTTCATCGCTTAAAATCTCCATCATATTTTAAAACTCTTGGTTGGGTTCGTATTTGTGTGCCTTGAAGAGTCAGTGGTGGGCTTTTTGGGTAGAGGGTGAGTTTGAGATGAGGCATTAGGGCTGACCCAGTTAGAGGCGAGTGATGAGGGGACCAGGAAACTCAATGGATTAGGAAGGAATTTTTACCTAGGAGCTCGTTTTGAGAAAGCCAGTAGGTATTTTTAAAATGTGTCCATATCCAACTCTCACCCCAGAGTTTCAAGAAGGTCTGAGTTAATACCTGGACAGGCTTATTTTTTTAAAAGCTCCTTGGAGGATTCTAACGTTTATTTATTTATTTATTTTTTGAGACACATAGAGACAGAGTATGAGCAGGGGAAGGGCAGAGAGAGAGGCAGACACAGAATCTGAAGCAGGCTCCAGGCTCTGAGCCATCAGCACAGAGTCCGACGCGGGGCTCGAACTCACAGACTGTGATATCATGACCTGAGCTGAAGTTGGCCGCTTAACCAACTGAGCCACCCAGGCACCCCTCTTTGGAGGATTCTAGTAACGCTCAATCGAAAACCACTGGGTTAGAGGCAAAGGAAAGGATGGTCAGAATAAAGAAGTCTAAAAGAATTAGAGAAGCTCTTACTAGGAAGGTAAATTAGTGGGACATATATAAATGGTCAAAGTCCGGCGCCGTCTGGTTGGTGACCTAGAAATGCCTGGCAACGACTTCGTTTTAGATGGATACATTTGGCCTGGGATTCTCTCTCGCTGTGTATGTACGTGGCCCATGTAGGTTCATGAAATGAGCTGGAAATGACCTCCCTACAGCCCTTAAGCGAAAGGACACGAATCTAAATGATACAAACTTAGAGACTTGAACTTTAAGGTGAAGTTGCCAATCGTGACCCTGCTGACAAAAGTTCACCCATAGTTTCCCTGGATTATTTGACAGGAAGACACTGAGGACACCCAACTGTGTCCTTGAGCTTTGGTAAATACCCAGGGGCCTGTGGGGTGACGATACTGTCCTGTCTGGGGCTTTTGCGTCTTTCAGATGGAAACAGCATCGAAGGAGACATCGCAGGTTAAACTGACAGACCATCATTCATTTCAAACCGTGATTTGTCAGTGGGAATCTCTAGCCAACGATTCCCCAGGGCCGTAAAGTTTTTCTGAAGTTATCCCCACAGCAGTGCAGACATCCCCACTGAGAAAACAGATGGGGAGAAGAAATGCCTGGGAGCCCACCAAGGCACACGTGGAAATCCTTTTGCATGGCCAGGAAACCACAGTGGCACATATACCAATAGAAAGTCACACTGGGTCCTTACGAGACAAGCTACCAGAGATGGAGAAGGTTTTGCTATAGAAACAGTAGTTGTAAAGAGAAAGAGAGTTTTTGAATGCTCAGTATGAATAATGAAAGGGTATTATGGTCAGCATTTAAGTGTATAACTTCAACATTACCGAGGTGACCAAGGGCCAAAACCAAGAATGCCAGCCCTCATCAAAATTCCCTCCCTGCCCAGGTGCATACCGACGGCTCCAGGCCCCTTCCTGGTGCCCAAAGCCCTCGTGCTGCCTTACAATTAGAAGGACCTGTCCATGTAGCCTTGCCAAGGATATTTCCTTCCCCCTGACCTGTTTCTTCCTGAACATGTTCCACTCCTGTGTCTCAGCTCCAGATGGATGCTAGATGCTTTTCAGAATTACTGACCGGGGGCGCCTGGGTGGCTTCGGTCATGATCTCGCGGTTCGTGGGTTCAAGCCCTGCGTCGGGCTCTGTGCTGACAGCTCAGACCCTGGAACCTGCTTCAGATTCGGTGTCTCCCTCTCTCTGCCCCTCCCCTGCTCACACTCTGTCTCTCTGTGTCTCAAAAATAAACAAACATTAAAATAAATAAATAAAGTTGCTGATGCCTGGATTCCACCCTAGACCACTCAGACCAGCGTATTTGATGGCGGTGGAGGTGAGAGCAGCCAGTCCTTGTACCAGTCTTTCCCCTCGATCGATTGAATGTACACTTGGGGCTGAGAAGCACTGCCTTCTCTGTGCCTCAGAACTCTGTGCTCTGCTCTGTGATTGTCCCCAATGGGATATGCGAACAAATACAGGGAAATCAGTGCGTTAGTATCAAGAGTGCCTAGGGAACCAGCCTTCCCTCTGGCCGTTCTTCTTCCATACATCTCATACCCACTTATCCCTACGGACAGTGTTGTCTCCAAAACATCATCCGTTCTAGCAATTAGGTCAAGTGTTTTAGATGTTGGGGAGGGTCTTTGCTCTTCTCCAGGTGGGGCAAATCCAGTCATCCTTCCCAGGTCTGTCTCTCCTCTGTAAGGCCTTCCCAAGACTAGCCCAATCTTCACAGCCTTAATCTCCTCAACTTCCAGACTTTATTCCGGCTCCTGCTTTGAGAATGTCGCACAGTGCCCTGGGGTAGTGCTGTGCCGAGGTCACCGAAGGGCACAGGGAAGGGACTTGTCTTCCCTGTGCAACCTTTAGCACAGGACCCGGGACAGGGCAGGTCGTAAGCACCGAATGAACAGTTTTGCATGTCTGTGTGAGTTTCCGTGTTCTTGAATAGCACGCACAGGAGTGAGCAGAGGTGGAACTAATCAGGCCAATGGCTGGCTGGAGAGTGTAAGGTTATGAGTCGCTGATGGATAAAAGTAAGACCGCCAAGGCAAAGTGTGGTCTGAGAGTACACTTTATTGCAAGCACCCTCGGGTTCGAGACTCGAAAGAGAGGAGTCGGGGGAAGTCGCGCCCGAGGTCGGAGGTTAAAGGCTTTTAATGGGTTTGGGGAGGAGATTTTGAAACTGGTGACGAGTCTTATTAGCAGATAATAATGTTATTATTTATCTTATCTTATGATAAGATGCCTTGTCCACTTGTTAAAGTCCTCCTGGTCTACTGGAATGACGTGTCCGCCTCCCAGTGCTGTGGCGGGAACTTCGGCCATTTTGGGTCGGTTTCCATTTTATGGAGCCTTCCCTCTGCCCTAGCCCAACAGAGAGGAGTAGGAAAGAATGCAAACCCATCAAGGACTTCGAGTCCTGGTCTTCCAGCAGAAGGACCTGTGTGTCTGAAGATGTCCAAGTGCTTTCTGGAAATAGGCGCTTTTAATGCATTTCTGGATCTTCAGCTTCCTGGATATACTCGTTTCTAATATCCCAGGGTCTCCTTTGTCACTCTTGCCTCGAGAACCCTCCTCCCACTTCTCAAAAGAAAAGCACACTCCTCACCTATTCTAAATCTAAGGTACACTGACCTAAGGTGTAAAAATCTCCAGGACTCCAAACAATGGGATTATTTGAACCATTATTTGGGTGTGCTTCATCAAGTTACCATACTCCCAGCCCTAAAACTTTCTATTTTTTCTTGTCTGAGTCATTGGTCTGCTGAAGGTGACTGTGGCATTAGGCGTAGAACACGCTGGCCCTTGTGGGGACCTTCTGAAATCAGACGTGTATCATAAAGTTTTGTTGGCACCAGTAATGCCAGATTTCACTTACCTCCTCTTTTCCACTCCTCGATCATTGCCCGAAGAATGAATTACTCATGGGGGAGATTGGAGATGGGAAATCAGAGCATCAGTAAGAAAGATAACCATCTACATTTTTTTAATGTTTTATTTTTGAGAGAGAGAGAGAGAGAGAGAGAGAGAGTGACCGCGTGAGAAAGGGAGAGGCAGAGAGAGAGGGAGACACAAAATCCAAAGCAGACTCCAGGCTTCAAGCTGTCAGCACAGAGCCTGATGAGGGGTTCAAACCCATGAACCGTGAGATCATGACCTGAGCCGAAGTCGAACGCCCAACGAACTGAGTCACCCAGGCACCCCAAAAGATTAACGGCACTGCTCTGGGTCATGTATTTAAAACACAAGCAATTAGTTTCAGCTACTCTCTACAACAATCCTTAGAATGAGTTTGCTGGTTAGAAAAACACCACCAAACAAAGCAGCACAGGCCAGTACAAGAGAGCTTTGTGACTTTTCAAGTTTCACCAGACAAAATCGGTGGTAAATTTTTACATGACTTCTTTGAGATTTGGTATGCATTACACAAGAATCTATTTAAGTTGTATTTATCCAAGCATATAAAATATTCCAGTTATAGTCCTGAACTTAATTCATTTTATAAAACATTTAGTATGTACTATTTCATGTTAGCAAAAAAAAAAAAATACAATTTATTCTAGATATGAGACCAACTGATTTTTACCAGTCTATATTTACTCCTTCATTAAGTACTTTGAAGAAGTTTGATCAGTGTGTCTAACAAAATTAATGGAATTACTTAATTTTATACATGGTTCGTATTTATTTCCAAACACCAGAGTTCAGTATACATATGCACACACTGTGTGCCAAAGGAGTAACCGTCCTTTTAGCATCTTCTCTGCTTCATGAATAACTTAAGATTGTAGCTGCATATTATATTGCATAAGTAAATGAGAAAAATTTACATAATGAAAATGTTCTACTACCACAATGGCATTTTAATCTGGACTTAACTGCTTTTACAAGATTTGTCGCATCATTTATCTCTTGGTGGTTTTTATTCTATTCCTCAAAATATGTTAACAGTGTCTTTGAATTGAAAAATAAAGTCATATTTTTTTAAATGACAGAAATTAATCGTTTCTGTCAATGTTCGAGTTGACATATGTTCGAGTTAATCGTTTAGTGTGATTTTTTTAAAATTTTTTTAACATTATTATCTTGAGAGACATAGAGACAGAGTATGAGCAAGGGAAGGGCAGAGAGAGAGGGAGACACAGAATCCGAAGCAGGCTCCAGGCTCCGAGCCATCAGCACAGAGCCCGACGCGGGGCTCGAACTCACAGACTGCGAGATCATGACCTGAGCCGAAGTCGGCCGCTCAACTGACTGAGCCACCCAGGCGCCCCGTTTAGTGTGATTTTAGTGATTAGATTACATGGGAGACGTTTTCCATTTTTTCAGTTATCTAAATCTGCAGCTCCAATGTTCTGATGAAAACATAATTAAAGCACATAATGTAAAAGCATTTTTTACAAAAGATACTGGCAAAGGTGTGTTAAAATAAATAATGTCCCCCAACACTTTCTGAGTGTAATGGACTTAACAAGGAGTCCCAAGATGAAAGAGACAGCAGGCATTACCAACAGTCAGTCGTTAAGTCCGAGGGATGGAGCAGCCACAGCTTAAAAGACATCTGGGTTCTTGTTTGACAGATCCGCCCCTGTGACATGGACTCCTCACCTCAACACTGCCATGGAAAGAGAAACACACTTGGACAATTGACTCTTGAGTCTATGGGTTTGAATTACATGCAGGGTTTTTAAAAATATATACATAAATATTGAACAAAACTATAAAAGTGTTTTCCTTACGATTTTCTTAATAACATCTTATTTTCTCTGACTTTATGGTAACAATACAGTACATAATGCATAGAACATACAAATATGTGTTAATAGACTGTTATCGGTAAGACTTCCAGTCAACAGTAAGCTACTAGTAGTTGAGCTTGTGAGGAGTCCAAAGTTATATGTGGATTCTCAACTGTGAGGAAGGTTGGCACCCTTAACTGCCACATTGTTCAAGGGTCAACTGTGTATGCTTTAAGCCACTATATTTAGTGTCTCTGGTTTAGCAGCTTAGCCTTACCCCAAATAATAACATTATGAACTTTTTTTGTTTAATGTTTGTTTTTTTTGGGGCGAGCACACGTAGGAGAGGGGCAGAGAGAGGAGGACAGAGGATGGGACGTGGGCTTTGGACTGACAGACTAACAACAGCAAGCCCAATGGGCTGGAAATCTTGAACCGGGAGATCATGACCTGAGCTAAGGTCAGATGCTCAACTGACTGAGCTACCCAGGTGCCCCAATAACATTATGAACTTTGACAGCCTCCTGACCTGGTTGTACATCTATATTAAATAGACCTATATATATACTATATAGAATCTATATTATATTAATATATTATTAATATATTATACTATAATTATATACTATTATATATAATTATGATATAGTATTTTAGATTGTACTAAACATTTTCACCTTTTTTTCTGTTAACTCATTTTTATATACATTTCATAATGGAAGATAGTGACATTTTGTACGAAACTCAACGCATCCATTCATTCATTCATCCAATCCATCCATTCATTCATTCATTTGCAACCACTGTATATAACTGAATTTGAAGCACAGTTCTCAGACATTCTTTGTTTTCACATGCTTTATGCCTCTTTTCCACACAGTTTCACCATTCAGTACCCCTCCTCCGACTCTTTCCCATCGGAGTGAATGTAAGCAGTTTTGCTGACACAGAATACTTTTATCTCTGGGGTAAGGTTCTTTGTCTTTTTCCTGTCCCCACCCATCCATTTCTTCTCTTTCAAATAATTTCTGCCCTCTTTTGAGAACATCGTTTGTTTGATCAAAAGAGCCTACGTAATATGACTCTTGAAGGAGAAGCATGCCAAATGTCTTCTCTTCCACCTGGACTTTCCATTATGACATCGCTTTCTTACAAGAAGATTTACAGATGGCATTAGTGGGGAGAGCCTCCTGTCCAGCCTTGCCCCTCTCCTTGCCATTTTATATTTTTGGTCCCTGATCATCCACTGCTTCTGGGATGGTGGTTATATTGGGATGTCAAACCACATACACTTCAGCTACTTATTCCTGTTGCACTCTTGCTATTACAGTGATTCTGAGCCCAAGGTGTTACGACTAATGACTGTTCCCTCCTTACACTGCAGCGAGCCTCCGGGGTCTGGGGTTCACACTGCAGTACCAGACTCGGCTCTCTCCCCCTTCCAGCTGAGGGATCTGTTCTAGGATTCCTCCAGAAGCTCAAGTGCTGAATGAATCTACATGTCTGAATCCAAGTGGGGAGCTCTGTGGGCACCAAGTTGTTGCTATGGAATTAAACTTGTATTGCCTCTTCTTCTTCCTATATCTGATGGTCCCAAAATGGTTATCGTAAAACTAACCATTCATTGCCCCACATGGAAAGCCTTGGGCTAGCATCTTGATAGGCAGCTGGGGTGTGTGAGGCCGAGCAAATCCGACTGCAGGCCTCAGGCATTTCCCATGAGCAATGCTGGCCCTCTTGTCAAGTCTACCTTGTCTGCCATAACTATTAAAATATAGAATGTCCTGGGGCGTCTGAGTGGCTCAGGCAGTTAAGTGTCCAACTTCAGCTCAGGTCATGATCTTGTAGTTCATGGGTTCGAGCCCCATGTAGGGCTCTGTGCTGACACTTCAGAGCCTGCTTCGGATTCTGTATCTCTCTCTCTATCCCTCCTCCACTCATGCTCTGTCTCTTTCTCTCTCAAGAGTAAATAAAAGTTTTTAAAAATTAAAAAAAAATAAGGAATGTCCTATCACATACCTTGAATCCTCCTGAGAAACATGTTTTGGGAAATACCGACTTGAAGATATAAAGAGGATTTCAGGAAATTATGGCCTAATGACCATCTCCTCCAAGAAAGGAGAAGAAAGGTGACAGCCACGATCCCAGCAGTTCCTGGCAGCAGTTCCCTCGAATTGACTATGACCCTCATTCTACAGAAAACTGAGACCATGGTGGCTAAGCGACTATGATCACCTAGCTAGCAGAGTTAGGACTTCCGGAAGTGTTCTTGTCCGTTACCCTAAGATGATTTTGAAGGCAGGCAATTCTGAGTCTTATTCTAATACCACGCAGAGGCCACATTCCATTTCCTTCCAGGGCGGACACTGTAGGAGCCATTCTTCAATATATCAAAAATCCACGCTTTCCCCCCTCAGGGCTGGGCGTCTGAACACCCAGTTCTGCTCTGTCCATGAGATGTTCCATACCAAACGGTTTGGGAGAAAATAAAATATTAAACAGGAATATGTATGAAATTTGCAAAACCAAATGGATCCCCAGCCTGCTGGAGTATTTATTTCAGCAATAAACATATAAGAAACAGACTATTTGCTTGCTTCAGATGTATGAAAGTCCTGAAGACTCTGGATTTCAACGTAAAACACTGAATTTACATTTAAGATTTATATTTATGTCCTTATATATACTCATTCAATATTAGAGATTAAAAGTGAAACAGATTATGTATAGCCCAGAGATTAGGGACAAACCCAATCTTTCATTAAAAGTCAGTGTCCAACGAGAGCACCGAATGAGAAATTCTTTATTCCTGGAGCACCTGGGTGGCTTAGTCGGTTAAGCGCCCCACTTAGGCTCAGGTCAAGATCTCATGGTTTGTGGATTCAAGCCCCACACTGGGTTTTCTGCTGTCAGCATGGAGACTGCTTCAGATCCTCTGTCCCCCTCTTTCTCTGCCCCTCCCCTGCTTGTGCTCTCTCCCTCTCTGTCTCTCAAAAATAAAATAAACATTAAAAAATTTTAAAGAAAAAGAAATTATTTATTCCCAGTAGACTGTAAGTTCTTCAAAGACAAGGACCATGCCATATTTATCTTAATCCCTACATCTTATCACAATGCTTGCATAAAACAGACACTCAGTGAATCTTCATTGAGTGAATGATATCTAGGCTTCTAAGTATGTTTTCTTTGGCAAGGGACACATGGCCTTCATCAGTGCTTACACCTGCTTTATGTCAATGCTCACCACTATCCGAAGCTTGACTGACTCCTTCCGCTCCAGGGCTTGGGCCCCCAGGGATTTCCCAGAGAACATGGCTCCTGGGTGATGGCTATGGCCAGGGCAGCTCATTGGTGTAATAGATATGATAGGTACTGCAGAACTCATTGCTCACAGCCAAAATCCTCAAGGTTGGTTGTGGCTGGAAATGAGGAGGGCCAACTGGTGAATGAAGGAGGTGCTTGATGAACGTAGTACAGATGAAGGAGGGCTGGTTAGATAGTGAGCAGTGAGCAGATGGAGTGACCAGAGGAGAGCCAGAGAAATACCAGTAGCACCCAACTCCCACCCCCGTAGCGTGCTAGGGCGTTTTTTAATGTTTATTTATTTTGAGAGAGAGAGAGAGAGTGTGAGTGAGCAAGGGAACAAGAGAGAGGGAGAGAGAGAATCCCAAGCAGGCTCTGTGCTGACAGCAGGCCTGACACAGGGCCCGAACTCATGAACCGTGAGATCATGACTTGAGCCAAAATCAGGAGTCAGATGCTTAACCAACTGAGCCACCCAGGAGCCCGCAGTTTTAAGACAGAAAATTCTTTTGTGTATGGTAATTACAATCATTCAAGATCTGCTGACAGTAAAATGAGGACTATTTTGCAAAGGCTGTCGTAAGAGTCCAAGTGAGAGGTAAAGGCCTGGCCTAAGGCAGAACCAGAGACACAGAGACACCTCCTCTGGGTCTTCCGATCCTAATTCAAAACTACTCAGTTTAGGGTCCCCGCCTAGGGTCCCCTAGTTATCTTTTTTATCTAACATGACATAATGAAGCACAATAAAGAGGGGGGAAAAAACCATGATCACCTGAATTGATATAGAAGAAGAATACCATAGGGGCGCCTGGGTGGCTCAGTCAGCTGAGCATCTGGCTTTTGATTTCGGCTCAGGTCATGATATCGCGGTTCCTGAGTTTGGGACCTGCATTAGGCTCTGCGCTGGTAGTGCAGAGCCTGCTTGGGATTCTCTCTCCCCTTTCTCTCTGTCCCTACCCCGCTTGGATGCTCTCTCTCTCAAAATAAATAAACTTAAAAAAATTGTTTTAAATAAAAAGAAAAAGACTATGAAAACATTAAACACCCTGTTCTAGGGTTCAACAGAGTACTGACAGTTCTAGTCAGAGCAATTAGGCAAGAATTACAAGTAAAAGATATCTAAACTGGAAAGAAGGTAAAAGGATTTCCATTCATAGATGATCCGATCTTATGTATAGAAAACCCTAAAGAATTTGCACACAAAAAATGGTTAGATCCAATAAATGAATACAGTAGAGATTCAAATATAAAATCAACACCTCTGAATCAGTTGTATTTCTATACGTTTGTGGTGAACAATCTAAAAAGAAACTAGTGAAATAATTTCATTTACGATAGCATTAAGCAGAACAAAATACTTAGGAATAGATTTAATCAAGGAGGTAAAAGACTTGCATGCTGAAAACTACAAGACATTTCTGTGAGTTGAAGAAGACTTAAGTAAATGGAAAGATATCCCACATCCATAAACTGGAATATTGTTAAATGTCAATACTACCCAAAGCAACATACAGATTCAAGGCAATCTGTATTAAAATCCCAATGGGATTTTTATAGAAACAGAAAAACTCACCCTAAAATTCATATGCGATCTCAAGGAATCTCAAATAGCCAAACTATCTGGAGAAAAAAAGAACAAAGTTGAAAGATTCACACTTCCTGGTTTCAAAACTTACTACAAAGCTAAACAGTGTGGTACTGGCATAAGGAGAGACATATAGGCCAATGGAATAAACTACAGAACCCAAGAATAAACCCTGATATGTATGGTCAATTGATTTTTGACAAGGGTGCCAAGACATTCAATAGGGAAAGAACAGTCTTTTCAACAAATGGTGGTGGGAAAATTTGGATTCCACATGCAAAAAATAAATTTGGACCCTTATGTTACACCATATGCAAACACTAACTCAAAATGAATGAGAGACCTAATCTTAACTACAACTACAAAAATCTTGGAAGAAAACACAGGGAACATGGCAGGAAATGTTGATGACATTGGATTTAGCAATGATTTGATAGGTCTGACACCAAGAGCACAGTTCACAAAATGAAAAAATAGATGAATCGGATTTCAATGAAACTAAGCTTTTGTGCCTCCAGGGACACCATCGAGAGAGGGAAAAGACACCCCACAGAATGGGAGAAAATTTTCACAAATCGTGGATCTGATGAGGGATTGACATCCAGAAGATATAAATCACTCCCAGAATCCAACAACAAAAAATAAACAACCCAATTCAAAAACAGACAAAAGATTTAAGTGGATATTTATTTCTCCGGAGAAGCTATACAATGGCCAATAAGCACATGAAAGTTGTTCGACATCACTAATCATCAGGGAAATGCAAATCGAAACTACAAAGAGATATCATGTCCTTCCTATTGAGAGACCTTTTATCAATAAAATGAAAAGTGACAAGTCTTGGCAAAGATGCAGAGAAACTGGAACCCTTGTACGTTGCTGGTCGGAATGTAAAATGCTACAGTCCGTAGCATTCTGTAGTCCCACTACGGAAAACAGCTGGGCAGTTCCTCAAAAAGCTATACATAGAATTACCATATGATTCAGCAATCCCAGTTCCTAAGTTAATACACAAAGGATTGACACCAGGGGCTGGAGCAAATCCTTGTATGCCAATGTTCATTGTAGCGTTATTCACAACAGCTGAAGGTGGAAACCATCCAAGTGTCCATGAACGAATGAATAGGTAAACAGTACGTGGTATATTCATACAATGGAATACTATTCAGCCTTAAAAGGAATGAAGCTCTGATATATGCTACCCACGAGTAAACCATGAAGAATCCTGCTAAGTGAAATAACTCAGGTACAAAAGGACAAATGTTATAGAATTCCAATTCTGTGAGGTACCTAGAGTAGTCAAATTCATGGAGACAGAAAGTAGATTATAGGTTACCAGGGACTGAGATGAGGAGGACTGGGGAGTTTGCTGCTTAATTGTTACAGAGGTGAGATTTGGGGTGGTAAAAAAGTTTTGGAAATGGATGACGGGGATGGATGCACAATATTGTGCTTATAATTAATGCCACCAAATCGTCTACTTAAAAAAGGTTAAAATGGCAAATTTATATTATCTATTATAACACAATTTAAACAATTAATAATGTGGGACACCTGGGTAGCTCAGCCGGTTAAAAGTCCAACTTCAGCTCAGGTCATGATCTCACAGTTCATGAGTTCAAGCCCCACATTGGGCTCCGTGCTGACAGCTCAGAGCCTGGAGCCTGCTTCACATTCTGTGTCTCCCTCTCTCTCTGCCCCTCCCCACCTTGTGTTCGCACGCATTCTCTCTCTCAAAAATATATAAACATTAAAACATTAAAAAAATTAATAATGTAATACATTGAATTGTACACCTTAGGTAAGTGAATTGCGTGGTATGTGAACTGTATCTCAGTAGAGCTGTTAGAGAGAAAGACAGACAACATAGCAAACAGTTTTGAGGGGAAAAAGCTGTGGTTCGAGAATTTCATAGGCAGTCAGCCAATCATTCAAGCATATGAGCAGTAGAAAGACATGTCACATATGGCAGAGCTTAGAACATCTATGATCTATGTGCTCTTCTTCGAACAATTACTTGCGACCAAGGAATACTCTTTTCCAAGCAAGCTGTCTTGGGCGTCTTTTATAAGAGCCCCATCTCATTCACGAAGTCTCTACTCTCATAATCTAGGCACCTTCCAAAGGCCCCACAGCCCATCACCATCACACTGGGCGTTAGGATTTCAACATAGGAATTCGTGTGAGGCGTGGGGATGGCGCAAACATTCAGCCCATAGCACCAGGTTTTTACATTGTAGTCCAAAGCCATCTCCTTCCTTGAATCCGTCTCCGTTCTTTATATTTTGAATGAACTTCTTCCTTTTCTCTAGTCGGTAGCTTTTCATTTGTATTTCCCTTATTCCATTTCTGCTTTGTCTTATTCATGTATTATCTCTCTTTGATCTTTGGGGTAGAAATCCTGTTTCGAACATGTCTGTATCCCCCCCAAAGCACCTGACATAGTACTTATCTACTTCAAGCAGTTAATTAGTGCTTGTTTTATTGACTTTCCAAAGCTCTGATGTCGATATTTTTAAAATTTTATTTGAGAGAGAGAGAGAGAGAGAGAGAGAGAATCTCAAGCAGGCTCCATACTGAGTCCCCAAGGCGGACTTGATCCCACAACCCTGGGATCATGATCTGAGACAAAATCAAGAGTCAGACATTCAACCGACTGAGTCACCCAGGTGCCCTTCTGATGTCAGTAACAATTATAATTTTGCTGAACTGAATAATGCCATAGGTTTCAATGTATTTGAAATTAAATTAGTTCCTAATAAAAAATTCCAAGATTTAACACACTAAGGAATTAAGCCTGCGATGTAAATTAATAGTGTTTGACAAATAGAATAAGTAATTGGTGATTAAATATTTACTTGAAGAAAAACATACATTATGCAACTTTAATGTTTTCAGGCAATATTTCATTTCTGAGAGATATCCAAAAAAATGGCTTTAATAAGGACTTTATATCAAGGTCCTTAATACCAACTGGCCATCCAAGTGTAAAAGGTATGTCAGATACGATTGGAAGTACATGATACTTACACATGGGTGTTCTCAATGATATAACAGGTATACTGTCCCACTTTAAGCGGAAAGAGCTGTCCCAGTCTGGTTGTCTGTCCCCAGAGAAGGACTAGCTGGCCACCCAGGCAACAGCTGGATGACTGTGAAGGCTAGTGTTGTCAAACCCTGATAGCCCGAGGTATGGGTCCCCTACTAGTATAGACGCCCGCTGCCCCAGAAATGGTTAAAGATCCCGCTAGCAAAGCGGACATTCCCGAGTCCCTTCTCTGTGCCTCCATTGCTAAGAAATCACTCAGTCCCCACATTTTCTGGGGGAACACAGTGTTTCTATACCAGGATTAGTACCTTTCATTCAATTACAGTCAGCTTCATTTGGGGGTTATTTTGCTTTATTTAATATTAACCTGGTGAGATTTATCTTACCATTGGAAAATAAAAGAATTGTATCTCCAATTTTAGAGAATGATTACAGCTTTTAAGTATATCCCACTAAAAACAAAACAAACAAACTCCTCTCTGTGTCTTTTAGAGTCTGCTGTGAAATTTGAGCTAGCAGTGTTTATTCGATAAGGTCTGAAAAAATGGTGGTTGCCGTATTTCTTCAGTAATCTATTCTTTTTAAAAAAGATTTTATTTTTTATTTATTTTTAAATTATGTTTAATGTTTATTTCTGAGAGAGAAAGAGAGAGAGCAAGCGTGTGTGCACAAGTGGGGGAGGAGGAGAGAGAGAGAGGGGAAAACACAGAATCTGAAGCTGGCAGCACAGAACCTGACATGGGGCTCAGACTCATAACCTGAGCCAAAGTCGGACACTTAACCAACTGAGCCACCCAGGTGCCCCTGAAGATTTTATTTTATTTTATTTATTTTTTATTTATTTTTTTTAATATTTATTTATTTTTGAGACAGAGACAGACAGAACATGAGCGGGGGAGGGGCAGAGAGAGAAGGAGACACAGAATCCGAAGCAGGCTCCAGGCTCTGAGCTGTCAGCACAGAGCCCGACTCGGGGCTCGAACTCACAGACCGTGAGATCATGACCTGAGCTGAAGTCGGACGCTCAACCGACTGAGCCACCCAGGCGCCCCTGAAGATTTTATTTTAATGTAATTTCTATGCCCAACGTGGGGCTCAAACCTACAACCCTGAGATCAAGAGTTGCATGTTCTACCGGCTGGGTCATTCAGGTTCTCTCAAGTAATTTCTTCTCACAAACATTTATTCACTTGCTACTATGTGCCAGTTATTAGATGTTGCCATAGATGTAGTTGGGACCAAGGCAGAAAAGTCTGTACGTGAATAAGACTTTCTTACACCGAATAAAAGACTTAATTAAATATGCAAAGCAAAATGGCAGACAGAGTAGTAGGCAAGGTGTCTCAGCTGCCAGACCTCAGGAGGGTCTTGTACTAACACTCTGGGGAGGCTGTATGTTGAACTTCCTTTGAATATTAAATTTTTGTCTGGCCCCAAATATCTCCCACTGAAAATGTAACACATTAAAATTCCAGGATTTCAGGAATGCGGATGGCATTTATTTAACTACTAAGAAAGCAGCAATGTTTTGTAAACCCATGCTCTATTGTAAACGAGGGCCAGGGATTCCGAGTAACGGCTGACATTACAAGCGATTTGGGATGTCAGGTGTTCCGGGGAGAGGGCTCTCCATTAACTGCCCAGAGGGAAGTCTTAGCTTAGTCACAAAGTGTGTGAGTGCTGAAACCAGTTTTTCCAGGTTTGAGGACCAGCTGCAAGTACTGGAGATGTGACCTTGGGTTTAAATTTCCTCTCTTCTTTCTTTTAGGTTAATCAGTAAAGATTGCACGAGGAGAAGGAACAGAGAAATCTCTAAGAGGCTTTGATCAATTACGTGTGAACAGGACCGCAGTTGGTTCAGCCAACTTCTTCCCTTGTTCTTTCATCCTAAAACAAGGAAAATAAGAGCGTATGGAGATCCCCCCCATGGCACCAATCTTGCTTTATCAGGATATAATCGATTATCATTTTTCCTATGTTCTAGGCTACAGGACCTCCAGTGTCTGGCCAGTGTCCGTAAATATTTGCTAAACAAAGGAACAAATAATAATGCCAACAATTCATAGGATTTCAACAGATTTTTAAAGAATTTTTTTGGGGCGCCTGGTTGGCTCAGTCGGTTGAGCGTCCGACTTCGGCTCAGGTCATGATCTCGCGGTCTGTGAGTTTGAGCCCCGTGTCGGGCTCTGTGCTGACAGCTCAGAGCCTGGAGCCTGCTTCACGCTCTGTGTCTCCCTCTCTCTCTGCCCCTCCCCCACTCATGCTCTGTCTCTCTCTGTCTCAAAAATAAATAAACATTAAAAAAAATTTTTAATAAAAAAAAAGAAAGTTTTTTAAGTTTATTTCTTTTTGAAAGAAAGAGACAGGATGTGAGCGGGAGAGGGAAAAACAGAATCTGAAGCAGGCTCCAGGCTCTGAGCTGTCAGCACAGAGCCTGATGCGGGGCTCGAACTCACAAGCAGTGAGATCATGACCTGAGCCGAAGGAGGTCAGGCTCTGAGGTTCCAGGCTCTGAGCTGTCAGTATAGAGCCTTGATGCAGGGTTCGAACTCACGAACTGTGAGATCATGACCTGTGAGATCATGACCTGAGCCAAGGTCAGATGCTCAACCAACTGAACCACCCAGGTGCCTCCCATTCGTATGAAAATTTTCCCATTAAAGGAAACCAAAAACAAAATATTAACCTGGCTTAGATTGCTGAAATCTAAAAAAAATTTTTTTTAATGTTTATTTTATTTTTGAGAGAGAGACAGAGACAGTGCCAGCAGGGCAGGGGCAAGGAAGGGAGGGAGACACAGAATCCAAAGCAGGCTCCAGGCTCTGAGCTATCAGCACAGAGCCCCATGGGGCTCAAATCCATGAACTAAGAGATCATGACCTGAGCTGAAGTTGGACTCTGAATTGACTGAGCCACACAGGGGCCCCTAGATTGTTGCAATTTTTAAACACTGAACCTTAACCAGTTTCCTTTTGTAGTTATGAAAAAAAGAATTTGTTCTGGGATGCCTGAGTGGCTCAGACAGTTAAGCATCTGACTCTTGGTTTTGGCTCAGGTCATGATCTCACGGTTCATGAGTTTGAGCCCCGAGTCAGGCTCTGTGCTGACAGCCCGGAGCCTGCTTGAATTCTGTCTCCCTCTCTTTCTGCCTCTCCCCCACTCTCTGTCTCTCTCGAAAATAAATAAACTTGAAAAAAAAGAATTTGTTCTTAAAACTTTTTTTGATGTTTATTTAGTTTTGAGGAGAGAGAGAAACAGAGCACAAGCAGGGGAGGGGCAGAGAGAGAGACAGACACAGAATCTGAAGCAGACTCCAGACGCTGAGCTGTCAGCACAGAGCCCTCTGCAGGGTTTGAGCTCACAAACTGTGAGATCAGGACCTGAGCTGAAGTCGGACGCTTAACCGACTGAGCCACCCAGGCGTCCCTGAAGGTATTTTATTGTCACCAATGGCCCTGGGGAGGCCTTGCTCCCGCTTTTCTCCTGCACTGAGAGAATTACCATCTCTCTCTAGGTCTTGACACCTGGGGAAATCAGTTGACTTAATCTCTGCCACCTGCTCCACTGACCGCAGAAACATTCTTAATTATCAAAAGGCAGTTCACCTTTGACCTACCTAATTATGCCAGCACCTTGTACGTACACATCACTTAACTAAAATGCAGAACATGGGCTTGATCCAATTACATGATAACGCTAGCTCTCGTGTGTTGAACTCTTTAGTTCCTATGTGCAATCTCTTATTTTAATCTTCATTCTTATAAAACAGGATTCAGGGTCCCCTGGGTGGCTCAGTCGGTTAAGCGTCTGACGTCGGCTCAGGTCATGATCTCATGGTACGTGAGTTCAAGCCCCACGTCAGGCTCTGTGGTGACAGCTCAGAACCTGGAACCTGCTTCCAATTCTGTGTGTCTCTCTCTCTGCCCTTCTCCTGCTCACACTCTGTCTCTACCTCTCAAAAATAAATAAACGCTAAAAATTTATTTAAAAAAAAAAACCAAAAAAACCCAACAGGATTCATATATTTGTTCCTTTTTCAGAAAGGCAGAAATTAAGAAAAAAGGAAGTATGCTCACGTCACTAGAGGGCAGCGGAGTGGGGCCTCAGGGAGCCCAATGCCAGTGTCCAACACGGTAAGTCATGAGTTAGACAAAACTCAACTCCAAACACTGACAGTATCATCATTCAGAAGACAGAGAAGAGAACATTCGTAAATTTAATTGCAAGGATATTTAAAACTTTTCAATAAATTTGAACCACAAAAAAAAAAAACAAAACTTTTTAAGAAAATCCAAACAAAGCGTGGAGGGGGTTGCTCTTTGAAATCTGCTTTGATTTGGAATTTTGGTTTTGGGTTATTTTGGGAGCGGTCGGTTTGTTTTGATTTGGTTTGATTTTGCCTATGAGTACAATTATTTTTGTCTAAGAAACAGGAATGTGGTATTTAATCTACTTAAGAAAATGAACTGAGAGCTAAACTTTTAGCTAACTGCTAAACTTCTTCTTTTATAAATGAGATATAGGAAGGGAAAGTGACCAGATAAACACTTCGTAAAGTCGTATCTTTGAATCCTGGAAATTTGTTCTATAAACATGAAGGGGAATCAGAAATGATTTTTTTTAAATGTTTATTTGTTTTTGAGACAGAGAGACACAGAGCATGAGTGGGGGAGGGGCAGAGAGAGAGGGAGACACAGAATCCGAAACATGCTCCAGGCTCTGAGCTGTCAGCACAGAGCCCGACGCGGGGCTCGAACTCAGACCGCGAGATCATGACCTGAGCCAAAGTCGGACGCTCAACCGACTGAGCCACCCAGGCGCCCCCAGAAATGATTTTTAACTTGAGAAGCTAATTAAGAACAAATTCTTGGGGTGCCTGGGTGGCTCAGTCGGTTAAGCGTCTGACTTTGACTCAGGTCATGATCTCATGGTTTGTGAGCTCAAGCCCCGCGTCGGGTTCTGTGCTGATGGCTCAGAGCCTGGAACCTGCTTCAGATTCTGTGTCTCTGTCTCTCTCTGCCCCTCCCATGCTCATGCTCTGTCTCTCAATAATGAATAAATGTTAAAGAAATTAAAAAAAAAACTTAAGATTTCCTATATATTCTTTTTTACTTCCCTGTACTTGGTGACAAGACTGTATATCACAGACTCAGTAAACTCAGCTCAATTAGTGCAATCCATGTCAGTAATCAAAGTGCTTGTTGACCTATGTGACTCTGAGCGTGGGTCAAAATCTTGAGGTTATGAAGGGATTTGAGGGAGGGAGGACAAAGTCAGGGATCTTCTGGGGAAAGCTGATGATCACCCCGACACACCCCAGGGGAAGCAATACCTTGTTCCCAAACTGGCTCTCAGGTTAGTGTCAGGACTCTTGACTAGCAGGACACCAGTGCACCCTAATGGGTCTAACAGATACAGTCAAGCCCACAGAATAACATATGCGGCTGGAATACAGTTCACTATCGGCGTACGGCGAGATTCGGATACATCGCTTCACCAGTCAGAACTTCTTTGTAAGACAAGCCCACCTGGAAAGAAGCCCCCAAACTCCCAAGGGGTCGTTTGCAGCCTTACATGTATATAATGGGTGTGATTGATGAGCTTAATGAGAGTCAGGGTGACGATGGGGGAGGTGGGCTAGCCGACTATGACCAAAATAAGATAATAGGTTCTTTTCTACAGAGACGGAGAAATTGAGGCTTTGCCTTGGTGGTCTCATCTCATCTAAAGATGTATTTGCATCAGTTTCGTAGGCCTGCTCTGACAAAGTACCACACAATAGGGGGAGGGGGAACTTAAACAACAGAAATGTATTGCATCACAGTCCTGGAAACTACAAGTTTAACACCAAGGTGTCAGTGGGCCATGCAACCTCTGCTTTCGCTGTCACACGGCTGTTTTTTCTCTTGTGTGCCTCTCTCCTCTTCTAGGAAGAACACCAGTCACGTTGGACTAAGGGTCCACTGCACTTGGACCTCATCTTAACTTGTTACAAGGGCACCAAGCCTATTTCCAAGTAAGTTCATGTTCTGAAGTGCTAGCATTTAGAGGACTTCAACATTTGTGTTGGGGGACACAGTTCAACCTCTAAAGGTATTCTCGAAACTTTTAATTAGTGCGAATTTCTGTACTAGGAATTCACTGCCCCTTTAGTCTAATTTGTTAAGACTAAGAAAACACTGATCCGGTCAGTTTTAGCTGACAAGACAAGTATCTGATGACTTGTTAAAAATAGACTTGATACGCAATTCCTGCAATTTCTGCTAAGATAGAGGATACTAAGTAACTAGGTATCCTCTATAAATAATAACCAAAAAGGGACTCATCCACAAACTGTGAGACAGGGGATAATATAAAACTAGCCTTTACTATCATAACAATATCTTCAGCTTTTCGGGGCCATCCTATCCCTCCCACACTCTCCTTTGTTCCATTCTCTCCCCACTCACTCTGGTTTTCCCATCTCCAAGTGTGAGCATTTTTGGTGAATATGCTATATACATTATTATCATAATTTTACATTAGAAAATCGAGGTATAAGGCACGCAAATTTGTACTTAAAAAAATTGTAAACTTCACAATTTGGTCTCAATTTTATTTTTCTAGATTCATTTGCTTTTCTTCCAGCCATCAGGCTCATCCTGACAGAGCCATCCTTTGCTTTCGAATTCTGTCAAGTGCTGTGTTCCAGCCAGGGAGTTTCTCCCGACAGGAATGGCCTCACTTGGCACACACTCTACTCTTCAAGGCCCAGTTAGTTCCTTGAAGCTTTTCTCCAACACCTTTAGAGTACTGCAGCTCTTTTGTCCTCTATACGTGGTTCTCTTTTATTCCTGCTCAATTATTAGGTTTAAGTAGGTTGTGAGCTCCTTCTCCAAGATAGAGGAATTTCTTTGCATGCCCAATGCATGACACATAATCAGTGCTCAATAAAATTTTACTGTCAGTAAGTGACAATTAACATGCCTATATGTACTTCAGATTTTTCACCGTGCGTTCACAAGATCTCATTTTCTTCCTACTACAGTCTTATAAAATAGCAATTACTGCCACCCTATCATTTCCTGCATATACAGTGTAGAGCGGTGTTGACTCCGAGGTTAATTATGTTGCCCAGCGCTGGTCAACAGCAAAACGTGACTGGTACTTGGTTTTCTGACTCCATGTTCCTGGCTCTTGACACCACAACACGTTGAAAAGCAGCGCCAAGTTCGCACCACGACCTAAACTTGGAGAGCCCACTCTGGCCGCACTTCTGGATATCTTGCTTGGAGATGTGCAAAGCCTCGCACGACATAACTGTTTGGGCTCTAACACTGACTGCCTGGGATCCTGGACTACATCTCCCAGAGAGCCATGGGGCGAACCCTCAGGTGATTGGTTCAAATAGATCAGCCAATACAGCCGTGACGTGCTCGTACAGGCCAATCGCAGGCTGGGAGGGGCGGGACCTCCATGCAGAGGCTAGATTGAGCGGAGAAACTAACTGCGTTGTGAGGTGTCCCAAAGCCCAAGGGGGCTGCGAGCGTTGGTCCCGCGTCCCGGACGCCACGTTGTCATCCTCTTCGGTTTTGGTCCACGCCTTCCCCGCGACCCGGCCTCGGGCCGTGCGTGTCTGGCCGCCAGCCCCGCGCGGAGGACAAGCCGGGTGACTGGGAAGAAAGCACGTGCCCGTGTAGCGGCCGAGGGCGCGCCTGTCATCCCCGCACCGCGCCCAGGTCCTGCGGGAGCACCTCCCGCGCGGCGTGCGGTGCGCCCGAGGCCCGGGGCGCGGCGGGCTCCGGGGCCCTTGGCGCCCCCAGCGACCTGGGCCTCTGAGGCAGCCTGTCCGGCGCTGGCTGGCGTCGCTCTTGGCCGTCTGCTGTGCAGAGCGCGACTTCCCGGCTTTGCCCCTGGCCTGAGGAGGAGGAGACTCGGCGGCATGTCACCCGCGCTGCCAGAGCTGACGCCTTCCGGTAACGTTGCCACCCGGGGTCTCCGCGGTTCGGTTGTTTGTTGACTGGTGCTGTGGGCTCCTAATCCCCGGGGTGATTCTCCTCACTTGGAGACGCGCGGCCGGGTTACGCCGGCGGGCGGGCGGGCGGCACCTGTGAACCTGCGGAGCCGCCCCGAGGCCCCACGCTGTTCGGCTTGGTTCTTTCCGCACCTGCACCCCTCGCTCCCCAGGCAGGCAGACCATCAGCAGCCGCGAAGCGCCGCCCTGTCCCCGCGTCCTGTCCCCGAAACACGCTCTTAATGTCAGAGTAACGAAACTTTTGCAGCTCGGTGCAACAGAGTCCAGCAGGGCGCTCTGGAAGTTTCGCAGGAGTTCACGTTCTTACGGAGTACGTCTGTGCTCTTCCAAAGAAACTTCCCGTGCTGAGAGACCCCTAGCAAACCCGGAAACGGGGTTCGAAGCTGCAGCGAGCGTTTCTTTTCCACGTGAGGGTTAGAGCAGTAGTTCTGCGGACTCCACTGCGCACGGAATTATCACCGTGTCACATGCGCGGACCGAAGGTCGTGACGGGAGTCGTAATCGCAGCTGATGGGGATGTCGGGGGCTCTGAGAGTAACATTGAGGAAAAAACCAGTTTGACTCAAGAACTGGAAATGATGTCAGCTTTACAGTGAGCTCTGGGTCTCAAAGGTCATGCCTGATTAAAATCTGCGGTGAAATCTACCCATGAAAGCATGCGAGGTATGAGGTAGGCAGCGTAGCAAGAAGGGGACCGGTGTAAGGACAGAACAGTAGCTGCCTGTGGCAGGAGGAGGGTGTTCAGCTTGGGCAGGGGCGAATCCTGCAGTCATCGCTAAGAGGGAAGTTTATCAGAGGTGAGCTAGTGAGCCTGTTGATGGTAGGATTCTGATATGGCTGCTGAAACCAGTGGACACGTAAGTCAGAAACATCAAATAAGATGCACAGAGACCTAAGATACAGTTCTTTGAGTAATTTCTCGGCTTCCTGACTTTTTCTATTAAAAAAAAGTTTTTTTTAATGTTTATATTTGAAGGAGAGAGAGACGGAGTGTGAGTGGGGGAGGGGCAGAGAGAGAGGGAGACAGAATCCAAAGCAGGCTCCAGGCTCTGAGCTGTCAGCACAGAGCCCGACGCGGGACTCGAACTCACGAGCCAGGAGATCATGGCCTGAGCCAGAGTCGGACGCTTAACCGACTGAGCCCCCCAGCCGCCCCTCTGCTTCATGACTTCTTACCTTCCCCTTCCCCTTTAATTAAAAAAGGAAAGACGTGATTTCCCTTTTATCTGAATGCATCCACAGCAGAAGGCCTCAGCTGAATGGGGGAGGGGCCAAAACTTGGTATTTCTGTTTGCGCCCTGAGACATGGTGGGGAGAATGTGCCCAGTTAAGAACCTGACGAGTCAGGAGTAGAACGGACAGGGTGTTCTGCACACGAGGAGCCGGATGCAGATAGGCACGACGGTGTTTGGTTTCTGTTCTTTATGGAAGATCTGAGTGACCGCTCACCCTGGCAAGAGAAAGGAGAATTCTTAAGATGACTTACTCTTAGGAGAAGGTTCTGGAGGGCAAAGGTGATTAGAAGGCAGTGAAAGATAATTCTCTACTGGAGAAGCGTGGGTATTCCTTAAGAAGAGTGAACACTTAAACCCAAAATCTGGGAGGAAGACCCCTTCAGGTTCTCTCCAGAATGGGTGGCTGGTTCCAGCAAACACACTTGAGGGCTCAGATTTTCTTTGATGTTATCTAGTCTTTTAATTATTGCTCATCTATTGAGTGTAAATAAGTATCATTTTGTTTTTTTTTTAATTTAAATTTTTTTTTTTTTTTTACTTTTGAGAGAGAGAGAGAGAGATAGAGTACGAGCAAGGGAGGGGCAGAGAGAGACAGAGACACAGAATCCGAAGCAGGCTCCAGGCTCTGAGTTGTCAGCACAGAGCCTGATGTGGGACTCAAATCCATGAACTGTGAGATCATGACCTGAGCCAAAGTCGGATACCCAACTGACTGAGCCACCTAGGCGCCCCAAGTATCATCTTTTTTTTTTTTTTAAAGCACAGTTTTTTTAAATGTTTATTTATTCTTGTTTTTTTTTTAAATTTTTTTTAACGTTTATTTATTTTTGAGAGACAGAGTATGAGCAGGGGAAGGGCAGAGAGCGAGGGAGATACAGAATCTGAAGCCATCAGCACAGAGCCCGACGCGGGGCTCGAACTCACAGACCGTGAGATCATGACCTGAGCCGAAGTCGGCCGCCCAACCAACTGAGCCACCCAGGCGCCCCTTAATGTTTATTTTTGAAGGAGAGAGAGACAGAGTGTGAGCAGGGGAGGGGCAGAGAGAGAGGGAGACACAGAATCCGAAGCAGGCTCCACGCTCTGAGCTGTCAGCACACAGCCCAATGCGGGGCTTGAACTCGTGAACTGCGAGATCATGACCTGAGCCAGGGGTGGATGCCCAACTGACTGAGCCACCCAGGAGGCCCTATCTTGTTTTAATTCACATCTAATCGCCAGTGAGTTTGAACAGCTCTTCAATGGTTGTTGAGTATTTTATTCTCCCTTGACTTGACCATTCACATCTTTGTAAGAGTTCCTTGTGTGTTATAGTTGTGAGTCCCTTTCAGTTTTAGACATTGTCGAATCTTCCTCCAATCCGTCATCTGTCTGTTATTTTTGCCTATGGTGACTTTAATAAGAATCCTTCGTTATGGAATCAAATTCATCTTTTTTTTTTTAATATTATAGGTTGGACTTTTGAGTCTTAAGTCTTTCTCTGTTCTCTTCATGAAGATATCCTATATTTTATTTTTCCTTATGGGAATATAGTTTTATGGTATATTATATTTAGTGGGCCAAATAAACTCTACTTTTTCAAAATCAATTCAGCTTTTTTTCTGGGCTTTTAATTTTCAACATACGTTATGGAATATGGTTGTCAAATTTCTCATACAAAATCAGTTGTTTTCTTGAGAGTTTAAAAACAAACAACTTTGATCTCTTGCATATATGATGACTCCTTTAACAAGGTCTCAGAATTTGTATATGTGGGGGCGAGGTTGTTTTATGGTAAATAGTAAACTGTCTTAAAGACCGAAAACAGTTTGTGTTTCTGATTGAAAAGTGAATACAGTAGAGACCCGGGGAAAAATGCTTAGACTTTTTATGAAAATGGGAGGAGGAATAGAGGCTCACTCTGCTGTCAGGTCTGCAGTGAGTGGAGAAGTACTGCTCCGTAGGCAGAGAGAGAAGGAAAACGGAGTGAGCCAAGCCGTAAGAGGATTTTGAGGCAGAGGCGGGTGAATTTTGGAGCTCCCAATGGAAGACTTCTTTGGACAGGATTAGGTAGAATCCCCTACAGAGGAAAAAGGACTTGAAGCTAGAAGAGAGCAGGTTTGGGACAGCAGATATGGGATGTGTCGAGGGTAGCCAGGAAAAGATGAACCAAGGAAGAGGCTCAGCATTACGCATTTTCACGAACTCCAATAAGCGTAGTTCTGTGGCTTTCCAGTAGTTCTTAGAAACCTCCTCCCGCTGTCTTTTTCTCCTTTCGATTTTGAAAGTCAGATTCTCACTTTCTTTAAAGCAGGTGTGAAGAAAACGCTGCAGGATGAGATCGAAGCCATTCTGCGGGAGCGGATTATGGTGCTGGATGGAGGGATGGGCACCATGATCCAGCGGCACAAGCTAAGCGAAGAAGACTTCCGGGGTCACGAGTTTAAAGATCATGCCAGGCCGCTGAAAGGCAACAATGACCTTTTAAGTGTAACTCAACCCAGTGTCATTTACCAAATCCATAAGGTAAAGCATCCCCAGGGTCTTCTGTGTTCATTTCCTTATTCTGTAAGTCATTGCACATACTGGGGGCAGACCACCGTCCCCAGCGTCTGGAGGGCACAGAAGAAAGAGGTGATTTGTTCACAAAGAAGGCTTGTTGGACAGCAAATAAAGGTCACGCACTGGGATGAGCGTCAGGGTAAGGAGTTCAGAAAGGTAGTTTTTCTGCCTTCGAGGTATTTAAAGTCCAGTAAGGAACCATAAAGATCTTGGACAAATTGGGGTTTTCACATGTCTCTTCTACTTAAGTCACCACAACAGCCCTGACGAAGTAAAACGAAAGGTAGTTGTTATTCTCATTTTGTAGATTTGAAAGTTGAGCCTCACAGAGGTTAAGGAACTTATCTGACTCTAGGGAGCCTCCCTGACTTGAAATCCCATCCCCTCTCATTCCATTTCTCTGTGTCCAGTAAAAATGGTTACTCAGCATAAAGAGATCAGGAGGAGGAAACTGGGTACAGTAGATTTTTAAAATTTAAAAATAAACACAGAACGAAGTCGTTTTATAGGTTATCATAGGAATTTCACAGAATTGTGAGTAGAAGAGGTATTAAGGTAATTGAATCTGTTTTCCTGGTCTGGATTCAGTTAGAAGGAAAAAGCGTATTTACCAGTTAAGCGAGAGTTTTGTTTTCTGGAGAGGGGCATTGTTAGAGGTGTTTCAGGCTCTTAAAAAAGAAAAAAAAAAGTCAACTAAACAAATCTCTTCGTGATTAAGTGTTCCGGTGAGTATGGGAGGGATCATTCTATTGCGTGGTCAAGACTTTGTTCTGGGTAAGATGAAGAATGGCGTTCGTTGGAAGGAAATGCCTTTCCTTTGCTCATAATGGGAATTCCAGGTACCAGAAGATATAAAATTGGACCTTGAAAAGGCGTTGGTTCTGCAGGGAGAATGGTACCTCAGGTTTTCTGGTTGGCCTTGACAATATGTAGTTAAACCCTGTTAACTACAGGAATGGCCCCATGGGTATGATTGGCTGGTGTGGTTACAGATACAGTTCCTATAATGCAGCTGACGAGATCGTATGAACTACCATGCCATGCGGCTTCGTCATTCTGTTCGTGTGGGTTATCGCTGGATTATCAGCCTCTGCAGGACAGGGCTGATGCCTGTTTTTCACTGCCGATCCCTACTGCCTAGAACAGCTCACACATAGTAAGTACTCAGTAAATAGGTGCTAGAGGAAAGAATCCTTGCCCCTTGTGTTAGGTAGGCATCTAGATAGAACAACAAGGTTCCCACGATAGGCACGTGAAGCAAAAAGGGCTGTAAATACAGGAAAGTGTAGGTGGGTGTCCCATTTCTGGGGTGCGTTTACTAGCTAGAGGTCTTCGAGTGCAGAGAACATACCGTGTTCTTGGATGAAGAGAGGAAACGGTAGATTACTTTCACACTTGGCTCTTTCTAGTGGAGCTAGTGACCACGGATCAGATCCCCTGATGGTTAATTTTATTTTATTTTTATTTTTAAAAAAAATTTTTAACATTTATTTATTTTTGAGAGACGTAGAGGACAGTGTATGAGCAGAGGAAGGGCAGAGAGAGAGGGAGACACAGAATCTGAAGCAGGCTCCAGGCTCTGAGCCATCAGCACAGAGCCCGATGTGGGGCTCGAACTCACAGACAGTGAGATCATGACCTGAGCCGAAGTTGGATGCTTAGCCAACTGAGCCACCCAGGCGCCCCAACCTGATGGTTAATTTTAATGGGATGTCCAGGTTATGTTTGTAGTGTAGGTGTCCGACAGTCAGCTTCTGTGATTGTAATGCAAGTGGCTGACATTAAGCTTTTGGTTGTCAAGATACCCATTTCAGAGACATCCATCTCGTATTAAACATGACACAGCTACTGGCTAAACACTTAGATAAGAAACCAGGCTGTTCCCACCCATGAAGTTCTGCTTTTAGAGAGTCCGGGGTGACCCAGACAACCAACTATTTGAGTGACCCCGTTTTTCTCCTTCCACAGCCTGATTCCCACTCTCATGTCTTAAATTCGGCAATAAAGAGTGAAACTGCGAAACCCCAGATTCCCCTTCCTTACACCCTAGAAGAGGCAGAACCCCATGCCTATGCTCACCCCTCCTTATGCCCCTCATCCCTCGCAGTGTGGCTCTGGGCACAGTCCTGTACCCTCCAGGACTTTCGAGTAATATACCTTTTTCTCCTCAAAGTTCCTTGTGGTTGTTGCTGAGATGGTTTTGCAGTTATAAGAACCACAAGGGCCGATGTGGCCACAACTCTGGTTCTGCCCGGGGAACGTTTGTGGGAGCTGGCCACGAGGACAGCCCTGTGAGCGCCTTAGGCATCACTGTCACAAAACCGAATTCAACACTCCTGTAGCCTCTGCAAATGCTCTACTTAAAGTCCTATAGTCTTGACAGCTTTCTCCACAAGGAGGGTGAGGAGCCGGGACAGTAAGTACCTTGCCCCTGATCACACGATTTCTGCCTAGGGCCTTTGGGTGGGATTCTGAGCCAGGAAAAAAGGCATAGAGAGAGAATGAAGACCCGAAGAAACATTTTTAAACTATATACTATGGATATTTTCAAATCGACACAAAATTGGAGAAAGCTGCGAATTTAGAAAAATTTTTCCCCCAGGGATGCCTGGGTGGCTTACTCGGTTAAGCGTCCGACTTTGGCTCAGGTCATGATCTCGCAGCCTGTGTTCAGGCCCGAGTTGTGCTCTGTGCTGACAGCTCAGAGCCTGCAGCCTGCTTCGGATTCTGTGTTTCCTTATCTTCTCTGCCCCTCCTTCACTTGCACTTTGTGTGTGTGTCTCTCTCTCAAAAATAAACAGTAAAAAAAAAGAAAAAATTTTCCCCTAATTGTAAAGACAGTACATGTTTATTGCTTTAAAAAAGAAGTAGCTAGGTAAATAGAAAACCATAAAAGAGAAAATCAAAACCAGGACATATCAATACCAATACATAACTGCTATTCACATACTTTAATTTGTATTTTAATCTAGTTTTTTATACAGGAAATTGGGATTATATTGGGATTACTTTATGCTGTTTTATAATTTGGATTTTCTTATCCATATATGAGCATTAAATATTCTGAAACACGATTTAATAACTTCATGATATATTCTGTGTATATTATTTACTTAATGAATTTATTCATTCCTAGGCATTAATGTTGTTTCCAATTTCTTTTGCTCCTTTTTGAAAATTAAATTAATTTGCTCTTGTAAAACAAAACCCATAGGTAAGAATAAGTTTGCTTTGACCACTACTCCAAATTTCTATTTTTAGTTGGTGTGTGTCTTTCCTGATCACTTTGTTATGCATTTGTATGTATGTATATATGTGTCTACGTATATGTATCTGGATACATATGTATCTGTAGAAAATTATTACTGTTCATGTATACATATGTTTTAAGCTTCATGATGTCATACTTCACACATCAGTCAATTGTGGTTTCTACTCAGCGATACTTTTGAGATTTTTCCATGTCAACATATGTAGATACACACAATGTTTTTTTGCTACCACAAGGCATGTTATAAAGTGGATCATTTCTAGCTTATTTAGTTTTCTCCAGTTGGTAGATATTTAGGATTTATTTACCTATAAATCGGTAAATCTTGGATTTCATTTCCCAGCTCTTCTGCAAACAGTGTTTATCAGTTTGGGAGGGATCGTGTTTACTCAGTACTGGAAAATCAAGGGAGCTGAGAGATTTTAGAGAGTTTCGTCAGATTGAAGTTGAGAAGGCGTTGTCCAAAGAGTGACGTGCGGGAGGCAGGTGTCAGACAGGGCGCACAGGAAGGTGCTGAGATCTCAGGCTTCTGCAGGAGTGCAGATCTGGCTCAGAGGGACTGGGAGATCGGGGGCTGAGACAGTTTCCGGCAGAGCTGGGTCTCATAGTGCGGTTGTCAGTGGGGGTCCGGTTGTGCTGAGGCGAGAGAGTGCCGTTCGGGCCAGAACTTGATGCTTGTGGTATCATACAGCCCCAATGTGGAGTTGTGTTCTAGTACTTTCCAGCAGGTTTCAGGTGAGGAAGCAAACTGAGAGTCTAAGGAACTTGATTCCGTTCATGTAACCATGTGAACTCTGTCAATTCAAGCTCTGAGTTTGTTTATTTAGACCACATTCCATGAAATCCTTACATCTTTTTGCACCTCTAGTGCCGTGCCCTACGCTTAGTAAGTGGTCTCGGGGTGTCTGGTGGTGTTGCCGATACAAAGTCGCATTTGTCGTTGGGGGACAGGGGTTCTAAAACTCACAGCGCTGACTTTACTGTCTCATGTTACAGGATTACTTGCTGGCCGGGGCAGATATCATTGAGACGAATACTTTCAGCAGCACTAATGTCGCCCAAGCTGACTATGGCCTCGAACACTTGGTAAGAATTCCACTGTGCCTCAAGTCTAAGACGTTGCTGAGCGTTTGCCTGCCTTGGTGGAAGTTGCTAGTGACAAAGCCCCCCGAAGCTGCCAAGTCGAGCCAGTGCTTAGATGTCTACGTTTCATGGTCAGACTTGGAAAACAGTTTGAATCTTTCTGCTTACGAACACGGCAGACCGTTCATTTTGTAATTGGTTTCTTTTATGGGCCCGTAATCATATAAAAATGATATTTATTATGCAGTAGCTCCTGATAAAGGCCTGATGATTGACTGTGTATGCAGTTTGGGGAGGCTTTTTCATGTACTGGGCGGCAGATTTGATTTTCTTTTTAATTGTGGGAAAACACACGTAACCTAAAATTGATGATCATAGCCATTTTTGAGTGTACAATTCAGTGACAGTAAGTACTTTCACAGGTGTGCAACCATCACACCATCCATCTCTAGAACTCTTGTCATCTTGTAGAACTGAGACTCTGTGCCCATTAAACAGTAACTCCCCGTTCTCCCGCCACCCTCCCGCCACCCTCCCGCACCCTGGAATCCACCACGTACTTTGCCTATGAATTCGACTCCTCCAGGTACATCATGTGAGTAGAATCATACGGTGTTTGTCGTTTTACAACTGGCTTATTAGCATAATGTTTTCCAAGTTCACTCATGCTATAGCCTGTGTCAGGATTTCCTTCCTTTTTAAGGCTAGGTCATGCTCCACTGTATATATTTGTACATACTACATTTTGTTTATTCGTTCATTTGTTGGGGACACTTGGGTTGTTTCCACCTTTTGGTTATTGTGAACAATGCAGCTCCTGTGTACAGATGATCAGCTTGCATCCCTGCTTCTGTTTCCTGTGATTATATGCGCAGAAGGAGAATTGCCACTTCATTCGGTGATTCTGTGTTTCACGTTTTGGGAAACCACCATACTGAGTCCACCGTGGCTGCACCGTTCCATATCCCCACCAACAGGGCACGAGGGTTCCAAGTTTTCTCCGGCTCTGTCGACACTTGTTGGCTTCTGTTTTTTGGGTATTTGGGTTGTGTTTAGCCATCCTAGTGGGTGTGGGGTGGAGATCTGGTTTCTTTTTGATCAACACGATGCCCCTTTTTCAAATTTTGTGAAATGTGGGTGATGGGAAAAATATAATAGAGGCCGCCATTCCCATTTTTGGGGGATTTTTCCAGACGCATGGCTCTGTTTTCATAAAGGTAGTCCTGATGCTCAGTACTCATTTCTTTCATGGTGTTGGGGCTTTGCGAGATCATGTGTCTTTTGGGTTATCGAGGGAAAATGATTAGTTTCGTGTGATTTTTAGGGCAGGAGTTGGCAAACTTATTGTGTCAAGGGCCAGTTAAATAACTGTTTTAGGCTTTGTTGGCCATATACAGCAACTACTCAGCTCTGCCACCAAAGTGAAAAGGCAGCAATAGACAATATGCAAATGAATGAGCTTGACTGTATTCTGGTAACATTTTATTTATAAAACAGACCCAGGCTAGATTTGCCCCGGGAGGCTTTGCCACTCCCTATTTTAGGATATTCTGGTTTCTTAATGACTAACTATGAGGATAATTGGCACATAGGATCTTAGAAGGGATCCTGAGGACCTCAAGTCTAGGACCTTCTAACCTGGTCTGAGAAAGGGTTTGAGGAGGCCTATGAATCCCTTAAAATTGAGGTTTGTGCATACTTTTTATTTCCCCGTGAGAGGATTCATGGCCCTTCACAAAATTCTAAAGAGGTTAGCGATCTGCAGAAGGTTGGGAACCACCATGTGCAGCCACGGTCCAGTGAAGGAAGTCAGGGCCGCAGACACTGCAGAGGGGACCGGCCAGACTGGCCCTTGGAGAGCAGGTCCTCCAACCCAGGCGTCCTGTCTCTGAAGCTTGTGCTTTCCCATTACCATGCTTTTCTCGAATTCGCAGAGTAGTTAACTGCATCTGCTCACTCTTCGACATACCACGTGTCCAGGGATTGCCCTTTTTATCGTTTAGTTCATGGTCGAGGTGAAGCAGCTAAAAGCAGGTCTTAAAAGACCCTTGTTGTCTTTCCTGCTGTCCTCACGGCTGGGGCAGCTGACAGGCCTTCTTGGCTGAGATTTCATTCAGACCTTCTGTTAATTCCCTCTGTACTTTCTTACTGAATAAAACTGGGTCTTATAAGGTCAGGAATCCTTACTCGTGTGGAGGAAGAGAAGAGTGAACTAATGTCTGTGCTCGATGTTCTAGGCCTACCGGATGAACAAGTGCTCTGCGGCAGTGGCCAGGAAAGCGGCCGAGGAGGTCTCTCTCCAGACAGGTAACGAATGTCGTCCTCTCGTGTTCAGAGATGGCTCCTTTGAGATTCTGAGCTACAATGTGCTGTCCTTACGGCCCTTTTTCCTCCTGTGACCGTCGGCCTGCTGGCCACGCCACAGATGCTGCTTCATACTTGCGTGTCAGTTACTCTCTGTCCTTCGCTAATCAGGAACTCAGTGTCTCTCTGGATTGATTCCCTGGCGCGCAGGCTCAGGCTTGACACTGTGTTTACTATACTGGTTACAGCCTACCTTTGTAGCGAGGACCCTGGCTTCCTTGCATATTTGCAGCTAAAATGATTATTCTCCCTTTGGAAGCACATCATTAGGTACTTAAGGTGACAGCCGACTGGTTATCTTGGTTAACCTTAAGATACTTGATCCTATCCCTTTAAAGCTACCTCATCCCCATGATTGGCTTATTTAGGTAAAGAGATACTGCCTTTTGAGCATTGTCGTTTCATACCACTGATGTCCTTGAAGGCTCTCTGCCGCACGCCCAGGAGTGTGTGGTGTTAGATTCAGTCTTGCTGGGACTTGAAAAGTGGCTCCCTGAAATAACCAACCTCCTGGCTGGCTGCCATTCACATGACTTGGGTGCCAGCTGGTGGGGAGGCTTCGAGGGAGGGAAAGGAATAGAAGAATATATGGAGCCCCTAAAGATTTGGAAATGTAAGGTTAGTGCCAACAGGAGAAAATATAAAGCAGAATTGTTAGGAAGTTAGACACAGCATACTAATGAAGGCTAAAGCAATTCATGGGAGCTCTGCTTCTGAGAGAGAATGCTTAAATCCAGGGACACACACAGACGGTCAGCCCAACGGGGTCGCAGGTCAGAATGTTAAACCCGCCGAAGCTGGGAGAGAGAAGGACATGTTTGTTATGTCCACATCATTATTCAGCTCTGGGAAAGGTAACCTTTTCCAAGGCTGGGTTATCAGCCAGTCAGTGATCTTCTCACTTAAATGCTATAGCATAACCCAGGTTCCTGAGTGTTACTGTCACCAAAGGCAAGGGGCAGTGGCACCGCCCCGGCGCCCCCTGCCCCCCAGCTCCTGTCATGACATGTAAATGAACATAACATTGGAGGCTCTTTTAGAAGTACCTGGACTCGGGGCGCCTGGGGGGCTCAGTTGGTTAAGTGTCCGACTTCTGTCGGGTCATGATCTCATGGTCTGTGAGTTCGAGCCCCGCGTCAGGCTCTGTGGTGACAGCTCAGAGCCTGGAGCCTGCTTCAGATTCTGTGTTTCCCTCTCTCTCTCTGACCCTCTCCCACTCATGCTTTGTCTCTCCTGCTCTCAAAAATAAGTAAAAACATTAAAAAAAAAAAGATAAGAAGTACCTGCACTCCAGCCTGGAGGAAAGGTTATTAGAGGATTATTAAAAGAGTGATTAAAGTAAGATTTGATCTCTCATACTTTAATTTAGGCTTTATAATTGTTAATCCTGATTAAATGTCCTCCCATAGTGAAGTGCCTGTGGCACAGTGCTGGAGAGCATTTCAAGTTGAATGCTTCCATGAGGAGCTCTCGTAGTTTCTGTGTCAAGTTCAGGACCTCAAGGTTTCTTAGAATAAGGCGAGATAATTTATCCAAACCCGGCTGTGGTGATAGGAAAGGGGTTACTCACTGAAATGCTTTGAGGCCAGATATGCGAGAAGTCAGAGTCTTTGGGTTGACTTGGCAGTAGTATGTGCACATCTGCATTTCATCACTTTCCCAGTGGGGGCCGGGATAACCAAACACGCGTTTGCAGTGAAATCTATGGATTGTCTCACTAAGTGCGATAAAGACTGTAAGGCCTCTTGTGGTTCAGGAGAGGTTATGTCATGTTTTGTCTTTGTCGTCAAATGAATTAAGAACAGAATTGGTGCTTTTGTATTGCAGAGTTGTGGATAAAGGGTTATAGACCTGTGTTCGAGGGACGGTCTTGGAGCCTGTTGATTCACAACAAAAAGTTCAACCTATTTAGAGCTTTAACCTTGTTCTTCTTTTCCCAAAGGAATTAAGAGGTTTGTGGCAGGAGCTCTGGGTCCAACTAATAAGACCCTGTCTGTGTCCCCGTCTGTGGAAAGACCAGATTACAGGAACATTAGTGAGTATTTCTCATATATAATCTTGGATCTTCTGCAAGTATCTCTGTGTTTCAGTGATCTTAAAATCTGTAAAATGGGACCAGTAACAGGATCTTCCTCAGGGTTATTGTGACTTTATTGACATAAAGAGTTTAAAACAGTCCCTGGAAGGTAGTAAACCTCTAAATAGTTAGCTCTTGTTATTATTACTGTCATCATCATCATCGTCATTGTTATTATTGTTATTTTGAGTTTTTCAAATGCAGGTGGTATTGTGCTGGTGTTTCTTTATCTACTGAGGAAATAAAACCAATAACAAAAAAAGCATTAAACTGAGAAGTTGAGTAAATATGGACACCAGGCCATGGTCTATTATAGAAAAACCCACTAAATCCCCATTTTATGTCAGAAAGCAGTCCAAACCATATAAACATACTAGCACTGTTGACATTATAAACTAGCGTATATAAACACACTTATATTGAGATTTTATGAAAAATCTGCAAATCTAGGTCAATTTCTTAAACATCAAGACAATAAAAAACAAAGAGAATTAAACTCAGCTGAATAATACTGATACTCTGTATGGTAAAGAATTTTGTGTAGAGGACAAGTTCAAGCAAGTATGGTTTGTAGGTTTTTGGTTCTAGAACTTTCCATGTAGTGATACCATACTTCTTCACAAGGGATTGCTCACACATACTGAGCTTATGCCTAGTTGATCCCCTCTTTGGTCTAGTACGACAGCAAGGGACTACATTCTCCTTTCTCTTGTGCTGAATACAGCAAGCAGAAAGGAACTGTTGAGGTTTCTTTCAGGAATATCCAAGCTTTTTTCTTGTTTGGTTGGGAGGTAAATGGGGAGAGGGGTGACCTCTCAGACAACTGTGACAAGATGTGGACAACTCAAGATGTTTCTAACAGAACTCTTACCCAGGAATGATTGAACGCTTCGGTCTCAGACCGAACTTGGCCCTCAGGCAGGTTTCTTGTCTGGCAGGGTTGGTGTAAGAGGGAAGGAGGCAAGTCCACAGGACTGCGGCCTCTCACCACGGCGAGTGGGAGGGAACATGACAAGGCCTACGATATTTCCACGTCAGTGTGATTTGTTTCTGTGACTGTTCCTCACACACATCAGTTAATTAACTGATGAAAACCACCTCTGGAATGAACGATCCACTTTAAAGGTGTTGAAAGTAAAGTACAGGGCTCAACAGACCATATGCCCCCTACTCACTCACTCATTCTCGGCTCGTATGTGCTAAGTGTTTAGGAGCAACCTTGTTCGGTTTACGGGTTTAATTACCATGGCCCTATTCCTGTATTTGGTTTCTGACAAAAGGTGATGTTGTCCTTAAATTAAGCATCATAAAGCAGCACTGGTTAGCTGACAGGTGCCAGGCCTGAACACACGTCCTGGCCACCGAGAGGATTTTGATGACTGAAGTCCTGGGTGTGATTTATTTTTTGCAGCATTTGACGAACTTGTTGAAGCATACAAAGAGCAAGCCCAAGGGCTCCTGGATGGCGGGGTTGATATCTTACTCATTGAAACTATTTTCGATACTGCCAATGCCAAGGTGAGTTAAGGGAGATGAAAGGGAGAGTGGGGTTCGGGCTGTGATGAATCTCCAGTGTGGTGAGAAGACCGTCACAGCCATTGTCCAAGTTCAATAAAAGGCTTCTGTTCCACTCTGTTCTTGAACATTTCCGGTTGAGGCCTGTGGAAGGAGAGAAACTTCAAAGGCCATCTTTTTAAGTTTCAAAAAAAAATTTTAATTATGAAAGTAGATATTTATAGATGCAGCTACTCGGCGCATGTATGGATGTAGTAAATACATACACATGGTTGTAAATGTGGAAGATAGGAGAAGTATGGAGTGAAAAGTCAGTATCCTTCCTTCTCCGATTCCCTGGGATCTAGGTCTTTCCCGGACAGCCACCGTGACCAGTGTACGGGCCTGGTCGACATGCTTGCAGGGACAGGAAAGTGTGATAGCATTCTTTAGATTATCTAGGGACTAGTTTCCCCCATGATGCATCTGGAACTTTTTTTTAAATACTGTTTTTTGAGATTTATTTAGTTACTTGAGAGAGAGAGAGAGATTGAAAGTGTGTATGCACACGTAGGGGAAGGGCAGAAGGAGAGAGAATGCCAAGCAGGCTCCACAGCTAGTGTGGAGCCTGATGTAGGGCTTGATCTCATGACCTAAGCCAAAACCAGGAATCAGATGCTCAGCCGAAATCAAGATCATTGGATGCTGGCTGAGTCACCCAGGCGCCCCTGGAATTTATTTTAGGGCGAGGAATGTGATAGAGATCTAATTAGTACTCTTTTTCTCTAAGATTTACCTAGCTTTCTTAGCATCATCGATTAAATATCCTGTTACCTTCCAGTGACAGGAATTGTGTGGACCATCCTAAATTCAGAAGTGCATCTGGGTGGAATCTATTCCAGTCATCTGTCTGATGTCACACTCACATCCTCTATTTTCCGTAGTATTGTAATTACAATATGTCTGAGTAACTAATTGGTAGGCTTTCATTAACTTCCTCCCCCCTCTGTTTTTCCCTCAGAATTTTCCTGGCTGTTCTTACATGTATATTTTCCATGAGATCTTTAGGATCAACTTGTCCAGCTCTAAAAAAAAAAAAAAAAAAAAATCCTCATATCGTTGATTTAATAGCCTTCTATGCAAAAGAACCCCGCCATCACAGTGAAGATCTACATGAAGTACACGTCGTGTTCCGATTTCCGAAAATCATGAAAATGGGCACCTCCCTTTTAGCATCAAGAAATGTAATGAGAAAAAGAGGATAAGTTCCCTGGAACTTAATAAAACATGGGCGTGTACACAGTAACTTGGGATTTGTTCCTTTACAGCCCATTCCGAGCTCACACTCTTTTTTGCAGTGATGCACACTTTTAGTTTCTGTACCTACTGTGGATATATGAGGGTGTGGAAGGTGGAGGCATCCTAATTTGTTTATTTATTATGTTAAAAAATTTTTTTAATGTGTATTTTTGAGAGAAAGAGGGAGAGAAAGAAAGAGAGAGACAGAAAGAGAGAACAAGTGGGGAAGGGACAGAGAGAGGGAGACGTAATCTGAAGCAGGCTCCAGGCTCTGAACTGTCAGCACAGAGCCCGATGCGGGGCTCGAACTCACAAACCATGCGATCGTGACTTGAGCCGAAGTCAGACGCTTAACCGACTGAGCCATCCAGGTGCCCCCTTTCTTCTTTATTTTTAATTTTGTTTGGGAGAAGGAAGAAAGAGTGTAGCTCTTAAGCTCCACTCGGGAGGAAATACTCATTCGTAGGTAAACTCTGGGCCAACATTTGTTTAGCTCTAATGTGTACAGCGTTAGACTTGAGAAAGGCATGTTGCGAGTGCACCTTGCAAGGCAGACATGCTTCTTCCCCAGAGGATGCGATGTTTGTCTTACCTAGCGGGGTTTTGGAAGAGTGAGCCTTCTGATGAGCCAGTTAGACCGACCAGGGATGCAGTCTCTCAGAAATAAAGACGTTTTTCTTTTTACCCCCGACAGGCAGCCTTGTTCGCACTCCAACAACTTTTTGAAGAGGGGTATCCCCCCCGGCCTATCTTTGTAAGTTCTAAAATCTGCGTGATGTATTGTACCTTTTATTAGTACTGTCATCTTGAGGGTAAGGTTTTTGTTTTCCTTGCCCAGGACAACTGTGTTTAGTGTCTTTTAGCGTCCTGTGTTCACCTTCCTCCTACCACCAGCTCTAGACGAGTAGCAGGCCAAGCTCCGGAAATGCTAAGAAAATGAAGCTAGAAGTGGTTGGCGGGAGGCAGGCCATTCCAAGGAAGCCTGGCCGAATTGGTTCCCTGAAGTCCAAGGCTTAGGGACTCCTGACAAGGCCCCCGGAGGGGTGGACTTGCATGCTGCCTGAAGTGGCCAGTACTGACAACACCAGCCTGCGAGTAGGCAGACCCACAGGAAAGGCCTAAGACTGTTGATGGGAAAAGAATAGAATGAAATCAAGGGGTGTTGGATGAACCAACTAACTGGGTGTCAGCCAGGACAACCTGGGGTCTCTGGGAAAGCCTGCTGTGGGACCGGGCGTGTGAACTCAGAAGCTTTGTTGGTCATTGCCTTTGCCTCAGTGGCTTTCCCTGTTTTTGTTTTTATGGCTTACCGGCTCCTCCCCACAAATCACTTTGCCCATGTCCTTTCTGACCACGATGATAAGTGCTGCCTTTGTTAGAGCCCCACGGTTCCCTTCCTTGTGAAAGAGCAGAGTCAGTGTGCTCATTTTATTTCACGTTTGTGACTGAATTCTTAATTTGAGTCTCTGCCGTTGACGGAGTTTGCTTTGTTAATTCAGATTTCAGGGACAATTATCGATAAAAGTGGGCGAACTCTTTCTGGACAGACGGGAGAGGCATTTGTCATCAGTGTGTCTCATGCAGACCCACTCTGGTAAGTGATCGTTCTTTCCTTGACCCCATTCCTTTTAGCAGGATCTTTTTTGGATGGCTACAAACTGGGGCCAGGGAGGGGATCGGTCCTGCGTGTTTCCACTGAAACGGGATGAAATGGGATGTTGGTTCTCTGGGAAGGACATTCAGCCTTTTCCTGAGGGCGTCAGAAGACCACTGTCTGCGTGGGTCGGTGCGAGGGGCTGGGCTAGTACCTGCTGGATCGGGCAGATGGCTGCCTGTCTGTCTGTAAGCGTGCCCCTCACGGTTTAAGGCTGTTCTTGGTGCAGTCCTAATTCTGCAAAACTATTGCCAGCGCTTACATTTGTAGGCCAGTGCTTTGCAAAGTGCTTTCAACCCCTGCTCAGGGAGCAAACGGAAACAGTTCAGCATGGAATCAGATGGGAATTCTCAAGCTCAGACGTTTATTTTTAAATAAAGGTTAACCTGGCTTTTACGTTCTATTTTAAAATATCTCCCTATTTTTCATATCAAAATGTTTTAAATTACATACCACTAGTGAAATGGAAGCTTCCAGAATATATGTTTTCACTTGTGCCTTTTCCACACACGCACTGTTCTTCCTGTCTGGAAGGCCTGCCCCCCTCCCCCCCCCCCCCCCCCCCCCCCCCCCCCCCCCCCCCCGCATACATGCCCACACACACACACACACACACAGTCCACTCTGCCGGCCCCTTGTTAGCCTTTACAAATCATCTCCAGAGTCCTCTCCAGGGAACGTCCCCTCCCTGATGAGCTCAGGTCGATGTTCTCAGAGCACTCGTTTACTTTTATTATAGTTTCTGCCATAAAAATAATAGTAATAGACATTTATTGAGAGTTTTCTGTTTTAAGGGCTTTCCGTGAGTTATTTCTTTTAACTCTAGCAACATCGCCTTGAGGTAGGCACTGCTGTTTGTGTCCTCATTTCAATGTGAAGGGCACGGAGACTCGGTCAGCAGGTGATCTAGGGATAGGGGCAGTTCTTAGCGACTGTGCTCTTCCACATTTCATCAATTATTTTGTTGTTTTATTCATGTTTTAATGTTTCTAATTCCGTGACACGTCTTACAGTTGAATTAATGGGGTAGCGTGATTTCTTAAAAGCTGCTATTCGATTGCATTGTTACAGAGTTGGTTGGGACCGATAGTTAAGAAAGTAAGTGTATCGAACTTGATTGTGATTGACTCAACAGCTCATGAGCTTTTCCAGAGCAATCTCTTAATCATCCGCACGACTCTAGTGCTTAATAGAGTCCTTGCTGTGTAGTATGGATGCCGTGAATGTGTAACAGACAAGCTGAAGGATAGGACAATGTAGGGCTCTCTGAAGACAAACTTTATCTAGTTTACTTTCGAATTTTTTTGTCTTTCCTCAAGTATTTAAAAAAAATTTTTTTTAAAGTTTATATATTTTTGAGAGAGAGAAAGAGCAGGGGAGGGACAGAGAGAGAGGGAGACAGAATTGAAGCAAGCTCTGAGCTGTCAGCACAGAGCCCGGCGCGGGGCTTGAACTCAGAAACCGTGAGATCATGACCTGAGCTGAAGTCAGACGCTCAACCAACCAGCCACCCAGGCGCCCCTGTCTTTCCTCAGATATTTTGAGTATTATTCTCTTGCTCTCTTCCCCACTCCTTTTACTCTTAATCATAATCTGGTCGGACCCCTCGATTACGTAGATGAAACTCATATATTGCCCTAAGTGTCATCTTGGTCTTCATTCTGCTGACCGTTCTCAGGGGACACCCTTAGAGGACATTCTCCCTGCCCCACCTGCAGGAACCCAAGGAAGATATTTTTATTGAGTTTCAGAAATACATATTTCTATTCCTTCAGCAAACATGCAGTTAATTCTGACTTTCGACCTGCTCAGTGGTTAATTTTTTTTTCATTGTTATCTTATAATTCTTTCTGTGTCTTCAACGTCTATCTATAGCCCACTCACAGACAGAATAGATCTAGTCTCCAATTTGTTACGAATCGTACAGACTGAAGGGGCAGATGGGCAGATAGAACCCAGCCCAGGAATTGGAGCATTTTTATCATATCCTGTTCGTATTGTGCCAGGTTTGGAACTCTAAGTGGTGCCCACCAGTTTGCTTTCTGGTTCAGGACTAAGGGTCGATCTCAGGATAAAGGAGGCTGGTTAACAAATCTGTGATAGTTTTGAAAATATACATATCTATACCCGTGTACATAAACAAATAGTGTGTAATACGGTGACTGTACGAAATCATTGCTTACTGGTTTCGATCATCACAGACTGTACACGTGTTAACAGAGTACAGTGGGTCGGTGTCTTTATGTCATTATTACTATTATTATTATTTCATTGAGCATTAATTGGAACCCCGTGCCCTGGAATACAGGCAAATGTGAAACAGCCCACAGTAGGAGAAACTCATAAGGAAATTAAAATGTAAAATATCAGCTGCTCCACAGAAGTATGAACAAAAATCTGGCCGTGCATGGGACGGAACGATGGTGTCCTCGTGGGATTTTGGGACGGCTTTGGAGGGAAGTGACGTTTGAACTAGTTTTTAAAGCATGAGGCAGAGTTCGCCTGGCAGGGGCAGACGGAAGTATCAGAATGAGCAAGTAGCAATATAAGGACTCTATTTTTCTGAAACATTTTCATGTATCTTATTTTACTTGAACTTTACCAGGTCCCGGATGGCTGATTGGGCATTATTTTCTCATGCAGCAAATGAGGAATGGAAGCCACCTAACTGTTGAAGAGATGAGTTAGGATTGGAACAAAGTTTAGAAAAAGTCTAGGGTCCTTTCTTTTTATTTATTTATTTATTTATTTATTTATTTATTTATTTATTTATTTATTTAAGTATTGATTTGTTTTGAGAGAGAGGGAGAGAGAGAGCATGCGTAGTGGTGGACGGGCAGAATGAGAGAGGGAAGAGAGAATTCTTAGCAGGCTCCATGCCCAACGTAGAGCCCAATGAGGGGCGCTCGATCTCACGACCATGAGATCATGACCTAAGCCAAAATCCAGATTTGGACACTTAATTGACTGAGCCGCCCGGGTGCCCCAGTCTGCGATCCTTTCTACCGGTAATGTGATGATGTAAAACATTTTAGTTTATTACCTGGTGCTGAGTGTGGATGACACATAAGGTGAAAGTAGATTAAGGGTGTTCCAAGTGGGGCTGGGAAACTGGTAAAACTGAATAGATCTATTCAAGGGTTGTAACTTAGCTGTGTGTAGGACCGAGCAATCTATTTTTTTTTTTTGAGGTACAGTTTACTGAAAATATTATATTAGTTTCAGGTGGACAACGTAGTGATTTGACATTTGTATACATTGCAAAATGATCACCACAGTAAAACCAGTTACCGTCTGTCACCATACAAAGTTGACACAGTGCTACTGACTGTATTCCCCAGCCTGTGTGTTCCATCCCGGTGACTTTTATAACTGGAGATTTGTGCTGCCTGATCTCCTGTTCCCATGTCACCACCCCCCTCCAGCCCCTTCCCTTCTGGCAGCCCTCAGTCTGTTCTCTGTGAGTCTGGGTTTTGTTTGGTTTGGTTTTTAAATTCTGTGTGTGAGTCAAATCATGTAGTATTTATCTTTCTCTGTCTGACTTATTTCACTTAGCTTAATACCTGCGAGATCCATCCACATTGCTACAAATGGCAAGATTTCATTCCTTTTTTATGGCCGCGTGATATTCGTGTGTGTGTGTGTGTGTGTATATTGTATCTTTATCCATTCATCCATTAATGGGCACTTCAGCTGTTTTCATATCTTGGCAATTGTAAATAATGCTGCAGTGAACGTAGGGATGCATATATTATTTTCAAATGAGTGTTTTTATTTTCTCTGGATAGATACTCAGTAGTAGAACTGCTGGATGATAGGGTAGCTCTGGTTTTAATTTTTTGAGGAACCTCCGTGCTGTTTTCCACAGTGTCTGAACCAGTTTCCATTCCCATGAAAAGTGCACAGGGTTCCCCTTTCTCCACATATTTGACAACACTTGCTTTTTCCTATCTTTTTGTTATTGTCCATTCTGATTGGTGTGAGGTGATATCTATTTGTGGGTTCGATTTGCATTTCCCTGATGATGAGTCATGTTGAGCATCTTTTCATGTGTCTGTTGGTTATCTGGGTGTCTTCTTTGGAAAAGTATTCAGATCTGCCCGTCTTTTAACTGGATTTCTTTTGTTGTTATTGAGTCATAGGAGTTCCTTATATATTTTGGATATTAACCCCTTATCAGATAGATGATTTGCATGTCATCCTCACCCAGGGGCCGTGCTAATCTTCCCGTATCGTTTTAGTATATGTGCTGCTGAAGTGAGCACCAGATACATGATTTGTGGGTACCTTCTTCCCTTCAGTAGGTGGCATTTTGTTGTGTTGATGGTTTCCTTCATAGTGCAGAAGCTTTATAGTTCTGTGTAGTCTCAATTGTTTATTTCTGTTTTTGTTTCTCTTGCCTTTGCAATCCGATCCAAAAACACAAAACAAAACAAAAAAATATCACTAAGATGTCAGGGAGCTTACTGCCTACGTTTTCTTTTAGGAGTTTTATGGTTTTAGGTCTTATACACAGGTCTTTTTTTTTTTAATGTTATTTATTTTGAGAGAGAGAACGAGAGAGTGCAAGCAAGGGAGTGACAGAGAGAGAGGAGGGAGAATCCCAAGCAGGCTCCACACTGTCAGCACAGAGCCTGATGTGAGGCTCAATCTCATGAACTGTGAGATCATGATCCGAGCCAAAATCAAGAGTGAGATGCTTAACTAACTGAGCCACCCAGGCGCCTCTTACATGCAAGTCTTTAATCCATTTTGAGTTGATTTTTGTGTATGGTATAAGAAAGTGGTTCAGAGTTATTTTTGAAGGTGGCTGTCCAGTTTTCCCAGCATCATTTATTGAAGAGACTATCCTTTCCCCAGTGCATGTTCTTGCCCCTTTTGTTGTAAATTAATTGACCATATAGGTGTGGGTTTCTTTTCTTCTATTGATTTATATGTCTGTTTCTGTGCCAATACCATACTGTTGTGATTACTATACATTTGTAGTAATTTGAAATCTAGGCATGTGATATCTCTTGGTTTGTTTTTCTTTCTCAAGATTGCTTTGGGTTTTGAGGGTCTTTTGAGGTTCCCTACAAATTTAAGAATTATTTGTTCTATGATAAATGCCATTGGAATTTTGCTAGGGATTGCCCTGAATTTGTAGATTGCGGACATTTGTAGATTGTGGACATTTTAACGATATTCTTTCATTCCATGAGCATGGATATTTTTCCATTTCTTTGTGTCATCTTCAGTTTTTTTCATCATAGTCTTACAATTTTCAATGTACAGTTCTCTCACCTTATTTTTTGATGTAATCATATGGGATTTTTTTCTCAATTTCTCGCTCTCATAGTTTATTAGTGTATAGAAATGTAGTTTTTGTATTAATTTTGTATCATGTAACTTATTAGTTCTAGCAGTTTTTTGGTGGAGTCCTTAGAGTTTTCTACATATAGTATCCTATCATCTTGAGTTTTACTTCTTTCTAGTTTGGATGCCTTTTATTTCTTTTAGTCTAATTGCTGTGGCTAGGACTTCCAATACTATGTTGAATGTAAGTAGAGACAGTAGGCATCCTTGTTTTGTTCCCAATCGTAGAGGAAAAGCTTTAGCTTTTCACCATTGAGAATGCTGTTAGCTATAGGTTTGCCATATATGGCTTTTATAATATTGAGGCGTGTTCCTTCTGTACTCACTTTGTTGAGAGTTTTTATCATCAGTGGATGTTGGATTTTGTCAGATGCTTTATGAGATCGTATGATTTTTAGTTTTCATTCTGATATATTCTGGTATATTGCATTGGCTGACTTGCAGATGTTGGACCATCCTTGCATCCCTGAGATAAATCTCACTTGATCGTGGTGTGTGATCCTTTTACTATAGTGCTGAATTTGGTTTGCTAATATTTTGTTAAGGATTTTGGCATCTTTGTTCATCAGGGATATCGGCCTGTAATTTCTTTTTTGGGGGTGTCCTTGTCTGGTTTTGGCTCTCAGGGTAATACCTCATAAATTTTAATTTTAGAAGCATTTCCTTCTCTTCAGTTTTTTGGAAGAGCTTGATAGGTATTACATCTTCTTTGGATGTTTTGGTAGAATTTACCAGTGAAGCCTTCTGGTCCTGGACTTTTGTGCTTCAGTCTCCAAACTAGTACAATAATTGGTCTATTGAGATTTTCTGTTTCTATGTGATTCAGTCTTGGAAGATTGTAAGTTTCTGGGAATTTATCCTTTTCCTGTGGGTTCAATTTATTGGCATATAATTGTTCATAATAGTCTCATGACTTTTTTGTATTTGTTATCATTCGTAACTTCGCTGCGTTTGTTTCTGATTTTGTTTGAGCCTTCTTTTTTCTTAGGGAGTTTAGCTAAAGGTTTGTCAATTTCATTTATATTTTTAAAGAACCAGCTCTTCATGCCATTGTCTTTTCTGTTTGTCTTTTTAGCCTCTATTTCATTTATTTTTACTCTGAACTTTATCATTCTCTTACTTTTGCTAATTTTGGGCTTCGTTTATTCTTCTTCTTCTAGTTCCTCTGGTGTAAAGTTAAATTATTCATTTGAGATTTCTCTTGTTTTTTTGAGGTTGACCTCTGTTGCTCTGAACTTTCCTCTTAGAACCACTTTTGCTGCATCCCAGAGATGTTGGTGTGTCCTATTTCTCTCTCATTTGTCTCTAGGTAGTTTTTAATTTCTCCTTTGATTTCTTCTATGACATAGCAGTTGTTCAGTGACATGTTTAATATTCACATACTTGTAGTTTTTCCAGTTTTCTTCCTGTAATTGATTTTTAGTTTTATATCATTGTAGTTGGAAAAGATGTTTGACATGATTCCAGTCTTCTTTAATCTTTGAGATTTTTTTTGTGGCCTGACATGTGTTCTAGAGAGTGTTTCGTGTACACTTGAGAAGAACCTGTTTTCTGCTTTTGGATGGAATGTTCTGTATATATCATTGTTAAGTCCTTTGGTCTAATGTATCATATTAAGGCTGACGTTTCCTTATTGATTTTCTGTCTGGATGGTCACCATTGATGGAAGTGGCGTGGTACAGTCCCGTATTGTTTTAGTGCTGTCAATTTCTCCCTTTAGTCTGTTAATAATCGTTGTATAATTTTGTTGCTTCTCTGTTGGATGCATATATATTTATTGTTGAATTTATTTATTTATTGTTGAATTTATTGTTGAATTTTAAGGTTTTGTTATCTTTTAATTAACATTCCTTTATCAGATACGTGTTTTGCAAATATTTTCTCCCAGTCTGTGGCTTGTCTTCCCATGATAGTGTCCTCTGCTGAGCAGAAGTTGTTAATTTTAGTAAAGTCTAGCTTATCACTTTTTTCTTTTCATCGATCCTACTTTCAGTGTTGTATCTAAAAACATCACCAAACTCGTGTCTACTTGTCTTCTCCTGTGTTACCTTTTTTCTTATTTCAAGTTTTAATTTAAATTCTTGTTGGTTAACATACAGTGTAGTATTAGTTTCAGGCTGTGTTATCTTTATATATGTCTTTATATCTTTAATAGTTTTACAGTTTACATTTAAGTGTGATCCATTTCAAGTTAATTTTGGTGAAAGGTATAAGATCTGTGTCTTGGTGAATTCTTTCCAATGTGGATGTCCCTTCATGCCAGCACTGTTTGTTGAAGGAGAAATCCTTTCTCCGTGGCTTTGCCTTTGCTCCTTTGTCAAAGATTAGTTGGCTGTATTTGTGTGGTTCTTTTTCTGGACTCTCTCCTTCATTCCATTGATCTATTTGTTTCTTCTGTCACCAATACCATTGATTACCTTCACTTGCAGTGAGTCTCGAAGTCTAGTAGCATCAGTCCTTCCATTTTGTTCTTCTTTTCAGTATTGTCCTTGTTACTCTGGATTGTTGCCTGTCCGTATGAACTTCAGAATCAGTGGATTTACAAAATAACTGGCTAGAATTTTCGTTGGGATTGCCTGAATGAATATATATACCTTATAAATAGGGAAGAATTGGCATTTTTACAACACTGAGTCTTCCTATTCATGCATATGGAATATCTCCAACTATTTAGATTTGCTTTGATTTCTTTCTTCAGAATTTTGTAGTTTTCCTCATGTAGATCTTGTACATATTTTGTTAGAACTATACCCAGGTATTTAATTTGTTTTGGTGCTTACGTAATGGTGTTGTGTTTTTAATTTCTAATTTCAATTGGTCACTGCTGGTATAAAGGTAAACAATTAACTTTTGTATAGTAACCTTGTATTTTGTGATCTTGCTGTATATAATTGCATATTGATTCCAGGAGTTTTTTAGTTGATTCTTGGGGATTTTCTACATCGACAATCTTATCTGTGAACAGACAGACTTAGGTCTTCCTTTCCAATCTGAATACTTTTTAATTTCCTTCTCTTCTTGCATCAGCTAGGACTTCCAGTATGATGTTGAGTAGGAGATGAAAATGGACATCCTTTGTTTTGTTCCTGATTTATGGGGAAAGCATCTAGTTTTACATCATGAAGTATGATGTCAGCTATAACTCTTTTGTAGATGTTCTTTATCAAGTTGAGGAAGTTTCACTCTGTTCCTAGTTTGCTGGGAGGTTTTATCATGAATGGGTGTTGTTTGTTAAACTTTTTTCGGGAGGCGGTAACTTCAGACTTACAGAAAAGTTGCAAAGATAGTGGGGATAATTTCTATATACTCTTCATCTAGTTTTCCTCAGTGTTATCATCTTACATAGCTACGGTCCTTTGGTCAAAACTAAGAATAGTATTACTGTTAACTAAACTCCAGACTTTATTCAGATTTCAAGTTTTTCCACTAATGCCCTTTTTTCTGCCTTAAGATCTAATCTAGTATACCGCATTGCACTTAGGAATCAGTCAAAGAAAAAAAAAGTAAAATATGAAAAACTAAAATGTCTCCTAGCCTAGTAGCTTCATAGTTAGTTTCTGAATTCCTGAAGGCCTTAAGGGCCCCCGCTGAGAGTGGGATTGGTGGGATTACATCAGTTAGAGCAGCTCTGCTTAGATCTGTGTTATTCGAGTCCACAGTAAGTCTCCTTTGCAAAATGGAACTTGGTTTTATAGGTAAAGAAATTAGCTTAATTTATAAGAGGACAAGTTATAAGTCCGAGGTCACCTTGCAAGTCAGTTATACAGCAAAGACTAATAAATCTTAGTCTTCTACGCTCCCAGAGTGGCTTCTAGCTGTCTTTAATGTGCCTCTGCCTCCATCATTTTCCTTTCTCTTTCTCTTCTACATTGCTTTCAGATCAGATGTTTATTAGCAGTGGTAGTTTGTAGGCATTTCTCTTCACAGGACACCATTAAGCAAACTGCGAACTTATCCGAGGAGATGTCCAGAGGCAGGGTCCTTTGGCTGTAACGTCACCCGACATGGGGAACGTGAGCAGAAATGTTCAGTGCTGCAGGGGACTCGGGCGAAGTGGCTTCGACTGTTTCTGAATAAAGGTGCTGAAGCTGAAGTGGAGATTTGTCACCTGCTTGGTTTTAGATGTGGTCCTTTCTGTATTGTAGCTTTTTATATACGAAAATGTTTTGTGTGCAAGATGACGCTCCTAATATCTTTCTGTTTTTACAGCATTGGATTAAACTGTGCTCTGGGTGCAGCTGAAATGAGACCTTTTATTGAAACAATTGGAAAATGTACAACAGCCTATGTCCTCTGTTACCCCAATGCAGGTGTGTATTTCTAGGGAGCCGCACATGAGGAAATCCAGATACACAAGACAGGGGTATGTAGGGTTGAAAGAGTTTGGTTAAAAGAGTTTATTTTGTAGTTGACGTTAAGTGGGAATTTTCTAAATGAAGAGTGTTTGGGTCCAGACCACCGTTTCCCTCTGGATTTGAAGGAACAGTTTGACTCAGCCTGAAAGCCTCAGAATTGGACAGAACTTTGGGGGACGAATCCAGGTACATAGCCCGTTTTGGTGACAGCGCTGGCCGTGCGAAAGTGGCCAAAGAGGGGAGTGCAAGAAAGAGGAGAGGGAGCCCTCTGGTCCTTTCCGCTGTATTAACAAGCTGTGTGTTAGCTTCTCCCTTTCTAAAAGCTGGCCCTTCTAGTTTACTAGATGTAAAAACTTTTAAGAGATTTATAGACAGTTCTCAAACTATCCAGTTAGAAGCTGGTAACCCATTCTGGATTAACCAGATTTCCTGGTGAATGTTTTTGCGCATTTGCTTAGCTCCTCAGGACTGAAAATCATTTTCTAGCTTTCTTTCTCCAAATACATTTTAACGCTTAATAAATTTCCTTTCCCACCAGGAGTAAAATAACTAGAAGGGGATGATAAATAAAACAGGAAGTTGATTAATTAGCTGCTAAAGTTTTACTTGGGAAAATTTATTTGAGAGGAGATTGGTGGTGTTTTGCTTGTTTTGTTTTTAATTTTATGTCCAAGACTCTCATTAATTCAAAGAGTATATAGTACTCTCCCAACCCCCATCCCCAAGCAGCTTGCTGACAAGATTGAGTTTCCTTCATGGGAAGGAGCTGGGGTGGAGAAATTCTGTCCTATGTAGTAGTGACTCTTCTTTCAGATGGAAGAGAAATAGTCCCTTTGTTTGGATCTGTGATTTTTTTAGGGTACAGGAGTGTGATATCTCTTCATTTACTATGTTCATTATTTAGAATTATTTGATTTTATAAGTAATCACTGTTTAATTATAAACTTTTCTAACTTTCAAACCTAAAACCTTCACAAACATTAGTCTATGTGTTAAGGCAATTTTTAGTAACGCTTGTAATCTGATTTCCTAGGTCTTCCCAACACTTTCGGTGACTACGATGAAACTCCGCATATGATGGCCACGCAGATAAAGGTTAACGATTCTCTTTCCCTTCAGTTTTTAAGAAATAGAGAAATGGAATCTTAGATTTAGAATAACTAGAGAATATTTGGAAAACTTAAAATTTTCTCCTAAAGCAATCCCAGCGTATATATGACAAAAGCTGAACTACTCTGGGTGCTTGGGTGGCTCTGTCTGTTCAGCGTCCAACCCTTGATTTCAGCTCAGGTCATGATCTCACAGTTCAGGGAATTGAGCCCCTTGTTGGGCTCTGCACTGACAGCGTGGGGCCTGTTTGGGATTCTCTGTCTCTCTGTCTCTCCGTCTCTCCCTCTTGCCTTCCCCCCCTCCCCCCGCTCTCTCTGTCTTTAAAAAAATTCTTTCTTTAAAAATTTTTATTTTGTTTGAGAGAGAGAGAGACAGAGCACGAGCTGTCAGCACAGAGCCCGATGCATGGCTCAGACTCACAAACCACAAGATCATGATCTCAGCCAAAGTTGGACACTTAACTGACTGAGCCCCCCAGGTGCCCCCCACCCCAAAATAAGTAAATAAAAAAAAAAGCCTCACTACTCTGGACTAAGGTGGTGGATGCAGAGGGAGGGGCTTGCTGGCAGCTCTTGTCTCCCCACTGGGCACTGGCAGCTACTGCAAAATTCCCAGTCAGGGCCAACCTGGACTGATTGAAACTAGGCCGTCCTGCAACTCCCCATGTGGCGGCCCCCTCCCCCACTTTGCCCCAAGCAAAGTGGTGTTGATGTCTCCCCTTGCTCCCTGTTGTCACAGGGACACCTTCTTGCCCACACACCTCCCACCTTTGAATCCCACGTCTTGGGGCCATATCACCCGCTGACTTCTGGGTGTCTTTTCCTTATTCCTTGAACTTTTAGCTTCTGGCTCATTAACATTTCCTCCTAAATGACTTCTGACTGAATTCTTGAGACTTCAGGACCTTATCTAGTAGATGATCTTTCCAGTACTCTGACTTCTCAGTTCCTCGACTTCCTGTCTCGGTTACTGTCCTTCCCTAACTTGCGTGTGGTTAAACTCTAGACCCACGCTGGCCAGTGTGCCGAGAGCTTGAGATGCGACTGGGGAACTGAACTTTTAATTCTTTAAAATTTTAAATTAATTTAAATTTTTTAAAATGTTGATTTATTTTTGAGAGAGAGAGAGGCAGAACATGAGCAGGGGAGGGGCAGAGAGAGAGGGAGACACAGAATCTGAAGCAGGCTCCAGGCTCTGAGCTGTCCGCACAGAGCCCAATGTGGGGCTTGAACTCCTCAACTGTGAGATCATGACCTGAGCTGAAGTCGGACACTTAACCAACTGAGCCACCCAGGCGCCCCATAAAATTTTAAATTAATTTAAATGTAAAAGCTGATGTATACTTTATGTGTTATTTGATCTGCTATCCAGCTCATCATATGGTTCCACTCAACAAGTAGGTAAAAAAAAAAAAAAGGTCTTTATTATGTCCAAGTAGGCAGATGATTACATCATTGCACTTTAAATGGGATAAAGGATTTCATAGTGTCTGAGCTATGTTTTCTGCTTTTAACCTTCTATCTCGGGCACGTGAAAGCTTTGTATCTTGGATTAAGTATGTTTAACTCTCTTTTTAGTGAAAAATTCATTATTTAGGAAATGGAGATCTCTTTTCTGCTGAAGTGGTGGAGGCGAATTTAGAGTTCAGATGGGCTCTGAAGCTCTTTCTTTTCCTAAATGCAGAGCTTCGCTGCGGACGGCTTGGTCAACATCGTCGGGGGGTGCTGTGGCACGACACCAGATCACATCAGGTGATAACCGCAGGCATTTTACCTTCTGTCGTGGGCTGAATTGCGTCCCCAGCCCCCACAATTCGTAGGTCGAAGTCCCAAGCTCCCAGTTCCTTTGAAGTGACTGTACTTGGAGACGGGGTCTTCAAAGAGAAGATTCAGGTGAAATGAGATCATAAGGGCTGGCCCTAATCCGCCGTGACTGGTGTCTCTGTGAGAAGGATTAGGCCACAGACGCACAGAGGAAGGGACCCTGTGACACACAGGGAGAGGAAGACAGCTGTGTGCAGCGAGGCGGCCAGCTGTACCAACACCTTCATCTCAGACTTCTAGCTTCCAGAACTTTGAGAAAAACATTTCTGCCATTTAAGTTACTCAGTCTGCGGTATTTCATTATGGCGGCCCCAGCAAACTAAGATACTCGTATATGGTGACAAGTTCCCAAAACAAAAGTAGAAGAGTAATGAAATGAATCCCCATGTGCCTATCAGAGAGTTTCCATAAGTTTCAGCATTTTTCTCTTCTTTTTTTTATCTATTGCCCAGCTTTTTTTTTCTCCTTAGAACATTGTAAAGCAAATTCCAGATATTGTGATACTCTGTCCTTAAACACCTGACTAATATTCAGAAAGTCAAGGAGGGACAGCTCATATTTCCTGTGGGCAAACACATGTCTCCATTAGTTCCGTCACAGAAGGAAAAGACGATAAGACAACCAAGCACCTTAAGGCTGAGAGAAGTCATCCGGTCGTTGCTTAACCCGTGTTGTTGTGCGAGCATCTGAGGGACGCGGAGCATGTGTTCAAGTCCCTGCCAGTGTGTGGCTTAGAGAGGCTTGCAATTTAGTGAGATAGGATACAGTTTAGGACTGTTTGTAACTTGATTTTTCTCTAGAGTGATGGTTGATCGTATTTTGAGTCAGTCATCCCACTGTGCTGAGTCTGTGCATGTGATGTGTCTGCCATTCTGACGTACCTAACATTTCACTGTTTTTGTTGGCTTCTGTGATAGGCTCTGTTAAGAGTCTATGTAATTTTTAAAACATCTTTTAAATAATATCTAAAAGCTATCAATAGTTGAATATAGTATATCTTTAGGTCTCATTTTGTTTTTAAGGTTATCATCTCCTTTTTAAAGGGTTATTTATTTTTTTAAGTTTTATTTAGTGAGTGCGGGCAGGGGAGGGGCAGAGAGAGGGAGGAGAGAGAATCCCAAGCAGGCTCCACACTGTCAGCATGGAGCCCAATGTGGGGCTCAAACCCATGACCTGTGAGATCATGACCTGAGCCAAAGACAGATGCTCAACCGACTTAGCCACCCAGGTGCCCCTGAAAAGAATTGTTTTAAAAATACTTTGGGTTGGGGCACCTGGGTGGCACAGTGAGTTAAGTGTCCCAACTTTGGCTAAGGTCATGATCTCACGGTTCATGAGTTCGAACCCCACATCGGGTCTGTGCTGACAGCTAGGAGCCTGGAGCCTGTTTCAGATTCTGTGACTCTCTCTCTCTCTCTCTCTCTCTGCCCTACTTGCTCTCTGTCTATGTCTCTGTCTCAAAAACAACATTAAAAAAAATACCTGTGTGTTTGTGCGTATGTGTGTATATACATATAGGTATATATATATTTCTATCTCTGTCTACTTACCAACCTGTCTGTCTATGTGTGTGTGTGTGCGTGTGTGTGCTACTTTTACCCGGGCATCTGCATGCTAATCTCGGGGGCAGCAAAGTGAGTAGTTCATATGGGTCTTGATAAATTTAGTGGAGTAGCCTGATTTTTCCAGATTGATCAAAGACATAATTTACTACAGCCAGTAAAGTTAAAAAGTATATGCAGAATCAAAGCAAATTTTTGAGAGTAATTATTTTTGGTGTTTTAGTGATTTATTACTATGTATCCTCCCTACTGTGTGCTTTCTCTGCTTAGAGAAAACAGACCTAAAACACAAGCCTTTTCTCGTGGCACCCCCCCCTGCTGTGTGCTCCTCCTCAACCATGAAGCCTTTTTTCTTTCAAACTACTAAGAAGCAGCACTTGGTTCATGGAGGGAAGGATAGCTGTGGATTTGGAAAAGGAAGGAGGGGATTGGTGTTGGCATTTGCATAAACCATCCTGTCTCTCGGTTTAGATCTCTGAGTGCAGAAGCTGGTACAGTCAGTGTCCAGCAGACTGAGTAGGTGCAGAAAAGTTCAAGTTTGCATGTTCATTTTCAGCATTGCTGAGGAAACCAAAAGGTATAACTGCTGCTGCACATTTGGAATTAGGTACATAATTATGTGCATAATTATGTTAAATAGACTTAATTTCATAGCTGGAAATTAGCTTAATTAAATTTATTTTCTTCCGAATTAACGGATGTGGTGTTTTGTCTTTTAACTCAGGGAAATTGCCAAAGCTGTGAAAAACTGTAAGCCTAGAGTTCCACCTGCCACTGTTTTTGAAGAGCATATGTTACTATCTGGTAAGTGGTAAAGACACGATTTTTATGATTTCAGAAACCATTTGTGGGTTAATTCCGTATGTTTATTCTAAGTGCCGGTGATGTGTGTGCCAAGTAACTTGTTTCTTAGGTCAAGAGGCGTACATGTTTTCTCGCATTTAAATGAATTGTAGTGAAGAGTAGAGGTGGGAAGTGGGCAGAAGGCCCAGGTGATTGGCCCAGGTGGTGGCTCTGCTCCAAATCAGAGCTCCCGTGGTCAGGGCTCTGTTACGCCCTGCTTTGAAACACACTCTCGGCCATAGGCTAACCATTTTAATTGTCAGATTTGCTGTTAGATATTGAAAGTTCCAAAGTGCCAAGGCTCAGTGGTTTGTAATGACGGCAGCCCCTTCCTAGACAGTCGTGTTTGCCTCTATGCTATTCTTGCCGTGATCCTGCATTGCCGTGTGTTCAGGACTTTACAAAGAGGTGTGTTCACTGTTCTGTTGGGCGCTCATCACTCCTCTAAGGTGGGCGGCCTCCCTTTTCTAGAATGAGTTTTGATGTTCAAATAAGGACCATTAGTGAAGTAGTCCATTATGCCAAGTAGTAGAGAAATAACTTTAAGTTTTATATTTTTCCCACAATACTTCAATGACCTATTCTTAGATGGTAGTTTTAAGGAAAAAGAAAAAAAATTTATGCATATGATAACAGCTTCTTAGAGAACTTGTAAATAGTGCATGTGGGAAATTATGCGCCCTAATAATTTAGAATTTAACCCTTCTCTAAATTGAAATATTTTTGTTCCTTGTGTTCCTCTAAGAAAGTTGAAATAAAATCCAAGGGACAGCAAAAGTAGCATCTCCTTTTCTCGGTCAGAACATATTTCATAGAATTCATCCCCGTGAGTGAGTGTGAAGTTGGGTTAACAACCCTCTGCAGTCTTCCTTGCTTTCTTTTTATTTTCCAGAAGACAGAGAGTAAGACTAGAGGGAGTGGGATCGGAGGGTGATGGCACACCCCTTACCCCAGAAAGTGGCTTCTGCCAGGGAGAGCTGTGGTCGGATCGTTTATTTCATCCGTAGATCTTAAGACCATTGGTTGACTTTGCCGAGATTGAAACAAGAGGATAACCATTTAGATAGGATTTTTAAAAAGAATTTATATGGAAGAATCAAAGAACCCTCTTCTTCTGATTTGAATTTCCTATGCTTTTTCATAATTGCTTTAAGGGTCACCTTCAATCAGATTTTAAAAGAATAACCTCCAACACACTCTTTTAAACGGTTCTTTTATAGATTGCAGGCATGAGAAAAATGTAGTTTTTATGTCAGATACCTCACATTTATTATAGTTGAGAAGCACTTTGTGTACCGTGCTTGTAGGGCAACGACACACGTTCCCCTCACATGAAAACGCTGGCACCCCTGTTTGCCTGCCCTGCAAACTTCGGGGTCTGCCTCCGGATCAGGGGTACCCCGGGGCTCACGTGGAGGGTCACTACCAGTGGGAAGAAATCATAAGACAAAACTGGGAAGGAATGTGTCCGCAGTCTGTTAGCCAGTCTGGAAGACTTTCATAATGACTCATCTTGTATTAATTATTTTTCTCTCCCTGATATTTTGTTCCTTCTCAACCAGTGCTTTGGCAAAGGATGCAAAAGCTATTCTCTCTCATTAACAACAACAGCTATGATTGCAGATGCTAATTTTATGCTTATCAGTGTTATCTAGTCTCATTTTTATCATAGTGCTGCGAAATGTGTGAAAAAAGTGTGGAAAAACATCCTTCTCTGCCTCTCTTTTGTAAAAGCAGAGGCCATGAGAGAAGTGGCCCTGGTCTGTGTGCCCAAATAGCTGGACGGGGCTTTGAACCCGAGCCGGCTGTCCCTGGGTCTTGCCAGACCCCCTCTCCTCGTGCTTTAAATATAATGAGAACAGAAACAGAGAAAAGCCTTTTTCTGTAGTACACTGCAGAAGTATGCTGCTTTTTACCTCGGTTAATGCGTTCCTAACCATAGAGCTGGTATTTTCCCCTAAACTGGCCTGTAACAGGGGAGATGTTACGTCCCCTCGGCGCATAAGGAAAGAGGGGCAGACAGCCCGAGTTGCCTTTCCCAGAGTCCACTCATGAGTGGTGGGTGTGCTGTGGCGACTCCGGTCTCCCAGGGCTCATCCCGGGTCCTTCCTTGTGACCCCATCCGACCTTGCTGGTCCTGGGTCCAAGCAGAAGGTCAAGCTCTGAGCATGCAGCTGGCGGGAGGCAGGAAGGTGTTCCACCCGGCCTCGAGCCGCCCTCTGCGTGGCCAGCTGTGGAGCCATCCTTTGGAGCCTGTCCTCCCGGCCTTTGCCCACACTCTTGGTTAAATAGGGATGTGGCGATCATTTTCCTGGTTTCTCAGAGCTGGTATGATGCAACTCTTTAGAAAAAATTTGAACTTAAACCCCAGAAGTACTTCTTTTGAGAGTTCCGGTTGTAAACGCAGCTGCAACATATAACCTTTGTTACATTTAAATATTTCTGGGGAGAAGGCCCTGGTCCTTCCTCACCCCGCGTTGGGCGTCCCGTCTAGTCAAATGGGCTGTGCCGCCAAAACTTCTTTTCTTTCTCGTGAAAACATTTGTTTTCTGTCTGTCTCATGTCATCCTGTGAATTCTCAGAAAATGTTCAAAATGCTTCTCCCTTTAAGGTCTCGAGCCCTTCAGGATTGGACCGTACACCAACTTTGTTAACATTGGAGAGCGCTGTAACGTGGCGGGATCCAGGAAGTTCGCTAAGCTCGTCATGGCAGGAAACTATGAAGTGAGCATCTTAGTAAGACCCTTGACATCTGCCCTGGTGTTGGCTAGACCGCGTGTGACTGGAACGGCTCTGCCTTCGAGAGAGTGGTTAGCAGAGCGGCGGGACTGTGAGGAGAACAGCTACGTGTGTCAGCGGCGGGCCGGGCAGGTTGGGAGGGGAGAGGCTTGTCGTTATTAACGTTTGTCAAAAAGAACTGCGTTTGGGATGTAAAGGGGTGAGATGGGAGGGATCCTGGTTCCCGCCTTTTCTGTTAACTGTGAAATAAGCTGAAAGATTTGGGAATACTCTTCATTTTGGCTTCTCACGAATCCTTCTAGGGAAAGAGGAAGCCAAGACAATTCTGTCCGCTTCCTCGTGACCACATCAGTCAAGTGACTCGTGGTGTTCCTGACTCTGCTGGCTCTGGACTAACACAGATAAGCACACAGAAAAGAAAGACTAGGCCCCTGCCTTGGAAAGTTTACATGATAGTTTAGCCGTAGTATTTTTAGGCTCCGTTACCCTGCGGGTGAGCAAAATCTGATCCCAGCAGAGCCTCCCCTATGCGTCTGGGTAGATTTTTTTTTTTCTTATTAAAATCAGAAGTTAAAATTGGAGGAATTTAGTCTGTGCCTTAATGATGATTTATTTTATCTTCAGCTGTCACTGAGGTTTTGCACACTTTAGGAAATAGGTCTTCCAGAAACCGGAGTCAAAACGGACTTAGTTTTACTCACCATGAAAGGGCCCGTCCGTCATCCTTTGTGGCCCTCCAGCCGAGCCTCTTAGCTGGTTCCTGGCTGCCCTGTCCGTCTCTTCCCTGTGCTCCTGCTGCTGCTCGCTGCCACCGTGTGCTTCTGTCATAGTTGTCCCCAGGCCAGAAGCTGCCACGGGGTGACTTTTGCAGATGGGATAAAATCTAAACTCCTTAGGCCACCATTCAGTTCTCTCCACTCAGGCACCAGACCGCCCTCACTTCCTGCCTGGTCTGTCATTCCAGTATTCCAGGAGGCTTGCTTCTGTACTGCCCCCCGCCACCCCTGGCGTACCTTTTTCTCATGTTTGTTCCCCTCTAAAATCCTCATGAGCCCTCATGGTTCTGTGGCGTTCTTCATTGGCCATGTTTCTATTTATGTTTTGATTCTTACGGTCATTCTGTGGTGTCCCTTTCAGCCCTCAGATTTGACAGATTTGACACTGAGAACAGAGGGCATTTTAGGAAGGTGCAAGCAGATGGGGGTAGCAGTGTCTAGCATTCAGGGGCGCCTGGCGGCTCAGTCGGTTAAGTGTCTGACTTCGGCTCAGGTTAGGATCTCATAGCTTGTCACAGAGGTCAAGCCCCGCGTTGGGCTCTGTGCTGACAGCTCAGAGCCTGGATCCTGCTTCAGATTCTGTGTCTCCTTCTCTCTCTGCCCCTCCCCTGCTTGTGTGCTTGCGCACTCTCTGTCTCTCAAAAATAAACATTTAAAAAAATAGCATCTAGCATTTAGTAAGGTCTTGCTGTGTGCCAGTCCCGGTGCTCAGCACTTCACGCCACCCCTCACTGAGTCCTCACGGGCCTGTGGGCGGGGTGCTGTCGTTATCCCCATCTTGCCGGCGTACATTTGGGGCAAGTTAAACTGCTTGCCTGTTGTTCACATCAAGTAGATGATAGACTCCAAGTGTACGCTGCTGTCTCTGCCTACAGGGCCCAGGACCAGGAGGCAGTGGAGGCTGGAAGGGGGTCAGTCGGGGTGACTCCTCGTTTGATTATAGTTTCCCTTGAGGTAGTGATCCCTCAGGGCTTCGCGGTTTGGTGGGAAGAGCACTGACCTAAAGGAAACTCCAGTGCTGAGTTTTGCTCACCTTGTACTCATGACTTCATCATGTGAGCCCGTGTGGGAAGCTCGGACCTCCACGCTCTCACTCTGTGACTCTTCTGGAATAGAAAGGCTGGGTATTGGCATCTCTGCTTTTCAACTCTTTTGATCGCTGGTCTTACCAGGTTGCTGGCTATCTCTTCTCTGCTTCCTCCTCTCTGTGCCCCAGGGGCCAGCCGAAGACTCCCTCTCAGGTGGCTTCCTCTGTTTCAGTCTGCAGAGACCTGGCCCTTTCCTGCTACCCAGGCAGCCTTGCGCTGGGCTCACCCCACATGTGGCAGTGGTGCCCGCCGTTGTGGGACTATGTCATACGCCCCAGCCAGGAGCGAGCCCTTCGAGAACAGGGGTTGGGACACATGCTCTTTATTCCTTATGGTGTTTAACACATTGCTGATACCGGAAAACGTTTTTTGATTTTGAATTTCATTGTGGTCCTTCTCCTGTGTAACCTCGGGTCATCGCGAATGGGTCTTCCCTCTTGGCAACACCAGAGGGTCCCATGCCTGCCCTATCACACTGATTGATGGCTTAACAATTTCTATGTGGTTTGCTTAAGCCAAGGAGAAATCAGGACAACATCAGAAGCTACTATTGATTTTATCCTTACTTATTTTATTACATTATGAAGTGGACTGTGAAGACCCAAAATAAACTCTCTGCTTTATCACTTAGCATTTATAGAACATATATATTTTGCCCAGCATTGTTCACAGGAGACCAGGAGAAATGTAAGACCTTTCTAGAGTCCCAAACACTTAGCGCTCTATTTTGAGGAATACGCTGATGCTTATGAAATCACGAGGACAGGGTGATGTCATAAACCATGCGATGATGATCACAGCTGCTATAGATGTTGGGAGGCGGCAGATTGTTGTGGAATAAGCCGTCTCCACCCGAAGTATGTTCTCTGGAAGACAGATCCTACGAGATAGTCCTTAGATGGTCATCAATGGGAAATGCTCCATGTTCTATCCTGTTCTCAGATATTTGCAGTGTGTTATAGTGTGTTACAGGTTTGAAAAGTCTTCCAGTATAAAAACCTGCTGAATTTTATTTAACTCCTATTTCACGTAACTCTTACCAATAGCCCATGACATACGTACTTTGCTTGTCTTGGCAAACACTGAAGAGTAACAGAAGATTTGGATGGTTTCTCTGAGGACTTTTTTTTGGAGGAGATGGACTTGAGCTGGGTCCTAAACAGTATAGAAGGGAAGGAAATTGTATTCCAAGCAGGGGGACAACGTGACCTGTGACCCTGAAGTGGAAAAGATGTGGCTGGGTGAAGGGAACCAGGAGGGGAGGAGTGGGAGTTCAGTTAGGTAAGAAGACGGGGCCAGGTCCCGGAGGGCCTGGGACACCAGGCTGGGGAGCATAGCTTCTCTACGGCAGGAAGACAGAGCCTTGGTGGATTCCGGGTGATGATGTGATGGAGGAGAGGTTAAAGAAGGGGCACTTGTCTGTCCGGGATGATTGGTGGGAGGAGAGCGGGCCCAGGGTTGGCGCGACTGGCCGGTCTGGTCTGATTTGGAAGGACTACCAGGAAGGTAGGGGTGACTTTGGCCAGCCTTCTCTTGAGTCGCCCTCTCCTAATGCTGCCTCCCCTGGCATTCTCTCCTCAGGAAGCTCTGAGCATTGCCAAAATGCAGGTGGAAATGGGAGCCCAGGTGCTGGATATCAACATGGACGACGGGATGCTCGATGGGACAAGCGCCATGGCCAGATTTTGCAACTTCATTGCTTCCGAGCCCGACATTGCCAAGGTTGTACAGAATGTTTGTTCTCCAAGGGAGTTCACATGCCCTCACTCTGTCACTCATTTAACCGTGTCAGTTGTCCCATGGGTCCTTCCTTTCATGCACTGGTCTTCTGGTTTCCTACGATGGACACCCAACAGTTTCTGATCGTCAGTTCCTCCTTTAATGGCAGCCTTTTGCTATGAACCAGAGAGAGCTGTGACTTCAGCTCAGCTGTTTCCAAGGCTTCTGGAATTGCTCACAAGAATCGAGTGTCCTCTGAAGTCTGGACGGCCTCGGAACATGCTTCCCATGTCTCTGAAGGATACAGTTACCCACTTTTACCAAATCATTGGTTCCATTTCCAACACAGGGGAGCTTAGTTCTTCCTCACTGCAGGAAGAAGAGACCCATTTGGGCTTATCAAATTTACAAAACAAGATTAAATTGAAGTGTTCTATGTGAGCTTTCACATTTGTTCTTTAAAAGATAAAAGTTCATTGTTGTGTCCGGTTTTAAAAATATTTTTTAGATGGATTCTAAACTCTTGAAAAATTTTACTTTATTTTTCTACCATTGAATATGTGATGAGCAGTGGTTTGTGAAGTTCTTAAAAGGAACTTCCTAGTGCTTTGAGGGATGAGGCTGTCGGCTTTTCATTAGGCCCTCGGCAAACACTGAAGTTAGACGTCTTGTGGTAAGTAGTGAATTACGTCGGCCATCTTTCATTTGTGTCTTAAAACTCCTCAGTAAAAAGCCCTGTCACTCCTCTGGGAGTAGTTATTTTGAGAACATAAGGTGCGGAGCAGCCAAAGGACTCCTTTGTCCATCAGAATGAGAGGGGGAACAGCTGTTTATCTGCTGAGGGGTGGGAAGAGGGCTCTGCCGGGGGTCGGAAGACTCTCCTCATGGCCCCAGGCAAGTCTGCTGACTGTCGACCCGAGTTTCTTTCCTCTGCTTTGTCTGACTCTCGAATTGTGAATTTGAGAGTGCCTCAACTATGACCAGCCTTATGTAACTGAAGGCCTCATGAATTAGTGTTCTGATCACTCCAGTAATTTTTGTCTCGATCTCTCCTGGTTTTGACCTCCTCCCAAAATTTATTTGAGACCAAATTATCAACAGCTGAAGTTGAGCATAAAAATGTGTGACTAGCGGGTTTTCACCAGCATACTGGGACACCAAACTCAGTCAGTGCTTTAGAACGTGGGCCTGGTATCATCACTGGTGCCTGACCCCTTTCCTAGCAAACCTGTCACTGCCAGCGTGGTAAGAGAGAGCAGAGTCGATGGCTCCTTGCTCCATCGTGCTCTTCTTTGGAAGTGTGGCCTATGGACGAGCTGACTGCCCTGGGAGCCTTCCCTGCCTTCTCCTGCCCCGCCCTGTCTTCGCCCTGGGCCGGGTGAGGGGTCCCAGAGACATGCTGCTCTCCTGCCCCCGCGTTACCCACACTTCATGGCACTGTGTGTCTATTCATTTATCTCTGTAAGCTCGGGAAGCCTGGGAGCCGCCGGCTCCGGCATTGCCCCCAAGTCTAGCACGGGGCCTAACGTGGGGGCCACCTTAGGCAATGGGGCTTAGATCAGCTGCCCTGTTTCAGTTCTTTGCTTGAATCTAGTCATGCTTTGAAACCCTTACTTATTTTTACTTTTCCTGGAACAGGGACATGAATGCACAGAGACGTTAAAAATGAACCTCTTCTCATCTGTGCATTCCAGTTTCATCGTTTATTTTAGTTATATGCATTTATTAAATATTATATATTTTCCTTTGTAATAGTAAAACTCTTTTTATCCTTCCATCCCCAGTCAGGAAGTTGATTTCTTCTTTCTTCTTTCTTTCTTTTTTTTTTTTTTTTGTAAGTTTTTAATGTTTATTTGTTTTTGAGAGAGAGAGAGTGTGAGCAGGGGAGGGGGCAGAGAGAGAGGGAGACACAGAATCTAAAGCAGGCTCCAGGCTTTGAACCTGACGTGGGGCTCGAACTCACGTTCTGTGAGATCATGACCTGAGGCAAAGTTGGACACTTACCTGATTGAGCCAACCAGGCACCCCAGGAACTTGATTTTCTAAAGGAGGATTGACTTTGAATAACTTGATTGGAGGGCTGTTCCCAAGGGTGTACAAGGCTGAGTATTAACCCCAGAGTCAGATCAGGGATGTCTGAATCCCATTGGAGGTTTAGTTTAGGCACTCGAAAGTGTAATCTGGGAATGCAGCTGGTGAGCTGGCCTCAGTGGTTTCATTCTGGTGATTAGCTGTGATCTTTGATTTATAAATTTATAAATTTCTGGCTCATACATGGGGTGTCTTGTAAGACTGGAATTACTCCCAAGTACTTTGGGCTTTAAGAACAAGTACCTTAAAATCCTCTTTCTGCCACACTACTGTTATTTGTTTGTTGTTCCCCTAAATAAGGAATAAGGAATATTTGGGAGCCCTTGAGTGGGATTTTGTAATGACATGTAATTTTTCTGTCATTTTTCTTGCCCTTCTGATCTCAGGTGCCCTTGTGCATTGACTCCTCCAACTTTGCTGTGATCGAAGCCGGGCTGAAATGCTGCCAAGGGAAGTGCATTGTCAACAGCATTAGTCTGAAGGAGGGTGAGGGCGACTTCCTGGAGAAGGCTGGAAAGATTAAGAAGTTTGGAGCTGCGGTGGTGGTCATGGCGTTCGACGAAGAAGGGCAGGTGAGTGGGTTCTTTTGACTGAGCTCCGTCGCGTTACACGGGCTAGACGGAGCAGCGGAAGAGAACCGAGTCCAGAACACTGTAAATACCACGTGTGCACATGTGGATACACACACGTGCACGTCATACACGTGCACACTCGTCACTATAAATATGACCATTTGATGTATTATGAAGTCTTCGTATCCGTTGAGAAAGGTATTATTCAGTAAATGCTGTTTTCTGTGCGTTTGGAAGAAAATGAAGTAGAGCCCTGTTTCCCACCGTGTCCTGAAATACGGCCTCTGTCAGTCAACGACCTCAACGGGAAAAACGAAATTCTGAAGAATATATGGGCAAATACCCATCTAAACTTGGGAAGCCAAAGGAAGATTAATAGAGCTATCCACCTGAAAATGTTTGCCTTCCTGGGGCGAAGGACACGGCACCGTCCGCAACATGAGTCGTAGCACCGGGTTAACATCCCCAGCGTGCACGGTTCTGTAACTTGGGAAATAAAACCCCCAAATCAAGCCAAGAGAAGTCTAGACAAAGGCAATGAATAAGCAGTTTATAGAAAAAGAAAAGCAAATAGCAAATAAATCTAGGAGAAGATAACTGTACTTTGTAATGATTGAGGAAATACAAAATGAAGCATCACTGGAATATTTATTTCTTTCATCAAAGGGAGGCAATTAAAGATTGACAAATGGCTCCTCTCATCACGTCCCTGCCACGGCGTCAGGGAGGGGCGGTGGGAAGCTTCAAACACAGTGTTCAGTGGAGTGAAGGGTCTGCAGTGATGGTGTCGTATTGGTGCCTTATACCTCACGTGACTCTTACACAACCATTTTTGTGTCTCTCAATATTTTCCAAAAACAATGAAAAAAGAAAAACCTCCGTCCCTTAGCCCCCCCTCCCCTGCCCCCTGCCCTGCCGTCCTCCGGGGAATTTCGCAATAGGTCTATAAGTAAAGGTATGTGTTCACACTCCTCCCAGTGCTGTGGGAGCGCAAACTGGCGGGTAGTCCGCCAGTCCGTGAACAGGGGTGCTGCACCTCTACGTGCCTCACAGAGCACTGCGCCCCAGCTTACCAGGATGGGCTGGGGAGCCATGTCTACAGTGTATCAAGAAACCGGGAAAAAAGGCAGCATGATTCTGGTTTTATTTAGTAGAACAAGGCTGTATGGATAGACGTGTGTCTGTATAAGCAGAGAAAAAAAAATGCCAGGTAACTGGAGGGTAGGGATGGTTTCAGATCGGGACATACCGACTTCTTTATGTGATTGATGAGTAGTGGAATTCTATGTCCTTTCTCTTTCCTTTCTCTGCTTTTTGTAGTTTTAGAGTAAAATTGTTTTTAACTAAAGTGTTACTGTTTTTGTACAATAGATACTTTTTCATTAGGAGAAAAATTCAAATAATCCGGAAGTGTATAAAAGAGGTGATTTTAGTGATGGACATGTATTGGGCCTTGACTCTTACCAAGCAGGCACACTTCACACGTTAAATCAGCTTTTTGCCCCCACGTAGTAGTGTTTGGCACATTTTATTATTATTTTCGTGTTCCATGTGAGGAAACCAAAGCGCTTGGGTCCCTGTTGTCACACAGGTGGCTGGTGCTAGGATTTGAGCCCGGATCTGGTGTCCTTCGTCAGCATCTTTGCCAATGGCCGGGCAGAAGAGCCCAGGGGAAGGCTTTCCAGGGAAGAGTTGGCTGTTTTAGAAAAAGTGGCCTCAGAAAGCCCTCCTGAAGAGGAAACACATTCAAAACCTGAACAACACGAGAAAGCTTTGGGGCCATTTAGGAAAAGAGAATAAGTTCTTATGAATTAAACATTTAATGTAAGCGAGTTTACACCTACCATTCTGCAACCTTCCCCTGACTTGGCAGAATATCGGCACCTTCCTGTCTTGGTAAATATGAGTTTTAACCCCATCTCTCATGGTTGCCTTAGATTCCAATATTGTGTGTTTTCCTTAATCTGATATCGAATGACATTTCAGTTGTTTCTGATTTTTTAGTGAAAGGAACGTGGCTGGAGAATTCCCAAATTCATTCAGCTGTTTCCCCCGGGGAACACGTCCTCAGACGAGCTTGTTTGTAACCTGTGGACGCGTACTGTTAAGTCAGCCTTCTGCAAACTTGTTACCCAGCCCTCTCCCCCTGCCGGTCCAGTGTGCTGGGGCCTTCCGACATTATTTCTGTTTTTACCTTAGATGTCTGCGTAGGTAGTTATAGAGACAACTACCTCTGTGAGGTTTTTTCTAAAATCCAGAAGCCTCCAGCCCCCGAGCGGCTGCCGTGTCAGCTTTTTTATCTGACGCTCACAGCAGTTCCCCCCTCATCTTCAAATCCCAGTTTTCGCTATTATTTATTGCCTCTCTGTAGTGGGGATGGGTTTGGCATTGTTACTATCCTCTGTACCCCCACTTCACACATCTTTACTTGTATCCCCCCATCCTCCCAGTACGGTTAATTTTAGTCGTGACTATTTTCAGTGCTCACATCACTACGCAGCGTACAAGCCAGAGATGCTACAGTTCCTTTTCCTTTCCTGCACCCTGTTTGCTTTCCGTGGAATCAGTACTTTCCTTCTGCTTTGTTTCTCATACATGTTATTTTCAGAATACCTTCTAGTTGTGTAAATTTCCAGTATCCAGTGTATCCAAACACGGTCAGGAGATGGGCATTTAAATTTCTTAAGGAATTCTCTCTCCAGGTCTTCTGACACAATCTCGGAAGGTCGTAGGCTGCCTGACAGCTGGCCCTGCGAAGCGCCCCTCGCTGTCCTGCTGTGGATGCCTCTTACTCCTCTCCTAGGTTTTTAGATCTCATAATTGCCTCATTCTTTTTTTTTTTTTTTCATTAATTTTTTTTTTTAATGTTTGAGAGAGAGAAAGTGTGAGGAGGGGGTAGACAGAGAGGGAGACGCTGATTCTGAAGCAGGCTCCAGGCTCTGAGCTGTCAGCGCAGAGCCCGACATGGGCTCTGAACTCACCAACCATGAGATCATGACCTGAGCCGAAGTCGGATGCTCAACCGACTGAGCCGCCCAGGTGCCCTGCCTCATTCTTGGCTCGAGCTCTCCTGTGGTGGAGTTCATCCTCTGGCAGCTTCCTGACAAAGAAAACATGGTGGTAAATTTTCTTAAACCTCACATATCTGAAAGCAACTTTTACACTTAATCAACATTTGGATGCAGGTATAGGATACAGGCTTGAAATTCTTGTCGCTTTGCTTTGAAAGCAGGTTTTCTAGTTTCCACTAGTGCTTCTCTGAGCCTTGGTTCTTTTTTTGTGAAACCTGTTTATTTTCCTACTTTCTGGATGCTTGCTGGACCTTCTCTGTCCATGGTGTTCTGAAATCTCTTGAGGATGAGGCATCTGTCGTGGCAGGTGCTCAGTGGTCTCTTTCACTTGGGAAACCTGGGGCCACAGTCACAGCAAGTTTTCTTGAATGGTTTTGTCTTCTCTTTTGGCACGTTTGGTATTCAGTTATTGCGTGTTTTGGAAAGATTGCCTAATTTTCTTTTCTTTCCTTTCCTGTTTTTCCAGCTCTAACATTTTGCTGTGCTCAGTGTGAGATTTCTACACCTGCATTTATTCTCCAGACTCTCTATCGAGTCTTACTTATAGGAGCTCTTTTTCTTTTTGTTATCTAAGTGTTCTTCAAAAAAATTGGCGTAGAAATCTGTTATTAGTTGGTGGAGGCAGATACCGGCTTTAATTCTTTCAAATGTATTTTGAGTCCCTAGTGTGCGCCAGACCCTGGGGAGACAGCAGGGAATAAAACCTAATCCCTGTCCTCATGTGATGTATATTTTTAGGGAGCAGAGGGAGTAAGAGATAAAAACATGGGTCACACACCGTCCAACATAAACACATTGGAATACAGTACTTGGGAATAATTTGTACGTAGGTGGGATTTAAAGCAGGGTGACCGTGTCTCCGAAGGAATGACTGTAGAGCAGAGGTCCCAGGACCAAGCGCATCCTGGAGCTTCAGTGCTCAGGGCTGGGGAGAAAAGGGAACCCCATGAGAAGAATTCGAGGAGCAGCAGCCCGCTTGGTAGGAGAGGAACAGAAGACGGGTTCACTGGGAAGCCCGGCAAAGAACAAGCAAGAAGGGCGTGATGAGCTATTGTGAAGAGCTGTGGTTAGATCAAGTAGGACGAGACAAAGCATTCATCACTAGATTTAGAACTGGGGTAGTTGATGATCTTGCTGTACTGTTTCCAAGGAGATGAAAGCTTAATTGGAGTGGGTTCAAGAGAGAATAGGAGAATTGGAGGCAGCAGGTGTAAACAACCTTTTTTGAAGAGTTTTGCTTTATTTAAAGGGGTGCAGAGGAAAAGTGTGGAAACCAGAGATGGGTAGGAGGTTAAGAAGGGGAGTGTGTGTGTGTGTGTGTGTGTGTGTGTGTAGACGGATGATGTGACGATATGTATTTGCACGCCAGTGGGATTGATCTGGTGAAGAAGGAGGGAGGAATTTACGCACCAGGGAAAGGGGGTGTTTGCTAGGTCCCTGACCTCGTAAGTGGGGAGGGCCAGCAACAGAGTGCAGGTGGAAGGGGCGGCAGTTCGCTCGCACTGAGGGAGCAAAGGCGGAGTTGGAAGCGGGTGGCTGTAGAGGCGAGCTGGGCGGTGTGCTGGGGGGAGGCTGTGACTGCTGCTGTTTGCTCAGCGAAGTCGGCAGCAAGGTCAGCTCAGAATGGGAATGCGGCAGTGTCGTGTGCTTTGCGTGTCTGTGTGCTTAGCCAGGGGTGTGAGGCAGAAACCCTCCATGGAGAAGGAGTCTCTGCCGGTGCTTTTAAAAAACACACACACCCCTGGGCTCCACCCCGGGGTGAGACCTGGCTTTAGAAAATTTTTTAAAAATTTTAAATTCCAGTGTAGTTAGGATACAGTGTTACATTAGTTTTAGGTGTACAAGGTAGTGATTCAGCAATTCCAGGTGTTACATTAGTTTTAGGTGTACAAGGTAGTGATTCAGCAATTCCGCACGCCACCCTGTGCGCCTCACATCAAGGGCCCTCCTTAATCCCATCACCTATTTCACCCGTTTCCCCACCCACCTCCCTTCTGGTGACCATCAGTGGGTTCTCTGTAGTTAATAACAGTCTGTTTCCTGACTTGCCTCTCCCCCTCTTGTTTCCTTGGCTTATTTGTTTTGTTTCTTAAATCTGGCTTCAGGAATTTTCAAGCCATACAGGTGATGTATACTTTGATTGAGCAACCACCTGGGGTAGCTGTCCTCCCATTTTAAAGTGAGTCAAGGTCAAATGGCTAGGACATCCCGGAGCCGAGTTCGGATCCCTGGTCTGCCAGTTTGAAGACTGATGCATGTGTCCGAGTCCCGCGTGGTCCCCGTGCCTGGTTTGTTTGCATTGCATAGCGTTTGATCTGGCCTGAGAAATTTCCCATTTAGATTTGAATGTGACTACAAGTAAAAAGCAAGTGTAGGGAAAGAATTTTTTTAACCTGCTAGTTATGAAAGAATGCAAGTTAGAGCAGTATTAAAGTAATGTTTTATCTGTACTAAGTCAGTAAAAGCAAACTTAAAAATGATCAAAGCCTGTGCTGGTACAGCAGTAGTAAACAGAAAGCCTTATTCATTCTGGAGGGTAGCATCAGCTGGGACGATCCTTTTGAAAGGCACCATAAGACCTGCCAAGAGATAAAAATGTTCATACCCTTTGAGCTAATGATCTCATTTCTGGGAAATTATCCCAATAAAAGAATTCAGCAGCCTAAGAACACTATATATATATGCAAAGATTTTTCACCAGCTTTATTGAAGAAAAAAACACCTAAATGCCCAACTGGAGAGAAATTTTTAACTTAGATTACACCATTCTGTTGGGATATTATTCAGAGTATTCAAATATTAATTATGAAGATTATTGAGCAGAGTGACAGTGCTTATATAATGTAAATAAAAAACATAAAACCAAAAGTTATTTAGAGACTGTATACATGACTACGTAAAAACTACATTTAATAAAGTTCAGAAGAAAATGCTGTAAAGGAAAATAATTGTTACTATAAGGCAGTAGAACTAATGATTTTTTGAATATTGTTTTCCCTTTTTAAAAATAATTTTTCTGTATGGTTATAGACATGTGTTCCGTGAAAAATCACAAGAAATTATAAAGAGCAAAACAAATTCACATATATGCAGAGCTCAGAAGCCAACAGTACAGATATTTTGGTTATTCTAAAGGCATGTCTTCTGTCATTGAATTCTCCTTGCGCTCTTGGAGGTAACAGTGAAGAACCAAGATTCGCTTTGCTCTAATGACATAGTTGCTTCTAAGGAGAAAGCCGCTCTCTTAAATGTTTGTTTTTGAGAGAGAGAGAGAGCAAGCGGGGGAGGGGCACAGAAAGGGGGAGACAGAATCCCAAACAGGCTCTGCACCGTCAGCGCAGAGCCCGATGCAGGGCTCAAACCCCCGAGATCATGACCTGAGCTGAAATCAAGAGTTGTCGCTTAACTGACTGAGCCACCCAGGTGCCCCGAAAGCCGCTCTCTTAAATGGAAAACCAGTGTTGGAACTGAACAGAGCAGAGAACTCACACCTGCTTTTGTTGCAGTGTCTGGCTGCCATCTTTGGTTTATGTTTGTGATTCATGTTGCCCTGAAAACCGCCAGGTCAAGGCCAGACGTGGCTGAGGGGGCTATGGCCCTGAGACTTCTGGAGTAACGGACAGATAAGGCAGATAAGGAAGCGATTCTGTGTCTTTTGTTGATGTTAGTAGTTTTGATCGCCTGTTATTTTAATTCCTTTATCGTTGAAATTTCTATGGGAAAATAACTTTTTTACTTCTCCTAGATTTATTTTTCCTTTTCTAATTGAAATAATTATTTTGATAGGAATATTTTTGATAATGTGAGATTTCTTAGAAATATAATTATCACCTAAGAGAATGGGCTTATATCATTTTTGTTTGTATGTGTGCAAACCATTTAAAAGGATCAGAATCCTATAAATGCATTCATTATATTCACATTTTTCTGTGTTAAATGATTTGAAAGTAATTTTCCAACTTATGGAGAAATAAGGCCCCGTTGGGATACTGACTAAAATTTAACCCTAGTGTAGAAAATAAGGATATCTTAGCAATATTCAGAGTTCTCATTAGGAGCATAGTGCGGCTTTCCAGTTATTATTAATAGGTTTTATGGTTTTTCTTAAATAAATAGATAATCTCGGGAACATTCTTGGTGTTTTGTGTTACTATGTTGTGATTGGCTTATTTTTCCTTTTGTAAATATTTCTTAGTAGTGATCTTTTAGATTTTTATTTCATGACAGCCTCTCTGTTGAATTTAGATAGATTGATACCGTTTCACAGTTGAATATCTTGTATTTTCCAGGAAGCTATGCATCATGGTATCATAAATGGTTTCAGGGAACAGAAGTAATAGTTCTTAGTTTTCCTTTTTTTTTTAAATCTTGCTGAAGGTAGTAGACCTTCGCCTAGGAGATGATTCTCGCGTTTTCTCCTCTGACCCTCTCTGAGCTATGTTAACATCTGATGTGGATTTCCGCATTTCGGAGGCCTCCTATTCAGTGGCTGTGGAGAGGTTACCGCTGCCCAGTTAAGCTTACGCGATTGGGTATTTCTGTTCTTGGGCCTTTCCTTCTCAGGTGGATTACAAATCTAAAGTGCTTTGCAAGAAAGAGACTTTTCCAGATTGCCTTTGGAGGCGGGAGTTCATGACAGGGAGGTGAGGAACAGAGGCCTCCACGCCACTCTTGGTCCCCAGACCTCCGCGGAGCCTGGGGTGCTCATTACTTCACAGGAGTGACAGCACAGCACACAGCTGGCGTGCCTCCTCAGCTCCGGTTCCCGGCTTCGCAGTGTGCGTCTGGCTTGCTTCTTTGTGACAGAGAAGGTTTGAATGGGGTCGCTTGCCCCCGTTAAGAAATGGCGCTGCTTCTCCCAGGACTTAGTGTTGGCCTCGCGGAGCAGGGTTTTTCAGCACACAGCCTCTATCTGTGGTTTCTGGAGAAAAAGCCATGGGCAGGCATGGGATCATGAGGACGACCACACAAAATGAGTCTGGTCTCTGGTTTCCTCATCTGCTGTGTCCCTGGTGGTCACAGCTGAGACCCTGTCCTCCTCTCTAGGTTAGAACATACCGTGGAGATTGCCTCTGGGTCTCGTGTCGCTGTCTCACGTCTCGTCCGTTTCCTCCTCAAAGTCTTGAGTCCCTGGCATCCACATTCTCTGCCTTGAGCACGAGCTGTGCCAGGGGCCCAACCTCCCCTCCTTCAGGTGAGGAGTGAGGCAGGGGGCACTCCAGGTTGGCCTTGCATTTCCAGCGACCCCAGCTCACTCCTCCACCGTGGGCAGGGTCTCCACTGTCTTCACCCCTGGCCTTCACTTCTGCCCTCGCGATGCTGGGTTTCCTAACACCTGCCCTCGCCTGCCTACGTCCATACGTTTGCCACTGTGCGGAATCCACTCAGAAGGTTTCTGAACTAAGCCCACGCCCTCCCCGGTTTTGGAAAGCCAGAGTGTTTTCCCTTGTAAACTTCCTTCCTTTAGGTTTCTTCCTTCTGATTTGTCAGTGCCCTGCTAATGGTGGCACCGATGTCCGTATCACTTCCGGTTTGGATTTCGTAGCAGCGGGATGGGCCTCCTGCTCATTCTTCACTAAAGCTTCTGCCTACTGATGGCTGTCCAGCTTTCTGCAGCTCAAGAGTAAATTGGATAAATGGCCAGATCATAAAAGGCATTTATTCCTTCCTTCTTGACCCTGAGATTTGTGGACTCATTCCTGAGGTTTTCCCATAGCTTGACCTGAGACGGTGCCACTTCACCAATCCAGGACCCCAGCCTGGCTGTGCGGGAGAATCACTAGGGGCTCCTAAAGATTCCGTTGCTTAAGCCTCTTCTCAAGGTCCTGATCTAACCAGTCTAAGGGGAGGTCCAGGTACTAGAAAAGGAACTTGGAGTCCTCCAGGTGATAGTGTGCGGCCAGGGTGGAGAGCCCTTGCAAACAGAGGGAGGCTCGCATTTGTTCTTTTCCTGGACCTCTCTTCTGAATCTGTGAGATCCTCCGGCATGACTGCGGCTTGCTAGCGTGCTCATCTCCTAACCCGGGCTGAGGAACATGACAGAGAAAATCCTGGCCAATCTAAAACGATAGGACCTGCTCCTGGCAAAGGTCTGCACACCGAGACTCTGTTTCATCCTGAGATTCATTTGTTTATTCAATGGCCAGGAGTTGAGTGTCTGTTAAGGTGACGGCGCTATTCCAGGCGCTACAAGAGCAGTTGGACGAGAACATATTCTTACGGGGCTGAAGTTGGTGATTCTGTTCTGGCCCGAAAACCGAATTCCCGTCTTGTGAGGACCCTCCTGCTTGTTCTGTGTGCAGCGCTTCCTTCTGGCACATGGCTGGGCTTCCCTGCTCGCCTGCACGTAATCCCCTCAGCCTGCCACGTTCAGCCACGTGCCACTCGTGGTTTAGAGAAATGAGCAGGACCTGGATTTCTTGACCTACCAACCAAACTAGGCTGTCAGAAACACTGGCAGTGCTGGTAGCCCCAGGCACCTGGGCCTTCTCTCTTAGGAGCCTTGTCTGGGCCATGAACCTAGAAGCTAGAACCCTTATTTGACTCACCAGTGAAGGGTGAACCAAAGTCCAAGAGTAAGGGCAGCCCTGGGTGTCCTGCTCCTAACTACTTTCTCCTGGGCCTACATCTTGGCCTTAACCTTGTCACTCTAACTGAAGGGGTAAGTAAGTTGTTGACGAAATTCAATTAGGAAGAAGAGAGCTTGCCACCTTCCCTAAAGTCTGGAGTGGTGGGGCCACAGAGCCCACTTGTGTCTCCCTTTCCCTTGACCCCTTGGTCCTGCTGAGTCATGGGGGCACTGCCCCAGCTGAGGTGAAATCTAACTCCACCAGCTACAGGAAGCAGGGAGAGATTGGAGATCACAGGGAACAGTTGAAAGAATACCAAAGGAAGTAAGCTATTGAAAGCCTAGATCTAAGGGTGAGTTCTTTGTGTAATTCCCCCACCATGCCTTTTCTGGGGGAGGGGGGCTCCCTAAATACCTTCCTCTGTGTGCTTGCCTGGAGAGCTGGCTCTCTGGAGGTCAGACATGTGTGTGATCAGGACCGGATTCTTGAACACACTTTGCCCTCCCTCAAAGTAGCTTGTAGACTCAACGCATAGCTCAGTGGTGTTGGCCATCTTCAGCTCAGTGGTGTTGCACATCTGTTCAGAATTGTGTGGGGCATATTTTTTTGGAATGTCATGATAGCAAGAGTTCAGTTTTTCTTCTGAGCAGATTTGATTTTTTATACAAGAAATCGCTCGGGGCACCTGGGTGACTCGTTGGTTGAACGTCCGACTCTTGGTTTTGGCTCAGGTCATGATCTCACTGCTTGTGGATTTGAGCCCTGCCTTGGGCTCTGTGTTGAAAGTGCAGAGCCTGCTTGGGATTCTCTTCCTCTCTCTGCCCCTCCCCCGCTCTCGCGATCTCTCAAAAAAACCCAAATAGTTAAAAAAATTAAAAACCACTCAGAATGTCATTTGTTGGATAAGCCCTGTGTCGAGTCTGTAAATTTGGTCTGAAGATAGTGAGTCTCCATCACAGAGTTCAGAAGGGCCTTGAGTCAAAGCAGTGTTAATCCGGTAAACAATATCGAGCACTCTAGGCGCCGGCACAGGGGATACAGCAAGGCTGGCGTTCTGGCTCAACGAGTTAATAATAAATAATAAAACAGATAAGAACAGTAAGTTGCCAAATAAATACAGTTCTTAGAAAGAGATGCCTCGAAGGAGATGGGGGAAACAGGCGGGGTGGCAGAGGGGCCAGTGAGGAAGGCCTAACTGGAAAGAGCTGTGTGGACAGAGACGCGGGAGACATGAAGCACACAGCCACGTCCCCGGGTGTCCCCGGCAGCAGTGAATTTCGCTCTAATGTAGGAAGTTTGGCAGGTGTCCAGACTGTCAGAGGAGCAGGGGCAAGAGTAGAGTAGTCGAGGGGCAATCGGTGGGAAATAGACCTGGAGATGTGGGCCCTGGCTATCAGGGTGGAGGGGCAGCAGCTGGGATGCTGCGTCTTACTGGAGTCCATTCCTAGCTTTCTAGTGTCCCCGTCTGAGGAGTAATACGGATTTTGTTTACATTTATGACATAAGGCACACGTTACTTAGCCAGCGTATGGGGGGTTGGGAAGAAGGTGGGGATCCTTGGGTCTTTGTAGAATATTGGAGCAGGAAATTGCAAGAAACCTTCGGTAGTGTTGCCTGGGTCATGAGTTAAGGTGCTGCAAGCAGATCAAGACAGGAGGGACGCCGGCTCATTAATTTGTTCCTCAGTAGCGCTTGAGTTTTTACCACGTGTGTGCATTTTTAAAGAAGCCTAGTTATTAATATCCCGCGTGCGTGTGTAAGGTTCGATTTTCATGGATGCAGCGTAGCTATTGTGCTGACGACAGTCTGTAAAACCCAAGGTACTCAAGTGCCTTTGACAAGTGAAATGTGCTTCTGTTTCGTAGATAACACTTCATTTTCCTGTCTCAGATTACGTCTTTTCCTCCTTTCCCCAGGCGACAGAAACGGACGACAAAATCCGAGTGTGCATCCGGGCCTACCATCTACTTGTGAAAAAGCTGGGCTTTAATCCAAATGACATCATCTTCGACCCTAACATCCTCACCATTGGTACTGGGATGGAAGAACACAACTTGTACGCTGTTAATTTTATCCACGCAACAAAAATCATTAAAGTAAGTATGGATGCTTTCTCTTTTCTACCCGAGACATCGCTCACATTTGTCGCACGGCTCCAGTGACTAGTGTGAGCTACATATCTGTTTATTGGCTGGGAGTGTCGGCATTTTACTCTTAGGTAGTAAATTGGTTTTTGGAAATTTAGGGGCCTTTATTATTCTTCACTTAAGTGTTTTACACTATGGAGTGTAACATACATACTAGAGAAAATATATAAACAATACAGAGTGTAATAAATAGGAAGCACATAGTAGCTTTCACTTAGGTCATGAAATAGATCACGCCTGCTGCTCCCATGACTCTCTATCGGATTATGCTCTCGTTCTGAATTTTATGATGTAACCATCATCCTGCACTTTATGATACCACTTTGTTGCTTTTCTTTAGAATTTTATCGCTTACGTACAGTCCGAATTATCCACGGGTTTTGTATTTGCAAATTCACCTACTTGCTAAAATTTATTCGTGACTCCCAGATCGGTACTCATGGTACCTTTACAGACATTCATGGACATGCCCGTGTGCAGGGAGGTGAAAAATTCAAGCGGCCCCACCTACGTTCCCAAGCGAGCGCTGCGAGGCCGTGCCGTGCTGCCGTTCTCAGCTCTCCTCCCGCGAACAAGTGTCCTCTCACGGTCTATGTTTAAGTGCCATGTTTTTCACATTTTTGAGCATTTTCTTGGTACTTTATTTCCCTATGTAAATGGCCCCCAAGTATAGCGCTGCTGTGCTGCCTAATGTTCCTGGGTGTGGGAAGGCTGTGACGTGCCTTCCAGAGAAAATACTTGGATTAGATAAGCCGTGTTGAGATGTGAGTGTTGGCTGTGAGCTCAGCGCTAGTGAATCAATAGTATACGTTCAACAAGGTATCTTTACACAGAAATACACGTAACGCAAGTTTATATATTGACGAGTAGATGAAAATGTGTGACTAGAGGTTCACGGGAATGGAACTCTACTGTTCCCTAGGAGCACCGGCTCCAGTATCCCCCGATTCATTGTTCACGGAGACTTTAATGGAACAAAACTACCACAAATAGTCAACTATGTACACAGTGCTTTGCCTAGTTTTGAGCTTAATATAAATAGAATCCTGGGGCCCCTGGGTGGCTCAGTCAGTTAAGCGTCCGACTCTTGATTTCAGCTCAGGTCATGATCCCATAGTGCGTGGGATTGAGCCCCGTGTCAGGCTCCGTGCTGACAGCACAGGGCCTGCTTGGAATTCTCTCTCTCTCTCTCTCTGTCTTTCTCCTGTTCGTGCATGTGCTATCTCTCAAAGAACAAATAAACTTTAAATAGAATCTTAAGCCTTTTATACCTCTTTTCCTTACCCAAACTTACTTGAAAGATTTATCTATGTTGTTGTAGTTATACTCTGTTCCTTTTTATTGATGTATAATATTTTATGGTGTAACTATTCCACAGTCAACTGTTCTGCTGTTGGCAGACATTTGGTTTGTATCCAGGTTTTGGGCCATGTGAGCAGGGCTGCTTGAACTTCTTGTGCGTGTAACTTGGGGGCACGTGCATGACTTTGTTTACAGCATACTCCCAGAAGTGGGGTGGTTGGGTCACGGCAGTAGACAAGGCAACCTGCCTCCCGAAATGCTTGAGCTGGTCTGTGCTTTAACCGACACAAGGAGGAGTTCCTGTTGTTCCCCATGCATGCTCATGCTCGAGGTTGTCATCAGGTGTGCTGGGACCCTCACTTTCATTTTGTCCTGGTGTCTGTAGCCACGTTTGCGGTGAACCAGGCAGTTGGTTCATTTAGGCTACAGAAGATTTTTTTTTTTTTAATGTTTATTTATGCTTGAGGAAGAGAGAGAGAGATAGAATGTGAGTGGGAGAGGGGCAGAGAGAGAGGGAGACACAGAATGTGAAGCGGGCTCCAGGCTCTGAGCCATCAGCACAGAGCCCGACGCGGGGCTTGAACTCACGAGCCGCAAGATCATGACCTGAGCTGAAGTCAGATGCTCAACCGACTGAGCCACCCAGGCGCCCCTACAGAAGCTTTTGAGTGGATGACGGACTACTCTCTGTCCCTCTCTGTGTTTTCTGTCTCTGTTTCTTTCTTTTCCTCTTATTCATTCAGCAGGTATTTTCTGGCACACTCACTGTGTCCCGTGGCCCCATTAGGCTCCCTGTAGAGATGAAGTGGATAAACAGAATCTTTTCTTTTCCCTTAGGGGATTGGAGTTAGTAGGAGACGTGGCCTATGAAGCGCTCTGCGCTGCTGTGGTCGGGCAAGGTCTAGTCTGCGTCCTGCTCCAAGAGGCTCTGAATTACTTTGAGCTTCGTGTGTGTTGCTCTCCGCTGTTTTATACATATAGTTTAAGGGATGTGATTGCTACTTTTGGCAAAATAGGGACATATTTCACATTTTACACTTTTTCCTAGGAAAAATTACCTGGAGCCAGGGTAAGCGGAGGTCTTTCCAACTTGTCCTTCTCTTTCCGTGGGATGGAAGCCATTCGAGAGGCAATGCATGGGGTCTTCCTTTATCATGCGATCAAGGTACAGTATGGCACCCGTTAGCCCTCTGTTTGCCCTCGGAACTGGCTTTTACTCAGGGCAGGGGTTCGCAGACTTTGGGACGGACTCTGGCCTGCCGCCACTCCTGGGAATAATGTTTTATCCGTGTTTTATACATCGTCTGTGGTTGCTTTCATGGTACAGTGGCAGAGCTGCATAGTCGTGACAGAGACCGCGACCTCAAGTATTTTCTACAGGAAACGTTTGCTGACGTCTGACTTAGAGTATCCCTGGAAACGCTCATTTTTTCCCCTTTGTATTGCCCTTAGTTTGGCATGGACATGGGGATAGTGAATGCCGGAAACCTCCCCGTCTACGATGACATCCATAAGGAGCTTCTCCAGCTCTGCGAAGATCTCATCTGGAATAAAGACCCTGAGGCCACTGAGAAGCTCTTACGCTATGCGCAGGTAGAGAGAAAAGTGTTCTGACTGATGGCTTTTCCTGTCTTTGAACTCTTGTCACTCTACAGTTATTAGACCTTCATCACAGAGAAGCAGCAAGTGTCTAATCCTGTCTTTGGATCACTGAATTTCTGCAGAGGGTTCCAGAGAAGGTGTTTTAGTTAAGGGTAAGGAAGCAGAAGTAGGCTATACCCAGGCTGCCTCAGTGTTCTGAATTTAGGCTTCTGTACCTTTATTTTAAAATGTAAAATTAGGGGCGCCTGGGTGGCTCAGTAAGTTGAGCATCCAGCTACTTTGGCTCAGGTCATGATCCCAGGGTCGTGGGATCGAGCCTTGTGTCAGGCTCTGCACTGAGCGTGGATTGTGCTTGAGATCCTCCCCCCACCCCCTTCTCTTTCACTTTCCCTTTCCCTCTGCCCCCTCCCCTATTCGTGCTCTCTCTCTAAAAAAAAAAAACAATTTTTTAAAATTTTTTTAAAAATTAAAAAAATGATATATTTGCGAAAAAAATAAAAGGTAAAATTTTTTCTCATACTGAAGTAACATGTTAATTCTAGAGAATTGCAAAATAACATAAGCGAAAGAAGAAAATAAAAATGACTCAGAATCCTACTATCCAAAGTTAACCACTGTTGAGATTTTGTTTTAACCTAGTCGTGGTTTGGGATTTTTTTCAAAATGATTATGTACTCACAGATGCGTACACACACACACACACACACACGTACATTATTACAAAAACAGGCCTCCATTCTAGTTGTTTTTTGGTAACGTGTTTGTTCAGGAGTGTATTGGGAACGTGTTTCCATTTTATGAGGTGTTTTTCTTTCTCATAATTTAAATTAGCTATTTTGGATTTTCTTATGCGGCTGTCTCATTGCCTGGTTCCTGTTGTGATATGTTTACATCTGCGTGCCCGTTGATACTAGGGTCTGGTCCATCTGTGACAGGGTTCTGCACTTCAGGGCTTGTGGTCTGTTCACCTCGATCTGTAGACGTGAGAATAATGATGGTGAATCCGAAAATCAGTTGCTGTTTCCCTTACTATGTGTTGGGCAGTCCCGGGTACATGGGTGTTGCTTCCTACAGTTCAGTCTAGGGAAGATGAGATCTTTACCTCCAAAACACTTTTTCATTTATTTCCCACAACGAAGGCAGAGGAGGACGTTACTCTCACAAAGCACTTGGGAAGGTGGTGGAATGCCCTCGTGTTTTCCATGTTAAAGTCTGACTTTAACTCTGGCAGAGATGCTCACTTCTCCTCTTCCCTCGAAGAGCGAGTACTAAAGAGCTCTGGAGGAAGGCTAGGAAGGTTCGGGATTAACTGCCTCCTTGATTCATCAGCTCTGCAGGTGACAAGATTTAAAGTTCTGAAATTGCCGTAGGCTCAGCGAAGCTGATGGAGTTCAGACTCTGTGCCAGTGAACACATGCTCCTCCCCCGTTCCTTAAAAACATTCCTGATTTCTCTCGTGGGCCAAGGACAGGCTGTCTCAGGCCTCAATTATTGCAAATAGAATCAAGTTCTGCTTCTCAGCTCATTGCATAAGTGGCAGTCTCTAGACCCCGCTCCTTCCAGGACTGTTTCTGCTCATCTAGACAAAGCGCTCAGCCCTTTCATGGTCCTCAGACATCACGACCTGGGTGTGGAACGCTGTCCAGTTTTCTTCTTAGCCTGTCCTCCACCGACTGGGAGGACCCGTCATTAGTAACTTGGGGTTCTGGTGAAGCCAAAAGGGCATCTGAGCTTCTGTAATCATGAAGTTATACCAGAGTGTTCTTAACCCACACAGTGATGTGCTGTTTCAGTTTTTCCTCCACTTTCCAGATGAGCCAGCTCTCACGTAGGAAAGGTAGAACTCCTAATTTGTAAGACTGTCCTCATTTAAGGTTTTGTTGACTTTGTAGTTGATGTCAGTTATTCTTTTCCATCTGTGTTTTAGCGTTTGCTTACAAGTTTTTGTTTCTATGTATTGTGCTGAGCTGTGAAGAGGTTTTTGCCCCTGGGGCACAGCCAAATTGAGGGAAGTCTTAATAGCAATTGGAAGGGCTTAACAATCCATCGTTTAAGAAATTTCCTCCCTCTTAATGTAGCCACAAGGACTTATTACAAGCCATTGACCCCTCTGTCAAGTAGGCTGTTCTATCTTCAAGGTGACTTCTGTTACCATTAAGGGAATTAATAACCAAAACAGGTATGCTTTAATAAGTCCCAGGAGTTGCCAGCTCTGTAGTGATTTCTCAGGATGTACCGAGTGCAAACGGAGCATAAAAAGCAGTGATATTAAGAGGCAAGTAAAAGTTGAAGTTTTTTTTTCTTTATAAGAGGACGATTGTCTCTTTTTGTTATTAAATGCTGCAGTCTGCACCCAAGTCCCTGGGTGACACGTTATTGAAGAGGTGGAAAGCAGAAAACGTCTTCTCTCTGATCTTGCTAAACTCTCTAATCCTGCTTTGGGGGAGTTCATGGGTTTATTGAAAAATAATTCCTTTAATTGGGTGCAGACTGGCCTGTGATGAGTACATTTTGTTTGGTAATGAAAACTTCCAGATGTCATCATACCATATGATCTTCGTGGAGTTTCCCTACCAAGAGTACCCTAATAGAGGTCGTGACCCCTTTGGACTGGAAGGATCTCTGTTCTGAATACAGTTGTTCCTGAATGACTTTGGATTGTGAGACTATTCTTGATACTTCTCTGGGAAAAAAGTTAGGTGGGCCTTCACGTAGCCTTCAACTTCCTCATTGCCGTTGGAGGTCGCCGCCTTCTTTGTCTTCCTCTTGAGCAGTTTACTCCCCTTGATTCCAGAAACGAAGCACCAGTTACCACGAGGACCCTGTGACACAGAAGCTCCTCAGGAGTGGTAGCTACAGATACAAGGAGCAGCCGGATGGACAGGACAGCTGATTGGTCGCTTTGCTTGGTAGCTTTGTGTTTGCTGAACTTCCACAGCGTGTCTGGAGGCATTCCGTAGTCCCGTCGTGGTGAATGTCTTGTTGAGCGACTAGTTGGGAAGCAAGGTGGACTTCGCACGCCGTGCTGCGCTTCCGAAGTAGCCGCTCTTCAACGTATCTCTCGTCGAAGCACTGGTTTTCTGCAGCTTGTTCATCCGGTGGGGGAGTGTTCATTCCCCGCAGCCCCCAACGCTTTGGTGAAATCTTCATTGGCCTTCACCGGGTCCTCGTTGGCCACGGTCCGTAGTCACGTGCTGTGTGGACCCCTCCCCGCCATGTGGGTGCTGCACACTGTGGCGTCTCTGTGCACGCACCAGGGCCTTTCTCCAAGCGTGTTTGGAACACTGCCCTGTTTTCACTCCTCGAAGTCCACCCCGCAGGCAGGAATTGTCTGACGGCTCGCGGAGCAGATGGTGTGTTACATGTGTCAAGTGACGTGAATGTGAGCTTAGGAGGGCTTTTTCTTTTCTCTTTTTTCTTTCTGCGGTGCCACATGGCTCTGGTTTTGTGGGTTTGCCTTCATTCTGGCTGGACCCCGTGACTTCGTACGTCTCTGCCACACTTTCTGTATCTGTCTCTCCACCCGTGGACATTTAGGTTGCTTCCATGTCTCTTCCATGTCTGTGACTCAAGCTGCAAACTATTCTTTTTAAATCACCATCTTTAGTTTTTCCGATAGGGGAGGAAACGCTTGTGCCATCGTTACTCAGTGAGCACCCCAGCCCTGCAGTTCTGGGGTTCTCCTCTCTCTGCTTTCTCTCTGTCTTTGTGTTTGTCTCGTGTCCCTCCTGTTACCAGCACTGTAGTCCAGGCCTTTATCCTGGACTGTTAAAACCTCCTCCCCCTTCTGGGCTTCTCTTAAAAACACTGCTTCGTTATTCTGCAGTTTCAGAACTTTGAATTTTGTACTGCACCCCTACCCTTTGCCGCCACCCCACAGTTGCCTGTAAGGTTAAATCCAGGCTCCATCGCATGCATTGCTGGTGCTCTGTGACTTGGCCTCTGCTATCCTGCATAAACACTGCTGCAGAAAATCTGGTTTTGCTCGGCATTAAACCACTCAGCTAATATTTACTGAAGTCTTGTTCTGTGCTGTGTACTTCACTGAGCATGGAGGATCTAACTAGTAAGAGGGATGTGCCCCTGCAGAGCTCGCGGTTGAGTGAGACACACGGAAAGGCACAGTGCAGTCGTGATCCAGCACGGTGAGTGCGGGATGCTGTGAGAACGCACAGGAGGGACGCTGAGCCCGAAGGTGTACAGGTGGTCGGGGAAAGCCTCCCAGAGCCAAGGGTCAGGGGAGGCCTGGAAGCTAGACGGGAGCTGGCCGGACGAGGATTTGGTGTTGGAGTGCAGTGCTGGTGGTCCCCTCGGGGAGGGGCATTCGAATGCAGCGGGTGGGCTGGCCTGGTGGTAGGTGCTGAGTGACCGCGTGTCCGATGAATGGCTGCAGAGGCCCAGGGGCGAGAGAAATGACGGGAGCGTGAGGAGCTGCAGAGTTGGGGATAGCCGGGCTCGCGGGCGCGGCAGGAGGAGCAGCCGCGGGAGAAAGCCGGCAGGGCACGCTGCACGGCCCAGAGCAGAGCTTTGGAAAGCGGTCCTTGGCCTAGAAAGGGAATGTATCCTGGGAGGAACAGGACACCCACGGTGGATTTTTTCACGTGGGGATGGTTTGCGATTTGCATTTTGGACAGACCCCTCTGGTTCCAGTGCAGAAGGTGCACTGGGGACGGGGAGGGCACTGTGGGCTGCAGGACTGGCTCGTGGCTTGGACTATGGAGTGTGGAAGTGCGGTGGGGAGAAATTTTGAGGGCTCGGTGAGTGACCGCAGGAGAGGACGGGATGAATGTTCAAGAATGTAGGTAGAGTTTTGGTTTGGGGAAGCGATGCCACCAGTTGAGATGGAGAAACGGATGAGGCCGTGCAGTTCGCCTGACGAACCACAGCCTTTGCACTTTCTGTCCCTTTGCCGAATCTGTTTTCTTCGAAGTCTCTCTCCCACCGGGTGTGTGGTGACGACTCTTTCCTCAGAACTCCGGATCTGGTTTGTAGCACGTAGTTGTCTGGATCATCTCCTCATGCTGCCCCCGCACCGCTTTCTCCAGTGGCTCCCCCTCCGCCTCCTGACCATGTGGCGAGGTGTTGGAGAGCGTGGGCCCGCGTCCTGGATGCTGCCCGACTCGGCACATCACGGCCACTGTGCACATATTTGTGGGGAGCCATGCTCCTCGTGGAGGCCGTTGGAGGCCCAGCGCATGTGGGAACAGCTTCTCTTTCTGCCTGGCGATCGTTTGAAATTGCCATCTTTTAGGAAAGGAAGAACAGAGCCTCACTTTGTCCTTCTACCACAGGCTCAAATCCTAAAACACCTCTCCTTGTCTCCGTCCTTCCTTCCCTCACACATTAATTGAGATCTAGTTCATGCTGGACACTCACCTAGGCGCCAGCAGCGTAAAAGAAGAATAGCCATAGTTTTCTGCTGCTACACAACAGCGAGGGCCTGTCGTACCCACTCTCTGTCCTAATTTCAACTCAGACTCACGGCAAAGGAGGGAAGAAAGTCATCCAGACCGACGAGTGGAGGAATGGCCCCATTGAAGAGCGCCTCGAGTACGCCCTCGTGAAGGTGAGCTGCGGCAGCGCCGGGGAAGGCTGTGGTTGCTGGAGGGGAGATTCCCTAGACCACCCCTGAGTGCTTTTGACACCGTCCCCCCTTCAGCACACTTGGCGGTGTCTTAGAGATAGTTCTGGTTGTCACGCTAGGGGGTGGGAGGTGTTCTGGCATCCGGTGGCCAGGGCTGCTGTAAACCTCCTCTGGTGCACAGGACGGGCCTGGGTGATGGAATTATTCGGCCCAAAATGTTCGCAGTGCCAAGGTCGAGAAATGCTGTTCTGGACCAAGTTGCTGTCATTTGATCAATAAGCAAGTTCTGGATCTTCTGCTGATAATTTGAATTTCAGACAACCTAGTCTCTTGGCTTCAGTGTCCTCATTTGTGAGTCTGGAGAACTTCCGAGTTCTCTTTTTGGCTCTCGAATTTAACTTTCAACTTCTGGAAACTTTTTTGAGATTCACGTATTTCAGGTTGTGGAATCACTGAGCCACATCCAGGGGACCTTGAACTGGGGACACTGAGGATCCGGGCTTGATCAGTGAAAGCTGGATGAGTCAGCAGAGGCTTCGTGGGTTTGAATTTCGCCCAAGGGTCCTGCCCGTTGTCATTCCTCCCCAGCCCCATAACTTCGCAGTGACAAAACAGGCTGATTCCACAGGAGATCGTTAGTAGTGTATAATCTGCTAAACCACTAGGATACAAAGTGTATTTTATGATGAACTTAGACTTGACTTACTAGTATTCCTTCTCTCACTGGTGACTCACCTCTGCATACTTTCAGGGAGTGCTCACCTTCTATCAGTGATGCCAGCTGGGCACTTTACATGGGTTATTTCATGTAATCCTCAAAAATAACCACATGAGGCAGGTACTGTGTGACAGTTGAGGAAACCGAGGCTTGATAAATTGCTTAGATTAGTGATAGGAGCCAGGATTTGAACCCATGCAGTCTGATCCAAAACCTATATTTGTAAGCATTTCTATGATTCATTCTTTATTGGCTGTTTGGTCTTAGGCCGATTTTTCATGTGATTTTTATCCTTTTTTTTTTTTTAAATAGGGCATCGAAAAATATATTATTGAGGATACTGAAGAAGCCAGGTTAAACCAGGAAAAATACCCCCGGCCTCTGAATATAATTGAAGGGCCTCTCATGAACGGCATGAAAGTCGTCGGTGACCTTTTTGGAGCTGGAAAAATGTTCCTGCCTCAGGTTGGCCAAAAACAGGGGGTCGTTTTCACAGTTGAGAGAAAAAGAGTTTGTCTTTTAATAAATAGTAAGTTCAGGTAGATTTCTGAGGTTTGAATTTTGACAGGAGCTCGTGGGCACTGAGATCTGGCCATTCTTTCTGTAAAGGTATTTACGGGTCACGTCCGGAATGTCCATCTTCAGTGTCGACGTGCAGGTTAGAGGTCATCCGGACGTTCTCAGCTTTCTGAAGAGGCGGTGCCACGTCTTACTCCCGACACCTATCCGCTCTTCCTCCAAATTAAAATAAAACCCCAGCTTCGTGTAAAGTTAATAACGTTAGCATTTGATTTGACCCACCAGTATTCATCTTTAAGGATGCACTTAGGTTAGTGATAAACGTTAAGGTTTATGTTTGGAGAAAACCAGAACTCTTACTTTGATTTATAGGAGCCACTTACCGTATCAGTTAACAAACATCTGTGGGGCCATCGGGGTTGCAAGCCGTACAGAACAAGGCCTTGTTTTTGGTTTTTTAATTACTCATCCTGTGTTCAACTAAATGCCCACTTTCTTTCATAACATTCACCCTTTTTCTAGCAGCTTTTCTTGTTGTATAATTAACATACAGTGAAGGGCACGTTTGCAGAGGATACAGTGTGGAAAGTGTTAACATGTACGCGCCAGCGAAACTACCACCGCACTCGAGATGAGGACCGATTTCTTGTCCTGTCTCTTTCATCTCCTCCAGCGTGTGGCAGTTCCTCAGTCTTTGTTTTTCATGATATAGACTTATTTTTAACTTGGCGTTTTTGAGGTGACATATAGACATATAGACAAACTGCAAACATAGTTTGAAAATGCCTTATATATCCCTCCCCCAGCTTCCTCCCCGAATGTTAACGTTTTTCCTTGGCCCATGTGCAGTTAGCATTGGCGTAATGCTGTTAAATAAAGACCTTACTCAGATTTAACCAGTTTTTTTTTAATGTTTATTTATTTTTTGAGGTGGGGGTGAGAGCACGAGCAGGAGAGGGGCAGAGAGAGAGGGAGACACAGAATCTAAAGCAGGCTCCAGGCTCTGAGCTGTCAGCACAGAGCCTGAGACAGGGCTCGAACTCACGAGTCGTGAGATCATGACCTGAGCCGAAGTTGGACGCTTAACCAACTGAGCCGCTAGGCGCCCCAGATTTCACCAGTTTTCCCACGAGTGCTTTATTTTTATTTCAGGGTCCCACCTTGTTTTACCCTGGCCTCTCTAACAGCTCCCCAGTCTTTCCTTGTGACCTTGATTTTTGAAGAGTGCAGCGCAGTTTTTATGTAGTCTGCCCCTCGGTTTGGGTTTGTCTGATTTTTGGCAAGCATGAATAGGAGTGGTGCTGTGCCCTTCTCAGCCGATCGTATCAGGAGGCCCAGAATGTTGCTGTGTCTCATTCCTGGTCATATTAACCTTGATCATTTGGCTAATGGTGTCTGCTGGGTTTCTGCACTGAGAATTTACTTGGAGACTGTGCATGGTACTCCCACCTGTGAATTTTAGCATATGTTGATGAATTTTGTAAAAGGCCCCGTTCTTGCTTCAGCATAAGTCTTAATTATAAGTCAATTATGCTAGGGATCAAGACGAGAAGGGGCTCTGGTGGGAAAGGGGGCACAGAACTTGGAGAAGCAATGGGTGGCCTTCTACGACTCCAGTGTGGCTCACCAGAGGTCAAAGCTTGCATGCTTAATTTATGCTAAAGTTTCATGAGAGGCTGTTAGCAACCATTCAGGTGGTTTGGCAAAAGATGCCAGACTCTGTATTTCTCCTAGGTTATAAAGTCAGCTCGAGTCATGAAGAAGGCTGTGGGCCACCTCATTCCTTTCATGGAAAAAGAGAGAGAAGAAAATAAAATGCATGCTGGCACAGAAGAAGAAGAGGCAAGTCATTTTGTTCAGGCCGGTGGGCCCTGTGAGCAGTTGGCCTCGAAGACTGTTACTGGGTTGGGGTAGGGACCATGGGGCTTGGCCGTGCCTGTCATTGACGATAAAATAGACCAGTGATCTCTTTTACCAAGTATGAGAATACCCTGGGATTTTCCTCTGAATGTGGCTTGATGCATTTTTAGTATGAATGTAGGTTTTCAAACAGAGCCTGTGATTTCAAAACAAAACCAGTTTGTTCATCTGTTGACCATTTACAAAGCTCCTACTATGTGCCAGGTACTATACTAGACCCTGTAGCTGTAGAGATCGGTCCCTCCCCTTGAGGCAACCGAGTCTTGTTTGGCTTTGGAAAACCTCTTCACCAATTTGTCTCTGTATACTGGTAATGTCCTTGGCAGTGCTTCTGAATCCAATTTAATTCTTGTTGGCTGTACCACCAGAGTAAATCATTAAGCTTTGACCTTGTTTAGCTCCCTGAGAAGCTCAGCCAGCTTCAGAATCCTGAAATTGGTGTGGGTTTGTGAATGGCCCCGACAGACCTCCCACTTGCCTTACCTGCCTTTTTCTGTTCTTTTTTAAAATTACCTAATTAATTAACTGAGGGAGGGGTTGCTGGCAGAGCATAGGACAATGGTATTGAAGAGACCGAAGGTAATTAAATGCCCCGCACTGGGCCGTTGAGATGGTGGTTCAGATTCTGATGGGCTGTATGCGGTCCACCAGCTTCTCCCTCTGTCCTCCCCCCGCCTCCACTCCTTTCCTGCTCACAATAAATATTTCTCAGTGTTTTCGCAGTTAAAGATCTGTTGTTAAGCTATAGGACTGTGTTGTATTCGAACTTAAGCCGTTCTTCGAAGTGATGGAACCTGGCTTGAAGCTTCCTGAGCTCCCCTGCTAGGCAGGCTGGCTCTGAACTGCTCGGGGGCCCAGCTCTGTACCTGCAGAGCACGTGATGTGGGTTCTGGGTCTGTCTCTGAGGGTGTCTTCGTTGTGTTAAAGTGCTTTCTGTGCCGACACCTACCTGGCTCTAGAGACTTAAGTCGATCTGCGCTAAGTGACCGCAGCTTGGCTTTCTCCCCAGGACCCTTACCAGGGCACCATCGTGCTGGCCACCGTGAAGGGGGACGTGCACGACATAGGCAAGAACATAGTTGGCGTCGTCCTTGGCTGCAATAATTTCAGGTGAGGTAAGACCCGCCTCTCTCATCCCCTTTCTTATTTCAAATTAAAAGCATTTGCGGCCAAGATTCTGTATTGTTTGCGAGGGGTAGGGAACGGCTGTGGATGTTGGAGGTTATTTTTAACTTCTGTTTCCTGACTTTTTGCACTTTCTACATTGAACACTCCATTTCAAATGAAATAAATTAGTAAGTTTGTCATCTGTTAATCTGGTTGATAAGGACAAAAGAAACAGTGAAAACTATTCAAGCAGGGTCAGAACAACCAAGAGGCTTCTTGAGAATTGAAGCAAAATCTCTTGCTGATAATGTCTCTTTATAGTGGATAAATATTCAGCACTAAGTTATTTCCATGTGAGAGTTGATGACCTATAGTAAGTGTATGTTTTGCTCAGATTTCAACATTTTCTTTATGATCCAAAGGCTAATACAACTAATGCCTTCTCTGGTCCACGTCCAATCAACAGTCCCTTTGAGTCATGGACTTCCTTAGAGGAGAGCCAGCCCTGTGTCGCAGCCGTGGCCCCTCACGGGTCTCTCCGGCTGTCCCGTGACAGTTGTCCTTCTGGGTCCTCCCTGCTTACAACTTGGTTAGCCATCTCCGCATTCGAGGCCAATTTAATGCAACCAAGACGCACTCAGGAAGGCTGGAGGGGGAGGAACGGTGTCAGGATGGCACTCTTGCCTCTGTCTTCACAGGCACTTCTGTTTTCTGCCTTCTCACTGTCAGAGCTCTTAGCACGCTCTCCCCATCCTGCAAATGAGGAATATTGTTCTTGGGATGTATTTGTTCTTTTGTAAAAGCAAATGCGTTGGAGGCCGTTGTCATGAGATTTCAGCTCCAGGACAAGTATTGGGATGGGGGGTTTGCTTCCGGAAGTCTGGAAGATAGCTCTGCTCCGGTCTCACCTTCCAAGCCTGATGGCATTGGTTTCTGTTTGCATTCATCACAATTAGTCAGAATTGACTTCAGCTTATAAATGCTTATAGATCGTCTGCTATACACCACACATTGTACTAGAGACCCCAAAATTATTTAGTTAACTTTTCTCAAGAAACTCAAGAAATTTACTGTTTATGAGGCTAAATAGCTAGGTACCTATACAGTTGTGATCATGGTTGTCGAAAAAAAGCACCTTGTAGGTAAACTTCCTAAAGCAATTCTTGAGATATTATTGTCATGAGTTTATAATTTTTTTATTTTAAGAGAATGGGTAAGTAGCCAAGAGAATCTACTAGGAATGCTTTTTCCTACAGTTAAAGACATTTTAAGAGGCCAGGGAGAACTGTGGCATTTCTCCAGGGTGCTACTCTAGCTGAATGTCAACATTTGTGAAAGCCTGCTTATTAAACCGAGGCTTTCCTCCAGCACTTCCAGTTCCTCCGTCCTGGGCACGGAGGGTCTGCTCATCTTTGCTCATAAGTCTAACTGGAGAAACGTCTTCTGGTGAAGCTATAATTGTTCCTTTTACAAAAACATGAGTGAATGTGCAAACCTTTTCTATCACGACAGACACCCTTTAGGGTCTTGTGTCTCTTAACACGTGGACCCCTGGTCAGTTTAATTTTATGGTGTTGACTAGTAGGCAAGTGCCCCCCCCCATCTACCTTATATAGTTAAATGTTTACTTTTGCCGAGCCTCCGGGTTCTAGGCTGGACCTGGGCTGACCCACCCAGCTAGTGACTGAGTCTGGCAAACCATCCAGTACCAAATCCTGAGACAGCCTTCTAATTCCTGGCTCTTTGCCATTGGTGCAGAAAATATCATAAGGTGGTAAGGATTCTTTTCTTTCTGAAGGAAAAAGAAGGCAGGAGGACTAAAGAGGACAGTTCTGTCTAGACAGAGAACTTTTTTATGGGGATGATAGATTCTGTGATCTAGTAGAACATGTAAATCTGAGAATTCGAATAGATCCAAGGGATAGGTCCAGCAGGAGACCACAAATCCCTAACATTTGCTTATCACTTCACAGATGAGCTGGTGCTTTTAAATCACTGATTTTTCTGTTTTCTGTCTTCTTTTCCTGATGTTTTTCTTTTCCTTTCTTTTCTTTCATCCTTCCTTCCTTCTTAGGGTTCTGGTCCTGCTCTGCCTGCTGCACTTCTGTCTTTCTCACTTTACAGATGAGTAGACAAGGGGTTTCTCCGCGGTCACACGGCCAGCAAGTGGCCAGCCATGTGCTCAGGGCTTCTGATTCCAAAAGTCAGGACTCCGTGCTCTGTCAGTTTATCTTTCACTATTGATTATAAAGTTAAACAACTTTAATGTTTAATGTTAATATTCTAGTTAAATTCCTCTTAAGTAATTTAAAATATTTATTAGATCAGATATTATATGAAAATGGATTTTAGATATGCTCCTTAATAATTATTATATAGAAAGAAAATGTGGGAGCACCGGGTGGCTCATTCGGTTGAGTGTCTGACTCTCGATTTCGGCTCAGGTCATGCTCTCACGGTTCGTCCATTTAAGCTCTGTGTCAGGCTCTGTACTGACAGCACGGAGCCTGTTGGGGATTCTGTCTCTCCCTCCCTCTCTCTCTTCCCCTCCCCTGCTTGTGTTCCCTCTTTCAAAATAAACAAACATTTAAAAAATGCACCCTGGTAACGCACAGGTAAATGTATAGTGTAAACACAGGTCATGCACACTGTTTGGTTGTGTAAAAAGAAGTAAGATATGTCAGCAGAAAATTTTAAATTAGATATCTTCTGTAGGGGCGCCAGGGGGCTCAGTCGGTTAAGTGGCTCAGGTCATGATCTCGCGGTTCGTGAGTTCGAGCCCCATGTTGGGCTCTATGCTGACAGCTCAGAGCCTGGGGCCTGCTTCAGATTCTGTGTCTCCCGTGTCTCTGCCCCTCCCCTGCTCATGACCTGTCTTGCTCTATCTCTCAAAAATAAATAAATGTTAAAAAAATTAAAAATAAAACAAAATTAGATATCCTATATCTACTACTTTAAAAGTATGGATCTGGTGAGACCGACAATAACAACAGAGGCCTATTTATATTTAACCAGTGGTTGCTAGTCTAACTGTCTAGTATGAGTAAAAATTAAGCAATATACAGATGGCTATAAATGAATAGTGTCAGAGTTCTCAGCTGAGTGAGAAAAATGACTGTATCTCAGTCCAGGGCAAATTAGTCCAGTCTGTCCTATGCACCCACGTGCTCCCTTGATAAGCATTCAGAGATTTTTCAACCTGATATATACGTGTGTTTGGGGGGAGCGTTATATAGTTTTCCTGGTTCATTAGGTATAGTTGTTCTATAACGTTGGATAAGTGTAAGGTGTACAACGTATTGATCGTACACTTACATATTGCAGTGTGGTTACCACCGTAGTGTTAGCCATCACCACCTTCACTTCGTATAGTTACCGTTTCTTTTTTGTGGGGAGAACATTTTTCTCCACATCCTGGCCAATGCTTGTTACCACTCGGCTTTCTGCCAACAGCCATTCTACCAGGTGATACCTCGTTATGGGTTTGATTGGCATTTCCCTGACGATGGGTGATGCTGAGCATCTTCTGTAGATGTTGTTGGTCCTTCAGATGTCTTCTTTGGAAAAATATCTGTTTGGTTCCTCTGCCTAACTTGTTATATTTGAGAGACCTTCCAGAATTTGTTTTATTTATTTTTTTAAAAAGGAGAAATGGAAACAGACTCTGTCAACACCACTTAAGGACAGATCCGAGACTCTGGCCGGGGACTGCAGAGTGGGTGGGTACTTCCATCTAGTGGTAGGGTGCGTGAATTGCAGGATCAGAGACAAACGCCGTCTTCATTCAGTTCACTTCAAGAGACAGCAAATATGACGCACCTTGAGTGAGTGCAGGTGCGTGGCTTTGATTTTCCTTTTTAATTCTTCTAGAGAGTAAGAGGGACTTTATTATAATATCATATATATTCTCATGTAGTACTGGATGCCTTTGCTAAAGCATCGAGTCTACCTTTCATTTTTTTTTCCTGAATTAAAAGCCCAAATTAAATGCTTAGGTTTAAAGCTCTGTTATAAACACTTTAGAAAGATGATTTTTAAAATCAGCATTTCCCCATAACATTAACTTTTTATTGTCTTTAGTCTCTCCTGTGGCCTAATATAAGAATGTGGGTTACAGAAGGCCTGTGGACATGGGGTACATGGCTCCCAGTGAAGAAACCAGGGGAAACCAGGGCGAATGGAGACATATGTGGGGGAAACAGGACATTGCAATAAAGAGGAGGGACAGTGGAAAGGGATGACAGGAAGAATGACGGTCGGCCACAGAAGGCCCCTCCTCCCCTCTAGGCTTCAGGTCCTTTCCTTCAGCCAAAGTTCCCCAGGGCCTGCTGGTTCATCCTTCTGGACCTTCAGTGCCAGTCTCTGTGTGGCCTACCTCTTTTTTCCTTCATCGAGCTAATACTTTTGACAAAATTCAGCCCAGGTATCCCCCTCCTGGGATGCTTCTGACAGTCATCGCTTTCGATGGCCTCCCACAAGACACCACGAATGTCACACTGCATGCAGATTCTGAGCCTGCCAATACTTTCTCAGCCCCGGTGTGTGGGGAACATCCCTTTTCCCTTGAGGGTGGGGCTGGGGGCGGCCCTGTCCCGGGTTGCTCGTCCCTGGTGGTGAGCAGCCACCTGCGTGCATCTCAGTGCTGTAAATGTTACTCTCTGTGCATGGGAGGTTAGGAAGTACGCCTCCGATAGGTGCTGTGCCTGACCGTTTCCCAGTATTCTCAAGACAGGCTAGTAAATTGGAGGTTGAACTTGCTTCTCAGTCGCCTAGCCCCCTGTTTTCAGACCTCTTCTTTCCTCCTCACCACGGGTAGTTTCTCTTTTGCTGACTTCTCTCTCTCTGTGCCACCCCCGAATAGGGGAGTGCTCCAGGGCTCAGGCTTCGGACCTCTCCTCTGTCCTACCGCCAGTGCTTCTCAGACTGTCGTGTGCCCTCCCTTCCCCTGGGGGTCTTGTCGAAAGTCAGACCCGATGAAAGCAGGTCTGGAGCGGAGGCTCTGCGGTCCTGACGAGTTCCCGGGGAGCACACTCAGGCCAACAAGGCCCTTCACGGGCTTCTCTCATCCTCCTGACTTCCTGACACCAGCATTTGGTGCCTGGTGCCAGGCTCTGTCTCCAGCACGGACGCCTCACCACAACCCCAGACTCACGTACCCAGTCGGCTGTCTGAGGGCTCCGCTTGGATAGCTAAGGAGTCTCAAACCTAGTATTTTCAACATTGCACTAGTTGCCACCCTTGAGATGCCCCTCTGACCTCTGCCTGCAGTCTCCTCCTGCCCGCATTTCTGTCCAGCCACAGGGTCTCCTTACTGTCTGTCCTCAAACGAAGTGAGCATGCGCAAGGTGTTCCCGAAGGGCACACTGCTCAAAACCGGAAAAAGGAACGAGAGCAAGTTGATTCTCGTCATCAGACCGACGACTTGTAATTGAGTTTTGAAAATACCGTATGTCATTGAACACAGTCAGCTTCGAAATGTGTGCCTTCTTGTCTTGATTTAAAAGCGGTATACTCTTGTGCTTAATTCTGTGTGCAGCAGTCTGTATTTAGTCCTGGTTTAACAGAAGATGCGGTTACCAGCCTTTTCCCAATATGCTAAACACCAGAATGTGGTGTCATCTTGCTGCTGTTGGGACCTGCCGTCCCCCATCCGTGACATCCACAGCATTTACTCTGCCCGGTTAGTGCCGGCAAAGCTGAGTATGCTTATCGTTGATTTGAAATTGTCTTGCTTTTTACTGAGGATTCTGTATAGGCTAGCTTTTTTTTTTTAAATTTTTTTTTTTAATTTTAAGTAATAACGGGAGCAAGCTAAAAAGTGAGTATAAAAAGATACATAGTGAGAAGCAGGACTGCTTCCTGTCAGGCATCCCCTCTTACCAGAAAAGGGTATGTCAGTAGTAGTTCGTGGATTTTGTTTTTAATTGTTTTGCCTATTTTATCTTTAAAAAATTTTTCTAAACATTTATTTTTGAGAGAGACAGGAGCGCAAGTGGGGAAAGCAGAGAGAGAGGGAGACACAGAATCCGAAGCAGGCTCCACCCTCTGAGCTGTCAGCACAGAGCCCGACGCGGGGCTCGAACTCACAGACTGTGAGATCATGACCTGAGCCAAAGTCAGATGTTTATCCAACTGAGCCACCCTGGCACCCCAAATTACTTTGCCTATTTTAATTGTCGACATTGTGTAAGAGGTGAAAGTCATGCTGTGAAATGCGTACTCGTGATGAAATTGAAATGTAAAAATGATCACCACGGTGGGTACTTTCTAAATCTCCAATAGAGGAGTCGTACGTGGAACGTTGTCCAGGACAGGAATCCTCTGAGTTCAGAAAGCTGCCTCCTTCTATGGATCGGAGCCCCTCCAGTCTTACCGTGTTCCTGCAGAGCAGGACCCCCGTCCTCTGCTCCGTGCCCCCCTCCATCTTGTGTGTGGCCCCCACACCCCCGGGTCAGCTTTTCCTTTGAGTCTCTCACGCTGTCTCCCTCCGCGACCCACTCCCTGGTTCTGTCTCCCTCTCCATGGCCCAGCACCCAGATTCTCCTACCGTCTGCCCTCCATGGGCAGGAACTGACCTCTTCCTGATTGCCCTTCGCACTGGCGTCCAGCTAGTCTCTCCTGTTCAGTAAATGTTTACTGAGCGGACCTGCCCGGCGCCTTTATTGGCCTCAGCGGCCGACAGAATGGATTCTGGTGTCAGATGGTGGCTCATGTCCCAAAGCTATTGCTAATTAGTCGTGTGACTGGACAAGTTGCCTAACGTCTCTGGGCCCTTCTTCAGTAAAACGGGGCCCATAGTGGTGCTCGCATCGTGGAGCTGCTCTGAAGGTGAACTGGGATTGCATATGTAGAAAGCTCAGCATAGTGGAGATGACCACGTGTCCATTGACAGGTGAGCGGACAGGCAGAACGTGTGCGTCCGTCGTGCTAAGTGAGATAAGCAGACGTAAGAACAAATGATGCATGAGTCCACTCACACAAGTGTCGAGAACAGGCCAGTTCACAGAGACACCTGGGGGGAATGGGGAACTGTTGCTGGATGATTAGAGGTTCTATTTGGGATGACAACCGGGTATTAAAGATAAATAGTGGTGATGGTTGCACAACACTGGGACTGACTCTGATTAGTGCCGCTGAATTGTAAACTTAATGGTTACAAGGGCACATGGCATTTTGTGTATTTTACTGGAACTTAAAAAACAATAATAATGTAGGGGTGCCTGGGTGGCTCAGTGGGTTAAGCATCTGACTCTTGATATTGGCTCGGGTCATGATCTCACAGTTTGTGATTCGAGCTCTGCACTGGGCTCCACGCTGATGGTGCGGAGCCTGCTTGGGATTCTTTCTCTCCTTCTCTGTGCTCCTCACCTGCTCGTTCGTTCTCTCTCTCTCTCTCTCTCAATATAAATAAATAAATTTTAAAAAATAATGTAGTATGCCAAAAATAATTGAATCGTATATTTTGAATGGGCGAATTTTATGCTATGTGAATTCTATGTCAATAAAGCTGCTTTAAAAATCTCAGCTTAGCACCGGCATGTGGTAAGTACCTAATAAATGGTAGTTGTACCTGTGATTGTCGGTCCTTAGTGAGCCATTGTGATTCCAATTTACATTAGAGGAGTGCTTGATGGCCAAGTGAGGCTTTGTCTCTATGGGTTCTCATCAATTTTCTCACCTCTCATTTCTGTACCTCAGAGTTATTGATTTAGGGGTCATGACTCCCTGCGACAAGATACTGAAAGCTGCTCTTGACTACAAAGCAGGTACTGTGCTGCAGACTTCTGGGCCCTCCGAGTGTCCTTTCCCCCGTGTCTGTCCGTCAGGGAGTGGCGACGCCCCAGCCCATTCCAACAGGTGCCAGCTCCTGTGAGGGGGCTGCTTTCACTGTCATTTATGGTGGGGGTTGCTTGGCGAATAGGTGACTTTGAAACTCTGTACAGCTCGGAAGATGGGGAATGGAGACAGGCTTCCTATTACAGGATTGCATTCGATTTTTTTCTTTGCGTATTGTGGGTTTTATGTTTCTTCAGACACCATGACATGGTCAAGTTGGGGAAATCCTGAACAATGTGTTTTATTCGCATGGCTTCCCCCAACTGTGGCAAGTACGTTGTTGCAACTTTAAGTTACCATTTATTATCTAAAGCAAACAAATAAATAAATTGAAAATCCCCAGTCAGAAGAGATATCTTAGAGTTAGAAATGGGGAATTGACGTTAGGTCTTAGGGTCTTTATTACAAAGTTGTTAAAATGAGTCTTCCGTACTTCTCTGCTTTTTCTCTCTTCTTCCTTCCCTCTGTCCTTTCTTCTGTTTTGAAATACTAGATATAATTGGCCTGTCAGGACTCATCACTCCTTCCCTGGATGAAATGATTTTTGTTGCCAAGGAAATGGAGAGGTTGGCTATAAAGATTCCATTGTTGATTGGAGGGGCAACCACATCGAGGTGAGTCACGCGATGAACCGCTTGCTTCCCCCTAAGTTCCCTTAAATGCCAGTGTTTAAAAACAGCGATGAAACCTGGGCTTTGATGCTTGGCGCCCGGGCTCCTTATATACAGACACGAGCTTTCGGTCTTCACTTGGACAAGAGCCAGGCCAGGACACTTTTGGAGCACGCAGTACGAAACTTCCTCTGTGATCTCCCCACCCTTTGCCTTTTTGGGGATTCCTCTGGCTTGTCGTTGTCTTTTCCTTAATCCCCTCCCCTCCCATTCGGTTCTTGAGATTTCTGTTAAACACTCCTCTGGAAATCCAACCAAGTGGAGAAGGTGTATTTTTTTGGCACAAAGACATTGCTTGAACTTTAGCCCACTCTCTGTCTCGAAGCAGGTGTCTGATTGAGTAATTACAGGTTCCCTTGAAGAAACTCCAGCCTGGAAATAGCTGAGGCAGAAGACCAGCCTAGCAAGAACGAATCAGAGAATCACCTTGGGAAGTTGGTTTTGAAAGGGGGAACCTATTGAGAACCTTCGGGTTAAACAATTTAAAGAGGAGAAAGTTCTAAGTTGGTCAAGTGGCCATTACAGTTTGTCAGATTTTTCCTGGGGTCAGGATCATAGTGCTGTTTGGTGGGAAATATGTTAATTACGGGTACTCTTAGCGTTTCTACAGCGTGTTCTCTATGCCCCATGCCGTTTACTTTGGCAGGGAGTAATGCCCAGGTGGAACACTGAACTTGATCCTACACTAGAAATGACTGTACACTGAGCCATTTGTATTAATTGGGTTTTCAGAAAACCAGAGTCCATAGGATATGTATATATGTTTACTTTATGTATGTTATATATATCACTTTGTATTCTATTATTAATATAATATATGCAGAGAGAGATGTCTTTTAAGAAATTGGCTCATGCGATTACGGGGTCTGGTAAGACTGAAATCTGCAGGGAAGGTCAGAAGGCTGGAGTCCAGGCAGGCGCGGATGTTGCAGTCTTGATTCCAATGCTCTGTGGAGGCAGAATGCCTTCTGTCTCAGAGGACCTCAGTCTTATCTCTTAAGGTCTTCAACTGATTGGATGAGGCCCACCCACGCTATGGAGCATAATCTGCTTCACTCAGAGTCTACTGATTTTTTTTAAGTTTATTTTTATTTATTTTGAGAAAGAGATAGAGAACAAGCAGGGTAGAGGCAAAGAGAAAGGGTGAGAGAGAGAATCCCGAACAGGCTCTACGGCGCAGAGCCCGACGCAGGGCTCGAACCCACAAACCGTGAGGTCATGAATTGAGCCAAAACCAAGAGTCAGACTCTTAACTGACTGAGCCACCCAGGCTCCCCAAAGACTACTGGTTTAAATGTTAATCACATCTACAAATTATCTTCACAGAAACATCTGGATTGGTCTACGACCAAAAACTAGATCATATGGCCTGGCCAAATTGACACGTAAAATTAACCATCATCCCATTTATAATCTGCATGGATTATTTTCACAAGTAGTAACAGGGTTATGTGTCAATCCTTCACTAAGTACTTTTCGTACTTGAAGGATTCAATAAGGTAGCTGTCGTCGCTCACCTTGGAAGGCTGGGTTTTTCCACCGAGGACTTACCCTCTGGGATATGTGGCAGGTTATTGTCTGGGGATATGACTAACCGTTGATAACTGAACTTTCAATGAGCACAGTCTTGGGTAATCGATGATTTTAACGTGAATATTCATTAGCTTAGTAAGGAGAATGAGAAGAGAACTCACAGACCGTTGTGAGCATGAAATACCTTTTGAGATCACAGTTTTAAAACAGAATACACAAATCTTTAAAGAAGCAGATGTAACAAAACATATTATGAGTTAGGTAAATGTGGTGTGGAAATTGGAACATTACGAAATAGTCCATTCTGTTATATCTCTTACCAAGTAAGAGCCACCAGATTAAAGAGGTTTTTTTTTTTTAAACAATTTTTTTTTTTAAATTTTTGAGAGACAGAGAGACAGAGCGTGAGCAGGGGAGGGGCAGAGAGAGAGGGAGACACAGAATCTGAAGCAGGCTCCAGGCTCTGAGCCGTCAGCACAGAGCCCCACGTGGGGCTCGAACTCACAGCCGGTGAGATCATGACCTGAGCCAAAGTCGGACACTTAACCGACTGAGCCACCCAGGTGCCCCTAAAAAGGTTTTTAAAAAAACATTCAGAGGCAACATAACTACCTTCCCATGATCCATCATTTGCAGAATTAGCCATCAGTGCCTCCTACCAGTTAGAACCTGGGATATCAAGTTAGAGTTCATCAGATCGGAAGTCACCCCCCCTCCCGTCCCTCCGTGCCGTTGCAGAAGGTCTGTCCTCGGCGTCTGGGAAGGGCGCCGGGAAAGCTGGTCCCCTGACCTGCCAGGCTCCTTTGGCTCTTTCCAAGCTCTGCCTTCTCTGGTTCTGTTCTCTTCGAGGTGTGTTGCTGTTTCTGGGAAATTACTTGGAAAGTACAAGCCAGTGGCAGTGGTCCCAGATAACCGTTCCCTTCTCCACCGTGGCGCCAGCAAAGCCCATGGGGACAGATTTCCCGTGCGACCTCGCAGAGCCTCGGCTCGGCCCCCGCCCCCATTCTGGCTCCATTCTAAAGGAGCAACATGGGCGAGGCCTCGCTTAATGGTGCTTAATCAGACCCTCTTATTTAGACGGAAATGTCACATGCAAACAGAAAGGGGCAGAAATCACAGCTACACAACTTGATGAACTTTTACAAAAACGAGCCCCAGGTAACACTGCACTCTGGGAACTCTGCTGGGTTCCCCCACCCAGTCTTCCTTTACGACAGAAGTAACCGCCGCTCTGTCACCGAAGGTTGGTTCTGCCCGCATTTCAGCTTCATGTAAATGGAATCCTGTTGCATGTAGTCTTTTGTGCCCGGCTTATTTTGTGCAGCGTTATACCTGGGGGGCCTAGTCCCTGGTGTAATATTCCATCGTATAATATAGTACGGCGTAGTCTTCCCGACTGTTGGTGGGTATTGGGTTTTTCCAGAGGGGGCTGTTGGGCAGAATGCCAGCTTGCTGGGTCATACACATGTGATCGGTCGGCGGCGTTAGACCGTGCTGGGCAGTCGTCCAAAGTGATCGCTTTAATTTACATCCTGCCGGCAATTATTCCACACCCTTTTCGATTTTACCCGTTTTAGTAGGCATGTAATGACATCTTGGTATGGTTTTCGTTTGTACTTCCTTGCTGACTAAGGATGCTGAGTACCTTTTCATGTGTATGTCGACTACTCAAGCTTTTTAAGTCTTTTTTTTCTAATTGGGTATTCTGCCATTTTTCTTACTAATTTGTATATATTCTCCCATTTATATTGGATGCAAGCCCTTTATTAGAAATATATACTGCAAGTAGATTCTTCCATTATGGCTTGCCTTTTGCTGTCTTATTTGTGTTTTTAAATAACAAAGTTTTTAATTTTCATGAAGTCTGATTTATTGGTCTCTTCCTTTACAGTTAGTGCTTTTTGCGTCTCCGTAAGACGCCACCTACTCCTGGGAGAGTCAGCTTTGCTAGAAGGCATTCAGAGTTTGAATGTCTTAGAAGCCCTCCGAGAGCCCTTATTATTACCTCCTGTAGACCTATCAAGAGCTCAGCAGTGTTCTAGTTTTTTCCTTTGCTAAATGTTACTCGAGCAGATGGTGGCTCAGGACTTCCAACTTGTCATGAAAGAAGATGAGGAGGGATAACTCCATGGCTTTTCCAGATCCCCGTGGCCTGCGGCGGCGTGATGGAATTAGAGTTGTACTCCCAAGACACTCGCAGCGAGCCTGCAGGCTGTCTGACGGGTCCTCGGAGAAGCTGAAAGGGCCATACAGATTGGGGGTCACAAGTGCATGGAAATATGCCTGAGGTTCCCTTTTGAACCTGTAGCTCTAAGAGAATGGAAAACCAAATATTCTCCTGTCTGTAACGCATATGCCTTTGTATCGCAAACTAGAAATGACTTTAATGGCCATCCGGGCCTGTTAGCTACAGACCTTCTCAAAGGCATGAGCCTGGCAGTTAGCTTTTCTAAATGGTTTAGAGCCAGTAACTGCAAAGTGTCTTTTTCAGTTATATTTTATGAGTAATGGAGAATTCAGAAGGAATTCAGTGCTCAGAAACAGAGGTAATTTTCCGAATATGTATATTTTTTAATTGTTAGGAGGGAAGATGCCGAATCACGTAATTGGTATTGTTTCCCTCTTTGACTCGGCCGCAGGGAAGCTCGGAGCTCAGGCCTGGGTGTAGGATTCCACAGGCCCGACTTCTGCGTCTGACCCCACTGCTCAGTGCTTGTGTCTTTATTTCTTCTCTCGGTTTTTTCACGAAATTCTAAAGATTTTTTTTTTTTCATGCTGCATTTATGTACAACATTTTATTTCTGGAAGGGTAAGGCATGAAATAAATGCTCGGAGTACTTATTCTTTTTTGGTGCTTTTAAAAAGACTTTCTAAAGCTAATCATGCCCATTTGGCAAGTATGGGAGGTGACTGATTGGACCCGGCACTGGTGAGTGACTTTGCAGAGCTGGAGTCGAGCTGGAGTCGAGCTGGAGTCTCAGGGCCTAGTCCTGTGCTGTTGGTTTGTAGGAGGGCAGGAGAGATTCCAATGTTTCACATCTTTTCAGAGAGAAGCCTGCCTCCAGCTGGAGAGGGTTGCATATATGGAAGCTTAGAAGAAAGTAGAATCAATATCATATCGTTTTATAAGGAAACAGAAGTACCCTTGATGGCCGAGCAAGTGCAGGTTCAGTGGCTGTCATTGAGCTGGGAAGCAGCACTCTGCTTCTACGTGGTGGTGGTGGTGTTTTCACATAGCAGAACCCATCAGTTTCTTCTTGGGGCCCTTGTCCAGAGATCGCCAGTGAGAGAACGGCCAGAATCGCACAGAGAACGCTTGGATGCTTATAAATATTAATGGTGTTGACTTGAAGGTCTAAAACCGTCCTGGTTCTCTTTAAGAGAAATGTCAGCTAAGTCGCATTAGGCTTAGTGTTTCCTAGAGGAACTTTATGCAGAATATACTTTGAGGTATATTTGTGTGGTCGAAGAGCTGACCACCTAAAGAAGAGGAAGCAAGCATAGTCTCATTTACATTCTATTTTGAAACTGGAAGCAGTTTCTTCTTGAAAATTTTCCCGGGTGCCTGGGTGGCTCGTTGGTTGAGCTTCCGAGTCTGGCTCAGGTCATGATCTCACAGTTCGTGGGTTTGAGCCCCACATTGGGCTCTGTGCTGACAGCTCAGAGCCTGGAGCCTGCTTCTGATTTGGCATCTCCTTTTCTCTGTGCCTCTCCTGCTCGGTCTCTCTCTCTCTCTCTCAAAAATAAAATATTAAAAAATATTTTTTAAATGAAATAAAATAAAGCTATTCCTACTTATTTGAAAATCTTTCCCCTGGAGAATACCAAAGGTATTTTCAAATCTTTGGTCCCTGGGCACGCAGTGGACACAAAACACATCCTCGGGAGGCAGTCGAGTTCGTGTGGCTGCTTCAGGACCATGGTCTGGTTCTCCCTGCTGCTCTGCACCCCAAACCCCCACTCTAGAAGAGTCTCTTGCACTAAGTGGCTTAGGCCTGCACTTCCATTTTATGGCTCAGTTCTTGTGACTTGTGGCTTTCGTCCTCTGTTCCTGCCTGTGTGGGAGATACTTGCACAAAGGGGCCAGGTGAAATGTCAGAGTCTTGTCTGTCTCACTACGAATGAATTTTTAGTCATCCCTCAGAAGTCTTTTAAAAACACATATATCATGCCTCTAATATCTTCTTGGTTTTAAAAATTTCCTCAGTAGTCCACACTTACTATTAGAACACGTCAAACACTTCAGAAGAATGTAAGGTAAAATTTATTCTCTCCCTTCCACTCCACTCCACCTCCAGCCTCTGTATAACCAGTGTTGATACCTGGTTTTTTTGTGAACATACAGAAACTCCTGTGTAAAGTTGGAGAGTTAGGGCAGGTCGAGGGTGTTTTTTTTTAAAAAGCAATTAAATGTACTGTTTTGGTATTTCGTTTTTTCCCCACATAGTAGCATATTCTGGACATCTTCCCAAACAAAATGCATTTGGATTGAGGCGAGAGAGTATGAAAGCATCTGACCCCGGAGGAGCTACCTTGGGGACGAACACGGGGCGAGCAGAGCCCGGCAGAGATGGCCCAGCCTGGGGGAAGTGCAGCTGCCGCCCTCGGACGTGGGATGGTGGCCGTGTTCAGGGCCCTGGTTTAACCCCAGTTAGGAGGGCACGCGGGTCCATTGTCACGCCTCACGTTAGTGGGCCGCATTCTGTGAGGAAAGAGTAGGCGTGTACCCTGTGCTGTAAGACTGAGTCACCAGAGGCAGTCTGCTGCGTGCTTCAGTTAGGTCGTTTCGAGGACTGAAGGGTGTTCGTTCCTCACGCTGATGGTCCCGAGTCTGGCAGGAGGGGTTTGGGGCTGAGCCGATGTTAACAGGAGACTGTCGTTGCTTATGCCTCTCAGTTACTTCATGCCAGATTTATTCAGGGTCCGAGACTCCTTATTCCAAGTGCGAGGTGGGTCGGGGCCGAGGAGTGGTGCCGCTTGGGAATGGGGAGCAGCGGCCAGTGCGTCCTGGGTCCGCCGCCTGGGGTCTTGTGCCCCAGGGGCCCTGGCTGCTACCCCAGCTCATCTGGAGGAAGAGACGCAGTCTGACCGCTATGGCAGCAAAGTGCAATCGCCTGGGCTGGTGAGCTCCCTCGGTTCAGACAGGCCGCTAATGAGTGCGAGGTCACGGTCTCGTCCCTGTCGGCAGAGAGCTGAGGACAGAACCTTCTGTGTTTTGTCACACACTTTTCTCGTAGCCTGAGCTGACGAATCCAAGTCTTCTCCCCTTGGATTCCCCATCTTAGGGTGGGGAGGAAGTCAGTCTCGGTTTACAAGGGACACGTGAAGTTCGGTATTTATAAGTACCTTGAAACCGTTCTCTGGAAACCCTGCAGGAACTTGTTATCTCTAACGGTTCCAAACAGGGGTCGTGTGGGAACTGTCCAGCGCTGATGGATGTTTTTTGTCCTGACCCCTCTTTTTAGGACCCACACGGCAGTTAAAATAGCTCCAAGATACAGTGCGCCTGTGATCCACGTGCTGGACGCGTCCAAGAGTGTGGTGGTGGTAAGTGCAGGGCCTTCCGTTACTCCCGACGTGTGAAGAGTGAAGAAAAGATTCGGAATAAGCCATATTTCCTGAGGTGGTCTTTTATTTTTGTCCAGTTCTACTAAAAACTGTGGGAGAATATGCGAAGGCTCATTAGGGTGTGTCCCAGTAGTTGTCTGCATTGCTGGGAGGGGGCCAGGTAGGTGTGTCCTGTGCTTTCAGAGACCACATCTGAGTCACCGAGAAGCGGTGCCAGGACCCCTGTGACCTCGACGCCAACCCAGAGGGAGAGAGATTCCAGCCACTTGCTGAAATATGGATATATACTGTCTTACCTCCATGCCAAGGCTAAAAGAATGCAGAGTTTTTTAAAATGACCTATTTCCAGATGGAAAGACATTTAATCCAGAATGGGCCCGTTTACTCTACCCAAAGAGAGAAGAACATTCTCTAGATGTTCAAAACCCAGAATAATAGATTCTTTTTCTCGGTGAATGTGAAAAACAACTTTCCTGAGTGGTCTTTTATGTTTTTCTCTGTCACCGAAGCCTAATACCCTGTCGTTATGTGTTTCATTATTTTCATTGAATAAGAGGAAATAATAGCTGGAGGGAATCTGAGTGGCCATGTGGTCCAGTGGTTTCCAGGTTTGTTTTGGTGACAGAAACCTTGTCTTCCAGCGACGTCTTATCTGGAAACTCAGCACAGTACGAATGAGAACAGCCCCTTCCATCCTTCATCCCACACCTAATTCTCGACAGAGCACAATTTGGAAACTGCTCATCTCTGGGGGTGCCTGGGTTGGTTGAACATCCGACTCTTGATTTCAGCTCAGGTCATGATCTCACAGTTTGTGAGTTTGAGCCTCACATCGGGCTTTGCACTGATAGTGCTGAGCCTGCTTGGGATTCTATCTCTCTCTCTCTCTCTGCCCCTCCCCAAGTCAATGTTGTCTCTCTCTCATTTAAATAAATAAATACTTAAAAACAAAAACAAAAACAAAACCCAAACCTGCTAATCTAGTCCAGCCTTCACATTTGCAGGTGAGGAAAGTTACCGAGAGGGTAACTTACTACCAGGTGACATGGTGCAGCCCGAACTCAGGTGGCCATGTCTCCTGAGCTGTTTTCCAAAGACATCTCTCCAGATCTGTGAGTTTATTTATAGGAAGGTTGTACACTAATTGCTAACTTTATTAGAAATCGATAGTGTGCCAGCACCGTGCCGAGTGCCCTACGTGGATTTTTTATTTAATCTCTGCGAAGCAGATACTCTCATTGTCCCTGGTTAGAGACGAGGAAACGGTCACGGAGAGGTTAGCACCTCTCTCAAGGCCATACGTCCATCAGGCAGCAGCGGAGGCTGTGAAGGCTGGCGGTCTTACTCTGTGCTGTGTTAAATGTGCTCCCTTTAATGTTCAGTGATTCTTCTTTATTAAAAGGGATACAATTAGTGGCCCCTGGGCGGCTCAGCCAGTTGAGTGCCCAACTCTTGATTTGAGCTCAGGTCAAGATCTCAGGGTCGTGGGATCAAGCCCCATGTTGGGCTCTGAGCTGGGCCTGGAGCCTGCTTATGATACATTCTCTCTCTCCTCTACCTCCCCCCGCCCCTCCCTGGCTTGCACTTTTTCTCAAAAAAACGAACAAACAAATCAGAATGGAATCTGAAAGTCAGTTTTTGTTTACTATTGACGTAAACTAATGTGTAAATAAACTAAGTTTCAGAACAGTTTTTTGTATCTTACATTTGAATTGTGCTTCATAAGGAGCTTGTATGGAGTACATGGTTGACTAACCAGTGGGCCTCTTTTTAAGGCCTGTTGCTATTTTCAAATGCTAATGAATGACTGAACCTTTCCCATTTGGAGACCAGGCCCTCAGCCCTCTTCAGTACATGGTGCTGGTATTGCCTGCACAGGTGGGGGAGGAGTTTGGCTGGAAGGAACTGGCCTCTGGATTCTAGTTTAAGGACACCCCTTCCCTGTCCTGAAGAGCTAGGCAGTAAGGGCCGAGCCGAGAGCCAGAAGATGGAGCACGGACACTGGTGCTCCTTTACGGTTCCGTCCAGCTGGACCGCCAGCAGTGGTTAGCTCTTCTCGGATACAGAGAAGTGGCCGCTTTCTGAAATTACTCGGACATAAGTCCGACAATAAGTTGTTTGGGTAATTTCTAGTGACACTTTTCAGGATTAGTGGTACAGTTTGTTTAGGCCAATTGTCGGTTCCTTGTCTTGGGGCCCAACTGCGAGGTGCATGCCACCGGCCTGTGCTCTGGGTCACTGGCACGGGTTTTTGAAAGATTCCAAAACATGGCAATGACATGGTAGTTGGGGTTTTACACCTCAGAATGCCCCTGCTTTCTTTCTTTTTAAAAAAAAAAATATTTATTTTTGAGAGAGTGCAGTGGGGGAAGGGCAGAGGGAGGGGGCTAAGGATCTGAAGTGGGCTCTGCAGCAGTGAACCCGACGCGGGGCTTGAACCCACAAACTGTGAGATCACGACCTGAGCCGAAGTCAGATGCTCAACTGACTGAGCAACCCAAGTGCCCCTTTTTTCTTTTCAATAAAAACAAGGTGCCAACATTTAGTTCTTTCTGAATTATAAAATATATATTCAACTTATTCCCACTCATCGGGCTTATTCTTTCAACTTATTCTCACCAAGAATAAAGAATAAAAGAAGGAAGAGAGAAGCTGTACTGTGTCCGAATGGTTGGCATGAAGACACATGACCGGGCTGTGGTTTTGTGGTGAAAGATCACCAAGATTAGCCTGTATAATTGACCATGAACTTGTGTCTGTCAAGTGAGTCAGACTAGGCAGGGAGGGGCTGGCTTGTCACTTTGGCTCTGGGAACAGGGGCCCCGCAGGGTGTGCTCTGTCTGCCCAGTAGTAGCTGTGGTAGAGTACGGTTAAGTTCTTTGGATGTTTAGAACAGCAGACTTTTGCCTTCCCAGAGTCTTAGACCTAGCAGAAGCAATATTTTAAACAGTATTTTAAGACATTGGTTGCATGTACTTTGGGGAGCTCTGGCGTAGGCATCCCCTTCCTGTTCTCATTGAGCTCTGCTGGTTTTCCGAAATGAGGGCTCCATTGAGCCAGGGTTAACGTATGGCTGGGAAGTACCTCGTGGTGTGAATACCGATCAGGGGCCTGTTTTTAGGCTCACCACAATGGTCTTTACTGATTAGTTTCCTTAAGAAAGTGGTCTGGCTTTGTACTAACTCTTAGGGGATCAGATTGCTATTAGAGATGCTTAGAAAAGTCACATACAATTATAGGCATTTAAAGCTGGTGGGCCCTTGAGCCATCATCCAGTCTAACTTGCTCAGTTTCACATAATGGTTCTCAGCCTCCCTGCCCTTGTGTGTGTGGGAAAATCCAGCTGGAGGGGCAGAGATGGAGCGGTGCCGTGTTTTGAACTGATGGTGATCGTTAGCACCCATTTCTTTTTTTCCTTTATAATTTCATTTAAGCTTTGGTTTTGGCTCTTCTTCCACCAACTTGACAATCCTAGCCATAAATAATATTTGGCAGATCCTAGTTTACTGAGTAGCCTCACACTTGTTAGATGATGGATTTCCTTTCTTTTCTTAGCTGCTCATAGCTGACCGCATTTCAGCAAGCATTTGGTGAGGAGGCACCTTGCACATGCCTGGCACAGAACTAGAAACCGGGGGCTCCAGGTGGTTAAGGTGCAGTCCTACCCTCAAAGGGCTCGTCCTCTAGTGAGGCAAGGAGATATGTAGACAGGTACTAAAAGCCTATGGTAAATGCAGTGATGAAGACATGAACTGGGTATCTTTGAAACCCCAAAGAGAGGAACCTAACTAGTGTGTTGTGTCCCCAAGACCACCCTCATCTTCGGTGATTTGCTAGAAGGACTCACAAAACTCAGAAACACTGTTATACACACAATCATGGTGTATGGCCATGAATCAGCAATGGCAAAGGATGCAGAGGATAGAATCCAAGAAAGACCAGGCACCAGCTTCCCAGTGTCCTCCCCAGTGAAGTCACGTGGCCAGTGCTTGATTCTTCCGCTAGTGACGAGTGACACTGTGTACGGAGCACTGCCAACCAGGGAAGCTGTCTTGAGCCTTGGTGTCCAGGGCTTTGGAGTCAGTCACGTAGGCATGGAGTGCTTTAATCACCTGACTGACCTCAGTTCCTCCGGAGGTCAGACAGATACAACATGAGCAGGCCCCCTTCCTCCCCAGTTACACTGTTAGCACACACTCTCCAGGGTGGCCCGGGGCTCCGAGTAGACGAAGACTCTCTTATCAGGCAGGATATTTCAAGGGCTTAGAGCTTATCTCTCAGGAGCCATCAAGGGCTTTCTTTAGAACGTGTGAGATTTAGACATCCTAGGTCCACCGGGGCAGCCCTTAACTGCACTCCCCGGCAGGAATTCTTGGAACTGGTGAAGGCAGAGGGGATGACGCTGACAAGGGAATATTCCCGAAGGAGGTGTCGCCAGCACTGACCAGTGTTGCCCATATTTTATTTATCTCTTTTTGCTCCTCTCTGATTCTTGAACTTCCGTCTTTGTTTCCAGTGCTCTCAGCTCTTAGATGAGAATCTGAAGGATGAATATTTTGAGGAGATCTTAGAAGAATATGAAGATATCAGACAGGACCATTACGAGTCTCTCAAGGTAAGCGACAAAAACAGGTCCCTGCTAGTTTGGATATTAAAGCAATTCTGCATTATTTTAAAACATGACTTTATTGTTTAAAGGAGGGTAAAAGGTTTAGCATCATTTTAGAGAAGCCTTGTTTTCATGTTCAAATCAGAATTCTCTGGTGTCCAAGTTCCCGATATTGGGGTTACACTAAAATTAATTTCATTTATTCCACCAAACATTTATTGGGTACACAGTAGGTGCTAGACAGCAGAGCTATGAGAATGAATAAAACATACCCAGCGGGAGAACAGGAACTGAAACAGCGTATGGAAAATGACTCCCACGGATCCTTGTTCCTGAAATAACGGAAGGAAATGAAGACGTTAGTGGGGACCATCCGCCTCTCTCCCTGACTGCCCAGCATGGACGGTGCAGGGCAGTGTTTCAACAACTGTCCTTCTCTAGAGAAGCTTCAGGGCATCCTTGGAAAGGAGGCATAATTACTCTTTAGAAGTCACTGGAATATTTCTGCCTGGTTCATCTGCCCGTTGGGCCTTGTCCGTAGAAGGGCACATTTCAGGGGTGGCGAGGGGAGCGAAATGAGACAACTGCAGGGAGAAAAGAGGTGTTTGTGAGGTGGTGACCAGCCCACTGTGGCTGGCTTTCTGCCTCTTAGGTTTGCCCACGGTTGAAAATTTCTTAGTTCTGTGGTCTGGTCCTGGGGGCAGTCGATGGCAAGCCAGATAAGCCTGGCCTCAGGTGTTCCAGAAGCAGAGACAGGACACTGCTCCGAGAAGGGTACAGGTCAGCCTTGCGTCTGCGTATCAATGTTTAATGGACATTTATTGAGTCTTTACTCTCCATTGTTCTGGTGCTGATATAAAGCCATCTGGGTGGAAAAGGAAGAGCTTTCCAGGAATGAACTTTCATTAATGAAAGCATTTGTGGGTTTTTTCTTTTCTTTTCTTTTTTTTTTTTAACAAAAGTCATGTACTAGCTTTTCAGACATACTTTCATAGTAGCAGCTGAAAAGCTAAGAGTCTCTGACTAAATAACTTCTCTTTTTTTCATAGGAGAGAAGATACTTAACCTTAAGTCAAGCTAGAAAAAATGGTTTCCATGTGGACTGGCAGTCGGAGCCTCCTCCAGGTCCGTTTGGCTGTCGGTTAGAGAAAGGCTGTGGGTGATAACGTGAGCTGGAGACGTTTGCATTTAGCTGGCCGCGAATCAAACAGGCGGCTAGAGGCGCGTGATCGTGTCTGATAATGGTGATGAAGGACATTGATGATTGAAAATGAAAGTAAGTAGGCACCATTTAGGGAGGACCGGACTGTGTCCTGACACTGCTCAGAGGGTCCGAGCGCCTCGACACGACGCCTTAGTGAATGTGCTGTTACCCCGCTTAAATGTGAAGACCCTGAGTTTCGGGTAAGATCCCGAAAGGCTATTGGGCTCTGTCTCTGGCCTGCCTTCTGACCCACACTCCCTCCTCTGGGCTAGAGGCTAAGGCACCCCGCCCCCCACCCTGACGCAGGTTCTGAGCGGTACAGTCACTGATGGCCTGGGTAGCAGGCCAGGCCCCGGTCCCACGTGTAGTGTCTGAGATGGAAGACGGCCTCACACTGAACAGACCTTTAGAACATCCCGGCAAAGCTAGAGCTCCTGTTTGTTGTCCACTCTCTCCCATCCTCTCGCTCAATGCTTCCTTCTTTTTGTTTCTTTTATTTGTTTTTTCCCCCTTTCTTCTTTCCGGCCAGTTCTCTTGCCTTATAGAGGTGTTCCTGGGGGAGTAAAACATGGAGGGTGATTGACGCGCTCGAGGGGCGCGAGACGCACACGCACGGCCCGGGGACGGGGTGACACGTCCCCCGGGCCACGAGACGCACACGCGCGGCCCGGGGACGGGGTGACACGCCCAGAGGGGCGCGAGACGCACATGCGCGGCCCAGACGGGGTGACGCGCTCGAGGGGCGCGAGACGCACACGCACGGCCCGGGGACGGGGTGACACGCCCAGAGGGGCGCGAGATGCACACGCACGGCCCGGACGGGGTGACCAGGGGTTGTGTTCGTTGAATCTGTATCTCCAAGCTGCTACCTCAGATCCGCTCTCCTTGCTCACCACGTCTGTGTTCTGCGGCTCCTGGGCAGACTCGGGAGCATTGAATTGGAAATGTAGGTGGGCTCGGTTCCGATTTCAGTCCTGCGGAGCCCACCGTGGTTTAGTGGGAGGAGCGCCGCGGCAGGAGTCGGGGAGGCCCGGCTCTCATCCCAGCGTGGCTCCTGGCTGCGAATCCCTGACCGGCCTTGAGCATCTGCGTCCATGTTCGACAGCTTCTGATGTGTGAAAAGGAGTTACTTTACGAAAGGTTGTTAGGATGAGAGAAGATAAGCCTTTGAAAAACGTAAATCACTCTGTAGTCTATTATTTTCTCTTTACCTTTCACTATGAAATTAGAAAAATCTCACAAGGGAAAGTCCATTTTAGCCAAGTCAAAACATCTAGACGCAATTCAGTGGGGACATTCCTCTGAAGGCTCGCGGCGCCAGACAGCAGTCGGGGTGGCCACTTGTCCCCAGTGCAGGGCCCCTGCGAGGCTCTGGACTTGCTGCTTGAACGTACATACAGCCTCAGAAATATTTTTGAGGACAACTCAGTCTTTTTTTAAATTTTTAATTTTTAATAAAAAATTTAATAAATAAAATTTAAAAATTTTAAAATTTTAAAATTTATTTTATTTATTTTTGAGAGAGACAGAGACAGAGCATGAGCAACGGAGGCGCAGAGAGAGAGGGAGACACAATCCCAAGCAGGCTCCAGGCTCTGAGCTGTCAGCACAGAGCCCAATGTGGGGCTGGAACTCACAAACCGTGAGATCATGACCTGAGCCGAAGTCGGACGCTTAACTGACTGAGCCACCCAGGCGCCCCGAGGACAACTCAGTCTTAGAGTAGTTGCAGGAAGCCAGTAAAGAGAGAAGGAAGAGTTCTCTTAAGGTCATTGGCAGTAAATTCAGGACTAACATCCTCAGTGACTCTGCAACAGGCCATTTCTCCCTGCCTTTCCAGGCAAGAGGAGACATTCATTGGGAGGAAATCTGTAGTTTCTTTTTGACTGTCAAAGCAACATATTAGAATATTATGAAGAAGCGATGATTCTAAATAGTAAAAACATGACCAGGAGCAGACGAGAAAGAGCTACTGTGAGCATGTGCGAAAAGATAGAGATTTCCAGCAAAAGTACGAAGCAGCTCACACTTCTGCACCGCTGCCTCACGTCCGCCGCTGACCCTCCGATGGGACAGAAGTGCTCTCGAGACTTCGGTGCTAGCCCAGCACCTGAGTTTAGCAGGATGGTGTGAGTTCTCTGATCCCCGTTGACAGACCAGGAAACTGAGGACCTGAGGGCCAAGAAGCTGGCAGTGTGCTCATCACTTCCGACGCTGGCCCGACCCCGCTGACCCCGCTGCAGGCAGGGTGCCAGTCGCTGCTCTTCATGATTCCTCGTCATCATTCAACTCAGGTCCTATTTTAGACTCACAGGGGGTGTGAAGGACAACAGGTTGAACATCCGTGACTATCACTACCCACCTCAGACATAACCTGGTGCCCATTTTAAAAACAGCAATACTGAGGCGCCTGGGTGGCTCAGTTGGTTAATGTCCTACTCTTGATTTTGGCTCAGGTCATGATCTCATGGTTCATGGATCCAGTCCCCGCATGGGGCTTTGCACTGACTGCCCGGAGCCTGCTTTCGATCCTCTGTCTCCCTCGCTCTCTGCCTCTTCCTGCTCATGTGTTCTCTCTCTCTCTCAAGAGTAAACATTAAAAAAAAAAAAATACATAAGTGGTGAGAACCCCCTGTGTGCCCCTCCCTCTCCCGCACAATCCTGAATCTGACGCCTTGTTTCTGTGCATTTCCTTGTACTTTGCCTACGTACATGTGTATTGGTGGGAAGTAGAGATTACTGATTCATGTTTTTACAGTTCTGGTAAGTGATCTGCCGTACATGTCTTTCTATAGTGGCATTTACTCTAGTGTCGTCTCCATCTGTACAAGCGAAGAGAAACCCAAATCTTTTCTCTTGGACCAAAGAGCAGAAGGAAGGATTTCTAAGGGCTGATGTAGACAGCTGCCTGGGAAGGGTAGTTTTATTTAAGATTCGCTGCAAAATTGACAGTTCCCCTCCCCGTAAAATAGCCCCTATGGGCGACTAGAGAGAGGGAGAGTGTGGAGGCCCGGAGCAGGACAGAGCTGGCCCGGGAGGCATCGCGCAGACCCCCCGCTGCGTGTGATAGATGCTTGGCCCCCAGTCTCCGACACTGGTGTTGACATCAGTACTTATTTTTACAGTGAAGCCCACGTTTCTTGGGACTCGGGTCTTTGAAGACTATGACCTACAGAAGCTGGTAGCCTACATCGACTGGAAGCCTTTCTTTGATGTCTGGCAGCTCCGTGGCAAGTACCCGAATCGGAACTTTCCCAAGATATTTAAGGACAAAACTGTAGGTTCGTTCAGCAAACCCTTCCTTTCTGCAGTGATATTCGAGACATAGTATTGGGCCTTTGAAGGGGAGAACAAGTGGAGAGCAGAGGGTTCGGATTCCTTAGGAGATAGTGTTATAATCTGATATGTGGGGTGTTGTTTACCTCTTCAGTGGCTTAAGGCTGCTAGGTTGGTCCTTATTTATGGACTCTAGTAGGTATTTTGCTTATCTGTTCTTTAATAAGCCAGGCTCTTTGTTGGGCACCAAAGATAAACAACCCCTACCCTCTGGGAATGGCCAGTAGCTGGTGCAGCCGACGGCGATGGAAGGTTTCCTACACGGCATGCTGAGCTCCTACCGTGGGGCTGAGCCCAGGGCTTCTGTGGACCCAAGAAGATGAGACAGACCTCAGCCTGGGAGGTCAGGGGAGGCTTCCTGAGGGTGGTGGTGTTTGAGCTGCTTTTGGAAGATCAGATGGGAGTTACTGACGCTGGGACTGGGGATGTGAGATGGCACCGGAGAAGAGGATGTCCCGGGCAGAGGAGACAGGACAGGAAGGCACAGGCACAGGTGCCCATGTGGGGAATGCCAGGAGTCCCTCGTGCCTGGAGCGCTGGTCGGGGAGGGGATTTGGGGCAATCAGCAAGCGAAATGGGGGTGAGTGGAGTTCTAGCCCCACCCCCAGAACCTGCCCCCAGAGGCCTGGGGTCACGGCGCCAAGCCACTCAAAGGATCAGGAAAGAGCCAGATGAGAGCAAGGTGGCAGGTGGTATGCTCCAAGTGTGGGGTCGGGGTGGGAGGAGCCTGGCTCCCATTGTACGGAGGCCCCTGAGCTGAGGCCAGCCACCTTCAGTGCCGAAGCCACTCAAAGGGCTGGGCCACACTTGCCTCTGCGACCTGTCCGAAGTCCCCAGAGGCCCCTGGGAGGTCACTGGAGTGATGGGCACACGAGGAAGGTCGGCGATGGAAGGGTCTGGCCTGCTCTGTCTGGCAGGCTGCGCTGGGAGCCGCACAGTAGGCTCTCTGCCTGTTGCTGCCTGCAGGCGTGTCCGTGGTTTGTGCTGGGGAGACGGACCAGGTGCGTGGTCAGCAGAGCCGCCAGCCTTCAGCTGTGCCCCCTGAAGTCATGCTGCTCACAGGCACCAGTGCAGTATTTGAGGGGAAAGGAAGGTGACCGGAGACGCTGGCTCAGGAGGGGTGGTGGCTTTAGAAAGAAGTGGTTTGTGCTGATGACCATTGGCATTTTTAGTCGAATTCTGACAGTGTTTTTCTAATAGGTGAGGAGGCCAAAAAAGTCTATGACGATGCCCAAACCATGCTGACGGCACTGATTGGCCAAAGGAAGCTCCGAGCCAGGGGCGTGGTTGGGTTCTGGCCTGCGCAGAGCGTGGAAGACGACATCCACCTGTATGCGGAGGGCGTGGTGCCCCAGGCCGCCGAGCCCATCGCCACCTTCCACGGGCTCAGGCAGCAGGTACGGAGCCACGCCGACCTCCCCGCTGCTGCTGCTTTGGTGCAAGCACTGAAAAGACATAAATAAGAATTAAATAAGTGTGAGCTTTGTGCAGATGACAGGGCTATCCCACCTCCCCCAAATGACCATGCACAAGGCCCGAGGCCGCGATGGTGGGAAGAAGCCAGTGTGGGTGGAGAGGCTGGCTCTCGGGCACCAGCGGGACTCGCGGGTGCGAAACACAGTGGCCACCTCGGTCGTCAGGCACAGACGGACATCTTGTTCCTAACCCGGGTTTGCAGGCATGTGTGTTATTTAAAACAGGCTGGTGGCTCCTGCTCTCAAGGGTAAGACAGGCGGGGACAAACATTTGCTGCATGTCTGGGAGGTGCCAGGCGCTCTGGAGGTGCTGGACGGACCATCGTGTTTCATATCCGCACGGGCCCGTTGTGGGCGGTCCACGTCTCTGTCCTGCGGCGGGAGGAACAGAGGCCCATGGGACGGAGCGAAGTGCGCGGCGTCCGGAGCGTGAGCCCGGCCCGTGCGCACTGGCTTCCCTCTGCACGGCCACCTCTTATGCTCGCCCCGTGACAGCGCAGGGCCTGTAGCTACCATAAAACACAGTTGTCCCCGTCCAGAATTGGAGCCAGGATTCACCAGGGTCGTTGACACAGGGCTGTGGTGAATTGCCTGTGAAGTGTCACTACCGTTTCTAGTCGTTCAGAAGCAGAGCAGTAGTATTGCATTTAATCATAACCGCGATGTGATTCGTAATGACGGGTGTTTTAACGGTAAGCACGACTGAAGGGACTCTTAAATTTGGTACATTAAATGACGCCGTAATAAGATCGCACCGTTCCTGAGTGCTTGCAGCTCCGCCACCACAGAACACGGGGCAGTGGGCTCAGCTCCTGCTCACCAGGGAGCTGGTCACTTGGCTTTCACGGGTGTGACTCGGCTCGCAGGCCTCTGCCCAGTGTCTCATCCTTCAGGTCCTGGGTCCTCTGATCTCTCCTTGTGTCCAACCGTTCATGTCTTAACCAGGCAGGCTGTGTTAGGGCATTTAATGTAATGACTTCTCAATGTGCATATATTACCCATTCAGATAGCGCTTTCTTCCAGTGCTCCAGAAGATTCCAGAAGATTCTGACTGCTCTGGGAGTAGTCTGTCTCAGTGGCTCTGGTGGCTGTCTCTTTTCAAGTGCTGTGGGGCTGTGTGACCTGTCTCTCCTTGTGGGGCCCGGAAGCTTTGTGTCTCCTTCTGGCTTTTGTTAGCAGAGAATGTACGGCTGGAAAGCTGCTCCTCCCTGCATAGCTGTCCCCGAGCTTGGTGACATTTCCACAGGCCGTTATCAAACACCTTCTGGTCAGTGGCCATTTAACCATTTTCCGCCCGGCATCGGTGAGGCCGTGCTTGTTTCCAGGGCCGGCAAGCAAGTATCAGCCCTGAAGCTTCTGGTGCTTCCCACCTAGTCCCTGACTGGTCTCATGGCGTACAGCAGTCAGGAGCGTCGCTCCTGCCGCTGTCTGACACTGAGCTACCTGGACACACTCTCTCTGCCTCAGGTTCCCATCTGTGAAATGGGGCTGGTGGCATCACGTGTTTCCTTCCTTCACACTGTGGTTGACAGCATTAAGTCAGCGAGTTCTTGTGAAGGACCAGCCAGCAGTGCCTGACACAGAGTAAGCACTCGGTAAATAGTAGATTTCACCTGTTTACCTTCCCAGCAAGTACTTGCAGATTGTGAAATACGTTTGAGACCTGACTTGTCAGCGGGGTGAGAGCCCATCATGAGAGGAGGGGCTCTCAGGAGCCCGTCCTGCTCAGTTCTCGGTTGGGTTCCAGGCCGGCCCAGGGGCAGCCTCGGGCATCTCCTGAGACACCGCCACAGCGGGCAGCCCTTGGTTGAGGACCGGAGCTTGTTGAACCTCGTCTGTCAATGTGAAGTAGAAGCTTGTGCATTTGGTGGATCCCTTTTGGATGTAACTTGAGGATTTAGTGTTGATCTTGAATTGAAACATTTGCGGGGGAAATTTTTTCTGATATGAATGTTTGGGGTTCCAGTTTCTAGCACGGTGCCTGGAGGCGTTCAGGAAGTGTTTGGTCTGTGTGTGAATGAGCAGATTCCATGGTTTCTTGACCGAATGTCATGTCATGTGCTTTTTTAAAATCTAGTTTCATTTGTTTATTCAACAGGTATCCACTGAATGCTCACTCTGTATCAGCCCTCTTGTAAGTGCTGGGATGTAGCAGTGAAGCTGAGGGCCATCTGGAAAGACCAGACTCCCATCCCGTGCTGACCGCCCGTCTGGCCTCTGCTTGGTTTTCAGGCCGAGAAGGACGCCGCCAGCACGGACCCCTACTACTGCCTCTCGGACTTCATCGCGCCGCTGCACTCGGGCGTCCGTGACTACCTGGGCCTGTTTGCCGTTGCCTGCTTCGGGGTGGAGGAGCTGAGCGGGGCCTACGAGCAGCAGTGCGACGACTACAGCAGCATCATGGTCAAGGCTCTGGGAGACCGGCTGGCTGAGGTAGCGCCGCAGGCTGGGCGGGGCGGGGCGGGGAGCCCCAGTTCTGTGCTGGTCCTCGGACCTGTGGCCTCTTTGCTGTAGTTCTTGTCTCTCCTGAGGAGCCTGAAAGATTCAAACAGGTTCCTGTGTCAGGGCCCCTCGCTGTCATGTTAGTGTCCTCTGTAGATTTCCCATCTTTCTGTGTGTGGCGTGGGGTCACCTGAGCCATGGACAGGTCCCCTCCCCTCCTCTGAGGCTGACAGTGGAGGACCTGGCAGCTCTTATGGCCCCTCTTCTCCTTGTGGCTCCTGTCCGCTGTAGGCTGTCGGGGCAGTGTTTCGGTTCAAGGGCCTGGAGTCCTCAGACCGTGGAATATGATATGTCAGAGCCCAGGCTGAGGCCAAGGCCAGCCCAAGAGCAGCCAGTGAAACGAGAAGCGAGCCGGGAACCCAGCCCCTGCCCTCTCGCCCGCTCTGTCCTGCTTGTGGTGCGGGTGCGGGGGTGCCCCGGATGCCCCTGAAGGCCCATGGGGTGAGGAGGGGGGGCAACGATGTCGGGGGGGGGGTTTCGCCTCCGCCCCAGGACACCTCGCCCCCGCTGCAGGCCTTTGCGGAGGAGCTCCACGAGAGGGTCCGCAGGGAGCTGTGGGCGTACTGCAGCCGCGAGCAGCTGGACACCGCCGACCTGCGCAGGCTGCGCTACGAGGGCATCCGCCCGGCCCCCGGCTACCCCAGCCAGCCCGACCACACCGAGAAGCTCACCATGTGGAAGCTGGCTGATGTGGAGCGCCGCACGGGTACGTGTGGGAGCCGGCGAGCACTGACCTCCCCACCAGGGCCCCGCGTGCGCCGTTACCACCGTGACGCACCTGCGGCCACGGATCTAGAAACACGAAGCCCCGTCCCTTCTCACTTCTAGCTGTGTATCAGTATTTTATGTCCATATCATTATGCCACAGTCTGCAAACATTTTTTATAATGTTTATTTATTTTTGAAAGAGAGTGAGAGCGAGCGAGAGAGAGGGAGACAGCTTGTGCAAGCACATGAGTTGGGGAGGGACGGAGAGAGAGGGAGACACAGAATCCGAAGCAGGCTGTCGGGACAGAGCCCAACATGGGGCTCAGATCCACGAACCGCGAGATCATGACCTGAGCCAGACGCTCAACCTACTGAGCCGCCCAGGTGCCCCCACTGCGCCAGCTTTAGACCGAGCACTCTCAGCTGCTTTCTGTTCACCTGGGACAGATGAGAATTTAGCTCATCATACTCGCACCTGCACACCTCCTGCCCTGTTCCCCTGCTACAGGGCTGTCACTGTCGTTGTCACTAGCGATCTTCGTGACCTTTAGTACCACAGTCCACACATCATCCCCGCGTCTCTCACATACTGTGTCCCTGGACACTGGTCTTGCATAAGGCCCCCCCCACCGCTCGGCTCTTTCCTCTCTCGGCTTTGACTCTTCGTTGACACAGTTCACGGTTTCAGTGGAATTAATCAGTAATCAGAAGAGTGTCATCGATGCTGGTGAAGTGGCAGGAACTTAGGTTTAGGCAAGGGACTGAGGCGTTTGGATGTGGGCTGGCAGGAATGGCGTGGACTCTTGGAGCCGTGACATACAGATTCGCGTACGGGGGGGCAACGCGAGCTTGGAGGCTGGCTGCAGTGGGGGTGTGAGTGCTAGGGCGGGGCCATCAGCTGCCCGCTGACCTCCGGCAGAGCACTTCCCCTCTGTGCCGCTCTGTTCCTGGTCCGTGAGCCGAATTAGACCGGGAACAGAGCTAATGTTCATGCTAATGTCATGCTGTTCCCCCTGAGTTCCCGGCTCCTGGGAAGCGTCTCTCCTGAGTCCTGCTGTGGGCTCATTCTCAGGGTGCAGCTGTGCAGGAGCCTGGGGGTCAGAGGGAGCTTTCCTCGTGGGCTTGGGGCTCCTCGTCAGGGAGCCCCGGCGGAGGAGCAGACAGGCCTCCGGGGTCGGTCCTGGAAGATCGATGGTGGGGGGGCGGTACATCCACTTGGTGGGAATTGCCACTTCTTTCGTGCTGTGTTACGTGTCCCCCCAGAAGGCATGAGCTCTCTTCCATTCACGTGTTCAGCAAGGGTCTTACTGGGTGCCAGCAGCTGCCAGGCCCTGTGCAGGACACTGAATCAGTGACTGAGTTTCCCCGCTTTACTCTCTCCAGGCATTAGGCTAACCGAATCATTAGCAATGACACCTGCTTCAGCGGTATCCGGCCTCTACTTCTCCAATTTGAAGTCCAAATATTTCGCAGTGGGGAAAATTTCCAAGGATCAGGTGAGTTAGCCGTTGCACTATGTATGGCTTCCCTAGATGCCGGCACATTTTTAAATGGAACTGTGGAAGCGGTTCTATTTTACGTGGGAACGGGACTACAAAGGGAGGGAAAGCACTGCAAATTTTACCCCAGTTAATGTCTTAATTTGTTTCAGCTCGTTACCCCGATTCTCACCCTCCCATTCACGCACAGGCGCCCCCGCCCCGCCCCAGCACTCACACCCCCACTGCAGCCAGCCTCCAAGCTCCAGATACACACTGCATGTTGTTTTCTGCCCAGAGAATAAGGTGACTCAGTGAACAGATACGTCTCCATCTCCCTTCAGCTCCGGAGATTGCTATTAAGACAAGAAATGGAAAGCATTTAATGTTTCTTGGCAAATCCTGTGGAGACTTCACCTCAGAAGGTCTTATCATTGTGGTTTGATATGCTGCTTCTAATCTTTTGCAGATTGAGGATTACGCTTTGAGGAAGAAAATGTCTGTGGCCGAGGTCGAGAAATGGCTGGGACCCATCTTGGGATACGAGACAGAGTAGCTTCCATTTAAAACTCCTTTTCTGCACTTGATCCTCAAAGAAATACAGTCCAGCGTGCCTTTAAAAACAACAGCGACAGTAGCAACAGACAGGCGGGTCTCCATCCCGTGACATTTGCTCTGCCTCAGGGTTCGGAAGACTGCCTGGTGGGACCTCGTGGAGGAGCGGGGCCTTCCTGTGTCCTTGGAAAACCAGGGCTCTCTTCCAGGGGGCCTTGACTGGAGAGCAGCAGGCACATCTGTCCGCTGGTGTCACCAGTCCTCGGGGACAGGGACGAGCTAGAGATAGGGGTCTTTTGCATTTCAAAGCAAGGCAGTTTGCTTTTTTTCATTTGTACCTTGGGTCTCAGAGACCACTTGTTATTATTTTTTTTTCTTGCTCTTGCTCTTTTAGAAAAGAGCCTGAAGCTTAGCTGAATAGAGAAATGTGTGAAAAACGTGACCCGTGGCAAAATCACACTGCGCGAAGCGGGGCATCGTAACGCAGATGGCTGCAGCAGGAAGCTGACAGGGAGCGGAGTATGGCTCTGCACTCTGTCTGCAAGGCCTCGTTTTCGGAAGTCGTGCTTCCGTGGGTGCGGAGTCCCCTTCGCAGAAGGCCGTTGGCTGCTCAGACTCGCTCAGCCGCTTGTCCCGGTGTGGCCGAATACGGCGGGGTCTCCCAGCATTTCTGCGTCTTCTAATTCCTCATTCCCTTGCCCTGAGCGGGGAGAGGGAGGTGGAGAGAGATGGCTGCTGAGGGTCGCTGACCCCTCTGAGCTGTTTTCTGGAGCCGAGCAGGCTCCTGGGCCGAGGTGTACTGGGCAGAGGTGGACGGTGAAGAGCATCATGATCCCACTCACTCTGTCCATTTCCGCACAGACCCATCTGCGGGCTTCTCAGCGCGGGCCTGGCACGCCCGGGGCTGCTCGGTCAGCAGCGGTCGGAGCTCAGTGGGCGGTGCCCCAAGCTCAGCAGGTCGCACGCCCTCCTGGAAAGGGAGCAGGTGGGTGGAGGTGGACAGATTCTGGGAATGCAGGTGAGGATGACCGCACTGTCTCCCTGGGGGGCGCTTTCTGGAATCAGACCCCGGTTTACACTGCGGCTGGGACAGAAGCTGCCTCTTGTGTCTCACGAACCTTGGCACCCATTTTCTGTGTGACAGCCGTCTCCCTCGCTCTCGGGGGATGAGCCAGCCCTGCTTCCCAGAGCAGCTCTGTCAGATGTGGGTTCAAGGACCTTGGAGGCAAAGGGGAAACTGTAGGAAACGAGACCCCCCCACATTTGCAGCGGGCGCACACGGACTCTCAGAACACTTCCCTCTCAGCCGTGCCGGGCCCTCGAAGCAAAGACAGCGGTGTGCTTCTTTACGTGTAGTTCGTTTGTTGAGTAACAGCGGGACTCGATTTCCTGAGACAGTTGGAGGACTTACTTTCTGTTGCATAGCAGGTATGTCATTCTTGATAATTCTTCTGTGAGGAAGAAGAACTCCTCCAAATGGCCGACTGCATTTCGTCGGAGTTACAGTTGTTAAGTCTCCTGATTTCATTCAATATTTGCCACCTCTTTCCTCAGCTGGTTGTGTGATAGAATGGCTTCCTTTTTGGTTGTCATTAAGTTTATTTCGAGAGAGAGAGAGAGAGAGTGGGAGCGAGGAAGGTAAGGAGTCCGACGTGGGGCTCAAACCCACACGGGAGATCACGACCCGAGCCAGGTCAGGAGTCGCACGCATAGCCGACCGAGCCACCCAGCGCCCCTAACATGGCTTCCTTAAACGTGCTGTTCATGTAGTCCCATGATGGATGCCTTTCTTCCTGAAGACAGAAACAATTCGTGCAGGTTCGAGTGCCTGTATGTTCACAAAAGAATATGAGATACAAGTTGAAAACCTCTCCCTTCGTAAATGTCAGGCACCTTCGAAGGCAGGGAGGTGGCCGTTCTGAATGCAGGGTCTCTTCCGTGTTGGTGCCTGTATGTCCAGAACCTCTTGTCACCGTCTGTGGCCACCGTCATTTTCACTGAGGATCCCACACTATTTTTCCCTCTGAAGAGGCCCTTGCTTGGACTCGTCCCCTCTCTGCTGCACTGAGGACTCAGGTTTGTGGGGTGGTGGCCGCAGGTTTACGAGTCCCCATTTCTCCTTCAAGATAATTCCCTGACGTTTTCTCTCTATTTATGGCTGAAGTCACATAGAGAGGAGTCCGCCTTCTTCTGGGTCTCTCTAGTTTGCCTTCCACAAGTAGTGAGTGTCCTCCACCTTCTCCCCGCTTCTTGCCTGAACCCAGTGAAGTTAGGTTCTTACCTGCCTCTCCGGCATCAGTGACCTCTCAGGGGCCAGAGCCAGGGGCCTTCCCAGTGAGTCTCATCTCTGTGGGCTTGGACAATACAGACTACTCCCTTCAAAACTGTCGCTTCCCTCATTCCCCCTTGACACTGCTCTCGGGTCCTCCTTCTGTGTCTGATCACTTCTCAGCCATTTTCATAGTTTTCCTTCCTCAGCCCGCTTAAATCCTGGCATCCTCAAGGGCCTGTCATCAGCGGCCTTCTTAGCAGGTGTAGTTTCGGTGGACCGTCTCCCAGACACAGTGTCTCCTTCCCAGCCTGTCCTGCAGAGCACAGCATACGTCTCCCAGCCCCTTCCAGGAGGACACACAGACACCTCAGACCCAGTGTGTCTCGTCTCATCTCCTCACTAGTCGTGAGAGTCAGTCACGAAGAACAGTGCTGTCACTCCAGCAAGAGCCTTCACACTCAGCCTGACACACTTAGCCTGCTCTAGGTGGGGTGGCGGTAGAGATATCTCAGGAAGGCGATGCTTAGACAAAGGCCTGATCTGGGACCTCAGGGATAAAGATGAAGACGCAGGGTAGGAACAAGTGAAGAGCCGTCTTTGCTCATGAACAGGAACGTTAAGGGTGGTGAAGGTATTATATCTCCCCACATTGGTCTGTACGTTCAACGCCATTTCCAACAGAAATTACGGTAGAGCGTTTGTCGTGTAGGATAGGCAGGTATTTAAATTTATATGGAAAAGCAAAGGACTCAGAATGACTGAATGCTTCTAAATGTGAAGCAGAGGTTATGAGGTAGTGAGTTTTGTTGTACGTGGTGCAGAGGTGGGCATGGTGCGCAATGCCGTGAAATAAGGAACCTGGAAAATAACCCGTGTGCCTGTCAGCCTCAGACACGGCGGCGTTGGCTGGACGCACAGACAGGCAGGATGGCTCCGTCCATGGTGCTGGAGCTGTGCCTACCGTATGGAAAAAGCGAAATTCTATTTCTGCCTCATGGTTATCTAACAACCAATTCCAAATATATTAAGGTCTTAAATAAAAAAAAAAATTACCATTTACATGAGCCAAACCTTAGGGAAGGAAAGAATCCCGAGACATAAAGGGCTCATCACAAAAGAGGATTATATCAACTTTTTAAACTAAAGACTTATGTTAAGTTGATAAACCACTTAAAGTAGTGAAAAGACAAGTCCTGACTTGAGATATTTATAATACAACTAATTGACAAAGGATTACTGAGCAGAATTACAGAGGATTCCTGTTTAACAAACAAAGAAACCCAATAGAAAATTAGACCGGAAAAGGCATTTCACAGAAGAGGAAACACACGTGGCTTATAAATAAGCAGAAGGATGTTCCACGGCAGTGGAGATCGGGGAATATGAGTTAAGACCACAGCGAGATCCCATTTTGCATCCATAAGATTTGCAGAAATCGAGCGTGACGGGACTGGGTGCCGGAGAAGGTCCGTGAGAGCGCGCGTGGCACGGGCACGTGACATCTCCGCCTCCCAGAGCAGAACTCCAGCAGGCCTTAGGATCCGGCGTGAGGCTCGGACTGCCCCTCGGAGACCCAACGACCTCTTACATGTCCAGGACGCGCATGCAAGCATGTTCACAGCGACACCTTTGTAATAGTCAATAACCTAAAACACCAAAACGTCTGTCTGTAGGAGAATGGATAAGTAAATGAGGTGTGGTCACACTAAAGGGTGTTATTCAGTAGTAAAAACGAGGGAACTGCAGCTGTACCCGGACAATCAGAGTGAATCTCAGGAAATAGTACCAAAAAAAGCAAGCTCCAGGAGACCATATATGCTACGATGCTATTTTTATTGAGCTCAAAACCAAAGAGTGTGTTGTTTAAGCATATGTAAACAGTAAAATTATTTTGTAAACGAAGAAAAACCAAAATTCAGCAGAGTAATTAACCCTGAGAGCGGGAAGCCGAGCAGATCTCAGAGGGACACATCACTGGGTGTGGGTTGTTGGTCAGATTCTGGCTCTCGGGTTGTATGGTAGTCGATGGCTGTTTGTCGTATTCTTTATAATGGAACAGTTTTACATGTGTGAAATGTATTTAATGCATGTATTAACTGTGTTATAAAATAGTAAAGACAATGATAAAAAAAAGTCTGGGATGGTCACTTTGTACATAATACTGCATATGTGTCAAATCTGTTTTTCTCAGAGAGGAAGGACCTTTTGGCCAGAGTAAACAGCCGTGCAGAGGCAGGGATGGAGGAGGCTTTGTGTGCATGCAGTGGTGCTGTGGGGCAAGGGCCAGAGTGGCTTCCCGTGTTGGGCTTTGGTGAATGAGTGGATGGCAGCATCATTGCTATGGCACAGGATGGAGGGCAGGGGAGACATATTTGACATTGAATACAGGCAGTTGGGGATACGTGACTTTGGAATTTAGGAAGACTGGCCTTGGGATCCGGAGGCTTCGGTGTGGAGGTGGAGGTCAGGCTGCAAGCATGGATGGGCAGCTTGTGGAGAATGCGAGGAGCCTGAGACAGAGCTGGACTCCAGGACCAGGAGCCGGGGGCACAGCTGCAGCATTTTGGGAGCTGTGGGGACCATTGGTGGTCTGTGTTGGGTTGGTGATTGAATGGGAGGTGAGGAAGCTGTCTGTTACTTAAAGAACATTGGGTATTGAGTTTGATAAGTTGTTTATAGATTTTAGATACTAACCCTTTATCAGAGATGTCATTTGCAAATATTTTCTACCATTCTGTAGGTTGCCTTTTAGTTTTGTTGATTGTTTCCTTCACTGTGCAGATGCTTTTTATTTTGATCAAGACCCAGTAGTTTGTTTTTGCTTTTTATTTTTTTTTTTCACATGCCTCAGGAGACATATCTGGTAAGGGAGACATATTTAGCGGCTGCCTGTCCTCTCTTCTAGGCTTTTGATGGTTTCCTGTCTCACCTTTAGGTCTTTCATCCATTTTGGATTTATTTTTGCATATGGTATGAGAAAGTGGTACAGTTTCATTCTTCTGCATGTTGCTCTCCAGTTTTCCCAACACCATTTGTTGAAACTCAACACCCAAAAAACCCCCAAATAATCCAGTTAAGAAATGGGCAGAAGACATGAATAGACATTTTTCCAAAGAAGACCTACAGATGGCTAACAGACACACGAAAAGATCATCAGCGTCACCTGTCATCAGGAAAATACAAATCAAACCATGATGAGATGCCACCCCACACTGTCAGATGGGCTAAAATTAACAAACAACAGGTTTGGCAAGGATGTGGAAAAAGGGGAACCAACCCTCTTGCATTGTTGGTGAGAATGCAAACTGGTTCAGCCACACTGGGAAACACTATGGAGGTTCCTCAAAAAGTTAAAAATAGGACTATGATCCAGCAATTGCACTACTAGGTATTTACCCAAAGAAAACAAAAGTGTTATTTCAAAGGGATACTTGCATCCCGATGTTTATAGCAGCCTTATCAACAGTAGTCAAATTGTGGAAAGAGCCCCAATGTCCATTGACTGATGAATAGATAAAGATGTGGTATATATATATATATACACACACAATGGAATATTAGCCATAAAAAACAATGAAATCTTGCCATTTGCAACGACACGGATGGAGCTAGAGTGTATTATGCTAAGCACAATAAGTCAGAAAGGTAAGTTACCTGATTTCACTCATGCGGAATTTAAGAAAGAACTGGGTGAACTTAGGGGCAAAAAAAGGCAAACCTTGAAAGACACTCTTAACTACAGAGAACAAACCAAGGGCTGCTGGAGGGGCGTGGGGGGGGGATGGGCTAAATGGGGGATACGCGTGAAGGAGGGCACTTGTTGGAATGAGCACCAGGTGTCATATGTAAGTGATGAATCACTAAATTCTACTCTTGAACTAATATCACACTATATATTAACTAACTGGAATTTAAATAAAAACTTGAAACAAAAAGAAAACTAGATTGGAGTGGAAGGTAGAATGGAGAGAGTATTTTAATATAGAAAAGGGCTTTTATGCCAAAGGGAAAATACAAGTTAAGAGGTTTATAGATAGTACAAAAGTAAGAAAATATCTATCTTTTAATCTAAGTCCAGAGAGACTTCCATTTAGCAAACCCCAACATTTCAAACCTGGGAGTTGTCCCTCCCCTCCCTTTTTCCGAAACTTCACCTCAAGTTGGTTGCCATGCCCTGATGGTTTTACCCACGAAATACCCCCCAGATCACTATGCCCCCTTGCCTAGGATATGTCCAAGCTCCTTACACGCTTTCGATATTGTCCCCTGCGTGTGCCCCGTATAAGGTATCTGCTCACACGGTCTCCTCCCCCTGACATAACTACCCCACCACTCCACCCATGGGCTTCAGGAAAGCTTTCAAGCCTCTCCCCCCTGCAAAGCTACACGACCCCTCTTCCTGCCTGGCAATAGCACTGCTCTCACGGTGACAGAATAATCTATTTCCCCATGAGGCCATGATTCTCAAAGGGCAAGTTCGAATCCTTGTTCATCTTTGTATTAGTGTGTCTAAAACAGAGCTTGGTTCCTGATAGGTGCTCAACAAAGGTTGGCTTGAGTTGATGAGCAGATGCTCTAAGGGGGGACAGTGTTTTGTAGGGAGAGCATTCTGGAAAGCTCCAAGAGGGCAGGGGCCGAGGCTCACTGCCTGGGCTCCGAACCCCCGGAGCCCAACCCGGCATCAGCCATGTAGTTCACTGCATAAAGTGTTCTAAGGGAGCAGACGGGAGAACCACGGTGACTTTCTCTTGCTCAGAAGGACACTGGGATGGAAAAGCTCTAGTACCCTCCACACCCATCTTCAGGATTTCGTCTTCGAAGCAACAGCCCTGTGGATGCTCTTTACTGCCCCATGAAGACAGCACACGCGCTGCCTGCAGAAGAGCCTCCTCACTTCAAGTCCACGCCATGGCCACATGTCAGCTGTACGTGTTGTCCGATTACAGAACACAGAGTATACTAGAATTCCATATGTGTGTGTCTAAAAACATGATAGTATGTGCAGTGAAGATATCTAGAAGGTTACATAAGAAATTCTTAAATGGTTACTTTTAGGGAATGGGATTGGGGGGACTAGGGACTAGGAACTCATGGTTGGGGTATTTCTCACTCTTTCTACACTGTTTCAGTTTTATAACAAGCATATATTGTTATCCTTTAAAAAAAAAAAAAAAGGCTAGCTTGGCAACAAACTTAGCTTGAAATAGATGCGATTTTGAATAATCTAAGTGAAAAGTTAGGATTTCAATCAATTAAGCCCCAAACTTGGTCCCATTTCTCAACACAGGGAATATCTAATCCCATTTACATACTCCCTTCAAAATGTGATTTTCAGAGATATCTTTTGCTTCATCCTTTGCTTTTAAGTATTATTATAGCCTTTCGGACACTCACAAAATAAGTGATTTCTATACTTGTTGCCTAGAAAAGAGTTGGATCAAACAATATTTGAGAACCTAAAGATTAGATATTGCATGAAATGGAAGAAACAAAAACCAGACAGATCGATGAATGATGTTTATCACAGTCTCTGCCTTCCGTGATGCAATATGTAAGCCAGCCTGCAGAATGCGAAGTTCTTGGCAACTGAGGAAGGAACTTTGAACTTCTTACAATCCTGTTTGTTCTTTTACCCAGAGAGAAAAGTGACATTTCCTTCTGAATTATCTGAAAGAATTTCAATGCTCACCCATCTGTAATCCCAGTAAAAACGGGAAATCCAATTGTCTTGGTGGATAGTGCTAAATATCATTAATGAAACATATTTTTACCTGACGTGATAGATTATTTTTCAATCGTGTTGAAATGAGCACATCAAGAAAATTTAAAGAATTTCAGTGAGGGGCTTCTGGGTGACTCAGTTTAAGTGTCCGACTTCAGCTCAGGTTATGAACTCACAGTCTTTGAGTTCAAGTCCTGTATCGGGCTCTGTGCTGACAGCTCAGAGCCTGGAGCCTGCTTCAGATTCTCTGTCTCCCTCTCTTTCTGCCCCTCCCCCACTCACACTCTGTCCCCCTCTCTCTCAAAAGTAAACATGTTTAATGTTTTTAAAGAATTTCAGCGAAAAACACCTGAGTGTCAGAAATGCTCGGTTATTTTTTAAATACTGCAACCCTTTTGAGAAAAGGGAGCAGTTAGCTCCGAGACCTGTTCCAGTGGTGTGTCTTCTCTAAAGCCTTCTATTCGGTCATCACCGGTTTTCTCCTTGCTTTGCTGTGGGCAGGCTCTCTCAGTTCTGCTCGAACTGCTCAGGAAGTTGAAGCTAAGTGAGAGGTCATTAGCAGAGCCAGTGTTGGTTCCTGCTTTGCAGAATCCCATTTCTCTACAATAAGTCATCAAATTAATTATGTTTTGAATATAGTTAGGGATCAAATATCAATGAGTGAATATATTCTGCCCCCCCACTCCCAAATTGGTGACTTATAATAGAAGGAAGGAAGGTGATACAGTTATAAGTTGTTGAGTCCATCTCAGCTTGGGTTTGGGTACAATTCTCTTTTTTAATTAGAAAAATGGGCAACAAATGGAAAATACTCATGTTTCACACTCTGTGTCTTATTACCCACCAGACTAGATGAGTCAAGAGAAGAACCCTATGAAACCTTATAAGCCCTTCATCTGTCTGCTATAATTGACCATCATGAAGGAAACAGGCAAAAACAAACCTTTCCCAGAAAGTTGGAGGCAAGGAGGCATGGTACCTATTCTATTTGCTGAGGTACTCAAGGAAGAAGAGCATTTGCAATAGTTAATGCCAGAACCAAAAATTTAGACATTCCGTCAGGCATGTAGTGGGAATTTATATATTTGTTGGATGGATGAAATCGCATTAAAGGCTTGAATGCCAAGAAAGTAGCCAGAAAGGGAGATAAGTCAGAGAAAGACAAATACCGTATGATACCATTCGTATGTGGGATCTAAAAAAAAACTTGAACTTGTAAAACCAGAATGGTGGTTACCAGGAGCTAGAGGGTGGGGGACCCGGGGAGATGTTGTTTACGGGTTCAAACTTATAACGAGTAGACAAATAAGTACCGAGACTTAATATGCAATGTAGTGATCATAGTCAAACTTCAAAAGTTGCTAAGAGACTATATATTGTAACTGTTCTCAACATAAAAAAATGAGACTTGACATGATAAAGGTACTAGCTGGGCTACTGTAATAATCCTATTGTAATATATAAATGTATCAAACTACACATGGTAGGTCATAAACTTACACAATGTTATATGTCTCTTATAGCTCAATAATAATAATAATAATAATAATAATAATAATAATAATAGCTAGGACTCTAGAGCTTTTGCAGACACATTCAGAGATTGCTGCACCTGTTCAATGCAAGGAGACAGTTGAGCAGAAACAAATCTGATGTATCCACCAGTGGCCCTTCCCAAACCTACTACTTAGTGATCACTGATCTTCATCACGATGAGTCACAAATATTGCAATATTCCTGCAGTGCCTTCTGAATCATCAAAGACTCATTAAAATTCAGTATAACTTCAGCATTAAGTACATTTTAGTGCGAATTACTATATTTGAAGGTTGGCCACCCAAGTGTGAGAAGTGTGGTCCCTCTCCCTTAACCAGAATAGACTAAGAAGAATTCTTCCCCCGTTAAGTCAGATAACAGAGTATCTTCCGCTGCTATCACTATGTGGCAGAAATGCCGAGCCTGACATTGTGTAGCCCAGAGGAAGGGTTGCTGAAGTGAAGGAGGTTCATCAGGGTGTATGAAAAGATGAGGGAGAAATGTGGTTACGCAATGAGGGCGTGTGTCGTGACAAGGCTGTCAGCACAGCCCCTGGCTGCTGAAGGGGCTGGTGCATGGCAGGGTTGAGTCACTTAGTGCCATTGGCATTGAGGAGGAAGGAAGGTGCTAATTTTGGAAGGTTTGTATCAGATTAGCAGAAGTAGCTGACTTTTGAGAAAGCGGAGTAATTACTGGGTTTTGTTTAGTGAAGAGTTTGTTAGCTTTGGATGCCACCTTTAAGTCTGTACTCAGCAAGTGTGTAGGGTTGGAACGGATGTGGAAAGGTGACATTTTCGGATGGTGGGAAGTGAGGGTAAAATTTTTAAAGAGTTTGGTAATAGAAGGAGCAGACATTTCTGGGCATATTTGGGAGGGGGACGGGGGAGAAGTAGGAAAGAATAATGACGGCCCAAACAACGGGGAGGGACTTTACCCAAATATTCTCTTACCAGCATTAGAGGGGTAAAGCCTGCATTCTATAGGGAAAAAAATGTGGGTTGGGGTGTGTGACTGATTGCTTTGGTATTATGAATACAGTCATTTCTTTCACTCCTTTCAGGTAAAAATATAAATAACTTTTATTATTTTGTAGATGTGCTTGGTACCCAGCTATCAGGGCCCTGCTAAGATTTGCAGTCACTCTATCTGCCTTTTTCTTCTCTCATGAGCCCCAGCAGTGCTTACGATCTTACAGACAGGAAATGCTGGCTGGGCAAGTGACCTCTCTTTGGCTTTGGCTGAGATCCCCAAGAGGGGAAATGTATACTCTAAGATGACATTTGTGCATTCACTCACATTCATTAATTCATCCATTTATATGCTTATTCATTAATTTATTTATTTGAGCTGGTCCTGGTCTCGGGCCGGCTATACAACAGTAGCAAGTGAGTCAGTCCCTGGGCTCGGGGAGAGTAACACTGTCTGCAGGGTTTGTAGCAAGGGGACTCCCTCCAGTACCTTGTGTCATCAGTACCTTGTGTCATTCACGTCTGGAACTCAGAATCTCCTCTGCGGCATTAAAGGCAGGGGAGACATCCATCTCTTGGTCTCAAGGGCGTGGTTCGGAGGAATACTGCACCACCCATGTAGATTTGGGCCTCTTCCCCAAGATTTTACTGATGCTTCTGAGTGCAACTACTTGCCGTTAGGAAACTTTGACCTTGGGGTGCCCAGGTGGCTCAATCGGTTAAGAGTCCGACTCTTGGTTTCAGCTCAGGTCATGATCTTGGGGTTGGTGAGATTGAGCCCTGCATCGGGCTCCACGCTGACAGCATGGAGCCTGCTTGGAATGCTTTCTCTCTCCTTCTCTCTCTGCCCCTCCCCTGCTCATCCTCTCTCTCTCTAAAAATAAATAAACTTTTTTTAAAAAAAGGGAACTTTGACCTTTTTCTCGGTCCCCTGATCACCCACAGTTTTAGACTTCATCAAGTAAGCTTGGTTGCCTTTCTTGCTTAACCCAGGTAGAAACCAGTACGCTGTGTAGTATCGTCAAAAGCACTGGTGCCATCCCTGGTGGCCTCGTTCTGAACATTAATGTCCTTGTTGCTCTACCAGAACCGGGCATGGGAAGTGCACGTGGGCACACGCAAGCGGCCTCATCCTGCCTCTTAGAAGGAAGGGCCTGTGACCAGCCACCAGCACAAATCCGGCTCAACGTCGCTTTGCGAATACAGATCCAAGACCAGCTGTCAAGCTTCCCTCCCCCTCATCTCACCACGGCCTCTGGGGATCAAAAGTGCCCAGACGTCTCCCCCCTGCCGATTAACAAACTGCGCTTCGGAAGAGTATTTACTGACAAACATCTGCCTTCCAAAGAGAAACCATCTATTTTAACAAACTGCTCTTTAGAGATTAATGATGCAGCTTGCCTTCCTGCCTCTGCTCTGTCACGATTCCCCTTCTTTGGCCTCCTCTGTGTGTCTTTCCTAAACTTTGCTTTCTGAGCCCTGGTACACGAGGTAGCAATTGCACAGTAACGTAAATTTTAAAAAGCCCCTGCATTTACAACATCTTTTTGGTTCTGTCACGAAAGGGTGTTTATGGTGAGTGAGACCTGTAGAGCCCTGGTTTCTCACACTGAACCACTCTGCCCTCAAAGATAAATGCCCTCAGCCAGCAGATCCCCTTCTGTGAGGAACGCCAGGCTCGGTGCATATGTCTTCGCCTTCATCAGTCACTTGTGTGTGGCTTTTTGAGATTCTGTGTTTACATCATAGGCTGTATGTATTATCTCCCCGGTTAGATCGTAGGGTTTTAAAAGGGCAAAACTCTCTCCTCTGCTTTCTTTGTGTGTTTTGAAACTTTGAAGAGAGCAGATACTTACGTGTTTGTTAATAATCCACCCTTTCCCCCCCACAGATGACCAGTGGTGTGAGGGGACTTGGGTCGGACTTTCTGTCTCTCAGTGGACAGATGTGTGATGAATTATAGTCTGTATTCTGTGTTGCTTCATAAATACTACACCCCCACTCTTGCCTCCAACAACTTCTAGCTTGGGTGACTTTGGTCAAGTCACACGACCTCTCTAAGCTGCAGCTTCTCTGTTGATAAAATGACCATGACGCAAGAACTTGAATGTGGTACTCTCCAGAAAGCGCCTGGCTGCACGGGACGTGCCAGAAGGCCCTGAATGCCCGTTAACCATGGTCTCGGAAAAGCAGAGATCCTGTCCTCCCTCTGTATTCCCAGCAAGCACAGTGTGTGGGGGAACGTGTCGTTCAGCATTCAAGGTCAGGGGCTCCGGGGGTGGTCGGCGTGAAGCATCTCCTTGGGAATGAAGCGTGCGTGGACGGCAGGCCTTGACCTCCGTGGAACACGAGCTGTGCCAGGAGGGAGAGGCCGCAGACCGCTGCTGGGTTAGCTGCTGCGCCATCAGAGCTGTCTGCTTGCAGATCCCCGAGCAGGTCCTTCGTGCGGTAGGCTGTTCCTAGGCCCCCCCGGACACAAGCTCCCCCAGGGCACCCGTGTCCTGATCGCTGCCTCTGTGTCTTGTCTTCAGTCTCTCTGAACCACCACAACCACCACCCACCTGTGGCTGAATATCTGCTGGGATGTGGTTGCACACTTAGCACCGTGCCTCACTTGAAAAAAAGGCATCTGCCCTAACCAAAGAGTGATAATGAAGACGCTTGGGAGAGGTTTAATTTTCTCACTTTTTCACGATGCTACCAAAGTAACGAATGCAACTCCACACCACACATACCTCATTTACAGACGGTGTGTATAAAATCTAATTATGAATGCTAGTGGCCCAGGAGGCATTTAGGGACGAGAGACCTGACTGTGGTAAGACTGGAAGATTTCCAGAAGGAGCCATAAATATTACAGATGAGCCAACTGGGCGCAAACCAAGGCCATGCTGGGAATTAAGATCCGGGTTTTGCGAAATGTCTTGTAACTGCGGCATCGCATTTGTGTATATTAACCTTCCCCATACAGGACTTTTATTTTAATTTTGACTGGATTTGTTCCTGAACAGAGTCCTAAGTGGGCAAAAATACTTCGCTTCTATGTTATAGACAACGTTCATGGTAGGGGACTGACATCTACAGATGGATTGCTCTGGGTGTCGGGAGAGTTACACGAGATTGGTGAAATCCATCCCGCAGCTGGAAAAGCAGATCCAATACAATGAACTATATCTGTATTTTAAAAGTCCTTTTAAAAATAAGTAGTGTTCAGGGGCGCCTGGGTGGCTCACTCAAGCATCTGACTTCGGCTTTAGAGCCTGGAGCCTGCTTCGGAGTCTGTGTCTCTCCCTCTCTCTCTGTGTCCCTCCCTTACTTTTGTTCTCTCTCTCAAAAATAAACATTTAAAAAATAAGTAGTGTTTCTTTTTATTATAAAACTCCTTCATTGCAAAAAGCATGTAAGCTATATAAAAGTGTACAGAGGAAAACAATTCATGATTCTAGAATCGACATTTGGCTACTGTTAATGTTTCATGACATTTCTTTCTGTTGTCTTTCCTTCTTTCTTTCCATCCATGTGTGAGTAGGCTGAACTATGGCCCCTAACGACAGCTACGTCTTGTCCCCAGAACCTGTGAATATTACCTTCTGTGGCAAAAGGGTGGCTATTATCTTCTGGGGCAAAAGATGGCATCACGTTACGAGTCTTGAATAGGGAAATTATCCTGTGTAGTCAGTGGGACCTAAATGCAGTCCTGGGTGTCCCTAGAAGAGGGAAGCAGGGAGAGATATGACAAGAAGGTGGCAAAGTCCCCAGCGAAGCAAGATGCCGCAGGCCTTGAAGATGAGAAAGGGCCATGAGCCAAGGAATGCAAGCTAGAGGCTCCAGAAGCAAGGAAATGGATTCTCCCCTGAGCCTCTGGAGAGAGCCCAGCACCTGACACCTTGATTTTGGCTGAGCGATACTGATTTCTGATTTCCTCCCCCCAGAACTGTAAGAGACTGTAACTGTAAATACCAAATTTATGGTAATTTGTTATACCAGTAATAGGAAGTGAATCCACCATAAATCTTACCAGTTTTTATACCTATTAGCGTACTTATCACATATCTTTTTAATATGATTTATGTAACTATATATGTATACAAATATATACAATATATAGGTACATTGTTAATACAAGTTTTATGCATATTGTATATATTCATGTACACATTTTTTATTGTGACATATAGGACATAAAATTTACCATTTAGGTGTACAGTTCAGCGGCATGAAGTACCTTAATGTTGTGCCACCACACCCCCACTCATCTCCAGAACTTTTTCATCTTCTGCAACCGAAACTCTGTCCTCATTAAACACTAACTTCCCATTCCCCCTCCCCCATCCCCTGCGAGCCACTGGTCTACTTCTGAGTTTATGAATTTGACTCCTCTAGGGACCTCATAGATCTGTAACTCAATGCTATTTATCTGTTTGCGATTGGCTTTTTTTCACTTCGCGTAATGTCTTCAAGAGTCATTCATTTTGTAGCCCGTGTTGGAATTCCCTTCCTGTTTAAGGCTGAATAATATTCCACTGGACGGATAGACCACATTTTGTTTATCCATTCATTTGTTGACAGACACTTGGGTTGCTTCTGCATTTTGGCCCTTTTGAATAATGCTGCTAACAATATAGATGGTACAAATATCTGTTTACATCCCTGCTTTCATTTCTTCTGGGTATGTACCCAGAAATGGAATTGCTAAATCATATGACAATTCTATGTCTAATTTTCTGAGGAACCTCTATACTGTTTTCCACAGTGGCCGCACCAGTTTACATTGTAATCAACAGAGTACCAAATAGTTTCTCCACATCTTTGCCAACATTTGCTATTTTCCTTTTTCCGTAACCGCCATCCTAATAGTGGTTTATACATGTATATTTTTATATTACCTTTTTTCCACTCAGTTTTTTATCAAAGCTTTCAAAGATATTTTTAAGGCTTTATAACAATTTATTCTGTGTGCTATATATATAACTCTTTCTCCTTGTTGAACATTATGCTGCTTCTAATTTTTTTGCCATTTAGATTACAAAAGTGTGAGCCTCATGAGCACTAAATCTTTGCTCACATCCCTGAGAAGGTCCTATGAATGAATTACTCAAAGGAGCATTACACTGAAAACTATTGGTGTGTTTGACGAAAGTACTTTCCAAAAGGATGTTCCGATTGACAGACCACGAGAGGACTCAGTAGCCCATTTTTAAAATTAAAATAAATAAATATATGTATATATATTTAGGTGCAGAGTATTTCTACAATACAGATGAGAACAGTGAACTTGAACAATCGTACTAGCGGAATCAGCTTGTTTATTTGGGGGCAGAAGGCTCACTTTTCAATGCTGGAATGTTGAATTTAAAGACAGACCTGGTTCTCCCCTCAGAATGCTGAAGGGAGAGAAGTTCCATATGAGAAAAAAAGGCTGTTGTTAGAGGAAAATATATAATTTGCAAGCAAGTCATAAGGCTTGAGCTCTGTTCTGGCTCAGTCATTAAAAATCCATGTGACTTTGGCAAGTCATTAAAATATCTTGGTTTCAGATGGTTCAGTTATGTATGAGTGGGTTCAGTCCTCTCATTTCCTTAAGTGTCATATGTAATTATGGACTGTGAGCTCATATTTGGTGGAGTTTTATTTGCTGGGGTCCTTTAGGCTTTGGTTAAAGATGTGCTCTTCTGACTGGTTCTTTCTTTCGGGCATTCCAGAGGTATCGTCAGCCTGAGATGACTTTTTTACGTGAATCTTTCAATGTAGAAAGCCCTACACAAATTTAGTACAAATATGAACTGCATGTATAGGATAGAAAAGGTCCATGGACAAAACTCTCAGGGTAGTATTGATTTTAAAGACAATTAGACCCAAAGCACAGGATGAAACCAGAAAGTTATCTTGTGACATCACGTTGCTGATGGGTGATATTCTTAATTCACACTTTCACTGGGGATATCAGCTCGGAGGGTTCTGACTCTTGTTGAGAACTTCTCCTCCATTTTTCTGCCATGGGTCTGAGTCTCTATTTTTTGTCCTAACATGGCTATTAAAATGACAACTTCTGGGGCGCCTGGGTGGCTCAATCGGTTTAGTGGCCGACTTCAGCTCAGGTCATGATCTCGCAGTCTGTGAGTTTGAGCCCCGAATCGGGCTCTGTGCTGATGGCTCAGAGCCTGGAGCCTGCTTCAGATTCTGTGTCTCCCTCTCTCTCTGCCCTTCTCCTGCTCACGCTCTGTCTCTATGTCTCAAAAATAAAATAAACGTTAAAAAAAATTTAAAATGATAACTTCTTGGCCATATAGGGGCCAAGGGTAGCCCCCCCCCCCCACAATGTGCCATTTTGGTAAATTGATGATTTTAAATTAAGTTACTTAAGAAACAGCCAGTGCAGAAAGGATTCTGATCCCCCTTTGTCTCCAGAAAGCAGGAAATATATCTCCCTCGTAAAAGGCACTTTCCCCTCATACCAGAAGGTGAAAAGACATCCTAATTACTAGAGATCGGGAATTCAGAGTAAAGACGGCTATATAAACAAGTCTTGTTCCTTTAATTACTACTCCTGCCCAAATTCTAGGGTTCCTTACTAAATAAAGCACCTGAATGTAAGTCTTCTTTGTCCTACCCATTCTTCACAGATTTATTGTCTGTCTGTCTAAAAAATATAAAACCGCCAGCCTCGGTCATTTCTTCAGGTCTCATGGACTGCCATGTACACTTAATTACTCTTTGGGTTTTTTCCTCCTGTTAATCTCTCGTGTCAGTTTAATTCTTAGACCAGCTGGGACAATCTTGAAGGATGGAGAAAAAGTCTTCCTTCCCCAACAGCTGTCAAGTCCCGCAGAATTCATGAGAGCCATCTGAACTTCTGTTTTTTGGTTTTGTTTCTGGCTTTTCCCTTAAGGATTTCTCTTACTTTCTTGCCTGTTTAGTTATACATACGTACATAGATGTATGTACGTATGTATATAATTTATATTTATTCTTTACTTTTTCAAATTTACACCGAAGTTAGCATATAGCGCAACAATGATTTCAGGAGTAGAATCCAGCGATTCATCCCCTACATATAACACCTGGTGCTCATCCCAACCAGTGTCCTCCTTAATGCCCCTTGCCCACTTGGCCCATCCCCCCACCCACTACCCTTCCAACAACCCTCAGTTCTCTGTATTTAAGAGCCTTTTATGTTTTGTCCCCCTCCCTGCTTTTGTATTATTTTTGCTTCCTCTCCCTTACGTTCATCCGTTTTGTATCTTAAATTTAGTTATATATTTGAAAGGACGTTTATTATATTTTGTGCACCATGTCCAGGCAGGAAGATTCTCAGTTATTGCAACCTACCTTGTTGCCAGAAACGGACGCCAGCTGTTCTATGATTCTATGGGTATTAACCACTTTCTCCCAGTTAGCTAATTTGGATATTTATCTTATTTCATCTTCACGAATTCGGTGTTGAACCCATAATGAATCCATGATGTGTTGGAACTATCCTGACACAGATCTCTTGGAAGCATCTGGTAAGAGACCGCCTAAATGCACTAAAAGGACTGAAAGCTAAGAACTTGAACTTTGATCCCTAAGTGAAACGCCTGAACCTAGCATAAAGAGATGCAGGTTGTCCTTCCTCAAACATTTCATCCTGTGTCACAATATAGGCCATCAAGGTCACTTTTATCGCTGTGCTAAGCAAGCGTGTGTACTATGTTGTTAAGGAACAAATAGCAGCATTGTGCGTCAGCGAAGTCCAGTCAGTGGTTGAACTAAGGAGACCCGAGTTCTCTCTCTAGCCGGCACTGGGGGAGGCCTGATTGCACTTTGGATTCGATATACTCTTGGGTTTCTTAGACTCTGGGGATGGAGTCACCTCAAGAATGTAAAAGGCGTATGGGGCGCCTGGGTGGCTCAGTTGGTTGAGCGGCTGACTTCGGCTCAGGTCATGATTTCAAGGTCTGTGAGTTTGAGCCCTGCATCGGGCTCTGTGCTGATGGCTCAGAGCCTGGAGCCTGCTTTGGATTCTGTGTCTCCCTCTCTCTCTGCCCTTCTCCTGCTCACGCTCTGTCTCTATGTCTCTCAAAAAAAAAAAAAAAAAAAGAAAGAATGTAAAAGGCGATCTAGTATAGATTATCGAGCCACTAATTGGAAAAATAAAGAATAAGTGACTATGTTTCTATCTAGACTGGGTAGAGTAGTTCACACTAGCTAAACTTTTTTTTTTTCTTCCACCGATTTTCTCACTTAAGAAATGGAAATTCTCTTATGGAGTATCTCAAGCGGATACAGAAGTAGAGTGAATAGTGTAATGAACCATTGTCATCATTGCCCAGTGTTACGAGCTGAATCGTGTTCCCTCCAAATTCATATGTCCAAAGACATAACCACAGAATATGAATGTATTTGGAGAAAGGGCTTTTAAAGAGGTAAGTAAACTAAAATGAAATCATACAGGCGGACTTTAATCCAATATAGTGGTGTCCTTACAAAAGAGGAGATTAGGACAGAGACATAAAGGCACAGAGGAAAGGCTGTGTGAGGCGCAGGGAGAAGGTGACCACCTGTAAGCCAAGGCGAGAGTCATCAGAACAAACAGCCTGCCCACACCTTGATCTGAGACTTGTAGCCTCCAGAACTGTGAGGAAATAAATGTCTGAGTTTAAGCCCCTCGATCTGTGTAACTTAGTTATGGCCACCGTAGCAAAGTAACATACTCAACTTCAACAATTGTTAAAACATAGCTCATCTTTCCTCATCTAACTTGACTTCATCTGACACTGACTCCATATTGTAGCAAATCACAGACATTATTTCATGTGTAAATTTTTTAGTATGTAGCTCTACAAGGGCATTTTTCCCCACAAAAGCATGACCACATAGGAATCCAAACTGGCGCAGCCACTGTGGAAAACAGTATGGAGTTCTCTCAAAAAATTAAAAATAGAACTACCCTACAACCCAGCAATTGCACTGCTAGGTATTTATCCAAGGGATACAGGTACACTGTTGCGAAGGGACACATGCACCCCAACAATGGCCAAAGGATGGAAAGAGCCCAAATGTTCATCAATGGATGAATGGATAAAGAAGGTGTGGTGTATATATACAATGGAGTATTTCTCGGCGTTCAAAAAGAATGAAATCTTGCCATTTGCAACTACGCGGATGGAATTAGAGGGTATTATGCTAAGCAAAATTAGTCAGAGAGACAAATATCATGACTTCACTCATGAGGACTTGTAAGATACAAAACAGATGAACATAAGGGAAGGGAAAGAAAAGTAATATAAAAACAGGGAGGGGGACAAAACATAAGAGACTCTTTTTGGTTTTAAATGTTTATTTATTTTATTTTTGAGAGATAGAGACATAGTGTGAATGAGGGAGGGGCAGAGAGAGAGGGAGACACAGAGTCTGAAGCAGGCTCCAAGCTTTGAGCTGTCAGCACAGAGCCCGATGCAGGACTCGAACTCATGAACCATGAGATCATGACCTGAGCTGAAGTCAGACACTCAACTGACTGAGCCACCTAGGCATCCCCATAAGAGACTCTTAAATATGGAGAGCAAACAGAGGGTTCCTGGAGGGGTTGTGGGAGGGGGGATGGGCTAGATGGGTAAGGGACTTAAGGGATCTACTCCTGAAACCATTGTTACACCATGTGCTAACTAACTTGGATATAAATTATAAAAAGTAAATAAATTATAGAAAAAAAAACATGACCACAATACCATTATGACACCTAAAATTTAACAATACTCTACTATCCAGTCAGTATTAACATTTTCCTGATGCCTTTTGCTACTTGTTTTCTTATGGATTGTCGAATTGGGATACACATAAGGCCCATATGTTGCAGTTGACTTAATGACTCTTAAATCTTTCTCCCTCCATTTCTTATTCTTTATTGTAATTTTCTTTGAAGAAACGAAGTTGTTTGTCTTGCAGATTTTTCTTGGTCTAGGTTTGGTCTTGGTCCCCACACTGCTGTTCAATGTGTTTCTCTGTTCCTTACATTTCAGGTAAATTGGCAGAATACTTGTGTGTTCGAAGTTTTTGTTGTAGTATTGCAGAACTACTGAGCGGTAGTGTTGGGAATGTCTGTCAGGAGGGATATCATCTCTGGAATCTCTCTTTCGCGATGTTAATGATCCTTGTCATGATATTTTGTCAATGATCATTGGTGATCGTTGTCTGGACCTCTTCGTTAGGAGCTGCAAAATGCTGATATGCTCATTCTGTCAGCTCATTTTTTTAGCTCAAGTACTAATGAAGATGGAAACTTGTTCTCTTCAGTTATTTGGTTACAGTACAGGTAATATACAAACAGCAAAAATAGGTACTACTTGGGGGCACTGGGTGGCTCAGTCGGTTAATTGTCCGACTTCGGCTCAGGTCATGATCTCATGGTTGGTGGGTTCAAGCCCCGCTTTGGGCTCTGTGCTGACAACTCAGAGCCTGGAGCCTGCTTCGGATTCTGTGTCTCCCTCTCTCTCTGCCCCTCCCCCACTCATGCTCTGTCTCTCTCTGTCTCAAAAATAAATAAACTTTAAAAAAAAATAGATACTTCTTTTTTTCCCCGTATTTATCGTATTTCAAATAATGTTTCCAGCCTCCAGAGTTGACCAATGAGGCTTGTTTGATGACACTATCAACTAACTCATAGATATCAACATATTTGAAATGTTTTCTTCCACTTCACTTATTGTTTTATTTTGCTGCTCAAATTTTCTTACCTTTCACCTGTGTGGTATTACTCAGATTCGTTCCAGAGTCCCTGTGATCGAAGTATAGTGACCTTTAATAGTGTCCTTGCTCTCGTGTGATCCAGGCTTATCTTTTACATCTTCTTCCCCTTAGAATCAGCCATTTCTCTAAAACCTCTTGTCCTTTTAATGGGGAATCTTGTTTAGAAACCACAATCTTGGCTCAGGGGTGCTGATTACTACTGGGTTGATACACTGATTCTTGTTTTATGCAGTGGAAAGAGCAAGGAAATACGATTTTTAAAAGCCTTTTCATTGAAACACAAATTCTATGCAGAAAAATGCACAAATCTTAAGTGAGAGTCTTAGAGAATTTTTACAAATGTATACACCACTGTCACCATTATTCAAATCAGGGCACAGGAGATTACCAGCATCTGAGGAGCCTCCCTTTCTTTCCTCTCCAGTTACTGTCACTCCCAAATATACACATTCTATCATCATGAATTGGTTTGTGTATATAAATAGGATCCTAGTATGTGGACTCTGCATTATATTTCTGAGGTTAAAGCATGTTGTGCATCATAGCAGTTTTTATTTTTCACTGATGTATGGTGTTGTTTGAATATACTACAATTTATTCTTTCTACTGTTGGTAGACATTTGGATTGTTTCCAATTTTTACTGTTACAGTGAAGCTTCTGCAAACATTTTTGTGCCTGTCTTTTGGTGCACATATGTACTCATTTACATTGGGCATATTCCTAAGAATAGTTAGAGGGTGTTTTCAGCTTTAGTGATGGTTCTAAGAACATTTTTCAAAGTAACTGTACCACTTTACACCCCCACGCAGTTTATGAGTTCCAGTTACCCCATTTAGTAGTCCCTTTGGGTTGTAGGGTGTACCCCCTGGCTTCTAGCTACCAGTATCAGCATCTCTCTTTGTTGCAGGGCTTTCTCTGAGGGCTGGAGCCTGCCTGCGCCCGTGCAGATGGCATACTGGAAATACTCTAAGCTTACTGCCTACAGGAGTAGCGCTCAACCCATAATTGACAGGAGTTGATGTATGAACCCCTTAGTTCCCTCACTCCTCAAGTAGGATAACTCTGAGGCAACTGTGCTATGGTGTCTCTTGGAGTTCCCATGGGATTAAGCTTCAGTTACCTCTGGTGGTAACTTGCTTGATCATGCATAATTTTTTAATTGCCTTTCGTTCCCTATCTCTCTTTATTTGGAATCACATCCCAAATAAATTACCTACCCTTGAAATCTTATCTCAGAATGAGCCTTTGGGGGAACTCAAATACTGATCTTCCCCATCCTTGCCACATTGTACTGACAGGCCTTTAAAATTTTAGCCATTTGGTGTATGATGATAGTATCACATTGTGACTTCAGTTTGCTTTTCTGTTATGACCATTGATGCTGAGAACCTTTTCATATTTATTTCATGAGTTTGTTTAAGACCACTTCCTCAGCACCCATAGGTAAAGTTGTTCTTTAGTTTTCTTCTTAAAACAATCTTAATCAGAATTTCATATCACTGGGGCACTTGGGTGGCTCAGTTGGTTGAGCATCTGACTCTCAATTTCAGCTCAGGTCATGATCCCAGCATTGTGGGATGGAGCCCATGTGCTTAAGATTCTCTCTCTCTCTTCCTTTCTCTCTCATTCTCTCTCTCCCTCCCCCTCTCTCTCTTTCCCCGTCTGCTCCTCTCTCCAGCTCACACTCTTTCTCAACCTCTCTCTCTAAAATAAATACATTTTAAAAATCATAAAGAATTTTGTATCAATGTTATTCTTGCTTCATAAAACAAATTTGGTTTTCTGTTCTGTAATAATTTAAGTCTAATTGGAAATATTTGAACTTGGAAAGCTTGGTGGATATACTCTGAGAAACCACCTAGGTTTGGTTTGTTTATGTTGTGTGTGTGTGCATTTTTTATTTTTTCTATGGCAGGTAGTCTATTAAGACTTTCTGTATTTGCTGGGATCAATTTTTTCAAATTGAAAAATCATCTTCTAAAAATTATACTTTTTATCTAGTTTTTTAACTTTACTTATTTATTTTGAGAGAGAGAGAATGAGCACAAGCAGGGGAGGGGCAGAGAGAGATTACAGAGAGAGAAAGAGGAGAAAGAATCCCAAGCAGGCTCCACACCATCAGTATGGAACCCGACATGGGGCTGGAACTCATGAACTGTGAGATCACGACCTGAGCTGAAATCAAAAGTCAGTTGCTTAACCAGCTGAGCCACCCAGGTGCCCCTCATCTAGGTCTTAAAATTATTTGTGGAGAATTGGGCAAAGTAGTCATATAGGTTTTTCCTTTTTTCTCTTTGTTGGTTATTCCTGTTTGTCATAGATACTTGAGTATATTCATGCTCTATTACTTCTTTGTCTTGATTAGCTTAGCTAGTGTTTTGCCTATTTTGTTGAGTCACCTTTTTGATTTGTTATTTCTATTGTTTTTCTGTTTTCTAATTCATTAATTTTTGTTTGTAGATTTCTTCTGTCCTCCGCTTTCTTTGGCTTTTCTTGCTTTTTAACTTGGGTGTTTAATTCATTTTATTTTAAAATACTTACTGGTATGTTAAAGCTCTGATAACTGCTTTAGTTTTATCCCACAGATTCTGATATATACTATTCTTATTACTGTTATTTAAAAAGAATTTCGCTATTTAATTTTATGCTTCACCTTTTACCCAAAAAGTAATAGTATTTTTTGCTTGTGACCTAAACTCTGACTAGTGTTCTTGACTATTCCATGAGCACTTGAAATGGATGCGTGTCCTTTATTATTAGAGTTCACAGTAGTTTGATATATCTATAATCTTATTGATTGTGTTGTTTAGGTTTTCTATAGTTTTACTAATCTTTTAATCATTTGTTTGGTCTTGGACTGATAGAAGTGTACTAAATATTCCTATTGTTATTTTATTTCTGTCATTTTTTACTTTCATCTCCTTTGTGAAAATTCTTGCTAAGCATTTGCTACATATAATTAATAGTTGTTATGTCTTACTACTAATCAGTAGTTTTCAAGATAGTGTGGTTCTGCCATAACCGTAAACATATGGATTAATAGAATAGAATTGAGAGTTCAGAAATAAGCCCGAACACTTACAGTCAGTTGATTTTCAACAAGGGTGCTAAGACAATTCAATGGGGGAAAGAATAGTCTCTTTAACACATGATACTGGGACAGTGGGATATCCTCAAGCAAAAGAATGAAGTTGAAAACCCCTACCTCACACCATATACATAAAATAAGTCAATATATATCAAAAGACTATTTTTTTCCTTTTTTAAAAATAATTTATTGTCAAATTGGTTTCCATACAACACCCAGTGCTCATCCCTACAAGTGCCCTCCTCAATGCCCGTCACCCACTCTCCCCTCTCCCATACCCCCCATCAACCCTCAGTTTGCTTTTAGTAGTTAAGAGCCTCTTATGTTTTGTCTCCCTGGCTCTCTGTGGCTTTTTTTTCTTTCCCCTCTTCCCCGCCCCCCGCCATGGTTTTCTGCTAAGTCTCTCAAAATCCACCTATGCATGAAAACATATGATATCTGTCTCAAAAGACTATTTTTAAAAAGACCATGTGAAAGTGTTAGAAGAAAAAAGGCATAAAGGTCCTTATGACCTTGGATTAGGGAATGACTACTTAGACATGACATCAAAGGACAAGCACAAAAGGGAAAAAAATACATGTAAGTTTAACAAAATAAGCATTTAAAACTTTTCTGCCTTAAAGGATACCATCAAGAGAATGAAAGACAACCCAGAGAATGGGAAAATTTCTTGCAAATCATAGATCTAATAAGTGACTTGCACATACATTGTAGAAAGACCGTTACAACTCAGTAATACAAAAGGAAATAACCCAATTTAAATATTGGCAAAATATTTGAATAAGCAATTCACCAAAGAAGATCTACAAATGGACAACAAGCACATGAAGAGATGCTTGGCATGATTAGCCATCAGGGAAATGTAAATCAAAAAGCACAATGAGATGCTACCTCACATCTACTGGGATGGCAACGCTCAAAAAGACAGATGAAATGAGACACGCTGTAAAATTCCTGGAAGAAAATATGGAAGAAAATCTCTCCGACATTGGCCTCACTAATGATTTCTTGGAAATGACACCAAAAACACAGGCAACAAAAGCTAACCTAGACAATTGGGACTACATCAAACAAAAAGCTTCTACACAGCAAAAGAGACAATCAACAAAATTAAAAGGCAGCCTACAGAGTGGGAGAATGTATTTGCAAACAAATACCTTATAAAGGGTTAATTTCCAAAATATATAAGAAACACCTACAACTCAATTGCAAAGTAACGAACCCATCTTCAAAATGTGCAAAGGACTTGAATAAACATTTCTCCAAAGAAATTGAAGCATGCTATTGTAAGATTCTTATGTTATTTGTCAAGTGATATAATATTGCTTGAGGGTGGATGGATAAAATAAGATGTATACTATAAACCCTAAAGTAAACACTAAACACAACAAGGAGTTATAGCTAGTAAGACAACCAAGGAGATAAAATTGAATAATAAAAAATTCTCAATGAAAAAAAGTCATAAAAAGAGTAAAAAGGACAAAGAACAGATGGAACATACAGAAAGTAATAGCTATATGGAAGATTTAAATCAAACCATGTTAGTAATTACATTAAATAAAAATTGTATAAATATCCAGTTCTAATGCAGAGATTATCAGATTGGAAAAAACAGCAATATCCAGCCATATGCTGCCAACAAGAAACCCACTGTAAATGTGAAGAAGCAATTCAGTTAAAACCAAAGCCACACAACCACTATTGCCATCTTGAAAGAATCTCTTCTTTTTTTTTTTTTCTTTAATTTTACAGACAGAGAGGGCACATGAACAAGGAATGGGACAGAGAGAGAGAGAATCTTTTTTGTTTTTAATGTTTATTTTTGAGAGAGAGAGTGTGAGCAGGGGAGGGACAGAGAGAGAGAGAGAGGGAAAGAGAGAATCCGAAGCAGGCTCCAGGCTCCTAGCTGTCAGCACAGAGCCTGACACTGGTCTCAAACCCACAAACTATGAGATCATGACCTGAACTGAAGTTGGATGCTTAGCCAACTGAGCCACCCAGGCACCGAGAGAGAGAGAGAGAGAGAGAGAGAGAGAGAGAGAGAGAGAGAGAGAATCTTAAGCAGGCTCTGTAGTGAGTGGGGACTTGGGTAATGTGGGGCTCGATCCCATAATCCTGGGATCATGACCTGAGCCAAAATCAAGAGTTGGACATTCAACCGACTGAGCCCCCCAGGTACCCCTTGATAATCTTATTTTTAAATCTTGTACTATATGCCTCTTTATAAATCTTTTCTCAAATGAGGCAAGCTATAAATATTAAAATATTTATGAGTGATACTTAAGATGAAATATAAAGCCTTAAACACTTATTTTAAAAAGGAAGAAAGGCTAAGTGTCAATATAATGAAACTGAAGAAAATAAAACAATAGAATACATCCAAAGAATGTGGAAGGAGAGAGAAAATAAAAAATTATAGCAGAAATCAATAATAATTTTAAAAACTTCCTTAGAAATCATTAATAAAACCAAAATTTTGTCCTCAAAAGACACTAATAAAGTAGTTACATCCCTGGTGAGATTAAGGAAGGAAAAAACCGTAATATTAAGAAAGGAAAAAATTATATAACTACAGATACAACCAAAGTTAAAATAAGGAATATATGAACAAGTTTATGCTAATAAACTGGGCAAGTTCATAGGAAAACCTACTGTAATCATCTCAAAACAAACAGAAAGCCTGGATGACCCAACATCTATAAAAAAATTGAAAGAGTAGTTTAAAATTTTCACACAAAGAAAACACCAAAACCAGAGGACTTTTACAGACAAATTCTGACAATTTTTCAAAGAACAAATCATTCTAATCTTAGAGATATGCTTCAGAGAATAACAAAAGATCAAATAGTCCCCAGTTGTTTCTATGACGTTAGCTTAATCTTGATGGCAAAAGCAGACATTCTGTTAAGTAGATGAACACAGGCATAGAAGAACTAGGGTCTGATGATTCCATTTATATAATGTTCAAGAGTAGGCTAAAGTAATCTCTGGTGATAGGCTTGAGAGCAGTGTTGTCTATGGTGACTGGGATTGACCAGAAGAGGGCACAAGGGAAATTTCTGGAATAATACAAGTGTTCTCTATATCTTGTTTGGAATATAGATTTATCAAACCTCAGTGAATTGTACATCTAAGATGTCTGCATTGCACTTCATGCAACTTTTACCTCAGGGGAGAAATAAATTTAACAAATACTGAACTCTAGTTAGTAGGCTTGCTTTTTGCAGTGGTCTGGGCTAACAATTCTAAAATGACTTTTATTCTCAGCAAAGGAAACTGTCAGCAAAATGAAAAGGCAAACTACAGAATGGGAAAAAAAATATTTGCAAACCACCTATTTGATAAGGGGTTAAATATACAAGGAATTCATATACCTCCCTAGCAAAAAAAATGAACAACCCAACTTAAAAAATGGGGACGCGATCTCAATAGACAAGTTTCCAAAGAAAACATACAAATCGTCAAGAGGTACATGAAAAAGTGGTTAATAACACTAACCATCAGGAAAAGCAAAACAAACAAAAACAGAAAGAACCACTAACCATCAGGGACGTTCAGATCAAAACCACAATGAGATATCACCTCACACCAGTTAGGATGTCCATTAGCAAAAAACAAGAGATAGCAAATGGCGGTGAGGTTGCTAAGTGAAATAACCCAGACAGAGAAAGACAAATTCCGCACGGTATCACTTATATGTGGCATCTTAAAAAAACAAGTCAAACTCATAGAAACATAGAGCAGAATGGCGGGCAGTGGGGGAAAAGGGGAAGAGGTTGATAAAAAGGTACAAACTTTCAGTTATAACATGAATAAGGTCTGAGAATCTAATCTATAACATGGTGACTATAGTTGAGACTAGTGGATTGTATACTTAAAATTCAATATGAGAACTTAACTGTTCTTACCAAAAACCAAAAAACTAAAACTAAAAAAAAACTTAAAAAAATACAAAAAACAAATATGTGAAGTGTGGATGTGTTAATTGTGGGATTGTGGGAATTCTTTCACAATGTATACATCTATCAAACGATCACATGTACAGTTATAATATATTGCAGTTCTGCCAATTATACCTCAGGAAAGCTGGGAGAAAACTCCCTTTATTAATAAAATGCATGTATCTCCCTGCCGGAGAAAGCAGTCACAAATATGCAAAGGAGGAGGTTCATTGCCAAAACCAGCCCTGTGTTTTCTCTTTTTCAATCCGAATTTTATTTATTTATTTTTTTTAATTCTTTAATGTTTATTTTTGAGAGACAGAGAGAGAGACAGAGCAGGAGAGGGGCAGAGAGACAGAGATACAGAATCTGAGCAGGCTCCAGGTTCTGAGCTGTCACCACAGGGCCCAACAAAGGGCTTGAACCCACAAACTATGAGATCATGTCCTCAGGCCAAGTTGGACCCTTAATTGACTGAGCCATCCAGGCACCCCTCAATCTGAATTAAAAAAAAAAAATCCCAGAATTTGGAAACATTTTAGATAAATGGAAATTCATCATAAAATCAGGAACTCGACAGTTACAACTTTTGATATGTGTCGATTGGAGCTTAGGATTGATTATTCAACGACTACATCTCAGATATCTGATAGATTTGCTTTGTTTTGGCATTTCCAAAGAAAATACCTTTTAAAAATTATGTCCTGTAAAAAAAAAATTTCCTTCCTTTCTCTCTGCCCTTCCACTGCTCACACTCTGTCTCTGTCTTTCTCAAAAATAGTTAAACATTAAAAAAATTACAAAACAATCTTTCTGACAAAAAGATACCGTGGCTTTTAAAAATGCAGTTAACTTAAACGATAAGGATATGAACGGGTCCATTTATACGCGGATTTTTTTTAATTTTTCCTTATGATTTTCTTAATAACATTTTCTTTAGTTCATGTTAATTTGAGAATACAGTATATAATACATTTAACATACAAAATATGTGTTGTTTATGTTATCAGTAAGGCTCTTGTCAAGAGTAGGCTATCAGTCAAGTTTTTGGGGGAGTCAGAAGTTATATGACTGCCCCAGGGTGGGACTTCTGCTCCCCTAACCCCCACATTGTCCAGGGTCAACTGTATGTGTGCAGGACACAAGGAATTTCCTCTCAAAAGTAGGCATAGTCCTTGGCAAAAGCCTAAATTGTCTGGTGTTTCTACTTTAAGCCTCTTAGTTATATTTCTGGTCCTGTAGAGCAAGAGCAGATTCCAGAAAAATAACTTCTCTTCTTTTGTAGAAACTTCTTTATCTGGCAGAGAATGGTAACTCATCAAACCAGCATCAGAAGGCTACTTTTCAACTCTCAGTCAATATGAGCAACATTAAACATCCATCAAATGAAGGATTGTGAGCAGTAACCTTAAAAAATCCTGCTAGGCAACTAGTTATTGATTCTGTGTTCAGCCTGATGGATGAATGCGTAAAGGCAACAAATGATTGCAGAAAGCACAGACCTGGCTGCCTGCCTACTTCTGGCAGGCCCTCTGGCTAAGAGCACCATCTTTGGCTTTACCAGAAACATGGTTTCGTCATCATGATCAATCAGAACTCCATCCTACCTGGAGGTCCGCTCTTCCTCGCCTTGCCTTGGAATTTTCAGAAGAGCCCAGAGAACAATTTACAATAAAACATAATTACCTTCAGCCTGGCTGGTTACATGACTGAGACTACTGGGGGGGATGAATTTGTGACTTATACCAAGAAGAAAAAAAATCGGTATGTTAATAGTAGGAAGGAGCTTATAGGAAGGGCTTAATTTATTTGGAGATTAAATTCATTTCAGGAGCTTTAGAAGCATTGATTCATATTAAGGTAATAAGTGTGCTAATTATAGTTTAATCGTTTCACCTCATTAAGCCACGACCACAAGACCTCTCATTAGTCACACCACCTTAGTGGGGAAGGATGATTTTAGGTGTTGTCCAAGGACTCCTGAAGTCAGGCAGCTGGCATATGGCCGAGCTGCCCTTGAACAGAGTCAGAAAGTGAGTGATCTTTCTGGCAGCATCCTTCTCGCAAAGCCTGCTTCGACGGACTGTCAATGCCCTTAGGTTTTCTGCCTTAACACGTCTGAAAGCTTTCCTTGACCACTTACCTTAAGAAGGATCAACTGAGTGGATTGTTATGGCCCTTGGAACTTGTCTATGGCACTTGCAACGATTTCTTTAGGTTTCTCTCCCTACCAGACTGTAACTTCTAGTCAATAAACTTCTAGTGAATACATTAATGTATGTTTGACCAAACATATAAAAATGACTTATAAAATTGCCTGTTTGGAAGTAATTAAAATTTAACGAACTAGATGGTTAGCTCCTGGTAGGCAAAGAGTAAGTCTTATTTAATCCTGAAGGACGACACAATCTCTGGCCCAAAATTGTTGCTTCTCATAAATAATAATGGAAAAAAAGTGGTGATAATCTCTTAACGTCAAAGTAGCATGTTCTAATGGGAGAATTATTATTTTTTTAATTCTAAAAATTAACGTTAAAAGAATGTTAATGTTATTCTAAAAGAATAAACATTAAAAAATATTTATTTTTGAGAGACAGAGTGTTAAGTGGGAGGCAGGGTGCAGACAGAGAGTGAGACACAGAATCCAAAGCAGGCTCCAGGCTGTCAGCACAGAGCTCCATGTGGGGCTTGAACTCACAAACCGCAAGATCATGACCTGAGCTGAAGTCGGACGCTTAACCGACTGAGCCACCCAGGTGCCCCTCTAATGGAAAAATTCTGATGTAGTGAGAGCAGACTTGGATTGGCATCTTTCCAGGTGACCCTTGGAATCACATGTCTCCTTCTGACACCCCCAAAGGGGGAAATACTTGTGTGAACAACTCCCTTTGACTCAGACCCGCCAGAACCACAGCAAACAGCTGCCTGACAGTAGTGAGTTGGCTGTCACTGGATGTGTTAGGGAGAATCAGCATGTGTCGAAGTTGGGGGCCAGCGTCCCTACTTTGAGAGGATTACATGATCCCCGAGGTTCTGTGGATCACGAACCTATTTACCACATCATTCACAGAACGACAACAGGGAACTGTCATCACCTTCTAACGAGGGCTCAGCATTACCAGAGAAGCAACGAGAATGTTTTCCAATGCCAAGCGTGAAATGCTTGTCACTGCTAGCTGGGATGCTCCAGCACATAAATCAATTCCTGTCTTAATTAGTCAGCGTCTGCTGAACACCTTGAAAGTGGAAAGAGCCGTATAACAAAAGTTATATAACAACCCTCCAGCTGCAGCCTATTCCCCCAAAATCTTTGTAATAACTTAGTTCTGATGATCCATCTTTCCTGTCTCAGAAATTGTGAACAAACAGATTAAGGTAAACAATTAACAAGGAAACATTTCAAAACCTCTCCTCCTGCTAGAGGATGTAATTTGGCTGAGTGTTGTATATTTACTTGAGCTGATTCAAAGAGGGAAAAGAAAAATCATCTACCCCATGCAAATCAGCCAGTGAAGTGTCGAGAGGGTGTGATATTTTTACAGAACAGTCCAGCTGGCTTACACTGTTGGTTTAGAAAAGAACGTCCTATCATTTTCATTCCTAAGTTTAAGTTTAAGGTTTGTTTTGGAAATGGAAGGGAAACTTCATGACTCGCACTTGTTCCTAGCTGATGCTGACATGGAAATGGTGGGACGAAGAGAGAAATGGATGGGTGACAAAGGTAAATGGAGAGACTTGTGTCTCATGGGTGAGGGGAAGAGAGTTTGATTATGAAGAGTCCCACTTCTTCCCCCCCAAACCCCCAGTTCTGTGATAATGAAGCCCTTTGTGTATATGCTGTGGAATTTAAACTCATAATGTGACTTGGTACTGTGAGAAAAAAAATAACGTCCATCCTGGTTTAAAAATTTCATCCGATCTGATCACTTGGTTTTGCCGTTTCTCTTGACCAAAAAGGCTCAGTCTCTCAGGTGTGTTGTCTCTCACTTTCCATCTCTAAGATGGTATGTGGGAATGCCTGGGTGGCTCGGTTAGTTGACTGTCCAACTCTTGATTTTGGCTCAGGTCATGATCTCGCGGTTCGTGAGATTGAGCCCCGCTTCAGGCTCTGTGCTGGGTGTGGAGCCTGGTTGGGATTCTGTCTTTCTCCCTGTCTCTGCCCCTCCCTCACCCTTAAAATAAACATTTTTAAACAAAAGGAAAAGAAAGATAGTATATGGAATGGAGTGAGGCTTACACATATCTCGCTTGTGCGGTGGGGAATTGGCGGCGTGCTTAGCAGTGCTCTGATCTTTGGGGGTGACGTCTCCTGTCCATCTGGAAGGTGCTCCCCTCGCTAGGGCTTGCAGCAGAAGCCTCTGTCTGGACCATAGCCATTCTGAAGCCAGGCTGTCACTCCCGCTGGGCTGGGCCCCCACGGTAGCCCTTCAGGGCCACCGCATCACTGGTACTGTGACCTCTTCTGGTCGTCTCCCACCCAGCAGACTCTGCCAGTCACTGGGGGTCTTGGATTTTGAAGGAGTGCAACATATACACCCCAAGATGTGCCTCTTTGCCATAAGGATTATCTTGAGTCGGTTGTTTTTAAGAAACAGTAGACATAAGGAAAATCTCTGAAAAGGGAGTAGAAGTTACCGTGTTGTGAGGGACATTAACATTTCTAAGGGAAGTCTCTATGTGTAAGGTTATCTTTCTCTCTCTATCAAGAAGAGAATAACTAAATCTCTGGAAACTCTTATCAATGGAGAAGGTACTTAAATCTGTATAACAAACCCTACTTTGCCTGGTCACCTCCCATAACCTGCCTTCCTCTACCCCTAACACCTTCTTTTGTCTTTAAGTGGAGATGGTATTTGAGGTGGTGGCTTGGGCCATTTTGGGGAGTTACATGTTGTTAAACTTGTTTGTTTTTGTCCTGTTAATCTGTCTTTTTATTTGGGGGTGAAGGCAGTGATGGTGTCACAGCCTAGAAACCTAGATGGGTAGAGGGAAAATTATTTTCCCTCCCCTACAGTATACTCCACTTGAACTGAGGAAGACCCAGTCAAGATGTGCCCAGAGCCTGCTCACCTGACCATCCTTGTGCCAAGTTTACTTTGCAGTGGTGGCATCCTGGGTCTGGCATCCTGGGTCGGTACCGGGAAGCCTATTATTGTAATCTTCTTCCAGAGCCTGAGATGAGTGCAGAGGAAGACACACCTTTCCTCTTCTTTCTATGGCCTGTCAGAGTAGAAAAGAGGCATTCGTCTGCCATCTTCCCTAGGTTACTATACAAGTTCACTAGGGCTGCTATAACAAAGTACCACAAACTGGGTGGTCCAAACAACGGAAATGTATTGTCTTTCAGTTGTGGGGGCTGGGATGTTGGGAGCTGTTTTGGGCTCACAGGTTGAGACCCTTCCCTGTGTAGAAAAGTGGTTAAAGCAAAGCTCCTGCTAGCCAAAATGGCGGGCTTGGATTTCTTGAGCTACTCTCCTTGGCCCCAAGGAATGTAATGTTCTTTTGTTTAACGGCATTTAGATAAAGGGGAAGGACCTGGAGCAGGATGCCTTGATGGATTTATAAGACCTTAAGGAAACACCCTGCTCTCTCCCCCTACCCTAAATTTATCCTAAAACCAACATACAGGATTAAGGAGGTTTGCCGCCTTGCTGGTAAAAATGGACTATTGTTAAAGAGATCAAACTACCTTTCAAATAAAGACACAGACCAGCATGGAGGAGATGCCAGAATTGAGGATGCCAGAATAGAGGACGCCAGAATCGAGAAGGCCAGAATTGAGAAGGCGCCAGACTGCTTGGTCATTAGACTACACTTTTCTTGTGACTCTCTCACTTCCTTTCGCCTGACCGTTCGTGCTTCGTGGACCCCTAGATTCGCCAGAACAAGGACCCCGGCACTGGGAGTCTGAGATCAAGGTGTTAGTAGGGTGGGTTCCTTCTGAGGGCTGTGAGAGAAGACCCTGTCCCAAACCTTTCTCCTCAGCTTGTTGATGGCCATCTTTATGTACATAGGTATTCTGCCCGTGTAGCTGTGTTCAGACTTCCCCTTTTAATAAGGACGTCAGTCATGTTGATTAGGGTCCACCCTAATGACTTCATTTCAACTCAATTACCTCTGCAAAGACATATCTTCAAATAAGGTCACATTCCGAGGTACTGGGGTTTAGAATTTCAACATGTCAATTTGAGAGGGAACATAATTCAATGTATACAGTCATATTCTGTCATATTCTGCCTCTACCATGGAGGAACCCAGGACACCGGATTATCTCCATGATGTGGTTGTTTGGGGCAAGTGGGTTACCTCTTCTTCATTGTGTAGATGCCTCTATGACCTGAATCACTCAGGCTTGATAGTTAATATTCCAACAGAGAAGAGAAAGGTGTTTAATCTTTTATTAAAGCTGCAGCCTTATTGCAAGACTATTATTGCCTTTGTAGTTAATCCTACTTTACATGTCAAAAGCTGAATATTAAGCTGTATTTATCTTTATACTTTTTCTGTGACATGCTTAATCTTCCCCATAAACATCCCCTCCTCCCAATTTGTGCCTTCCCCTAGGAAAATGGATGCCCTGGACCAACTAGGAAGAAGGTCATGCAATGAGAAAGGTAAAATATCAAATACTACTAAGTTTAAAAATATTATCCCCATTCCCATACATTGATGGATGAAGCCGGTAACCTTTGGAAGGAAGTTTACCAAGCTTTTTTTAATCAAGTATTTATTGAAACCCATGGATCTTGATTTACCATAATATTGATTGAAGAGGGAATCTGGCATTCAGTTTAGAGGGAAATAAATATGAAATTGGAAAAAAAAAGTAATTCAGGGAAGGAATTGATTCCAGAAGCTGAAGAGACAAGTTCCACTTAAGACAAAATGTTAAAGGTTAACATAGGTGGAGTGTGAGGTGGTTGTAAGTCTTGATCCCTTTTCTCTTCCACCTCCCCCTCCTTCCTTGACTCTCCTCTCTCAACCCCTTCTTTCTCTGTATTTTTCCTTCTGTGGAGCCTGTCTGCACGCCCTATAGCTGAGTACCAGGATTAACTGCATATGAGCTGAAGGGCTTTTATACATTGCTGCAGAGAGCTAACTAAAATGTGTGTTGCTTTTGGTTTCCATTTTTATTTAAAAAAAAAATGTTAAGTGCACCACTGGGGGCACCTGGCTGGCTGTCCGTGGAGCATGCGACTCTTGATCTCAGGGTTGTGAGTTCCAGCTCCATGCTGGGTATAGAGATCACTTAAAAATAAAATCTTAAAAAACATATAATATTGCACCATCTAGAGAGAACCGTGTCTCCTATTATTATCCCTTTTACTCCTATTTTAATACAGTGCACTTCCTTTTTCTATAACATGCTCTTGACATGCCCATAGACAGAAAGATTTCTGTGATGTTGCAAGCTTGGCCACATACCAGATGTATCTTCTGATTTCTCATTTCTCATTCCATTTCCCATGTGACAACATAATTGACATCATAATCACTTTCGATATTTGCATCATGTCACAGCACACTGGTTTCTTCTCACTTGTTGAACCATTTTTCTCTGTGGCACAATTCGATAGGTGTCTGGTTCTGCAGTTTAAGGATAAGAACATTCCTCGAATATTTTGGCTTTTATCCCCCCCATTCCCGTTGAGTTGGAAGCTTAGAGCACATTCCTTGCAGCGGGATTCCAGGGTCAATAACTATAAACACTTTCCCTGGCTTCTGATAATCAATGTAATTGGAAAACGAATACCTGAATTTTCCAAAGCAATGGTCTTACAGATAAAATTGTACCATATTGCTGATTTTGGAATGGAAGACCAGCTATCCTGAATCACGTTCCTACTATATAAATCTATCCTTCTGAGTACACATTTGCCAAAAGCATCAGTCTTCGTATGAAGAGTGTGTCCTTAGCTTTGGAGAGCTACAGTTTTATGCCTGAGGGCAGGATTTCTGATCTGCTTCTACTCTCTTTCAGTCTCTGGGACATTCATTCTGAGACCGCGGGGAACACTATAAATGCATCCAGCCGGATTCTGGCTGCATGAGGTGGAGCCTGGGAGGAGAGGTGGTGTCTCTAGTGTACTCATGTCTTTTTCCAGAATATTTCTGTAGGCGGAGAGAGTAGGTAGTGTTGTCAAGGCCTGAGAAACAGGACGCAGCTGCTTCTCAGAGCTCTGCGAGGAGACAGGAGGTTTCCTTGTAAGCTGCTGTCTTTCCTCTTTCAGACGAAGTCACAGTTGAAATATCTCGCTAATGGAGTTCTCTGGAAGAACAGAGGTTGCTTTTCGCGCTGCAGTCTGCTGCCAACTCTTAGATACTTTCAACAGCTGGCAGAGCTTCTGACAAACGTGTTCAGAGATGGGTTTGAAAGAGCAGGGAGATAGAAATGACTCTTCCTTGCCTTCCTCCCTCCCCCCTTTCCTTCCTTCCTTCCTATTTTATCTTTCTCTTTTTTTTAAGCATTAAAAAACTCGGAACATTTTCCTTCACGGTAAGAGCCTACGCTGCACGCTTGAGAACAAGACATGTAGCTCCTTTACAAGGAGCAGGGGAAAGTTCCAGCTACCAGGCCCACCCCCAAAGCTGGATGTAGGCGGCTCGCTCCTCTCTCCCAGCCTTTCCCAGCTAAGATGAACTGAACCTGGAAGCCAGCATGGAGCCAGCATATGATGAAGGCAGGAGCTTGGACTCACAGTATGACACCTGCTTTCTAATTAGCTGTGGAAGGAGAATGCTATTGTTCATCTTGACATGATAGGCGATGAGGCTGGGCTTGGCTCTATTAAAGAAGCAGCAGTGTCTTATTCCAGAAGTGGTTCGAGGGTGGATGGGCATGGCCACATCCCCTGGGCATACTATAAACCCTATTGAAACAGGCTTAGAGCAGTGCACATAGGAAGCACCTGATAAAAATGAGGCACAGTGGAATACTACTCAACAATAAAAATAAGAAACTGGTAACACATGCTGCCTCATGGAGAAGCCTTCAAAACATTATGCTGAGAGAAAAAAAAGCCACACAGGAAAGACCACATATTACATGAGATTTCCAAAAAAGGAAAAGATCTAGAGATAAAAGCCTGTCAAAGAGGACCTCAGGCTGGGATGGGAAGATTGGATACGAATGGTCACGACAGAACTTTTTCAGGTGATGGAAATGTTCTAGAACTGGATGATGGTGATGTTGTGCAATTCTGTACATTTATTATGAATAATTGTAGTGCAATCTGAAAAGATATATGCACCCCTACACTTACTGCAGCATTAACTGCAATAGCCAAGATATGGAAGCTGCCCAAGGGTCCACTGGTAGATGGATGGATAAAGAAGATGTGGTACATATACACATATACCATTATATATTATATTTAATATAGAACATATATGGAATACACACACAATGGAATATTATTCAGTCACTAAAAATGACATCTTGCTATTTGCAACAACATGGATCGAGCTAGAGGGGATAATACTAAGTGAAAGCAATGAGACAGAAAAAGAGAAATACTGTATTATTTCCCTTATATGTGGAATATAAAAACCAAAACAAACAAACAAGCAAACAGAAAAAACAGACTCCGGAGTACAGACAACAAACTAGTGGTTGCCAGAAGGGAGGTGGGGGATGGGGAATGGGAGAAATAGGAGAAGCGGATTAAGAGGCATAAATTTCCAGGTATAAAATAATTAAGTAATGGAGATTAAAAGTACAGCGTATGGATCATAGTCGATAATAGTATAACGTTGTATGGTGACAGATGGTGACTACACTTACTGAGCCGAGCACTGCATAACATGTAGACTTGTTGAATCACCATTTTGTACACCTAAAACTACTACAACAATAGACGTCAACCGTGCTTCAAGAATAAATTTTTAAAATTGTAGTGTACCATTAGAATGAGTGTATTTTTATGGAATGTAAATGATACTTCAATAAAGCATCACAGAAACTAAAAAGAAAAAAGCAAACTTAAAATCCTTGAAGAAACGAAGGAGGGTGTCACATCCATAAAGCTGTTGATCATGAAGTGAGAACACATGACTTTGAGAAAGCCTATTTGGATACCTTGAGAACAGAACAATTTTGCAAAAGAACCATATTTTTTTGGCAACCCCGGAAGTCAGAGCATGAGGGAGGAATTTGTATAAAGTGCCGAGGGAAAGAATGTGAACCGTAATTCTGTATCTGGCCAAATAATCATTTAAGAGTGGGAGTGAACCGCATTTTAAGTCACATAAGGTCTTTACAAAGTTGTCACCCATAAATTTTGTGTGGTTGTATTCCAGTTTGCAGATACGAGAGTCCGGCAACAAGAAGTATTATACATGGTGCAGCTATGAGAACAAGTAAGTAAAATGTCCTTTTTAAAAATGTTATGTATGTATTTTGAGAGAGAGAGTGCAAGCAGGGTAGAGAGGCAGAGAGAGAAGGAGAGAGACATTCCCAAGCATGCTCCATGCTCTGTGTGGACCTTGATGCAAGTCTCATAATGCAGGGCTCAATCTCATGACTGTGAGATCATGACATGAGCCAACATCAAGAGGTGGATGCTCAACCAGCCGAGTCACCCAGGCACCCCTGTACTTTTGTTTAAAAATCAGCCTTCTTTTAGAAAGATGGACCTCAGTTTGCAGATTATCCATGTAGTATGAAGATATGAAAGAAGTGTATGTATCTGTGAGGGAGAGGAAAAGTGTGTTAAGGATCCTGGTTTATGCTGGAGGAGACTGTTGAACCACATAAAACTACCATCTTCTGTAAATAAGAAATGATCCAATATAGGCATGGTTCAACCAAATCAATACTGATTTACTCTATAAAATATCCACAAAAAGAATAGAAAGAGAATAGATGTTCAAATCAATAGAGGGAGAAAGGGGACATTAAAAAAAAATTAAGCATGAATGTTGAAGCTACTTTGACTTGGAACCATGCCTTGCTGACTTCAGGATCCCCACTTTCACTGGGGGTGCCAGGAGCCCACCCTAGTGGTCCATGCTGGATGCTGCAAGTTGCTCCCTTCTGACCAGAAATGTATGAATAGTGCAGTTTGAGAAGCTGATACGCATTCTAGCCTCTAGGAGACCTTCTGGTTCTCAACTCTCTGCTCTCTAAGGGGTGGAAACTCAAGCCCGTGTTTGGGATGAAATGGAATCTGTGGTCATGGACCCCTCCCATCCCCATACAATGGATGGAACTTCTAGTTGGAGATGCTGAGGGACTCTCAGCCTCTGTCCTGTGCTCTCAGGTGGCTCTGTCTCACAGCCAGTGCTCTGAACAGGTAAGGACAGGCTCTGGTTTGGGGGGAGGGAGCCTCCAGGCCCCCGCCCCCAGCCCGAACAAGGAAGGCCAGTTGGAGTCCAGATGAGGTCCGGAGAAGAGAGGCCTGGGGTTGCTGCTGAGGAGGCTTCTGCTCTAGACTAAAAGGGGCTCAAGGGGCTCAGCCCATGTTCATTTCCTGGGGCTCTCCAGAGAACCAGAGCCAAGAGAGGATGCAGAGGGAAGAGGGAGAGTCTGAAATTGACTGTATTGAATTGTCCTACTTCACCGTGGAGAGTGGCAAGTCTACAGGCTGGAGACCCAGGAAGCATTCATGCTTGCAGCTCAAGGCTGAAGCCATCTGGAGGCTGAAGTTCTTCTCCTTCAGAGATCTCAATCTTTCTCGTCTTTGATTGAATGACTCACCTTCATGATAGAGGGGGATCAGCTTAACTCAAAGTCTGCCACTTAAATGTTAATCTCACCTAAAAAAATACCTTCATAGTGACATCTAGATTCATGTTTGACCAAATGTCTGGGAACCATGTTCTAGCTAAGTTGATACATAAAATTAACTGTCACCTTAATGTTGGGACCAGCTCCTCCAGGGATAGGACAACTGGAGACTCCACATGTTCCTTGTGACTCCAGGGCTGCAGCAAATGAGAAGAGGAGATCCCATGCTTCTGAGTCCTGCTTAGGGGCCTTTATGTGAATACCAAGTACATACGAATCTGCTTTCCCACTCCCTCCCTCCCCGCCTTTTCTGAAATAACATGGGAAATGTTCTCTTGGTATTAGGAAGTAGTTGGTGATGTGCAAAGTCCACAGGATTTGGAGGCAAGCAAACCTGGCTTCAAATGCAGGCTGTACCATTTTTCAATCATCGTAGGGCCTTGAGTGAGTAACCAAACCTCTCAGAGAATCAGGTTCTTGAAAATAAGTCGAGAGGTTCTAGTGAGATAATATGGGCAGGCCATGGCAAAGAATAGGCTATCAATAAGTACTGGCCTCCCCACTCATCTGTAAGGCAAGAAGAGGGGAGCTCTCATGGGCCCAAGACAGGGCACAGGAAAAATTATTTGGCTGTTTTAAAGCAAAATATAAGAAATGGAGTTGTTAACTCAGGGTGATATAAATACTGGTCTTTGGCAATGAATACAATTTCTTTGGATACTTTCTTTCTGATAATCTGTGTTTCTGTGGGATGTGTATATTAGGCCAGAAAGACTTTGAACAGAGACTGCCAGGTTTATAGGCAAGCTCTGCCTGCAGCTGGCAGTGTGGTCTCAGCTGAGCCATTTCGCTCTTAGTGGGGATATATGTAAAGACAGGGGGTTGGGCCTTGTTCTTCACTTCCTTTTCAGCTGTAATATTTCGTGATTCTACATGCCAGTGTTTGTGTTCTAAGATGTACAAAAAGGTGTGCCATTTTACAGTTGGCATCAAGCTGTGTTTAGGAAAGTTACAGTGAGATGTGACTCAGCCATGGGACTGCATAGCTTACAGGTGGAACATCAATCATTCCTGAGAGCAGATGCCTGGGTTTTAATGAATTTTGCCTCTTAGTTCCCTTTTTTTGTGTATTGGTGCCCCGTTTTCTCCCTAACTACTTTTAGTCTGGACAGAATCAGAGTCTAGATTCTATTGACACAAGGTATGCATTCTGAAGCTTTCAGAAATAATTTTTCAGCTTGTTTGGAACTTCTCAATGCTACGACTTTTTTTTTTTTTTTGATCTTGCATAATAAATTCCTTTTTTCCCAAAAAAACCTTTTCAATTTTTTAAAAAGTTTATTATTTATTTTGAGAGAGAGAGAGAGAGAGAGAGAGAGAGAGCGAGGGGAGAGGCAGAGAGAGAGAGAGAGGGAGAGAGAGAATCCCAAACAGGCTCCACACTGTCAGTACTGAACCTGACGTGGGGCTCGAACTCATGAACCATGAGTCTAAGTCAAAATCAAGGGTCAGATGTTTAACCAACTGAACCACCCAGGTGCTCCTTAAACCTTTTCAATTTTTAATTTGAAATCACAAATTCAAAATTACGAAGAAGAGAGTATATTCTCTGAGGGAAGCTACCATGTGCTAATCTTGTTTTGTAAGAGGTTAAAATTTTGGGAATTTGAGATGTCTCTGCTTCTAAAGTAGCCAGGACTCACCCTTGATGTCCTGTGGTTTGAATGGGCTCCATCCGGCAGTTCCAAGTTGGAACAGGTTGTCTGAGAGAAGGATGTGTCCATGGTTCAAAGAAGCATCTCTTTCCCTATGCTACTACTGCTCATGTGCTGTGCTTCTATGACACAATCCCCAGGCCACAGAATGGCAAGCATGGACACTTGAATCTGTGGGGAAGTGAGGTGTAGATTCACAGTTGGATCTATTTCTTCTTCTTTTCTATGCTTAATTCCCTCTAAAAAAAGCACTGAACTAGTATCCAGAACACCTGACTCCAGTTTGTACCCTGCTTCTAACTGACTGTGTGGCCTTGAGGGTGTCACTCAACTTCTCTAGACATTATTAGTTTCCTCCTGTGTAAATTAGAGCAATGGAATAAATTGGGAACAGCAAATATACTACGTGCATGTTACCAGCCACCCAAGCTCATGCAAGGAGCAGACATCACTAATCTGTAGCTAATTGTAGCGCTGCCAGCTACATAATGATTAATCGATCAGCATGGAAAAGGGCATCAATGTGTTGTCCTTGCATGAGATATTGTCTGAGGTCTATGAAGGCAGTTTCGTTTGAAATGTCAGAGAGTGGAGTAGGTTGTCAGTGGGCCAGACTCTCCTCTACCTAGAATTAGAAAAGTTATACTGGAAGTAAGGGGAAATGGCTAAAATGACCTTAAAATTCCCCAACGTATCTATAATCCTGTAGCAGTTGAACTCAACCAAGCCAACATCTATTAAACATCTACTTTGATAAAATCCTCTGCTAGGTGACAGTGGAATGCAATGATAAATGACAGTCCTTGGCCTCAAAAAAGTCAACTAGAGGAAGCAGGTAGAATGGTCTAAGCATGAATAGCACTATAAGCAATGTGTGGGGAGTGTTTTCTTGCCCTGTTCTGAATGCTTTAAATACAAAATCTTGTTTAGTTCTCTCAACAACTATGAAAGGAGGCATTTTTATTATCCCTGTTTTTCAGGATGAAGAAACTGAGATCCAGTGAGATTCAGAAAAGTCCCTAAAGTCACACAACTAGTTAATAGCAAGCTGAGATTAAAACTCAGGTACTCAGGCTCTGGGAGGAGATTCTAAGGAGATTAGGGTCATTGTTACAGAGGGCGACATTTGCCTTGGAAGATGAGAATGATTTTAATAGGTGAGAAAGAGAGTAGGACCTTTTAGGCTGAGAGCACAGAGCCAGCCTTGGGTAGAGTCATGGAAGGGCATGGAGAGTTCCAGGGCCAGCACTGACCATGTGCTCATGTTCTGTTTACCAACATTCCTCTTTTTTTTTTTTTAAGTTATTTTTGAAAGAGGAACAGAGAGAGTGAGTGGGGGAGGGGCAGAGAGTGAGGGAGAGAGAGAATCCCAAGCAGGCTCAACAATGTCAGCCTGGAGCCCAGTGTGGGGCTCAGACTCACAAACTATGAGATCGTGACCTAAGCTGAAACCAAGAGTCAGGCGTTTAACTGACTGAGCCACCCAGGCGCCCTCTGTTTACCAGCATTCCTGAGCAGATGTGAGCCCCCTGCCTGAGTGAAGCTCAATAATCTTGGTTCTATGATGGTTGGTGCAGTAAATTGTTAGGTGCATGCAGCGGGTGATGAGGTTGGAGGTACCACCTCTGTGGATCTAAGAAGATCTGTGATTGGCTGACCTGATGTAAGGGTGATAATTCAGGCATTAACACGATGAGGGCAGGTGAGGCAGGAGGCTGATAGAATTGTCTGGGTCAGAGGAAAGGAGGAGACTCCAAATAAAGAAAAAGAGTCTATGGGACTGAGAGAAAGGGACAGACTTTTAGGGGGAGCTTGTGAGCTGGGGGGGCAAGCTGAAGACTGCTCTTCATGGGCTGGGGTGATGGAGATGATGGGACACACACACACATGGATGTGCACCCACACTCACACTTCTCTGTCTGGTCTGACACTGTTCTCAAAATCATTCAATGGCTAAGTGAATTATGCTTTAGGGCACTGAGATCTGACTCCGTAATACTGTGGGTGGTCAGATTTACTAAACAGAAAGCGGACCCAACCAAATATGACCCTCCGGTTATTGAGATATTGAAGCAGATAGCACGTAAAGGGAGGTAGATATGTACAGAAACAAAGTGGGAGGCTACCGTGAACCAGGTATCCCTTCTAGAAGGTGCAGACCATTGCCTCTGATCCCAGAGTTGTTGTTCTCAAAGGGCGCATTTCCAAAGCGTTAGGGAAATATTCTATCTGCACACCCAGGCAAGGCCTGGAAGCAATGACACGGTGCAGAGATAAAGATGACGCGAGAAACTGTCAGAACCAACATCGGGAGCAGAGAAAACCCGTGCGCTCAGCAGCTCCAGCCCAGTCACCACGACGAAGTCTGGGTACCTGTCATGGGAAAGCTGCAGCCAGGGCCCTGGACCAGGTTCCTCGCTGGGACTGGTTTCCTCTGAACAATAACCTGATGCGGTGGTCAGATGGGTGTGACGTGGATGGGAAGTTCTTGCTCCCTCACTTATCGGCTGTGACTTTGGCATCAGTCAAACCCTGGGAGCCTCGATTTCTTCATCTATAACAAGGATATGAAAGATCATTCCTTGGAAGCGGTGCAATTAGCACATAGTTAGTGCTCAGTAAACATGAGCCATGGTCATCTAACCGTTACACTCATTCAGAATTCTCCTGTGTCCACATAGATGATGCACTTTAGATCTCAGTTCCAGATAGAATTTTTATCCATCAGATTTTGGTTTATTTACAGTAGATTCTGGCAGGAGTCTTAGAAGTCATTTACTCTAACCTGCAGAAAGCGTTCAGAGTATACTGCGTGTGCTTTCATTTGTATTTCTTATGCCAAGCAAAGCCTCTGCACTAGGAGTAGGTACGTGACACATACAGAAATCAAACCAACAGCAAGTCCCAATTGGACAGCGGGTGGACGGTTTTCAAAGCAGCTGTTCACGCCAAGGTGGGCGGTTGTGGTAAGCATGGGGGACTCTGCGGGGCGCAGGCCTTCTGAGTCATGAGGAGACTTTCCAGTAACATTCAGGCTGCTGTTTGTTACCAGTGAGATCTGGGGCAGGAGAGGGAGGGGGTGGGAGCTGGTGGAGAGAAAGAGAGATCTTTTACTCCCCCAGCAGAAACAAGTTTGCAGCACAACCATTGAAGATGGGCCGTACCTCCTCCTCCTCCTCCTTTTTCTTCTTCTCCTTCTCCTTTCTCCTCCTCCTCCTCCTCTCCTCCTCCTCCTCCCCCTCCTCCTCCTCCTCCTCCTCCTCCTCCTCCTCCTCTTCTTCTTCTTCTTCTTCTTTTAAACTTTAATCTATTTATTTTGAGAGAGAGAGAGTTAGAGAGAGAGACAGCAGGGGAGGAGCAGAGAGAGAATCCCAAGCAGACTCCACATTGTCAGTGCAGAGCCCGACGCGGGGCTCAATCCCATGACCTAGAGATCAAGACCTGAACCGAAGCCAAGAGTCAGACACTCAACCGACTGAGCCACTCAGACACCCCCAGCCATGCCTTCTTAAATCATAGGATTTTGACAAAAATTTGCTGCCATTTAGCAGCAGATAAGAGCAGATGGAGCCAGAGCAATGGAGGTAATGATGAAAATTCTAGATGTAGCTTGAAAACCTTCACCTGTTAGGCTCTATTTGCTGGGCCATTCTAATGCATCCGTCGCGGCAGGTTTGGGCGTGTCCCTGCTGGTGGCTGGAGGGAGCTAGACCCAGGGATGGCAGGCCCTTGCTCAGCAGATGCCTACGGGCCACCCAAGAGGAGAGAATAGCAGCTTCTCTCCTCCCTCCCTTCCTCCGTATCTGCTAGAATAGTTCCTGGGTACCAGTTTCTGGTGCATTTCCCAGCCGGATGAGGTATAACCCTTCACCCCAGCCTGGGTCTTGGGTCCCTGAACTTCTCGGCCAGATTTCGCAAGCTGCCACTCCACAGGGTCTGGGCCCTGCTCCTGGCAGTTCTTGCCACAATGTGGACAGAACTTTCTGGCTTCCGAGTCTTGTCTTCTGAGGCATTGACTCCCTGCTGCCTCCCACCATGCGTCTTCCCAAACTGTTGGTAGGGCATGTCCGGGTGTGATTGTAGGTTAGCTACCACTCTTGGATTCAGTGATGGCCTCTGTCCACCCTACGTGACAAGGAGGCTGCCCACCCCCCCTGCCCTGTGTTCAGGTTGGTGCCCTCCACCCAATTCTGTCTGGTTCTTCCCCCTCCTCCACTGAGAAATCCCTTCCTCCTCTTCCAAATTACAGACCCGGTGCCTGAGAATTTTCTGCAGTTTATACATTCACTCTGATTTGTAGGGCCCAGTGCAAAATGAAAATGCGGGATCCCTTGTTCAAAAATTATGAAACATTTCAGGATGGAGAAAACAGAGCAGTAAACCGAGCACAGGACCCTGCTCAGGCTGCACACCCACAAAGCCATCCCTGGCCTCACTGAACGAGGCGGGACACAGAGCTGACACTGGGCCTACAAAAGGGACCTGGCCCTGTCATGGGCAGTGGGACAGAATTGGGTCCCACATTGCGGTTGTCTGTTCTCTAGAGTTGCATGTTGTATGTGTGACTGTATACTTACAAAAACTTTATTAAATGATACACTGTTCTTTTTATAGTAGTGGTGGGGAGGCCTGTCCTTAGACAATAGCTTTTTCTGTTGTCAGTCTAAGCCCCATTTTGAAGAACCTCATCAAATACTGTTACGGTGAAAAGTCTAAATTGAGTGGCTCTGAACGAAGTTGTAGCTGAGTTTCTGTGGTAGACGGCAAGCTTAGTAAGCAGCCACTCTAATTCTTGAATAACACAGAAGGAGTTCGGCCAGATGGGTAGCAGTGACCACTCAGGGGTTTGGCCAGATTGCTCATGATCCTTGTATATGCCTTGAATTAATCCAGACCTGGCTTTTGTAAAAAAAAAAAAAAAAAAAAAAAAGACCAGGATCATACTGACTCTATCAGCAGATGTTCTGTTCATCTAGATAAGACTCTCCATCAGGTGTTCCAAGGGCCTTGAAGGGGACCAAGACACAGTTCTGGCCCCCAAAGGGGTCCCAGTTGGGGTAGAGATTGCAGTGTAACACTGCTGAGGTAAGGGGTGGTTTGGCCCCATGTTCCCAAAGAAGTCCCACTCACACTGGCTGCAGGATGCTGCATAGTGACGGAGTGAGCGAGATGCACACAGCCTGACCACAGCAACCCTGGGCGGCCAGAGACCTTGTATTCAGTGGGTCTCGATGGTATCAGGTCTGAGTCTGGGCTCTGGGGGCGACCTCGAGCAACGCACACAGCTTTTCTGAGATTCTGGTTCCTCATCCACAAAATGGAGAATGCATCTTCCTCACACAGTCATCGGGATAAGATGCTGAATGCGAAAGCGCTTTGGAGCCATGTAATCCTACGCAAATACCAGAAGTGAGTGCTGTCATGACCTCCCTCCTTCCCATTCTCTAGCTCTTTCTTCCAATCCAACACACCATCGTTTCCACATGCTCAGCTCTTGTAATTCTTTGGGAGTCTTCTCCAGACCTTTCCCTCCTTGGGAAGAACCTGTTTCTCGTTTCGCCTCCAAACCTCGACTAGTCGGCAAAGAGCGGAGGATCCGGTAAACCAGTTTATGTCAAGGTGTGCGTTAGTCTGCTAGTGTTGCCAGAACAAGATACCACAGACAGGGAGGCTGAAACAACAGCTCCTTGTTTTCTCATAGTGATGGAGGCTGGACGTTCCAGGATCAAGGTGCTGACAGGGTTGATGTCCTCAGAGGCCCCTCTCCTTGGCACGCAGATGGCTGCTCTCACACACTCCTTTTCTGTGCTCTTATGTCCCTGGACTCTCGTGTGTGTCCACATCTACTCTTCTCACGAGGATGCCAGCCAGGGTTGACTAGGGCCTACCATATGATGTCATTTAACCTTAATTACCTCCCTAAAGGTCCATTCTCGAAACGTGGCACATTCTGAGCTTCCGGAGGTTAGAGCTTCAACGTAAGGTTTTGGGGAAACACAAGTCGGCCCATAATGAAGTGTTAAGGATCAATGATCTCCTCCTTCTAAAGCTCCTTGCATTTGTGAAGAAGATGCTGAAGAAAGAATTATAAGGGAAGGAAGATTCTAGCATCTCATGACCAGTTGGGTGTGGGGGGGGTGGATTTTTGGCTTGGGATTTTCTTGTCACCCTTCACAGACCAACATATAGGCAGCCACCTGTTCTGCCCATGAACACAGCTGGCGCCGGGTAGACGGACCGCCTTTCATTTTCTTCCTGGATTCCAAAGAAATACGCCTCTCTCACCTCCCCGCCTCTAAGGAACACCGGTATTTTTTAAATAGTTCCTCGAACAGCAGCTGTTTCAGCCCTGCCTGGAGAATTGAGCCGTCAGCCTTGCCAACTGTTGAGTACTACAGGGAGAGGCGTTCTGTGGCTCCGAGAAAGGAAGAAGTTCAAAGCGTCCCCAGGAAGGGCACAGCCCTGAAACAGCCCCTTCTCACAGTCATGAAGCCCGCCCTGCTCCAGCTGCAGCGAGTGCTAGAGAGAAATTACTCGCTGTGGTTTTGGGGAGAAGCACGAGAGAAAGAGGATTTGTTTCTTTTTTTTTAGCTTTCTGTAAAAACAGCAGGGTTCTTGCCATGGGTCATTCAGAGACTCGGTGCTAGAATCTGGGTACATTGTTGGCAGAAACATTAAGCTTAGCCCAGTGGCTACCAGTGTCTTTTGTAACGGGTATCAGGAAGTCCACCTATTCTCCCAAGAGACGGGGCTTCTTCACATGATATCTCTGACTCACCCTTCTGCGCCTGGGAGGGACAGAAACCTTTCATTATCCCCTCGCTTGTAGAAAATGGGTGTGAGTCTGTGTGTGTGTGTGTGTGTGTGTGTGTGTGTGTATGTGCACTCACGCACACACACTAAAAACTGTGCCATTTGAATTCAGAGATCTGCTGGAGCTTTTAGAAACAAAATACTTGACAAGTGCAAAATAATTTTACCTTTATCTAATCAGAAAGGATGTCCTTAGCCCTTGCTAATCTGGGAGGAATGCCCTTTCATAGGGCGCACAACACACATGCGCACGCAGCTAATTTTGTGTATTAAAAAATACGTGAAATATTCTCCCACCTCTCCGTCCTTCTTCCCAGAAAATGATGTGCACCGTGGCACCCAGGCCATCGTCATAAGCATTGCTTTCTCTAGTTTCATCTGACTCTCAAGCTATCATCCAAAGCCTGTTGTCTGTTTCCATTTGCAGCACTCTGGCAGCCTGCTAGGGGCTGGCCCAGAATCCATAACTAACTGTAGTCTTTGCCAGTAGGAGTCACTGGCTGAATTCTCCGGTCAGACAAGACCTGGGGAAGCTTCTCCATCTGCCTGCAGTGGGGATCGGCCCTGTGCTGACAGAAGGGTGGAAGTTCAGAGAAGGCTGAGGGCTTCAGACCGCCAGAGGCCAGGGGGAGGCAGCTTTTTCCCTACGGCATGATCTGTATTATTTGCCCAGAAGCTTCTCTTGCCATGCTGAGTCGCAGCTGTCTGGAACAAGTAGTAGAGACAAGGTACATTCTCAGGGATAAAGAAGGTCACCACCCTCAGCAGAGATAAATAGGGAATGAGAATCGATACAGGAAAACTAAGAGGAAAGTAAGATTCCATCGCCCGAGAGACAGAAAGGAAGCAAAGGTCTCCTGGAGCCTGGATTGAAATAGGAAGTAGATGGTGAGAGCAGACTGAGCTAGGTCTGCATGGGCTGAGTCATGTGGTGGTGACAAAGAACCCCGATGTTCAAACAACATGGGTTCATTTCTTGTGCACACTGTTTGTTCCTTGTGCTCGTCTGGGAACTGGGCCCGTGGAGGCTCTGTCTTGACTTTGAGGCAAGGAGACCAGAACGTGTGTTAAGTTTCTGTTGAGCACGGGGTCTTCAAGCTCCCGCACCAAACAGACCAAGGTGACAGCTGGCTCACGCCTAATTTCCAGTCCTACTTCACTTAGAAGGAAAACCAGAGAGGAGCCTGGGTGGTTCAGTCGGTTAAGCATCCAAATTTGGCTCACAGTTGGTGGGCTCGAGCCCCATGTCAGGCTCTGTGCTGACAGCTAGGAGCCTGGACCCTGCTTCAGATTTTGTGTCTCCCTCTCTCTCTGCCCCTCCACCACTCATGCTCACTCTCTCTCTTTCTCTCTCAAAAATAAATAAATATTAAAAAAAAGAAGGAGAACCAGAAGTTTGGGGGAACAGCACTAATGACTACAGAGCAAGCATCACAGAATGAGAGAAGGACAGAGGGAGACACAGTGAATGGGAATTGGGATCACACACATTAGCAGAGCTGGGTGGGCTCTGGGAAGGGACACCTGTATATATCCGGGAGGGTAGAAGTCTGGCAGGCAAGTGCTACCATGTTCCTACACAGTCTTGAGGTCAATACAACCTTGCTCCTATCAGCTGCTGCATTGCCACAAGGAGACACACACAGAACCATCTATTCTCATCAGCTGAGTAGTATCACTTTTGCCTCATTCTCTTTGTCTTTTCCAACTAGGACATCAGTTCAACTATGTCAGAACTTTTCACAATGTTCTATTTGTCTCTGATCTTCTGTCTCTTTCCATCTTTTTGTCTCTCTCTCATCTCTATTTTTATTTTGGCCTAGCTTCCAGTTTACATATTTTCTTTTCTTCTGTATCTAATCTGACACTAAACCCATCCAAAGTGGTCTTGATTTCAGTCATGTTATTTTTCCACATTTGGTTCATCTTTTATAGTTTTTAGTAGTAATTTCTAGTTACCCACCAAAATCCTTCATCCTTTCTTTTCTTTCTCAAACATACTTGTCATGGTTATTTTGAAGTTTGTGTCTGTTTTATTATCTGGACCTGTTGTGGGTCTGTTTCTGTTGTCCATTTTTGTCTCCATTTTTGGTCATGTTTTATCTTTATACACACCTAATTATGTTCTAATGAATGCCAGATATTGTATTTGAACATCTGCAGAGAGAATTTGAGGCTTTTAATGCTGTGTTATTCTTCCAGAGAGGATGCACTTTGCTTCTGGCAGGCATCTGGGCTACGAACACTCATAATTCCAGGTTTCCTTAATTCAATCAAGGATTTAGATTATTTGAAATTGAGCTTCAGACCCTGAGGGGGCTGGTCTGTTGGTTCACACTTATTTCCAAGGCAACTGTTGTCTAGGGTATTTTCCTGGGCTCCCCTCCCCAGCAGTCTCTGAAACCCATAGTTCTGTCTCTCTCTCTCTTTTGTGACACACAATGTTACATTGGTTTCATGTGTACAACATAGTGATTCAACAACATGCTATTACATTATCATTGACTGTATTCCCTGTGCTATGACTTATTCATTCAACAGGAAGCCTGTGTCTTCCCATCTCCCTTTGCCCATGTTGCCCATCCCTCCCTAGCCCTCCTTCCACTCTGCCAGCCATCAGTTTGTTCTCTGTCTTTATATATCTGATTCTGCTTTTTGTTTGTTTTACAGATTCCATATATAAACGAAATGATGAAACCCAGAGTCTCTTGATGTGCAGAGAATGATGCTCATTGTTTCAGGCTCTCAGCTTCCACTTGTAGAATTTGCAAAAGCCATTGAGGACAAGTGGTCCCAGATGCCAGGCTCACCCCTGGGCCTCCTTTCTTTCTTAGAACTGTGATTCCTCACTGCTTTGGTGGCTCTCTGATGCCTCCAAACAGATGTAGTTCTACATCACCCTTGCTTGCTGTTCTCAGAGGGAGAATCACTTCCAGAAGTGGAATTTTGAGAGGTGACATTTGGACTGAGACCTGAGTAAGAAAAGGCTTGCACCATCAGGATCTGGGATCCAGGGAATAGTTCAGAGGCCAGGAGGTACCAAGAACAAGGAGATATCAAGAACAATAACTTGCAGTGAGTGAAAACGTGGCTATCTGTGTCCAAGGAGTAGGCAGGCCATTGTGGGTGAGGATCAGTGAGTGAGGAGGCGAATGGTAGAGCCAGAGGCCAGCCAGGTAGCGGGGGCCAGACCCTGTGGGTTCTGGAGGGCACAGGAAGGAACACAGGTCTTCCCTTAAAGAGGATTCAGAGGGATGTGGACGCATATGTGTCCTCCTTCTTGAGTTGCCATCATAGAGTGGCTTGTGGATTGCAATCAGTTCACAGGAACTTGAAATAAATGATCTAAAGATCCTACTTGTAGATCTGAAAACCAACCAGAGGTCCTAAGTTTTTGGCTTATCCATAAGTCAGGCAGTTTCCCTCCAGTAGAGCACGCTGCAGGAGGGAGCAAATGGAAACAAACTCGGAAATGCCATTCATTGGCAGATAGTAGCTGCAGGGGCACTAGGAAAATGGCCGATTGCTGGAGGCTTTTCCACTCTCCCTTTTTCCTTTTCCTTCTTCCTCTTTATTTCTCTCCACTACCTGTTGCTTCCATGCCATCCAGTGTGCCATCCGAAGTCCCCACAATGTCCAGACCTTCCAGGAAACTCAAGCCATGCCTCCTGTTCCTTGAGCTTTATGACTCCATTTACTAATGGATCTCTCTGCCTTGGAAGGTAAGAAATACACATTGAATAAGTGTATGGCTGAGTGTCTAGGCAAAGCAATTCACAAAAAGGTCTAACTATACTTGACTGTCTCTAGAGAGCACAGTTTACCTAAATGAACTTATTATTCCTAGGCGATGTGTCAGAGCTAATTTTGGGGAGAATTGAAAGTAGTTTTCTTTTTTTAACTTTTTAAAATATTTTATTTATTTAAAAATTTTTTTTTAATGTTTATTTATTTTTGAGACAGAGAGAGACAGAGCATGAGTGGGGGAGGGGCAGAGAGAGAGGGAGACACAGAATCCGAAGCAGGCTCCAGGCTCTGAGCTGTCAGCACAGAGCCTGACATGGAGCTTGAACCCACCAGCCATGAGATCGTGACCTGAGCCAAACTCGGATGCTTAACCGACTGAGCTACCTAGGTGCTCCTGAACATAGTTTTCTTTCCTCAAGAAAGCTTCCAGGGAATAGAATGCCTGTTCTCAGCACAAAACCCTGACAAGTTATCTCCATTCCTCCCTCACTGTTTGGAAGTGGCTCAGCACCTTATGAAACTCAGGAGACAGAGCTTACTGCTTCTGGGGACACACCATAGTGTGGGAAAGTAGGTACTAAAACATTCACAATTGGAAGTCATGTATTTCTGAATTCAAGGGACTCACACATTGTGTTCAGTTCATAGGAACTTGAAATCAATGACTCATAGTCCTACTTGTAGATTGAAGACATTATCCATCGTTCTGAAGTTTTGGTGTATTCAGAAACCAGGCAGCTTAGCTACAAAACCTACTGCCATACATACCTGACTGGCCAAACATGAAAGAGAGAACCTGTGTCCTGAAGTTCTCACTCATGTTTAGTAGGTGACACGTAGCAGGGCCCATCTCCTTCTACATACTTGTGGATCTTAATTTCATATGGTCATATTCATATGGTTGGTTTGAATCCAGGAATGATAGATGCAAAATTGTTCCACCAAGAGATATCTCTGAAAGAGTGAGGGGGGAAAAAGGAGAAGAAAAATATCTCTCTTTATATTAACATTTTCTTAAATGGCATTTGCTAATACTGTGTCCTTTGGGCGCATCCCACCCATGGCCAATGTTTCTGGGCCTGCGAATATGTCTTGTGCAGAAAACTCAATCCATTCCATTTAAGGGGGTACAGCATGCCTTGTCATACTCTCCTTGGTGTTTCCTGCCTCCCCTGTTTGGCTGATGATATGCCAATGATACAGCTGTGTGTGCAATCCACTGTCCTTTCTGGAAGCGCTAACTTATTCTCACTCCAGAGCCCTTCGTAGAAGAGATGTCTGCTTGTTTCGTGCTTCCTCTGCAACATGTCCAGTGAGCTAAGCAGCATTCTGATTGTGTCATTCCAAACTTACCAGGAAGGGGTCTCAATACTGAGCTCTTTGACAAGAGAGTTCAGCAGCAGGGATAAGCAAGAACAACAGTTCTGGGTTCCAGAAATGGCGCTGTTTTCTTTCCCCATAGATTCAGCTCAGACAGTTAGGCTCACAGATGGCAGCACAACAGAGGGCCCTCCTGGGAACAGTCTTAAATCTGATTCTAGAATCAATACACATCACACAGGAAGTGCCTGCAAACAAAGGCCTTGCATCCATGAGGATGAGGCTCTGTTCCCTGCCTGACCTGCTTCATCGGCACATGGCCCATCTATCTGAGCAGAACTGGGTAAGAAGCATCTCATGGGAAAGAAGTGAGCAATGGAAGAGGCGAAGTGATTTACTTGAGATCACTTCACAAATCAGTGCCAGATTTTCCTGAGACAACCTAACCTCCTTTTCCCCAAGCTCAAGTTATGGAAGCCTGCTGCCAGCCAGCATGAAGGGTCCGTGGGGCCAAGTACTGATTCACTGATACATTCAATGACTCTTTTTGGAGGTGGGTGGGGGCATCTCTCATGCCAGGAATGGAGAACACAGCTTCCGACAAGCTGATGTGGCCCCACTGTCACAGAACTTTCATTCTACGGAGAAAGACAGACAACAGATAAAAAACAAACACACAAGCAACACTGCGATCAGTGTTGTGAAGGAATCCTGCAAGATGAGGCTCAAGAGTTTCAGAGAGTGGTCAGGGTGGTGCCTCTGAGGAAGGGACATTCAGGACTCCAGGATCAAAGGAAGAGCTGAAGCCAGCCAAGCACAGGTCAGAAAGCAGGGCAGTGAGCAGTAGGGGAAAAACTTGGCATGTTCAGAAACTATCACAACATCAACAAGCCTGGCAGTGTGGTGAGCGAAGGGCAGAGTGGCAAAAAATGAATAGAGACAAGGGAGCTGCCAGCCTGGATTCTATAATAGGTTAGGGGTTTTGACTTTACTCTGAGCACCAATGGAAGCTAGCGAAGCTTTCTAAGCAGGAGTGGCCACAGGTTGATTTGTACCTTTAAAAGATCATTCTGGATGTATGTGCAAAACTTAGACTTTGAGGGGCCAGAGTGGCAACAGGAACTTCTTGCATCACCGAGAAATGGTGGGGGTGTGGTGGGCCATGGGGCGGCGGGAGTGGGCAGAGTCTTGTTATATTTTGGGTGTAGAATTGGCAGGACATCCAAATGGTGGGATGTTCGGTGGGCAGGATGAGAAGATGGAGGCGCCCGGGATGTTACCTTGATTCTCGGCTTCAGCAACCAGCTGAGTTGAGAGAGGTAGCAGAGACCACCCTCAAGGTGTGGAAGACACAAGGAGGAACGGGTTTGCAGAATAGGAAATCAGAGTTTGGCTTTGCATATTCTCTCCAAACACAGAGGTAAAGAAAGCTGTTGAATATATACATTTGGCACTGAGAGGCGTTGTCTGGGTTGAAGATAAGAATTTGAGAGTCATCAAGATTTAAACGGTATTTCAGGAAATTGGAATGAAGCAGACTACCAGGGAGGAAAGTGTAGCGAGAAAGCAGACATGAACCTGCAGCACTTCAGAGTTTAAATGTCTTACAGGGGAAGGGAAGTTCATAGGGTGACTACGCATAGTCTATTCATTTCCTATTATGCTGTTACTGGCACGACACACTTGGTGGGACAAAATATTTGCAAGCCACAGATCCAGTAAGCGGTTAGCATCCAGAATGTACAAGGACTCATACAACTCCATAGCAAAAAAAAAAAAAAAAAAAAAAGCAAGCAATCCAATTAAAAAATGAGCAGAGGACCTGAATAGGCATTTTTCAGAAGAAAACATACAAAGGGGTCAGGAAAAGATGCTCAACATCCTTAATCGCCAGGGAAACACAGATCAAAACCACAATGAGGTATCACCTCTCACCTCTTAGCACAACCACCATAAAAAGACAAGAGCTAACAAGCATTGGTTGGGGGTGGGGGTGGTGGAAGAAAGGGAATGCTCGTGCACTGGGGGCGGGAATGTGAATTGGTTGCCGCCACTGCGGAAAACAGGATGGAGGTTCCTCAACAACTCAAAAATAGAACTACCATATGGTCCAGCTCTGGGACAAGCCATGTGCACATGTGGCCATGCCAGGTGGAGAGCCCTGGAGGATAGAGCCTCTGAGGTTTGAGAAACTGTAAGAAGGCCAGTACAAATAAGGGGAATTAGAGAGAGGGAGAGAACGAGGAGATAAGGTCAAAATGAGAGGGTCACCAGATCAAGGACCAAGTAGGCCATGATAAGGATTTATCCAGGGTGTGATGTGAATTCCAGAGTGTTTTGTGAGTTCCAACTTCTGATTTTTGTATTAAATTTTGAAAGTCTGAAATAATTTCAGATTTACAGAGGAATCCTTAGGAGAGTAGAGAGAATCCCTGTACACTCTGCTGGTGTTCAGCCCAGCTTGACCTTCATGTTGGGGTAATTAAGAGGCACACAGGCATTGCCATGGGATGGGGACACGGTGACCCAAGGGGTAGTTTCGTGGAGGACCCCACCAAGTACATGTCAGGATTTGCAGGTACATTCCCAAACTACCTGTTGCCAAGTGATCCTTAGCTTGCCCAAATTCTCAACCGGAAGGGGCACATCGCTCAGCAGCGTCTTCCCCACCTGCCTTTCTCACAAACTTTGTGGTCAGAACTCTCTTCCTACAGCCCCAAAATACCAAGGTTTCAGAAAAGGAAAATTGCCTCATGAAACATCAGGATTCTCCTTGTAAGAGGTGTTATTCTGCCCTGCACTCTTCCTCTTCTGTGCCCAGTGCCTCCCTGGAATTCTGGATACCTTTCCTTCTTCCTTCTCCCCTTCCTTCCTTCCTTCCTACCTTCCTTCCTTCCTTCCTTCCTTCCTTCCTTCCTTCCTTCCTCTCTCCCTCCCTTCCTCCCTCCCTCCCTCCATCCTTCCTTTCTTCATTCCTGGGATTCACATGCTCAGTGGGATTTTCTCTGCCACCTGCCATTGTGGGTGAGCAGGAGCAAGCACTTGCCTATCCAGCTGCTCCACCTTGCTGGCCAACAGGGCCCGTCATGGCCCACTGGTGAGGAGAGGTCACGGTGACCACAGGAAGAATTTCATTTCTTAGCATCATCCCTCATCTCACAGCTTGGAGCAGTTGCATGCTTCGCTTTCCTGGCTTTTGTCAATCACAAACTTCGAGGGCTCTGTTTCTGGTAGAAGAGGGGGAGGCAGTGGAGGCCGGGAGAACGACACCCTGCATTCCACAAATATAAAAACGTAAAAATATCTCTCCTCAAGACAGAGTGATAAGGAAATCTGCAAAACCGTGTGGTGGAACTCCTTTTAGGGTGAAATGGTTTTTAGCACAGCAGCGTGACCAACCTTTAGGCCTGTGAAGCGGTAGCTGTTAGGCGTGGCTTGGGTGGGCTAAGGGAGCTGCAAGACCTCTAAATGTCTCTGAGCGAGAGTTTCAGAGAGCTGGTGGCAGGGACATAGGGGATTTCTGGGGAGAAAGAAGGGCTGAGAACCAAGGCCGGATCCTGGTGCCCAGGGAGAAGGGGCCACACATGGTGGGAACAGCTGGAGAGCTCCGAAGGACAGAGATGGCAAAGTCTCTACTCTAAATGATCCGCTAAACTAGCTTACAGTGTAAACACCTGCTCTAACTCCCAGAATCCTCAGCAAAGCCTACCGTGTAAATGTGTCACGGGTGTGGGTTATAAATCAAGGAAAGGGGCCGCTTTTGCTCTCTGCTTCCTCTGTGAAGTTCTCCACATGGAATGTTCCTGGTTCTGAGAAAGAGAAGGAAGGTGGGTGCACTGACCTGTATCATGCCCCCTATTGTCTCACTCCTGTGGTAATTCTTCCCAAATTAAGTTTTTAATGTTCATTTATTTTTGAAAGAGAGAGAGAGCATGAGCCAGAGAGGGGCAGAGAGAGAGGGGGATAGAAGATCCCAAGCATGTTCTGAGCTGACAGCAGTGAGCCCGACATAGGGCTAAGACCCACAAACTATGAGATCATGACCAGAGCCGATGTTGGACACTCAACTGACTGAGACACCCAGGTGCCCCGCCCCTCATTAATTTATTTTTAATTTTTAAAGTTTATTTATTTTAAGAGAGACAGAGACAGGATAAGTGGGGGAGGGGCAGAGAGAGAGAGAGGGAGAGAGAGAATCTCAAGCAGGCTTTGCGCTACCAGTGCAGAACCGGATGTGGGGCTTGAACTCAGGAAACCGTGAGATCATGACCTGAGCTGAAACCAAGAGTCTGAAGCTTAACTGACTGAGTCACCCAGGTGCCCTGTCCCCCTTTTAATTTTAAGATGAGAGCTTTGCACTTATAGGAGAAAAGCCTATTAGTTCAGGTTTCCATTATTTTTTATATCATTTGGTAAAGAAAGAGGGAGTATAAAATCAATAAGTTTTCTGATCTCATAGTCAAATCTACCAAAGAGCCCTGGGAAAGAGAGAAGGGTTTAGACGTTAGTGATGATTTTCCATCACGAAAAAGCCGGTTAGATAAGAGAAGTGGTGGTGGGGGCAGTGACTTGGTTCAAAAGAATGAAAATGAGAAATGGTTTTTGAGCTGAGTTTAATGAGGCTGCTGCAAAGGTTGGCTTTAGGTCTAGGCTAACTTGACATTTTAAGAAAAAAATACCCGGGAAGAGAATCAGCAGCAAAGTTGATATTGGTGGTGCTAGAGTCGGGGGTGGGGGGGACCACCACTAGGGACATCAAAGACAGACTACAGAAAATTAGGATGTTTGGTGGTCATTGGCCAGTAAATAACAAAAGAGGAGGAAACCACAAAAACTAATCTGATTGTAAATTTGGGGTGGAATGAATTAATGCTTAAAAGATCACTGGGAGGGGTGTGGGCATGGGATGGTGATAAATTAGTAAATTAGGAAGGTTTGCCACACACTTTGCATCACAGCACAAACATCTGAACTCCTAGAGCTCTCCCTAGACCATACTAGATTAGAGAAAAAAGAGCTAAGGGATTATTTTCTTTGAGAATTTGGAACTCAGTTGAGATGAAGATGTCTTCCTAACACGCATGCCTGTGATGGCTCCAGAGAAAACCCTTACTGTTTTTGGGTAGAGGGAGCTATTCTTGACTTCCTGAGATGGGGTCCTCTGGGAATGGACTACGATACCTTGAGGGCTCAGGGAAGTGACTACTATTGCCTCCACTTCCTTTCCCTCTGGAATTTCCAGCAGCTGTGGAAGCAGGGACTGTGATAAGATAGCTTCCTTTTTAAAAATGAGATTTAGATTTAGGTCCAACTCCTAGTTACCAGGATTTTGAGAAATTCAATATCAACCATGCATTTGGGGGGTGGGGAGAGGGAAGGAGGTGGGTGGGGAGGGTTACCACCTCCTAAGATCTTTCAAGAATTCTTAGGGTTGGAGATAAATGCTTCCCAGAAAATCTGAAGGAGGACCGTATTAGTTTCTTGTGGCTGCTATAACAAATTAACCCAAACTCGGTGGCCTCAGACAAAAGAAATGTATTTTCTTACTGTCCTTCTGGCCAGAAGTCCAAAAGCAAGGTTGTTGGCAAGGCCACATTTTCTCTGACGGCTCTAGGGAGAGTCCTTCCTTGCCTTGTCCAGCTTCTGGTGGCTGTGGTGTTCCATGATGTTCCTTGGCTTGTGGCTGCATTGGTTCATCTCTCCTCTGTCTTCACATCACCTTCTATGTGTCTTCTCTTCTCTGTCTTATTTTCTACTTCTCTGATGATGATATTTATGATGGCGATTAGTGCCCACCAAGATAATCCAGGCTTGTTGCCTCATCCCAAGATCCTTAACCACATCCGCAAGGATCCTTTTTCTAGTTAAGGTAATCCTCGGAGTTTCCAGGGATTTGAGATGGGTATTTTCTGGGGAGCCACTGTTCAACCTACCACAAGGAATTTCTGGTTTTCAGTCTGCTTTTGGATTATTGAAATGCCACATTGCCCCAGGGCATATGGTTCCTTCCAAAACTGGGGCTCAGAGACCTCTCATGAAGGCTCCCAAGCCTTGGTGTTTGGCCATCTCAGGTCTCTTCAGGCAAGAAAATTCTACTCTATCCCCCCTACTCAGTCTCAAAGATCTTTCTGTAGATCATAGACGTGTTATTGCAAGCCCAGTCTCCATCCTCCACACAGCCTACTCCCCAAAAAGATCAGACTCCCAAACAAATTGACTGTTTTCCAGCCACAGACACACAGCCCAGAGGTTGTGGGGGTTACTGGGGTCAGCCAAGAGAAATGCGAGTGAGGAAGTGACAATAAAGGTTAGGTTATGGAAAGACTAAAAGACATAGCAACGATGTGTTGGCCTGTGGGTCCTTGAAGGTGTGGAAGACAAGCCAGCATGGAGAGTAATTACTTAGAATGGATGGATGGGAACAGTGGGATGAAGTTCATAATGACCATAGTAATCGTAATAGTAACCATAACAGCACCCAGCAGGTGTGGACTATTATTACCATACACTATGCCAAACACTTTACAGACATGTACTTGGTTCATCATCAAAACTTCCCATTTTACAGAAGAGAAAACTTAAGACTCAGCAAGACTGGGTAATATCGTCGAGGTCACCTAGTTAATAAGGCAAAACCAGGATGGCCACTTAGGTTTGCGTAATTCCATAGACTGTATTTGGCTAAGTATAAAGAAAACTGCTTTCCTGTGAAAGCCATTGTTTTGTTTAGAACATATAGCTGAGCAAGCCAAGCACTTTCCTTACTATTTGGATGGATTCTGAGTGCCTAGGAAGCCCTGTAATGATATGATACAGACACGATTCATTCACAGTCCCCACTGAAGCTCTGAACTTACAGCTTTTAGGTCCAGAGTTCAAGCTCCTATGGGCAAACAATCAAATCTCCCAAATCACTGAGGAAAGGAGAAGCCCACACATACAGAGCTTCTAGAAAATGCTACTGGCTCTGGAAGCATCCCTTTCCCTATCAGTATGAGAATATGAAGAATAAAATAAATTCTGTTAAGACTAATACTTAGTCTTAATAAAGATGTAATAAAATGTAATAAAGAAATAGATTTATTGGGAAGTTACTCACCAGGCTCAGGTTTTGGAATGTATCCTGAACATTTTGTGGTTTTGCCTCTGACCTGACCCCATAAAAGATCATGGGACACACCTGAGCTTTGAGCTCCTATTTTACCTTTAGTTGTTAGAAAATGCTTCTATTACAGAGTGAAGGGAGGAGTGAGCCTTCAAAATTGGAAATCAAGGCATTTCAGTCTCTTGCTGGAAGACCTCCGTGGTCCTTACCAAGACCTGCAAGGCCCTGGATAGTCCTCATAGCCCCAGCGTCTACTCTGACTTGATTGCCTTCTTACTCAGTCCTGTGTCCCCCATCCTGGCCTCCTTACTCTTTCTCAGAAACCCCAGGGGTGCTCCTGTCTTTTCTACTTAGAAAAATTTGCCTCCAGATACCTGTATGGCTCCACTTCTTTTGTCTTTTGGGTCTGTATATGCTCCGAGGTCACCTTGCAAGAGAAGCTTTCTCTGACCACCCTGTGTAAAACGGGACCTGCAAGCTGTCTCCCTCCTTTGCTGTATTTTTCTTCGGAGCACTCCTCTCTTCTGGGCCTAGAACAGAGCCTGGCCCATAGTGCTCTGTACAATCTTGTTGACTAAATAAATGAAGGAATGGATAATTAACATATATTCAGTCTTCGTGCCAAAATGGATCCAGGTTGTGCGGGTGTTTTCTTCAGAGAAATACCAGTGCAGACTCATCCTCCACAGGAGAAAACGGAAATGGAGCAGGTACTGGGTTTTCCAGTCCTTGGGACAACTTTTACTTAAATGACCTAGAAAATTGAGATCTGACTATATTTTGACCCAAATAGAACAAGAACTGCTTCCAATTACTTCCTTATTTTGTCAGTGACAGCCACGCCCTAGTTTGCTGAGATAAATTAGATTTTAGCCCGATGCCACCATGGATCACTGCATAACTACTGATAAGTAAATGAAGTTTGCCATTTGTCTCTTTTAAAAATGAGTCCGACTTAACCAATTTTTTAAAATTTAAGACTATGATTTACAGGCAAAATTCTTCAGGTACTCCAAACAGATAACTATTTATATGTGCCAGATTCTTTCAACAAAGAGCTTTTGTTTTAGGGCTTATATAATCTTTTTTTATACACTATATGCTTTGTCTAAATATCAAAAGAGCTCTGATCTTTGCTTATTTGTTGTATATGTGATTTAAGGTCTGCCTCTTCCCTATTTGGATGATATTTTTCTCAGTTGTATTTAAAAAAAAAGATGTTTGTCTCATGTCCTCACCTGAGTTACCTCCTTAGTGGCTATTTCTTTCTACTTCATGCTCTATTCAAGACAAAAATAAAATATAATGTTCAAAAAAATTAACTGGAGAGATCTTTTAGGTTCACAGATAGGAAGACAATTTGTTAAGATATCACTTCTTCCTCCTCAATTCCATGCAGTGTTAATCAAAATCCCAGCAAGTTCTTTCACAGATATTGACAAGTTGGTTCTATGGTTTATGTGAAAAGCTAAAAGACCCAGAACAACCAACACAATCCTGAAAAAGGAGACAAAGCTGGGAGGCTGTGCGCTGGACATCAAGACATATTATAGAGCCACAGTAATTCAGACAGCATGATACTGATGAAGGAATAGACCATTGGATCAGTGGAACAGAATAGAGAGCCCAGTAATAGACCCACACAAATGTTGTCAACTTACCATTGACATAGGGGCAAGAGCAATACAATGGAGAAAAGATATTTCAACCAATGGTACATGACCATATGCAAAAATACACACACACACACACACACACACACACAAGAAAAGCCTACCCATAGACTGTCCAATTTCTATATAAATTAACTCAGAATACATCTTGACCTTGATACATAATGCAGAATTAAAAAGTTCAAGAAGAAAACACAGGAAAGAAATCAAGTGAACTTGGGTTTGGTGATGAGCTTTTAGAAATGTCAAAAACATGATCCACAGAAGAAAAACATTGGTAAGTTGGACTTCAGTCAATAAAAAAAAACTCCAAAAACAAATTTTCGTATTCTTTTATAGGATCCTTTTACTGTCAAGGGAATGAAAAGAGAATACCCAGCCTGGAAGAAAATGCTTGCAAAAATGACTCGTATCCAAAATATACAAAGAAATCTTAAAAATCAACAGTAAGAAAACAAAGAACCCAAGTTAAAAAAAATGGGCAGTATATCTGGACACCTCACCGAAGAAGATACACAGATGGCAAATAAGCATATGAAAAGCTGTTCAACATTATTCATCATTAGGGAATTGCAAATTAAAACAAGATACTATTGTACACTTACTAAAATGGCCAAACTCCAAAAAGCTGACAATACCAAATACTGAAGTCTTTCTTAATGTGTATTTAGAATATGTTGTTTCTCAGAATAATTGTGTATCCTTGCAAGAGAGGAGGCAGAGAGGATATTTGCACCACATAACTAGCCAATAAGATGACTCAAGAATAAGAGAATTCTTACATCTCAATAGGAAAAAGAAAGTAAGCCAATATAGAAAAATGGGCAAAAATCATAAAAATGTATTTTATCTAAGACAAACCACATATGGCCGATAGACACACAAAAAGATGGTAGGCCCTCAGGGGATTGCAAGCATGTGCACAGATAGACCCTATTTGATACCCATGTGATTATAAAAATTAAGAAGTCTGACAGTGCTAAGTATTAGCGATAACATGGTCTTTGGGCTCTCGTATGTATTGCCGGCGGGAAAATAAAGTAGCGACCACATCATAAAATAATTTGGCGTTATCGTGTCCATTTCAATATTTGCATATTTGCAATTCCGCTCTAGGTAAATATCCACCAGACCCTTTAGCGCTTGTGAATTAAGACACACGTGCAAGACTATTCACGGAAGTCTTGTTCTATACACTGAAACAATGAGAACGACCCAATGTCCTTCGACAAGAGAATACATTGTGGTATATGCACACAACGAACTATCACAGCACGGTGAAAAATCGATTAGCTCCAGCCAGGTAAGACAACTTGGATGAATCTTAACTACGCTTGTTAAGTAGCGAGCAAAATCAAACAGTGTGTTGGTAGACAGACATACGGATGGAGTAAAACACACAAAAAAGGAAAAAGGCTAAAGAATGATAAGCACAAAACCCAAGGTGTTAACTTGCTGCAGGGAGCAAGCAGGGAAGTGGATGAGCACATGGGTGTGTGTGTGTCATGGGGAAGTTTTTAAGTCTTGGGTGAGGTTGGCTTGTTTGTTATGTCATAAAAATAAGTCATGAAAGCAAGAGGGGTTATGTAAGGACCAGTGATGACTATGCGTCGGGAGCCAAGGAAAACACTTGGTGCAGGGCCATCCACTTAAGGTGCAAAACTAAACAAAACAGAAAGCTCATTGATAACTCGTGTGATAATCAAGACAGAATGTCCAGCCTACTCATAGGAATAAGAGCTACATTTGGAGACAGCCCAGACAGATGAGTAGGTGACAGTATTCCAGGTGGAAGCCTTTCTCCGCCTCAGAATATCTCCTCAAGCCCCAGGATCCCCTCATTTACCCATGCGTGGCCAAGTTCTCTGTCCATGCCTCCCTGTGTCCACGGTGGATAGACCTGCTGGCCCATTGCCCCCCACCCCGTGCCCACGGTTCACTTCGTCACATATTTGTCATATTTGCCTTCCATTTCTGCTCCTAAATTTGTATATGATTTTGCTTTTGCCTCCGAGGTGTATTAATGATTGTAATTTTAGGAGTGAACCACAATAAAACAAAGTGTTGGAGGCAGAGGACGAAGAATGGAGAATACCAGCTGAAGCGTGCTCGGTCCCCCTCATCGCCCCATGCGTCTCACCTTTGCGGCTTTAAGAGAATAACTGGTGCTTTGAGGCGCCTGGGTGGCTCAGCTGGTTGAGCATCCCACTTTGGCTCAGGTCATGATCTCATGGTTTGTGGGTTTGAGCCCTGCATCAGGCTCTGTGCTGACAGCTCAGGGCCTGGAGCCTGCTTCAAATTCTGTGTCTCCCTCTCTCTGCCCCTCCCCCTGCTTGTGTTTGTATGCAATCTCTCTCAAAAGTAAATAAATAAACATTAAAAAAAGAGAAAGAAAGAGAATAACTGGTTTTAGTAGCGAATCACACAAAACGAGAAATCTGGAGATGGGCATTTCCAGACGGTGTTCATGCATTGCTTCAACCAAGTCAGGACTCTGGATCAGCACCTGAGTTGCTCTTGGCTTTCCCTTGCTGAGTGCCAGAGGACACGGTAGTGCCCAGCGATATTGCCTCATGTGGCGACATCAAGCAGAAAGAAGGAGAAGGGCTTCTCCTCACATGGCTTCCTCCTCATGTCAGGGAGGGCTGTCTTTCCCACCAGATCAGCCACCACTCACTGCCCCATGTTCCTGCAGGTGTCATGAGTCTGAATCAGAGCTCATGCTTACTTCAAAGTAGCAAACACGGGATAGAATTTCCATGATTCCTGTGCTTCAGTCATGATCTACTCCTTGTACCAAGCACAGAGCCACCCGCCACCTGAACACAACTAGGGTTCAGTGAGGCAGGACCAAGTAGGACATGGCTGTCGAGAAGGCAAACAAGGGTGCCTGTCCCCCTATCGGTCTCTCGTGTACTTCAGTACTCTTGGTACTGCAGGCGTAACAACAACGCTCTACATCCCCTAACACTTCACAGTTTGCAAAGTGTTCGCGTACATTGTTTCACTGATTCTTGCCATGAGCGGGAGAGATAGGAGAGCTGTTCTCTCTCTTTCACAGACAGGGGGCTGCGGATCTGATTGTAGGTGGTGAGTGATTCACCCATAATCTTGCAGCTTCTGGAAATAGAACAAGGGTTTCCAAGGCTAGAGTCCAGCGTCTTCCACTATCCTCTCAATGGGCACGTGGCAGGGAACCTGGCTGGACTGTACGTTCCCTATGAATTTCCTCTAGGAGCGATGCTCCGTGTGTGCCCAACAGATGTAGCGTGATGGGTGCTGGTTTGGGCACAGGCAGCTGCGGAGAAGGAGTGGGTGGGGAAACAACATTTTTATGCAGACACGTCTTGTGCTGACAAAGTAAGGGATGCCAGAGCAGAGGATGGGGTCCCGCAACAGAGGAGCAGATGTGTGAAGGCTGTGTTCAGCCCACGTGGTAGCCAAGAGCTCCAAAAGGCATCCCTGCAGTCCAACTTGCTGTCAGCATCGGCTCCTAGATGCGATCCAGCGCCTTGCCTCCTCTTAGTGATTTAAACCGAGAAAGATAGAGGTGATGGCTTTCAGGAAGCACTTGGGAACATGCACAGAGGACAAGAAAAGCATCTGGCTACTCTTTGAAGCCGAGGACTGAAGGCCATGAGATCCCTCCTAGCTTTGCCCCTAGGAGTCAGCCAGAAGCTTCTCCGACAACGCGTGCTCAGCCATTGCAGGGGACTGTCTAGCCTGGAAGAGTAATTTGGAGATACATATCAAGAGGTATAAGAATGTTAAGACCATTTAAAGCATGGACAGCCCTCTTGAGACGTCATATTAAGGAAATAGCTGTAGGGGAGGAAAGTGGAGGCTGTTATTTCATGATACATATTTTGTTATACATATACTTTTTCTGTGTATGTTAGAGAAAAGTTGGAAGCAAACACTCAACGGCAGGAAATAACCATATGATCTACTCAGTGGTCTCCAGTCAGCTGTTAAAAAGTCTAATTGTAAAATTTAGATTTATTCAAGAAAATATTTATTAAATGCTTGCAATATGCTAGACACTGAAACAGTGAACCAAGCACAATGGGTCCCTGCTTCTGCTAGTTTCTACTATGCTGTGTGTGACACAAAGGGGCAGATACAGCAGGAAAAGAATTGAAGTTCCAGAATTCAGGGAAAAATACAGAAAAGAAAGATCGTAAGTACAAGATGGTCCTTTCTATGCTATGTATGTTCCAAGTCTGTGAACAAGGACCAGGAGGAAACAAGGAAAAAAATACACAGCTGATAGAACGATGTGATTATGAACAAGTTATTTCCTTTGTTGTTCCAGTGCTTTTAATGCAACACTACAAAAAAAATCTAAACGGGAACACAAATTATCTGATATTTTTAGCATTCACTCTGGTGTTTCAAATAAAATCAATTTATCCAATTGTGCTGAAGTCAAAGAGAAACTATAATGAAAACATATTTGAGGAAGGAAGGAAGGAAAGAAAATGGAGAGGAAGAAGGAGGAGATGGAGAGGAAGGGAGAAGAATAGAGGCAATATTTGTGTCTGGTTTTAAAAAGACCCTCTTTTGTTCATACTTGTCTCTAGGTCCCAGGCTCATGAGAATCAAGTGAAATGCCCTTCAGACTTAAATTCTGATTTGGGCAAATCAGAACCTTCACACTGTCACCACCGTAGCAGACCAGTGAAATACGGTAAAGGCACATTCTCTGAACAACTGCAAAACCAGCGAGCATTTGGTGACCACCTGTAGCCAGCTTTGGTCACAACCTTGAAATTGCAAGTCTAATTCTAAATATGGAAACTGTGTTTTCATGAATGTTGCCTACGTCCCAGCCACCCAGTCCTCTAGACACAGATGGCTTCAGGAAGACTTTGCTGTTGGTATCAGATGGCTGTAATGTGTTTCTTTAAAATATCTCTCCCCCCACCACCTTGTTTTCTAGATTCAGCAGACATCTGTTTCAGGTTTCAGGCATTTGGGGTCACGAAGGAATCCACAGCACTCTGGGTAAAGAAGCCCTTTCTGGCTGCTCAGTTTCTACCATCTGCTCCTTCTGTTCCGGCTACTTGGAATTCCACCTGCTGCTTCGCTTGCTGTGTCATTTGTCTTCAGGTCCTGCCCCAAGCTCCTCTGTGCCATTGCCCTATGCTGCAGAACAGATGCTGTCTCGGAGCAGGCTGCATTTTTGCGAGGTACAAGATAGTCCTTGCAGGTGTCTGGTGCATGAATTTTCAGCTTGCCAAATGCTTTGAGATAGGAAGCTAAAAATGCACATGTGCGTGTGTATGTGATTCTTTGTGATTATGAGCAGTAAAAAAGTGACAAGGGGATATAGGCTGTGGATGGCTGCGTTATCATCACCATCATCATCATCATCATTACCATTATCATCACCATCATCATCAAACAACATTTAGTAAGCTTCTTCTGTGTGGCTGGTGTTAAGGGTAACTGCTGTCATTGTTGGATAAACGCTGTCATTCACTGGCATCCCAGTTGACACACTGCAACAAGAATCATTGTGAGAAAGAAAGGAAGGGAATCTTCTACTAGATTTACCAAGTCAATAACAAATGAACAAGTGTCCGCTTTCACAGCTGAGGGACCACTACAAACCAGGCTGAGCAGATTTCCAACAGGAGAGGCTAAGGAGCAGATTTTTCTGGGCATCGTATTTCGACTGCTTCCTTCTCACTTCCTAAAGAGCATTGGAGGTTGTTTTGCAAAGGTGAGTGATATTTTTGGTGGAGACACAATGGCAGTAAAGGAGGAAGGAATCCTTAGTTATAGAATGGCCTCGTCCACTGAAAGAATTTCCTTGGGAAAATTAATTTAGCCCCATGAGGAAAATTTTAAATTTCCTCATCTAAAAATTGAGAGGGTTGGACCAGGTGGCACCCTGCCTGTTTTAACACTGACATACCACGCCAGCTTATGGAATTCTAGACAGCCTTTTGGTCTGACTCTGGCTCTCAGACTGGAATATTCATGCATGGTGCTTTATTCTGTGGTGGAATGTCATACTGTGAGCTTTGTTCTTACGGGAAGTCAGGAGGAGTGAATTGTATTATGTAGTCCCAGCACTAAGTTTTCATAGTCTTTGATCACAGAGAGTACTCTGGATCCTACTCGCACTTTTTCTAAAGAACTATTCCTTCAGAATTGCTGCAGATCTCATAATTTTCAATAGCCTGTTAGTAGTTATGATTTCTGTGGCAACATGTTATACCATTGCACCCCTTTCTGTCCACGAAGCTCTCCTATCCTGTGGCTTTCTGATGCTTTTTTCCCAGGAGCAGACATATCTCAAACTTCTGCCCTTGGCCGCCTTCTCTCCTTTCTTCATTTTCTCTGTAAGTGAGATTATCCACCCCTACAACTTCAGCTGCTATTTTTGTATGTTTTTTCCCCACAACCCATCTGTACCTCTGACCACTTTCTGGAATTCTCGGTATCTAACTGCCTGTTAACCATTTCACCCAGATGTCCTGCCCATGCATGGAGTTCAGTATTTTCGAAATAGACCTCATCAAGTCCTCAAATCTGTCCTGGTTCCTAACCAGTATTCCCCAGGTATTGTGTTCACATTCCAAAGGCATCCATCAGTTACCTTGATGCCTACCTTCCCCTCAGGCCCCACATCCAATTTGGCCTCTACAGTGTCTTGGCAAGCCTCTAACCTTCTGGACTTTCTACAAACTCACTTAGCTGTGTATCTGTAACCCTCATCCTTCTTTTCCCATGCCCATAGATAGAAAGACTTACTCTTTCTGTGGCTGGTTTCTGCAAAGCTGCTCTCGATTCTTTCCCATTGGCTTCTTCGGGGCCTCCAATGCTCCCTCCATCTGTTTTCTTCTGTCTTTAAACTTTGCCTTTCTATCAGTATCGTAACATCCTTCAAGTTTATAGAGAAAGAGTTGTCTGTACTGTCTTTATCGACATCTTCCTCCTGTTAATTTCTTAATTGAAATATAATTCACACACCATAAAATTCACCTGTTTAAAGTACACAGATCAGGGGTTTTTAGTAAAGGTTGTACAACCATCACCCCTATCTAATTTTCATCGACCCAAAAAAAAACCATGAACCCTTCAGCAGTTACTACCTTCTTTCCTTTCCTCAGCTCTTGGCAAACACTCATCTACTTTCTGTCTCTAGGAATTTTCCCATTCTGGACATTTCATATAAATGCATTGATACAATATGTGGTCCTTGTGAGTGGCTTCTTTTACTTAACATAATGTCATCAAGGTTCATCCGTGTTGTAGCATGTATTGGGACTTCATTTCTATTTTATAGGCGAATAATACTCCATTGCATGGATATACCACTTTGTGTTTATTCTTTTGTTCATTGATGGACATTTGGGTTGTTTCCATCTTTTGAATATTCTGAATAATGCTGCTGTAAATATTTGTCTGAACACTGGTTTTTAATTCTCTTGGATATCTACGTAGAATAGGAGTAGAATTGGTGAGTTTATGTTAAACTTTTTGAGAAACTTCCAACTTTTACAAAACTGGCTGTACCATTTTACATTCTTACCATCAATGATGAGGGTTCTAATTTCTCCACATTCTGCCAACACTTGTTAATGTCTTTTTCGTTCTAGCCATCCTAATGGATGTGCGGTGGTATCTTATTGGGGTTTTGATTTGCTTTTCCCTAATGACTAATGATGTTGAGCATGTTTTCATGTGAGTATTGGCTTTTTAAATATCTTTTTTGGACTCCCAAAGACTAAGAACAAACTGAGGGTGAGGGGGGTGAGGGAGGGGGTAGAGTGGGCAACAGGCATTAAAGAGGGCACTTGTTGGGATGAACACTGGGTGTTATATGGAAACCAATTTGAAAATAAAATATTTAAAAAAATAAATAAATATCTTCTTTGGGGTAATGTCTAATCAAATTGTCCATTTTTTCCATTAACTATTTTTTTAAGTATAGTGTTTGTCTTACATTTTGTTGGTTTTTCTTTTTTCATTGAGACATAATTGACATTTAACATTTTATTAACTTCAAATATACAATGTAATGATTTTGTTGTTAGTATATATAATGAAATTATCACCACAGTAAATTTAATTAGCTCCATTACCACACATAGTTATGTATTTTTTTATTATGATGAGAACTTTTAAGATCTACTTACAGTCTTTGCAGCTTTCAGATATACAGCTATTATTAACTATAGTTACCATGCAGGATATTACATACCCAATATTTACACCTGTTTTATTCTGGATCATTTTTAAAAATATAGATTCAGGTTTACTGATTTTTCTCCCTCTGCTGTGTCCAATAAACCCATCAAAAAAAGTTCTTCATATCTGATATTATGCTTTTCATTTCTGGCATTTCTATTTGACTTTTAAAAAATAGTTTCTGTCTGTCTGCTTAAATTACATTAATGCATTGGTCCATCTTTTTTTTTTTTTTACTAGATCCTTTAATATTTAAATCACAGTTATTTTCATGTTCCTGTTTAAGAGTTACAACATCTGGGTCATCTCTGAATCTGATTCTATTTATTATTTTGTCTCTTGACCTAAGGTTGTGGTGTCTTTGCTTTTCTAAGTGTCTTGTAATTTGTTACTGAATGATGGGCATCATTTATAGAACAGTAGAGACTTAGGTAAGCAGTATTTACATCTGGAAATAGAGACTCTGCTTCATTTGTTAGGGTGTGTGTGTGTGTGTGTATGTGTGTATGATGGAAATGAGTCAATCTAGTTGAGCAAGCTTTGAGTTTCTTGCTGTTTGTTACCCTCAGTGTACCATGGCTCCATATTCCTTCAGGGTTGGGCTGCCAGAGGGTTTCCTTCAGTGTTCTCATTCCACTTTCAGCTTTCAACTATCTTTGCACATCTAAGAAGACAGAGATTCTCTCTCCACACTCATTCCTTTTCTCCATTGGTAAACTATTATTGTTGATTACTAGCTACTTATTTTTTTAGGAAGGGATAGGGAGGTTCTCATGGTCCTATTGGTTAAGTTTCCATTTTAGGCAGGACTGGTGTGCCTCAGGTGTGAGGTTTCCTGGAATTCCTATCTCTATTCCCATCACAGGAAAACTTTGCTTTGTATCTAGAGTAGGTCTTGGGCAGGAGAGAGCTTCCTGCCCCTTTCCCACAAAAGCAAATCCCTGATCTGTATTGTTGCAAGATCCTGGGGTCAATGAAGTTTTCCTGGCCCTCTTCTAGGGTAGGGACAGATGATTCATGCTTCTATCCTTCCTCTGGACACAGTGAATCTGTGGCTCATTCCTGGGGCAAGAGAGAGTTTCTATCTCTCCCCTAGAATCAGACAGGTTTCCTCTTCCTCAGAAGTCCTAGGGGAAAAAAAGTTTCACCAATGCTTTCCATGGCTTAAGGTTTTCGCTTCTTGTGAGAAGAACATCTGGGGAAGCAGATGATGTTTTGTGACTGGCCCCTAAAGGCAGCATTCATCTGTCACACACCTGTGTCAATGAGAAGAGCTCTCTCAGGTCCCCTGCCCTGCCACCTCCAGTCTTGTGAGTACTAATTGGAAGTTCTTGGTAAAGTCTGGGATGAATGCAAACTTTCTGTGTGTCTGGGGCTCCCAGTTCTAAACTGATGGACTACCCTCTTGTGGCCTTTAGGAATTTGTTCTTTTTTTAGCTGATTTCTGTTTCTTATTCTCCTTATTGTTCTTCCTCTCTCCCTTCTTCTCCCCTTCTCATCTTCCTCCTCCTTCTCTTCTTCCTCCTCCTCTTTCCCCTCTCCTCCTCCTCTTCCTCCTTGTTATCCTCCTACTCCTCCTTCTTTCTTCTTTTGTCTTTCTTCTTTCTTCTCCTTCTTCTCCTCTCTCTCCTCCCCCTCCTCCTCCCCCTCCTCCTCCCCCTTCCTCCTCCTCCTCCTCTTCTTCATCTTCATCTTCTTTTATATTGCATTTAAATTACCAACTTTATTTTTTAAATATAATTTATTGTCAAATTGGTTTCCATCCAACACCCAGTGCTCCTCCCAACAAGTGTCCTCCTCAATGCCCATCACCCACTTTCTCCTCTTCCCCACCCCCCATCAACCCTCAGTTTGTTCTCAGTATTTAAGAGTCTCTTATGGTTTGCCTCCCTCCCTCTCTGTAATTTTTTTCCCTTCCCCTCCCCCATGGTCTTCTGTTAAGTTTCTCAGGATCCACATATGAGTGAAAACATATGATATCTGTCTTTCTCTGACTGACTTATTTCACTTAGCATAATTTCCTCCAGTTCCATCCACATTGCTGCAAATGGCCAGATTTCATTCTTTCTCATTGCCAAGTAGTATTCTATTGTATATATAAACCATATCTTTTTTATCCATTCATCAGTTGATGGACATTTAGGCTTTTTCCATAATTTGGCTATTGTTGAAAGTGCTGCTATAAACACTGGGATACACGTGCCCCTATGCATCAGCACTCCTGTTATCCCTTGGGTAAATTCCTAGCAGTGCTATTGCTGGGTCATAGGGTAGTTCCATTTTTAATTTTTTGAGGAACCTCCACACTGTTTTCCAGAGTGGCTGCACCAGTTTGCATTCCCACAAACAGGCAAGAGGGTTCCTGTTTCTCCACGGCCTTGCCAGCATCTATAGTCTCCTTATCTATTCATTGTAGCCACTTTGACCAGTGTGATGTGGTATCTCAGTGTGTTTTGACTTATATTTCCCTGATGATGTGTGACATTGAGCATCATTTCATGTGTCTGTTGGCCATCTGGATGTCATCTTTGGGAAAGTGTCTATTCATGTCTTCTGACCATTTCTTCAATGGATTATTTGTTTTTCGGGTGTGGAGTTTGGTGAGTTCTTTATAGATTTTTGGATACTAACTCTTTATCCAATATGTTATTTGCAAATATCTTCTCCCATTCTGTTGGTTGCCTTTTAGTTTGTTGATTGTTTCCTTTGCTGTGCAGAAGCTTTTTATCTTGATGAGGTCCCAATAGTTCATTTTTGCTTTTATTTCCCTTGCCTTTGGAGATATGTTAAGTAAGAAATTCCTGCGACTGATGGCAAAGAGGTTGTTTCCTATTTTCTCCTCTAGGATTTTGATGGTTTTCTGTCTCACATTCAGGTCCTTCATCCATCTTGAGTTTATTTTTGTGTATGCTGCAAGACAGTAGTCTAGTTTCATTCTTGTGTATGTTGCTGTCCAGTTCTCCCAGCACCATTTGTTAAAGAGACTGTCTTTTTTCCATTGGATACCCTTTCCTGCTTTGTCAAGATTAGTTAGCCATACAGTTGTGAGTTCAATTCTGGGTTCTCTATTCTATTCATTTGTCTATGTGTCTGTCTGTCGTCATCATTGTCATCTTCTTTTTCTCCTTCTCCTTCTCCTCCTCCTCCTCTTCCTCCTCCCCCCTCTCCCCTGCCTCTGCTTCTTATTCCCCTTCCTCTCCTCCCCTCTTTTATGCCTCCTCCTTGTCCTCCTTTTTCTTTTTAAATAGGCTCCATGCCCAACATGGGGCTTGAAATCATGACCTGAGATCAAGAGTTGCATGCTCTATTGACTGAACCAGCTGGGCACCCCTTAGCTGATTTCTTACCCACTTCTACCACAGCCTCTTTTCCCATCCATGTTCTTCCAATGGTGAAAGAGTTACTATGTCCCAATATCCTTGGAGGGGCTTGTCACTCTTTGGAATTCAGCTCCTTTGGTTGCCTTGAAACTGCATCTCTCTGTCGGGTTCGAGACAAGTTGGGATTTTGTAGACTATCCTGCTTTTTCTCACTGTTAGGACAGGAGAAACATTCTCCTGGAGCTTTGTACAACATAGGTAAGGAAAGGACTCCCAGACTCATCTCCTTTTGCCTTCTCCTCTTTGCATTTCTTTGCCTCTTCTCCTCTACGCCTTATGCATGCACAACATTCCGTGATGCTGATACAGTGTCATGCTTTTTCCTCTGCCAAGGATATCTTGTCCTATTATTACCTTTTGCTTTTATTTATTTTTGTTGTTGTTTCATTCAATTTATAAAATTAAAAACAAGTATTTTAAAAAGCTTGGTACTGAAGGCAGACACCCCCTGCTCCTTCTCTCTCCCCTGAGCCCCTTCCTCAGAAAGCAACACTTTAAACACCACTGTTGGATGGTTACTTCTTGATTTTTTTCTTAGTTTTAGATAATATAAATTTATATTCCATTATGGAAAATAGTATTTGTCTCTCTTCCACCCTTTCCCCCACCACAAACATCCACCTGTTTGGTCCTCCTACTCCAACTTCCAAAAATGTTTGCTTATATCATAATTTTGATAAGATCAGTATTTAGAGTTTACTTTAATATGACCTTTTAAGTGTTATTCAAAGTTGAGCCATGAAGTAAACTATAATTATTTTAACTTTCCTGAAATATCTTTTGCTTCCTGTAAAGAATTGTTTTGTTTGCTTATTTGCTTAATTTCTATACTAATCCAGTACTAATCATTAATTCAACCCCAAACTTTGTGTTGATATCTCAGTTTTCTTCTGCATATATTTAGATGCAGCCAGGTATTTCATCAATTTCATCTTCTTTCTCATGTGGTTCAGCCTGGACTGACTATGACTGGCTATGTTCAATGCCTGGTGCCTCATTGATCTTGCTTGAGTCTTGCCTCTCTGTTAGTCAATCTGTTGAATTCCCTGTTTCCTGTGCCATTTTTTTCTTTTATGGTTTATTTCATTGTTTTGATGGAGAATATATTCAAATAGCTTTCTCAGGTAATTATAGTTTCTAAGATTTTTGTCATGTAAATTTAAGGTAGTAAAGTTACCTTTAAAAAAACTACCTTCACTCTACAGTGATTATTTGATTGGATGTAGTGTTCTACATTGACAATAATGCTCCTTTCAAAACTTTAAAACATTTTCACATTAGCTTCTGATTCCATTTTGACCTCTGCTTCATTGTTTGTCTTTGGTATTCTGAAATTTTATGACATTATCCTGGGTACTTCTTGGGCCCTTTTAAATGGAAATTCAAATCATTTGGTTCTAAGAAATTATATTATTTTATTGATGATTTCTTCTTTTTTCTCTCTTCCTCTCTGACTTACCCTTTGGGTGTTAGACCTCCTAAACTGGTACTTCACATTTCTTGTCATTTCTCCCCTACAATCCATTTCCTTTTCTTTCTGTTTCATGTTCTGAGAGAATGCTTCAAATTTATTTTTCATTGCTTCTGCTTAATTTCTCATTTTTGGTCTCATGTTTTTAATTTCCAAGAGTTTTTTTAATTCTCTGAATACTTGAAAAAACATCTTATTTTTGTTTAGTGGAAGTAAAATCCTCTTTCTGATAAAGAAATATTTTTGAATTTTCTTCTTACATAGACTTTGTTTCTTCTAAGTTCTATTTTTACTATTTAAATTTTTTTTATTCTTGCACCTATTTTAGGGCTTTTCTCAAATGTCTGGTGATACTTAGTTGTCTGTTCATAGAGTGGGATGTTAAGAAGACTGTTGGAAACTCTGAGTTTGTTGATGGAGCATGTGGAATTCTGGGATTCGCCGTAGGGAATATAGTTGGCTGTTGGTTTGGAAAACTCTGTCAATAGTGTTAACTCTTCTTCCAGAGCTGGCCAGATTCCCCAAAGATCTTCCAATATCCCATCTCCCAGCATGCTGGGAGCTGCGTTGGGAAAGAAAGTTGGGGATCTCACCATCTGTAAATAAATGTTCACTTAATCCCTTTGCTCTCAGTATAGCACCATCACCCCCAGCTGGGCCTGCAATCACTAGAGTAGGGGCCCTTTCAGAATAAGCCTTTAGTCTTTCATTGGGCTGGGAAGAGGCATCCATTAATTTGTATGCAGAGAGTTGGGGGAGTGGATGGATCTCAGGCTCTTCTTTGTAAACAGCACCATTTTACTTGGTCTTTCTTCTCTGTCAATCAACCTGTTGTATTCCCTGTCCCATGCTGATCATTTTCTTTTTTTGATTTATTTCATCGCTTTTTTTAAAATTGTTTTTTAATATTTATTTATTTTTGAAGGAGAGGGAGACAGGGTGTGAATGAGGGAGGGGCAGAGAGAGAGGGAGACACAGAATCCTAAATGGGCTCCAGGCTCTGAGCTGTCAGTGCAGAGCCTGACACAGGATTTGAACTCACAAATTGCAAGATCATGACCTGGGCTAAAGTTGGATGCTTAACCGACTGAGCCACGGAGGCACCCTATTTATTTCATTGTTTTGATGGTGAATATACTCAAATAATATTTACACTACCTCCCCCACACACACATGTTTTCCAGAGGTAACCAGTGCCACCTGTTCCTCAGGCTTTGGCCATTCTCTGACGTAAAGTAGATTGAGTTTTGGCTTTTTCCACTACTGGTTTATGATTCAGCTTTATTGGATCTTCCAATAGCTTGCCAGCTACCACTCTTCTCCCATCATCTTATTTTCTTGAGAATTTTTGCCTTCAAAAAATTTTTTCTTTTGCTACCATTTTAGATGGAGCAAAGGTAAATGCATAGGCTCAAGCTGCCATCTTTATGCAGAAGGCTCTAGCCACCTGGTTTTACTTGAGTAACATCCATTGGTCCTTCCCTTGAGCCTTCTCTCATTCTTCTCCTCCATGATTTCTCTGCCATTCCAGGTCATGTGCTTCCATAATTCCTTCTATGTGCTTCCATGACTTCACAGTGCATGAAGTAAACTCTCTGCAGATAGTTCCTTTATTCATCCATTCAGTAAATATTTATCGAGTATCTACAAGGGGCCCATGAGGGCACTAGGGTCACAGCATTGAATAAAGTACACAGCCTTCAAGGAGCTTTCATTCTAGGGGTGAACCAAACAACACGCAGGTGAGCATACAAACAAACATGGTAATTTCAAATGGTAAGTGTTGTGAAGAAAATAAAGCAGGGTACCAAATAGATGGGGTGGGAATGGTAGGACCCGTTTATAATGGGTCTAAGATGTCTTTTCTGAGTGGTTAATTCACTCTCAATTTGAGAGAGTGCAAAGTAATCAGTGTCCTCATTTAGACGCCAGAGGCAAATGGATAATTGAGAGAAGGGTTTGAAGATCCAGAGGAATGTTTGGACCCAGACCACAATTCCCTAAGGCCCGGTGGTGGTGATGGTGGGAGATGGGGGGTTTGGGTAGGTAAGAGAGGCAGAAGGCCAGCTGTGCAGTGAGTCATGTGATGCTGAACGGGAGGTTTGAGCTTCTTGTGGTGGCTGAGGTGAGCAGGGGGGAAGGACCTGATGGGGTAGTTCTGCTGACGTTTTTAATGGAAGGTGAGGCGGACATCCACACTAGAGCCCAGCGTACTTGACCATTGTAGGATCTCTGGCCATGGTTGTCTCTTGTAGGAGGAGGAAGCTCCCTGGAGCAGACAGGTGTTCTGGGATCAACAATTTCCACTGGAGTCCTCATGTGGGGACTCTCGGGAAGGGGGATGTCTCGAGAGCAAGCAGGTGGGGCTGCAGCAGTGAGGTGCTCTCACAAATGCGTGTGGGAACAAAGGGGGGAGGAGTGGGTACCCATTATTCATTATGATTGGTGATAAGGCCTTTGGTAGGCAGAGATTTGGGGAAGAATATTCTGAAAATTGCAGAGGCTGAGAAAGCGTCTGTGACCCTTTCGTGTCCTTTTCTCCTCTGTGGCTGTCTTTCTGGCCTGGTCAGTCACACTAGTTAGATGATCTCTTGCCCAACGTCCTTGAATGGAGCACCCGGCCAGCCTCTTCTGTGGACGTCACCCTGCTTTGTGTCCTTTGTCACCCCTTCCCTCCCCTGCCCCTTGCTGATAGGACTTTGCTCACGAGTTTTGGCAAAGCTGACAGTGAGAATCGCTTCATGTCACACTGCTGTTGAGAGGGCTCCTTTACAGGGTGGCCTTTTGTCTCCTTCTTGGCTGTGGCCCTTTTGATAGGTCAGTGTCCTCATGTCCCCCACAAATCTGAGGGTCACTGATATTCTTTGTCACTCAGTGACTTCACATGCCACCAGAAGGGGACTAGGGCCAGGCATGCTATGTTTGCTCTGATGTTGGGGTTGCCCTTTACCCCCAGGGCACTTTGTGGAAGGAACGGACTTTTCTCCAAACGCACACCTGGGGAAGAAAAGAGGAAAACACTACCAGTTAAATAAAAAGCCTTAAAAAGCTCCGCAAATTCAACACCAAGAGTGAACCCTGATGTAAACTCTGGGTTCTAGGCCATAAGGATGTGTCAATGTAGGTTTGTGGATTGGGACACATGTGCCACTCTGGTGGGGGCCATTCACAACATGGGAGGCTGCACACATGTGGGGGCAGGAGGTGTACTCTTTGTACCTTCCTCTCTGTTTTTGTGAACCCAAACTGCTCTCAAAAAATGAAGTCTTGAAAAAAAATAAAACACTGCACATTGCCAAAGCAGGATTTGGAAAAAAAAAAAAAAAAAGGTTTGAATTATAGGCCTAAACAGGGGTACCTGACTCTGTGCCTAGAAAACTCGATGGGCTCTGAAGAGCTTTGTTTTTATTACCTCATTTGCAAGCCAATTAGCCTGGGCAGGGTCCTGGACATGCCTTGCTGCCCAGAATGAGTGGGGACTGTTTGTTGGTTTAGCGCGGGCTGAGGCTCACTGGCTGTGCTTTCCCCCCAGGCTCTCCCCAGCCACCAGATGGACACTGTGCAGGCGTCCAGTTCTAATTATCTCTGTCGTTACTCCAAAGACAGAGGAAACCAGTGGGCTCAGGGGTCCAGGCAGGGTCCAGGCAGTGGGTGAGTCTGGGTATGCTTCCTTCCCTCCATTCCCACTTGGGGGTTCCTTTTGAAAGCAAGGAAGATGGGGTTTCTCTGCAACATGTCACCCCTTGGCCTGTCTCCTCATTACTTTGTGAGGCCAGTGGGATTCCTGATTGTGACTTGTGTGGGCAAAGCCTGTTCAGAGAGACGAGTCTGAACCAAGACCAACTTGCCATGTTAGTGACTAAATCGCCGGAATTCTAGGCACCCGTTTTCCTCTCTGTACAGTTGGGGGAACTTTCAGAGCCTTGCGGCTCCAAATATTCTGTAGTTCTAATAGTTCTCTGGCTGTCCATGGGTGATGCACACTTCTTTTTTGTCCTTTGCTGACAGGAGCCGAGGCTTTTATTGATTTGGTTTGGTCTGAGGAGAAAGGAACCCCAGGCACTCATATTCTCCTCATTAATTTTTCATGTTCCACGGGCAGCTGTTACTCCTCCCACCAGAAAAGGCTGAGCAGTGGACTGTCGGTAGCTTTTGAGCATCAGCTATAAGCTGAGCTCCCTCACCTAATGGTCACTGAGTCCCAGTGGGTATCTGGGGGTGGGGGGACAATGCTGTCCCTTCTATCTTCTTGGAGGAAGTGTGGCTGAGGGAAGCTGCGGAGGGGGAACAGAGAGATAGGGTGGGTGGGGGAAGAGAGAAAGAGTGGGGGGGTGGCTTGAATAATTGAATTGCAGTTCCCCTCCCCTCGATGAAGCCTCACCTGCCCTCCCTGGGCCCAAAGGATGGCGGTCATTTCCCAGCCAACAGTCACTGGAGCCCGGTGGCCCAGTGGCTTTCTCCAATTAAGAAATGGCACCATTGCAATTTGAATTCCTACTGGTTCCTTCCCTGAAGCAGAGTTGGCTTCTGTCACCAGGGTACATTTTGACCAGTTCCAAATCATCACTGAAGATAGTACTGCGTGTGACCATTTGCTACCAGAGGACTATTTTTCTCTTATCAGGAAAGTTCTGTGAGTCATGTTCCACAGGGCTGTGGAGACCTGGTTGGCCTGGGGCACACTGACATGGGTGACCACAGCGTCCTCTGCACACTTTTTTAAAGCATACATCACAGTGTTGGGAATTGCTTTGTCGAATTCCTCCCTGCTGGGTTCTGAATGCTCTGAAGAGAGGTCTTCCTTCTTCGTCTGGTTCCTGGGATCTTGTCCCTGCTGGGTTCTGAATGCTCTGAAGAGAGGTCTTCCTTCTTCGTCTGGTTCCTGGGATCTTGTCCGGAGCCAGGCACACAGGAAGTGCCTATCAGATAGTTGTCTAGTAGGTAGGAAATAAATATGACCCCGGCTTGTATCTTCCCCTGGAGGTCCTGAGCTCTGGCATCTAAACTGAATGGTTACAGTTTTTGGAAGTGGATTCTGTAGACTGTGGCATCTGAGCGCAGGGAGTAAAGGGGGCCAGCCGAATTAAAGCCCTTCAGTGTATTAAATGCCCTGGCTTCATTTCCAGCCTTTTTGATGTAGCTGGGAAAATCCACATTGACATTCAAAATGATCTCCTTTGAGATCATCTAGGGCCATTCCCTCATTTTCTCAAACAAGGAGGTTCTTAGAAAAGAAAGGTATCGCGTTCCCCATTGGTAAGTGCCCCTCCTAACTGCCTATTAGAAATTCTGCTTTGCAGTCCTGTACTATTGTGACCATATGACCCTGAATTCCTGTTTATTCACTTCTCCCAAGAATAGAAATTGCATGGAATTTGAAGAACAGAAATGGGAAAACTAGCGTAGTAAGTGACTAGTAAGGAGAGTACCGAGGTGGCTTGCTTCAGAATGCAGGCACTCATCTCTGTCTCGTTCATTGGTTACCCACGACAGACTTGGACATGTATATTCCAGATAAGACAAAGGAGACATAGGTCTCTATTCTCATATCTCCTCCTTTCTTTCTCTTATGCTTAAGGTTTCCTTAAGGGAAAATTCCCTTAAGGGAGTTTTTGTCTGTATGCTTTGTCAAGTTTGCTATGTCTATTTTGAAATAATCCTTTCTCTCTTCTCTCCCCTCTTGCCCAGGCTGTGTCTCTGTTCCTAGGTGAAGTCTGGCTCTTGAGTTATATTCTTGGTGGCCTTCTCTTCCTCCTCTGATCACCAGTGTGGACACTGAGGAGGAAGGAGGGTAGAGCGAAGATGAGGAGGAGGAAAAATAAGAGAAAGACAAGAAAACCAAGCACCATCCATGTCAGCAATTGGGCAGGCCAGGCTGCCACTGGCGTTGTGATGAACACGGGTGGAGCCCTCCGGAGGTGTGCGGTGACAGCCGCATACTGTGGGCGGCCCTAAAGTTCATAATCCTGGAACAAAGGACTTTCTTTCCCAGTAAAGGACGGTGGGCTACCTTCTACAGCAGCCCACCGACTTGACCTTCTTTTTGTCCTGTGAAGGACCATGGGAGACTTCATCATAGCCATGTGTCTGGAGATAGCACCCTCAAAGGAACCAGCCAAGCTTCAGAATCCAGGAGAACTTGACAGGTAAGCTCTCCAGGGGGGTTTGGGGACCTGACCCCATCGTGATTACTCAGGCCAGGATTAGAGCTGATACTGAATCCTTTCCCTTGTTAACCCTTGAAGCCTCACGACATCCCCACTTCATAAACAAGGAAACGGAGGCAAAGTCCACACAGCTGGCAAATCTGAGGGGGCTCTGTCACAGCCGTTTGCTAAGGCACAGGCCCAGCCCCCCATGGTAAGGTGGTGAGTTCTAGTGGCTGCTGTCTGGTGGACCCCAAAACCCCAACTTCTATGTCATCGGCTAGCACTGAGCTGCTCACTAGCGCCTGTCATGATTCCCTCTCAAAGGCTTGCTCTTTCCTCCAGCTACATAGTTTTGGCAGCCCGGGGATATGGATAGGAGGTTGGAGACGTTTTCTTCAAGAAGGGACTGAGGCTCCTTAACCCCACATAGCTGTTGTGCGGTGTTGGTCTTGATCTACTGATGCCGTCACCTCAGAATGCCTGGGCCCAGATAACAGATCTCATGGCCGGGCCGCCGCAGACATCCCCTCACCAGAGCAGGCCCCGGGGCCGGCCCAGCCCTCTGGTTCTTATTCTGGCTGCACGATGCACTTTAGCAAAAACCATCAGGGAACTTTGAGGAACGAGATTTGTTACTCACAGATCCTGCAGGGTGTACGGCATACCCAAGGGCCACACAGCAGAGTAGAGAGGATGGGCCTGGAGTTTTGAGGGTAGGGTGTCTAGGGTTTCGTGGGTTCACCCTTTCTTGGCTCATTTAAGGCCTAAGAATGGGAATGAAGTCACCGGCAGGAGAAGCGGGGTCACCCACACTGCCAGTATGTAGCTTCCCTGGGGGCCTTCTGAAAGAGGGGACTTCATGGGTCGGGATGGCCTCATTCCTTATCTGGCTGTTTGGCCCGTAGCCGCATCTGACAGCCGGCCATGTGTCTATTGGAGATGGATGTCTTTGCTGTGGCTATCTTGGCAATCCAAAGCTTCAGGTCGGGCATGTCCATTACAGTCAGAAAGCTTGTTGTCGCATGCCTACACTGCATGTATTTTTTTATCAATTATTTTTGGTCAAATATTGTGTTCCACAAGAGACTCAACACACTGGTCGTGTGTACGGTGGCTTTTTGCTGATGGAGAAAGCGGGAGCATGAGAGGTGGGGGAGGTGACGGCTGTGCAGTCTCCTGCCTGCCTGTCTCTGGTGCTTTCTCTCCCAGACACAGACTGAGCTCCCAAGGGGCACCTCCCACTTGCTTCCAGCCAGAACCACAAAGAGGAGCCCCTCGCCCACCACGGACCCCCAAGTTGGAGGCAGAAATTCATCTTTTTTTGCTCAACTGGATGACTGGTTTTAGGTTCTACTTATTTTTTTTCTAATATTTATTTATTTTTGAGAGAGAGACAGAGTGTGAGCAGAGGAGGGACAGAGAGAGAGAGGGAGACACAGAAGCAGGCTCCAGGCTCTGAACTGTCAGTGCAGAGCCCGATGTGGGGCTTGAATTCACCAGCTGTGAGATCATGACCTGAACCAAAGTCAGAGGCTAATTAATTGAGCCACCCAGGTGCCCCTGGGGGCCCCAGTTTCTACTCTTTAATCTCTTGATCGCTTCTGAATGTTCCTTTCTCTTTTGCAGCCCTGAAATGATATGTCATTCTTTAAGGAATGTCAAATCGAACCCGTGCACAATAGAATATTTCTTACCATTTGGATACACCCCAGCTCTTAGGGGGTAATTTTACAGCCCTGCTCTCTGACCAGATATTAGTAATAATCTGAAGCGAAAAGCCTAAAGAGAGCCGTTGCTATTGAGACGCTAAATATGCAGAAACACATTTTTAGAATCCAGTGATTTTGTTTCAGGCGTTTGAGAAGTCTGGCTTGTTATTTTCTAATTGCAACACAACAGAGGAATAGGGCCAAAATTCTACAAGAATGCCTCGGGAGCGCCGCGTTTATTTTATCCGCATTTTTAGTGCCAGTAAGAGGACTTACCGTAGAGATTCTAATTGCTGTCACAATTGAGTTTCCAGTCGCTGAACACACCTAGTCTCCAATCTTCTCTTTAGTTCAAATCTTTATTCCGTGTCTTCTTTAATGTAAATCGTAGTGCTAAGAAAGAAAACACAGTGCACGGTGTTGCACACATAGGACGCCGCTCGTTCAGCTCCGAAGGGCTAGTAGCACGTCCTGTGCATGGCTCTGTCCCAGCTCTATTTTTAAATAAAAAATACCTTTTTCTGTAAGGAGAAAAACGTACTCGGTGAGTATTTGTTGAACGATTAAATAAATGAGTGAGTGGAAGCATACAGCGATGCTGATATGTATCACTAGATAAGTCGCTTCGTCATGAAGTGTATTTTTAAGCACCTGCCCATCCCCCCTCACTAGGATGAGGCCAGAGTTTTGTCCGATTTGTTCACAGGTATATCGCAAGTACCGAGCTCAGTGTCTGGCACACAGAAAGCACTCAGTAAATGTTTCTGTTTTATTTTTGAGAGAGAGAGAGACAGCAAGCGAGTGAGGGAGGGGCAGAGAGAGAGGGAGACAGAATGTGAAGCAGCTCCAGGCTCTGAGCTGTCAGCACAGAGCCCTACGTGAGGCTCGAACCCACGAACCATGAGATCATGACTTGAACCGAAGTTGGACGCTTAACCGACGGAGCCCCCCAGGTGCCCCAATAGTTTTCAAACAGTTAGCGGTACTGAGGCTCTCATCCCAGATCACTCTCCCTCATCTCAGTCAGCTGATTCTTACATGTATAATTTTGGTCACAAAGGGAATTGGGAGAAATATTTCAGATGTGTTAAAGGATCAGAGCAGGGTGCTTGCTGTTCCCGGCGCCGTGACACGAATGTCGTCTGTCCACAGGAGCCCTTGCCCAAAATGTGCGGAAGGCAGCTGCAAGACAGTAGCCTGTGTTTATTGATTTTTAGGGATCTTCCGGATCACTTCTCGCTTATTTGCTCTACAGTTTCCTGCCCGTGATTTTCCACTGTTTGATTCCTCAACACAATCACTTCTGGTGACTGCAGGGGCTCTGACAGATGCTTGGCCGCCCATGTTCCTAACAGCGTTCTTCAGGGTAGCCAAAAGGTGGAAGCAGCCCAGGTGTTCACTGACGGTTGAAGGGGTAAACACTGGTATCCAATGCAGTACCTCCATACCATGTAATACTGTTCAGCCTCAAAAAGGGAGAGAATTCTGACACATACTACAATATGGCTGAACCCCGAAAACCCCAGGCTAAGTGAAAGAAGCCAGTCACAGAAGGATACATATTGTATGAGTCTACTTTTATGAGGTACCCAGAGTAGCCAAACGCATACAGAACAAAGCAGAATGGTGGTTGCCAGGGGCTGGGGGAGGGGGAATGGGGCGTCAGTGTTTAGTGGATACATTCTCTAAACTGAAACGTTTAGGTGAATAAAACGGTCGTGGAGATGGATGGCGGTGATGGTAGCACCGTGATGTGAATGTACTCCACGCCACGGAATTGTACACTTCCGAATGGCTAAAATGGCAATTTCTACTGTTATTTATATTTTACCACAATAGAAAAGAACTCATACTCACTTCTGTCTATTTGGCTCAGTGGTTCAGTTCACAACTTTTGCCTTACCCTTGGTTTGAGATCCCATTATTGGATAAATCTCCACTCATGAACCTCAGCCTGTTGAAAGGGCTCAGCCTGTGCCCTCTATGTCAGATTTGAGCGGCACATTCCCAGCGAGTGCTGAACTGTCATATAAGAAGACCAGCATTATGTCTTCCCGGAGAGGCTATATGCGGAGAGCCCCAGATGCGCCCAGCCTTCCAGCCGTCCCCACCAGAGCTCTAGACACGTGATGGAAGCCATCCTGGCCGCCCCTTGCCCCCCGATGAAGCCACCTGCTAGGTGAGTAGCACTGAGAAGACCACATGGAACAGGAGAGTTGCCTGCTGAGCCCTTCCTGAATTCCTGACCCACATGACTGTGAGATACGTAAAATGGCGGTTGTCGTATTAAGCCACTAGGTTTTGGGCAATTACATTGCAGTAGATAACAGCTTTGCCACTCAGGGTAGTTTCACTTTTGGAGATCATCTGCTGTTGTTTAAGCTAACAGGAACAATTAACTAGGGAAATTCTCCTGCAAAGCTGCTCTGAGTCTGAAGAAATCTTCGGATGGCTAGATTTCCTCTAGCCAAGCCATGTGAGGACCATTGCAGTTACCAGGATGATTGGGAAAACCCTACCCTTTCTGCTGCTTCTGGCCATGCATTTGAGGGTGGTCACAGCTGACTGACGATGGACTACACCTTTGCTAATGGAGACCTGAGCAATAACATTAATGGAACTGAAAACAAAACAAAACAAAAGAAATGGAATCAAATTCTTATTATATTTAAAAAAAAATTAAGCTCCCAAACTGTTTTGTTGTGGTGGTTTTGTTCTTGTTTAATCAGAATAATGCGTTCATATGCTTCAAAGAAATTCAAGTGGTAAAGGAAGACATTCATTAAAAAGCATCTCTATCGCCATTGTAGAGCCATGTTGAACAGATATGGTGTGAGTGGGCATGCTTGTGTTGTTCCTGGTCTTAGAGGGAAAACCTTCAACCTTTCTCCATTTAATATGATGTTAACTGTGGCTTTATCATATACACCTTTATTATATTGGGGTGTGCTCTTTCTACACCAATTTTTTGAGAGTTTTTATCATGAAAAAATACTGAATTTTGTGAAATGCTTTGTCTGCATCTATTGAGCTGATCGTGAGTTTTGTCTTTCATTCTGTTAATGGGTGTTATCACATTTGTTAATTTGCATGTGTTGAATCTTCACTGCATCCCAGGGATAAATCCCAGTTGATCATGGCGAACGATCCTTTTAATGTGCTGTTGAATTTGGTTTGCTAGTATTTTGTTGAGAATGTTTGCATCTATGTTGATTAGGGATACCGGCCCATAGTTTTCTTTTCTTGCAATGTCCTTGTCTAGCTTTGGTATCAAGGTATCACTCATAAAGTGAGTTCAGGAGTGTTCCCTCCTCTTCAGTTTTTGGTAAGAGCTTGAGAAGAATTAGTGTTGCTTCTTTAAATGTTTGGTAGAATTAATCTGTGATTAATTTGATCTGGACTTTTCCTTGTTAGAAGGTTCTTCCTAACTGACCCAATCTCCTACTTACTATTGATCTGTTCAGATTGTATGTTTCTTCATGATTCAGTCTTGGCAGGTTCCATGTCTCTAGATGTTTATCCATTTCTTGTAGATTATCTAATTTGTTGGCATATAATTTTCATAAGTCTCTTATAATCCTTTGTATATTTTGTGGTATTAGTTATAATGTCTCCTCTTTCATTGATAACTTTATTTATTTGAGTCCCCTCTCTTTTTTCTTGGTAAATCTAGCTAAAGATTTGTAACTTTTGTTTATGTCTTCAAAAAAAAAACCCATCATTTCATTTTGTTGACCTTGTCAATTGTTTTTTCTATTCTCTATTTCATTTATTTCTGCTCTAATCTCCCTTCTGCTAACTTTGCGCTTGGTTTTTTTTTCTTCTTGTTTTTCTAGTTCCTTGAGTGGTAAAGTTAGAGTTAGGTGGTTTATTTGATATTTTTCTTTTTTCTTAATATAAGCATTTATTGCTGTAAACTGCCTTGTTGGCATTGCCAACATCTGCATCTCAAAAGTTTTGTTACGTTGTGTTTCCATTTTTGTTTCAAGATATTTTTCAATTTCATCTTTGACCCATTAGTTGTTCAGGAGTGTATTCTCCATATATGCATGAACTTTCCAGTCTCCCTCCTATTATTGACTTCTAGTGTCATACCATTGTGGTCAGAAAAGACACCTGGTATGATTTCAATATTTTTAAATTTGCTGACTCTTTTGGTAACCTAATCCAGTATAGGAATGTATATAGTAAGGTAATGTATGAATAAATGTAACTTAATATTCTCTCATTATGGAGGGGTCCATTTAGTCTAAAGTGTAGTTCAAGTCCAATGTTTATTTATTGGTTTTCTGTCTGGATAATCTATGCATTATTGAAAGTGGGGTTTTGAAACCCCTGCTATTATTGTTTCATGGTCTATTACTGTCTTCAGGTCTGTTAGTATTTGCTTAATATAATTAGGTGCTCCAATTTTGGTTCCAAATAGTTTTATATTTAATTGTTATATCATCTTGATGAATCGACCCCTTTATCATCACAATTACCTTGTCTCTTATTACCATTTTTGACTTAAAGTCAATTTTGTCTTATAGAAGTATAGCTACCTCTGTTCTCTTTTGGTTTCCATTTGCGTGGAATATCTCTTTCCATCTTTTCTCTTTGAGCCTATGTGTGTCCTTGAAGTTCAAGTGTGCCTCTTTTAAGCAGCATATAGTTGGGTCTTGTGTGTGTGTGTGTGTGTGTGTGCGTGCGCGCGCGCGTGCGCACAGTGCGCGTATTTTCTCTACATTGTTTAAAAAAAAATCTATTCCACCGCTCTGTCCTCTCCTCCGTTTTTTAAAGTAGACTTCAGGCCTACCATAGTGCCCAATGCAGGGCTTGAACTCATGACCCTGAGATCAAGAACTGAGCTGAGCTCCAGTCAGATGTTTAACCGACTGAACCACCCAGGTTCCCCACCTTATGCTTTTTGATTGGAGAATTTCATCTATTTATAGTAAAAGTAATTATTGGTAGGTAACGACTTACTATTGCCATCTTGTTACTTGTTTTGTAGTTCTTTTGTTCCTTTCTTCCTCTTTTCCCATTTTTTTTGTGAATTGGTGATTTTTCTGTAGTCATAGACTTTGATTCCTCTCTCTATTTTGTGTATATCTACTATAGGTTTTTGTTTTGTGGTTACTCTGTGGCTTACTTGAAACATCTTATAATAGTAAATTTTGTATCTTTGGTGTGCCTGGGTGACTCACTGAGTTAAGGGTCTGACTCTTGATTTTGGCTCAGGTCATGGTCTCACAGTTGTAAAATTTATATCTTTTTATATTGTTGATCCATTAGTAAATTATTATAGTTATGATTTTTTTGTTTGTTTCAGGTATACAATGTAACGATTTGATATTTGTATATATTGCAAAATGATCACTACGATAAATCAAGTCAATATCCATCACCATACATAGTTATGTATTTTTCCCCTTGTAATGAGAACTTTCAAGGTCTACTCTTCTAGTTACTTTGAAATATGCAATACAGTGGGGGGCACCTGGGTGGCTCAGTCAGTTAAGCATCTGACTTCGGGTCGGATCATGATCTCACAGTTTGTAAATTTGATCCCTGAATTGGGCTCTGTACTGACAGCTCAGAGCATGGAGCCTGATTCAAATTCTGTGTCTCTGTCTCTCTCTGCCCCTCCCCGACTCCTGCCGTGTGTGTGTGTGTGTGTGTGTCTGTGTATCTCAAAAATAAATAAATAAAATAATTAAAAAATTAAAAACATTGAAATAGGTAATATGGTATTATTAACTATAGTCTCTGTGCTGTACATTTTGTACTTTTGACTCCCTTTACCCATTTTGTCCTCCTCAGGGGCCAGGGCAAGCAGCAAGGGCTGAGGTCAACTGCAGGCTCCCTGGCAACTTCAGGGACCCTGGATATTGGTGTGAATTACCACCCGTGCCGGTTCTCAGTGTGGGTACATGGCAGTGGAGGCCTATGTCAGGAGTCAGGCTGGGGACATGTAGGTACACAGCTGAAGGGGCTATCCACTGTGAGTCTACTGCTACAGGCCGGTGACAGAAAACAGAGCCAGATCCAGGCCTACCAGCAGCTACAGGGACCCTGGCTGTTGGCGTGTCCTCCTGTGACTGAAGGCTGTCTCCATGGGTGCGCACACGGCAGTGGAGGCCCACATTGCCCATTACTTCCATTGTGTGTCTCCTATTGCTAGCCGCTGCTTTTCTTCCTCGCTCCTAGCCATCTCTGTACATCTGAGCTTTGCTCCTCTGGGTGGGGGGAAACCAAAGCAAGACCTTTGAACTGAGTCCAAAAGGCTAGAGAAGCTCGGCAGTCACCCCGCTCCCCCTTTCCTGGTGAGGGGAATTCTTTCTAGCTGGAGTGTTTCCTCTTGGTTCTGAGCAATGCTGGCTTTGGGGAGGGGATGATGAAGGCAAAAGGAAGCTGTCTTCTCTTCCTGTGTGGTTATTCTTTTTGTTCCGTTGTGTTGCTCAAGTCTCTTAAGTGGCCTCCAGAGCTGCCTCAGAGCTGTTTTCACTCATGGGTGGCTAATTATTGATGTTTGTTGGGGGTTGGAGGCTGGGGTCTCCAATTCCATCACCTTGGTGACATCACTCCTGCCATGCACTCTTGGGTTTGGAGCCTGGACGGATGGAGCTCCCCTACTAGCGTTCCCTGCCCTTTTCCCTAATGCGGCTTCTGGACTGTAGCTTCCTCCACTCTGTTTTTCTTTTGTAACTATTGAAATATTCCACATATGTACCATATTCTAGAATTTGTCAAAAATTCTCCCTTGATACCTTACTTTTCCCATTTCTTGTGCTATTTGGGGTTTAATTCCATTTGTATCTCTTTTTCCCACCCCCACGCCCCTTAAGTGAGCAGGATTTGGAAAGCAAAGAGCAGCAGTCCCGTGTGTTTCCTTTGTTCACCATCTTGAACCTAAAGCAAAGAACTCACTTTTGGATGTCGTCGTGGTTGAACTCAGGGCCAGCATATTAGAGCTGTTTATTCTGGGTTTGGAGTAGCCATTCAGCAATATTCAGGCCCCCATCAAGGAAGGAGAAGGTGAAAAGATTCACGGAAGCAGAAACCAAGCAGTAACTATAGATTATAATTGTTGTACTATGAAAGCAGTATTGCAGATAGGAAGGAAGTAAATATTTTAATAGAATACATATATCTATGTACACCATATACCCTTTGAATCTATATGTAAATAAGCAGGTGATTTATACATTTGCTTACTGCTAGCAAATTTGGCATGTAGGTTTAGGAAGGCAGGGATTTTTGTCTCTGTTGTTCATTATTCTATCCCCAGTGCCTGTTATTAAATAGGTGCTCGGTTACACTGATCAAGTGAATGCATAAGTGAACTTTATGCACACACACACACACGCACATGCACACACACACACACACACAAAGCCAATGCTGCTTCTGGCTTATTGCCAAGAAGTATTACATATATAGAAAATCAAATCTATGGGAACATTTAGCTTTTCTTTTTTTTAATAGTTTATTTTCAAATTAGTTTACATATAATACCCAGTGTTCATCCCAACACGGGCCCTCCTTAATGCCCGTCACCCCCTCTCCCCCTCCCTCACCCCCCTCACCCTCAGTTTGTTCTTAGTCTTTGAGAGTCTCTTATGTTTATCTCTCTCCCTCTCTGTGTCTTTTTTTCCTTTCCCCTCTTCCCCTCCCCCTGGTTTTTGCTTAGTCTCACAAAGTCCACCTATGCGTGGACACACATGATATCTGTCTTTTTCTGACTGACTTATTTCACTTAACATAATACCCTCCAGTTCCATCCATGTGGCTACACATGGCCAGATTTCATTTTTTCTCATTGCCACGTAATAGTCCATGGTATATATGTGCCACATCTTCTTTATCCATCTGTCAGTTGATGGGCACTTGGTCTCTTTCCATGATGTGGCTATTGTCGAAAGTGCTGCTATGACCATTGGGGTACACGTGGCCCTATGCATCAGCATTCCTGTGTCTCTTGGGTAGATTCCTAGCAGTGCTATTGCTGGGTCATAGGGTAGCTCTATTTTCATTTTTTTAAGGAACTTCCACACCGTTTTCCAGAGTGACTGCACCAGTTTGCATTCCCACCAACAGTGTAGGAGGGTGCCTGCTTCTCCACATCCCCGCCAGCATCTATAGTTTCCTGATTTATTCATTTTAGCCACTCGAACCGGTGTAAGGTGGTATCTCAGTGTGGTTTTGATTTGTGTTTCCCTGATGAGGAGTAACTTTGAGCATCGTTTCATGTGTCTGTTGGCCATCTGAATGCCCTCTCTTTGGAGAAGTGTCTATTCATATCTTCTGCTCATTTCTTCACTGGATTATTTGTTTTTCAGGTGTGGAGTTTGGTAAGTTCTTTATAGATTTTTAGATACTAGTCCTTTATCCGATATGTCATTTGCAATTATCTTTTCCCATTCCGTCGGTTGTCTATTAGTTTTGTTGGTTGTTTCCTTTGCCATGCAGAAGCTTTTTATCTTGATCAGGTCCCAATAGTTCATTTTTGCTTTAAATTCTCTCGCCTTTGGCGATGTGTTGCATAGTAAATTGCTGCGGCTCAGGTCAAAGAGATTTTTTTTCCTGCTTTCTCCTCTAGGATTTTGATGGTTTCCTGTCTCACATTCAGATCCTTCACCCATTTAGAGTTTATTTTTGTGAGTGGTGTAAGGAAGTGGTCTAGTTTCATTCTTCTGCATGTTGCTGTCCAGTATGATTAATTTGTGCCGTAATCTTTGTTATTTCTCTCTTTCTGCTAGGTTTGGGCTGTCTTAGCTGTTCTGCTTCTAGTTCCTTTAGGCGTGCTGTTAGAATTTGTGGTAGGAATTTTTCTTGTTTCTTGAGATGGGCCTGGATTACAATATATTTCCCTCTCAGGACCTTTCCTTCATAGAGTCCCCCTCAGGATCTCTTGTAAGATTGGTTTATTTGTGATGTATTCCTTCAGTTTGTGTTTGATTGGGAAGACCTTTATCTCTCCATCCATTTTGAATGACAGGCTGGCCGGGTAAAGGATTCTTGGCTGCATGTCCTTCCTGTTCATCACATTGAAGATTTCCTGCCATTCCTTTCTGGCTTGCCAAGTTTCTGAGGATAAGTCCGCTACTACCCTAATATGTCTGCCTTTATAAGTCAAGGCCCGTTTATCCCTAGCTGCTTTCAGGATTCTCTCTTTATCTTTGTATTTTCCCAGCTTCATTATGATGTGTCTTGCTGAGGGCCTATTCGGGTTATGTCTGAGGGGAGTTCTCTGTGCCTCTTGGACTTCAATGCCCATTTCCTTCTTCACGTTGGGGAAGTGCTCACCGACGATTTGTTCAAGTACCCCTTCGACTCCTTTCTCTCTATCTTCTTCCTCTGGAATTCCTATAATACGGATGTTATTCCGTTTGACTGCATCGCTCAGCTCTCGAATTCTCCTTTCCTGTTCCTGAATCAGTTTCTCTCTCTTTTTCTCTGCTTCCTCCTTTTCTGTAATTTTATCTTGTAATTCCCCTATTCTCTCTTCTGCCTCTTCAATCTGTGCTGTGGCCGCCTCCAATTTGTTTTGTGCCTCATTTAAAGTATTTTTTATTCCTGTAGATCGTTTTTTAGGACCTTGATCTCTGCCTCTAGGATCCCCCTGATTTTTTCCATGCTTTTTTCAAGCCCTACAAGTATTTTTATGTTTATCATTCTGTATTCTTGTTCTGTTAAGTTGCTTATGTCTGCTTTCATCATTTCTTGTGCTGTCACTTTCCTGTACTGTCTTTTGAGGGGAGTTCTTCCATTTGGTCATTTTGGCAATGTGTGTATTGGTTTATTTCCTATTTCTCCCTGGAAAGGAAGAGGTTCAGACCTACAAACAGGAAACAGAATCTCACAACCTTACTGACCAATATACAGACAAACAAATCACAACATAAAAAAGATTAACAAATGACACTCTGGAGGCATGCAACCTGACGTATCAGCTACACGATAATGATGGGATGTGCACTCTGCTGATGGCACAGCATACATAGAGTAGTGACAGGTGTGGGGAGAAGAAGAAATTGAACTTTGACCAGGTAGAGAGATTAGAAGACTTGATCCAGCAAGAGAGAAATCAGAATATGGAAGGATGCGAGGAAAGAGAAATGAAGTTAGATTTTGCCCAGATGCACTATGTGATCTGACTGTTCCATAGAAAGAGATAGGAAATTAAATAGGGAGGTGTAGAACATGCATTGAGAGAGTGGGTTAAATGTCTGTTTAAGCAAGCCAAAATCCCCAGGTGACAGGTTTAGAGGTGGGGAGAAATAGAAAGGAGAAGAGGAAGAATATATCTAAAACCGAAGAATTGACCTAGAATTTATCCAGGCAATGCTGCAGTATTTGTGTCTCCGCGGCTACCACTCCTGCAGAAGAGCGTCTCTCATATGAGGAGGGGCGTGGCCTGGTGTAGGTGGGTCCCACCTCCTCCGCTGGGGGGTGGAGTCCTAGGGCTGGCTTTGTGGGAATGGGTGACCACAATTGTGCCCTCCCAGCCCAGACAGTCTCAGATCACTCCTCAGTTTCCGTCCTCAACTCTATCCAGGTTACCAGCACAGTTCAAATTGTTGGGCAGTCGCGCCGCCCAAGCTCATCAGAGTTCCTTTAACTCGCTCTGACCGCCAAATCTTATGTAAATTGAGTCTCTGACTCAGCACCGGTGCGACCACAGTGGCATTCCCCTAGCCTCTCTTCACGGACCTGGAGTCTCTGAACCCTCCTCTGTATCCATCCTCAACTTGGTCAGGGTGCAGGGGCAGCATGACCCGCTGGGTGGTCGTGAGACCCTGCATGCTCAGCCTTCCCCACCCAGATTGTGTCCCTGACTCAGCACCAATCCAGCGATGGCGCGTGCCTCTCCGTGTCAGGGGCTGGGACAGCGTCGCTGGCTCCGGAGTGAGGAAAGCTCCGCCAGCTCCACCGTGAGCAACGACCCTCTCTCAAAAACGCCTTGCAGATAGGGACTGGATGATAAGCTCCCTTTCCACCTGGGTTCGAGGTACTTTCCCCGCTGCTCTTTCTCTTCCCCTTGTCTTTCAGAGGAAGGGGCCCAGGGCCCGGGACCCACTCCCCATAGTCCGCACCTCCGTGGCTCTCTTTCTTTCTCCCAGATTGCACTCACTCAGTGTCCCCAGATGCTCTGGATTTCGCGTTCTCTTTCCTGTAGCCTCCAACTCCTCTTCCTGCAGATCCTTGTGATTGAGAGTTTCTCGGTCTCAGTCCCTCTCAGATTAAGAGTCGCCAGAGACCAACAGCGGGCATTCTTACTTTTCCGCCATGTTCTGAAATTTGTCATCTTAATATTGCTTTATGGGAATCTTTGTACTCTCTAGGAACATACATGTTTCCCATAACATTCCATTTTAGGACTTGATCAATTATAATATAAAATCATTTAGAGACTGTTATTTCCATATGTTTTAGTCCAAATCTGGACGGCATTTTACTTTATGACCAATATTGTATCCTGCAAGTGAGGGGAAAAAACATATTTCCTGTTTTGTTTTCAATTAGGATTTTTCTAATTCAAAGCGGGCCAGTGTACCCCACTATCCCCTAGGCAGAACTCTAGACATCCTTAAAGAAGAAAAAATTAAGACAGGTAATAAGATTTTTCATTTACACGTACAATTTACTAAGCTCACCGATGATATATACATGAGCATTAGAAAAAGTAACTTCTTGCTGAAGATTTCTACAGAAAATGAGCTAAAATCCTCAGTGTTATCATTTTAATTCAGCTTCTTTCAGTTACACACATAATTAAATCACATAAATTAAAATTTCCCCGAATGCTGAGGGGAAAGCCTCTGCAATTGTCATTAAATCATAATAAAATCAGGGCTGGAGAGGCCCCAGGATCTGAAGATCAAGACTATCACTTATCAACTCAGATTCCCAATTTCAATACCTAAGGAAGTTTTCACAGGATTTCTTCTGATCCTGTTTCGGAAGTTAACAAACAAAAGTTTAGAAAATGTCCGTTGCATTTCCGTCTTTATTACGCCTATCCTGAAATAGTACAGTTCTGATGTGGACCTGAACCGAAAATAAACTCCAGTAAATCCTTGGAGGGTAGAGCCTGAATCTCTGGTCTGTGTTAATGCAAGGTGGTCAGAAATAGCGTCAAAATGATGAGTGATGGCGATGGTGATGGTGATGGCGATGGCGATGGTGATGATAAAGGCTCATTTACTGAGCATTTATCCCCAGAGCAAGCACTGCATGCACTTAATTTTTATTCTTTCTTTCCGTCTTTCTAGCATGCCATTTTAGAGAAAAGGAGACCAAGGCTCAGAGAAGCTAAGTAAAGACTGAGATCACCCAGCCGCTGAGTGGTGAGGCCGCGGGTCAGGGGTCTCCAAACCTGAGCTCTTTGTCACTCCTTCATGCCATTGGCCCTCCCCCACCCAGCGTAGGAAGCAAGAGAAGAGTCTAGACTACCACAGACTACAAAAGGCCCTGGCAGCCTCTGGAGATTTATTCCTGATTTCAAACCAACCTTAGGGCTCCTGTGAGCTTATGGAATGCCAAGGGAGTTCTAGAAAAGCAAACAGGGATTATTATGTGTTCAGAAATAAAACCCAACTTGTGCCCTCATCTGTCGTTTGGGTTCTTGTGGGGGGGGGGGAGGATGGGTTAACTTTTCAAGACTTGAAATTATTCGTCATTATCTTATCAGTTCCCTAAATTAAACTTACCGCTTTCAAGCCCCAAACTATAATTAGTACTCTGCTATCCAAGGTCAAGACCGAACTGCATACAGATGATAAAAGTGAACATGAACTATCTCTTGGGGTCAGCAGATCCCTTGACATCGTGAGGGGCTTGACCTTACATGACTGAAGGTTTGCTAATTAATCCCTTCTCTGCAGAAAAAGGTGTTCCTGAGGAGCTAGGGGCTCCCCGGAGACATCTCCAACCCAAATTGCCTCAGTGTCCGCACAAGTCAGTCATTATGGCTGTCACATACTCCCTAATACAGGCCTTGCTACTGGGGTGCCTATGTCTATTGTACCCCAGCTAGGACCCAAAAGCTAATCATCCTCTTTGATTCCTCGCTATTATAGAGTGAAAGTTTGTTCTGTCCCCACCCCCAATTTGTGCATTGAAGCCTTAACCCCCAGGATGACAGTATTGGAGTTCGGGCCTTTGGGAGGCAATGAAGTTTGGATCAAGTCATGAGAGAGGAGGCTCCCATGATGAGATTCATGCCCTTATTAAGAAGAGGAAGGCAGAATACGGAGGTCCTGTGAGCACCCAGTGAGATGGCGGCTGCCTAAAAGCCAAAAGCCCTTAGATTGAAACCTACCTTGGGAGCAGCTCCAGAGTCTTGAGAAATAAAATTTTATCGCTTAAGCAGGCTACTCAGTTTGTGGGATTTTGTTACAGCAGCCAGAGCAGACTCAGACACTCCCTGACCTTTGCCACCCAACAAATCAGTGTCCTTTCCTGGGTCACGAGACATCTTCCTGATTCTTGTCTTTAGGTCCCCAATTATTTCACTAATTTTTTAACTAGTCTTCCTGGGTGTTGTTCGTTTTCCCGTGAGCCATCTTGCAGACTCCACCATAATAACCTTCTAAAACAATACTTCCAACTAGTCACTTCCTTGCACAGCAGGAATTGGAGCCATTGGAGAATGGACTTCCAGATACCTACCATACTACAGTCAAACCCCTCAGTCTGGCGTTTGAGGACCTCCATGATAAAGCCTTCCACATTCCTTTCCAATATTTACTTCTGAGTACTCTCCGGTGTTGGCCCCAAACCGAGCTACGTTCGTCAGATAAAATATGGGCATTAAGTAACCATGCCTTTTCTTTTGCTGTTTCTTCTGCCACCTAGGACCACAAAATCTTGTCAAAATCTGTTCCATCCTCCAAGGAGTAATTCAAAGCCCACTCCTGGGCTTTGGATTACCCTGGAGAGAGATGGCAACTCCGTTTTTTGAATCATGGCCCTTCATCCCATATTGTCTTTGATTATAGTCACATGCCTAAGGATGCACTAACAACTATTTAGAGGCTTCTACTTCTTATCATGCTCATTCTTCATACGTACTAATTAAGAATCTCTTCTCTCCATGGTCTGCTAGTTCCTGCTGCCCCTTTGTACACAATTTTCCAGCTTCATTTTCCTTTTGAGAAAATTCCACTTGGAAATGCCATTCTTCTTCCTACCTCTTCCCTACATGGAGATCATTCATGAGTTGTAAGGTACTAAGCACCTTGATGTGCTCACAACACAAATGTAACCCAGAAACCTTTGTGAATATAGAATCTACCCCCAAATAGGACCAATCTCCCTAATGTCTTCCAAGTTTTCATGTAATAACATGTGAGCAGGTTCTTTGAACCTACTCTTCATTCATTCAACAAATACTTACTGGACCAGGCCTTGTCCTAGTGAATAATGCACAAGGTCCATGATCATGGCTTTTCTAGGGGAGGAGATAGACATAAGCAAATAAATCTAAATGTCACATGCATTCCATACTATGAAGAAATATAAGGCAAGATAAGGAGACAGAGAGTGACCATTTTGCAGATAAAGTGACCGAGGGAAGGCTGGTGCAGTCACATGGCAGGGACTTGAATCAAGTGAAGACATGAGCTAATGGCTCTCTAGAGGCTGAGCATTCTATGCAGAGGAACTGGTGTGTGCAGCTTTGACATGAGCTGCCATGTTTGTAGGATGGCAAGAAGGGCCAGGTAGTACACAGAGCAAAGGAGCAGGAGAGTGGTGGGCAATGAGGCCAGGGAGGCAGTAAACACGGTATATATTCTGCGTGGGAATACCCACTGTTGTTTTCAGGAAAAGGTCCGAGCATGCTTAGTCTGGTTTAAACCAGGCCCAGTTGGCTACACACTTTAACATCTAACCTGAATCTCCAATGCTCTATGTATGTCAACTTCCCAGGTGTGATGAATCGTATATCTGAGAATCTTTATCTGTTGAATTTTTCCCAGAGGTACAACTTGATGGATTGTGTACACACACACACACACAGAGGCATCGTGCATTCTATCACCCTTGCTATTGAGTTGGTGAATGTCTACAACAAAGGGGCTCATGCTCATCTCTTCACATCCCAGGAAATAGGACAAGGCAGCGATCATAAGTGTGGACTTTGAGGCTAAACAAACTCAGTTCAAAACCTTTCTTTACCAGTTACTACGAAGTTACTTAATTGTCTAAAATTCTGTGTCCCCACGTATAAGATGAGAATAATAATACCTCCTCATAGGCTTGCTGTGAACATTATGTGAGATAATGAATATAATTCGCAGAATACAATACCTCGAATATGGACACATTTACTGAATTGTGTATGTGTGTGTGTGTGCGTAATTTAAATTTAGAACTAAAATTACTTCTATTCTCCAAAATAAAATCAGATGGTATGTTCAGTGTAACAATTTCAAAACTAAAAATTTTTCTAATGTTTTCATGATTGTTTATATGAAAAGAGTTTCTTTGATAGGTGAACTACTTTCCCATAAATATGCCATTGTCATTTAGAATGTTTTTGGTTACGAGAAACAAAGACCTAAAAATCAGGGGCTTAAGCAACATAGGGGATCGTTTCTCTCATGTAACGTGCCTGAAACTAACAAATCTAAAACTAGGCAATCAAAACTGGTGCAGTGTCTCCATGATGTTATCGATGTGCCGTCATGCTTTTATGCTTCAGCTCCATCATCATGGAATCAAGCCTTATTGTTGCAAATGGCTGGTATAGCACCAGATGTCAGGTCCCAGTTCCAAATGGGAATAAGGGGTGTGTGGTGGGACAAAAGAGCACAGGTCATATGAATTAACCCACCCTGTAAAGAGCGTTCTTAGAATCTCCACCAATATCCTTCATTTCTGTCTCATTGACCAGAACGTAATCATCTTTCTTTATACGAGAGGCTATGAAACACAGGTTTTAGCTGGTTACGCTACAGCCTCAACAAAATCAGGGATCTCTTGGTAAGAAAGAAAATGAACATGAACATTGGGTAGATAACCAATATATCTGGCCTCGACCTCCTTACAGTTGTCTTTTCATATGAGATAGTACATATTTGTACAAGTTTATGGTTAAGACAGTGGTCTCAAGAATGTCTGCAATCCCTTAAGAAAAGAAATATATTTTGTGTCATCAAGTTAAGACATCCATTTGCTTAATTCCCAAATGGAAATACTTCAGGCGTTCACCAAAACCTAAGAAAATGAATATGTAATTTGCCAAAACAGCCTCCTGCCTGTTTTCATCTTTAGTTTGATCACACATACTAAACTACCTCTAGATAAAACATACTGAATTTTTTTTAAACTACAAATTCTCACCGTATTCTAGCTTCCACTTGATTTGACAATAAGAGATCCATTTGTCTGGGGCACAGGTGGTGCTGGGAAAAGAGAAGGTGACACGCTTATCCAATATTGTAATATTTTTGGAAGAGTAGGAAGTCCAGGAAAATTTTAACACTGACTTCTACAGTGCTCAACTGCATACAAACTGAATAACAGTGTTATGATACAAACAGAATTGTATTTTTTTAAACATTTATCTATTTTTGAGAGACAGACAGAGCATGAGTAGGGGAGGGGCAGAGAGAGAGGGAGACACAGAATCGGAAGCAGCTCCAGGCTTTGAGCTGTCAGCACATAGCCTGATTCGGGGCTCGAACTCACGAATCACGAGATCATGACCTAGATCGTTTCTCTCATGAAACTAACAAATCTGAAACTAGGCAATCAAAACTGGTACAGTGTCTCCATGTCGAACGCTTAACCGACTGAGCCACCCAGGCGCCCCAGAATTGTATTTTTTAAATTGTCATTGGATGTCATAATCACAGTGACATTTCTAAAGATGGCGGACTAAAGAATATGAGTTTGAGAAAAGGATCTATATACCTCAAGATGAAAATAATTGAGTAAGCTCTGTGATGTGATGCTTGGGCACAATTCTCTATTTACACTTCAGTTAGCAGGTGCACTGTGCCACCAATGGAAGCCATAAAGGATGAGGTTGCCCAAACCAGCACACTCTCCCTTTGACATATTTTGGGGTATAATGAGAGCTGAAGGCCAGAGGCTAGGACAGACACACCCATGAAACCCAACCTTGGAGGCTTTACAACTGATACTCTAGCGCCCATTCAGTCATTCATTCATTCACTTATTCATTATTACTTACTGTCTGGTTCTGTGCTCTCTTCTTGGAATGCAGAGTGAATGAGACAGTGCTGGCCTTTCTGCAGCTTCCAGGGGTACACAATGCAGAAAGGTAAGTGCTGTGACAGGTACTTAGGATGAGGAATGAGGGGGGGCCAGACTGATAAGGGCAATAAGGAGGAAGTGATTTGTAAGCTGAATGGTAAGGAAGTGTCATCAAGATTTGGAGGATGGTTGGACTCAGGAAGTGTGGTCCTCATGATTGAGGAACATATGAAGGACCAAGGCAGAAAGGGAGATCTCAGGGATGGACCTAAGAAACTGAAAAATGGCAGCACCATCCCAAGATCCTCCACCAGAACTGAAATGGGCCAATGCATTACTAAGAGTCTGTCACTGATGTTCTTTCATATTGTGCTCAGGAGAGCCAGGAATTGAGCAGACACTCTGAATTCCCTCATGTCCCATCTCATTTTGATTGTGAAATCTCAGGGTTCAGGGAAATATCTTGCTTGTGCTAGATTAATGGACTGTCTGGATTGGGAATTGCCAACCTCCTTTCCTAACTGTAGTTTCTAATAAATAATTAATTGGTTCAAAAACCAGTTATTGGGTGTCTAGTCTACACTAGGCACTGAACTAGAGGCTAAAAATACAAATATAACAAAAGATGATAAGATGGTAATCTTTTACCTACCGCTTCAGTTAAGGCACCAACGCCAAAAGCAACAAAGTAAGTGGTAAAGACTCCCACGTAATAAAGAGAAGCTCCAGAACACCCATGTAGGACTTGCAGAGAAGGTTCTGGAAACTGATACTGAAGCCCTTAGTGCTTGGGGATATAAAAGGGTAGAGTCTGAAGTGGCTGAGAGAACCAATGTCTTTGGAGAAGGTGGAGTGCTGCCAAAATCCTGGACCTACCACCCCATCTGGGGGAGGAGAGGACAGGTGCGTCCCTCACTCAAAGTCAATGAGGAGAGACATAAAGCATGTGGGTCCCCTAGAAATTCATATCTGGTTGGTGCCTGAAAAAGGCAAATAGTGAGAGGCTTCCCCTGGGGAAGGAACATGGCCACACCAGCAGCCAGATGCATTTAGCACACGCAGAGACATTTTCCTGCAAGTTAGAGCTGTTTTTTTTAAAGGCACCCTACCCAAGAGGGTTTCCTGGCAGGGGCAAGATGACCACAGTCAGAGGTTGGAGATGGATGCAGAAGGGAGGAGAGGGGGCAGTGGGGAGAGGCACTGCTGCTTATAGGAAGCAGAGATGGGGAGGGATGGGGCCTCTGAAAAACCCCTGAAGACATCTCGGAGAGAAAGAATCACCTTTAAGGATCTGCCAAATGAGAGTAACTTAACTCACGCTTCCTTCCAGTTCTTTCTCCCTCTCAGTGACACTTTCCAAGCCTGGAGGGGGAGAGAGGGGAGGGAGAGAGGGACAAAGTAGGGAAATAAGAGAGAAGCTGACCACATCATCTCCCACCTTTAGGATTCCCTGACAGATACTCACAAGCTCCAGGAGAGGAGATGAAGTTTAAAGTCATGACAACAAAACTGGCCTAAACATTCTGATATTGAACCAAGACTCCTCTTATGACTAAAAGTGACCAAAGAGTGCCCTCTAAACCAGGGCCTGAGATTTCATTCATGGATCAGGGAAAAACAAACAAACAAAAACAAAACAAAAAATGAACAAACCAAAAATGAATGTCTGAATGTTCTTACTCAGCTCTGGTCTTCCAATGAAAGAGATGTACAAGGTTGTAGAAGGAAACACACAAAGTCTAAGAGGGAAAAGAGGTTTGCAGCCATTATAACCCAACCTACTAAAAAGTAGAACTACTGTGTGGGGGATGTATGTGATGGAGAAAGAGGAAGGAAGATATATGGAAGGCTTCAGACTCTTGTAGATGTTCAACTAGGGTTGCCAAATAAAATATGGAACATCCAATTACATTTTAACTTCAGATAAATAATGAATCAATGTGTTTAGTATAAGATTGTCCCATGCAATATTTTATTTGCTACATTTCGTAAAGCTATGCTCATGGGACAGAGATTGGCCCTGGAATCCTTCTCTCTCTCTCTCTCTTTTAATGTTTATTTATACATTTGAGAGAGGGAGAGAGTGATCAGGGAAGGGGCAGAGAGGAAGAGAGAGAATCCCAAGCAGGCTCTGCACTTTCAGCGTGGAGCCCAATGGAAGGTTTGAACCCATAAACCATGAGATCATGACCTGAGTTGAAATCAAGAGTTGGATGCCTAACAACTGAGCCACCCAGGTGCCCCTGGAATCCCTCTTATTGATATAATCTGTCCTCTTCATTCTTCCTGGACTTTGGGTTCTACAGAGACACCTGGCCACACCCGGACCACTACACACCCACCACTCACCTACTGCTATGTATAGCTACCTCACGGAGAAACCATGAGGATCCAAATGAGGTCATCACAATATCCTCTCTATGCTGTGACTTATAAATGGTCTGTCTTCAACACTAACCTTGCTTCTTGAGCTCCAGAGTAGTTGGTGGAAGTATCCAGCTACCTACTCAACTCGTCCGTGTGGATGGAGGGCAGACAGTCAAATACAACATACCCCTAACTGAACTAACGATTCCCAAATTTCTTCCTCAAATCCCTCCTTCTTGAGTCTTCTCCCATCTTGGCTAATGGTGGTGCACAACTGATCAAGCCAAAGACCCAGGCATAATCCTTGGATCAGCTCTCTTTTCTCACTCCCTACATGTAACCCATGGCAAGTCCTGCCTCTAATGTGTTCCAGATCCAGCCCTCTGAACAATGCCCACAGCTAGCATCCTAGTCCAAGCCTTCACCCTCTCCTCTGTTTCTGTAGCCTCTCTCCACTGCCCCTATCACCCACTCTCGTCATCCTGCACAACGGCCAGGGTGTGGCTGTAAAGCGTGTAAAGGGTGTTACCCTTTACAAACGTAAAATGGATCATGTTATTCCCCTGCTTACAATCCTCAGACCTCTTCCCATTGCCCTTAAATAAAATCCGTGCCCTCTATCACCCACCCTCAAGGTGCATCCTCTCTTTCTTCTGAGCCCTCTTGTCATCCATATTCCAGCTTTGTTCACTACACTTCAACCCCACTGGCCTTCTCTCTACCCATCGAACAGGGCAAGGTTACCCACCAGCTGCTCGCTCCATGGGGCTCTCCCCCTTGGACAGTTGCATGATGGGCTCCTTGTTATTCCTCAAGCATGCTCTGCAAGAAACCTCCCTGACTGCCATGTCCAAGGCACATGCAATATTCTCAATATTCTGTCCTATTTCCTTCTTAAGTAGTTACCACTGCCTGAAATTAACCTATTTATTCGCTTCCTAAGAAGAAATCAAAATCCTTGCTGAAGTCATGATAGAAAATATCTCTTACCTCCCCCTCAAACCAGAGACTCGTCATTCTGTCATAGGAGGAGATTAATTTAGTGTAATAGGATTTGTTCTTCCCAAAGCCATGCTGTTTACTGCCACTGTTATTCAAATATTCATCAAATGGTGTCACGATTATTTTCTTCCAGCTTCTTTCTTGATATAGGGGTTGTGTCCGTCAGTCTGAAGACATCTGGATTATTCTTTTTGTAAATAGGCAACTTACTGTTTTTGTTCATGTCCAAACTTCTCCTCCACAAATTCTCTAAAATGGACCTAATACTTCTCCGTACATAAAACTGTAAATAAACAAAACTTGTGGACATGGATGCCTCGGATTTTTTTTCCTTTGTTTCCAATTCAATTCATATCTTCAAAGTAAAATCACATAGCGCTGTTCCAACAGAGATGAATATACGATGGATAGATATGAAAAAATTTTTCATGTCTCCACCCTGTAGGTATCATTTAAAATCAGATTTCTGGGGCGCCTGGGTGGCTCAGTCGGCTGAGCGGCCGACTTCAGCTCAGGTCATGATCTCATAGTTCATGAGTTCGAGCCCCACGTCGGGCTCTGTGCTGATGGCTCAGAGCCTGGAGCGTGCTTCGAATTCTGTGTCTCCCTCTCTCTCTGCCCTTCCCCTGTTCATGCTCTGTCTCTATGTCTCTCGAAAATAAATAAATGTTTAAAAAAAATTAAAAAAAAATCAGATTTCTATGCCTGTCTAATGAACAAAATCTTTCATTTATATATTTCATTACTAAAACATGTAGTCTTTTTAAACTTTCCTTTATGAACTTGGCTTTAGTTTTCTCATTTTACCTACTAACTGCCAGTATTTCTTCATGGTTCTCCTCATAAACCGCCCTACTTTCAGTCCTGTGATATTCTTATTTATATTCCATATCCTATAAAATATTTTGCTTGGTCAATTAGTTTTCCTTTTACATTTTTCTCTTTTTCCATATATGGAAATTACTATATTTTAGTTAACTACCGCTTAAAGAAATTTGACATGATAAAAATAAGAAAAATGTTTCTTATTATGCAAAAAAAATCGTATCATGTTACTTTCTTGCTTAAAACCTTTCAACAGTTTCCTATTTTGCCTTGAATTAAATCTAACTTAACATGTTCCAGAGCTTAAATCTAGTTAGGGGGAAGGAGTGTGTTTTCAGCATCTAGTTCCATGCTCATTTCATGAAAAGTTCTCAAGAACTTTATTATTCATTATTATTATTGTTATTTTAGACAGAGAGAGCACAAGCAGGGGAGAGGGGCAGGGGGAGAAAGAGAGAGAATCTCACTCAGGCTCCATGTTCAGTGAAGTGCCTGCCCCAGAGCTTGATCCCTTGACCCATGAGAACATGACCTGAGCCACAATCAAGAGTCAGATGCCTAACTGAGCTACTCAGGCACCCCAGCTAGTTTCATCATTAACTTAATTTCTATCTCAGTATAATTTACATACCCACAAAGAGGAGTCAATTAATCTAGCTATAAAAGCTCCTTTGCTTCCTTCTTTCCTTTCTTTCTTTCTTCTTCTCCAGCCCCTTCCCCACCTCATTTGCTGTTCTTTCAGAAACAAACACTCTGCCACCTAGTCACAAAGGATTTTTGTTAGAGAATATGACCTTTTGGATTTGTCATGTACCTCTCACATTTACCTTGTGTTTTTAATAAGATGTTTTGGAAATACGGGATTTTCTGCTAGTTATTTGCTCTTTTTTCAAAGACTGCTTTCTTCATCGTCAGTGCTCTACATTCTGGTGGGAGGGACAGGCTTGTTCTCCTCTTCAGAACACTGAATTTAATTGTACTGTGATTACTGTTACACTGAGTTACTCAGCACCCATTTCTCTTAACAGTTCGGTGAACTGCCTGGTAGATTTCCTTTCTTGTGGCCTCTAAAATGACTGGTTTTGGGGGGTGCATGCGTGGCTCAGTCAGTCAAGTATCTGACTCTTGACTTTGGCTCAGGTCATGATCTCATGATCTGTGGGATGGAGCCCCACTGTCAGCACAGAGCCTGCTTGGGATTCTCTCTCTCTCTCTCTCTCTCTCTCTGCATCTCCCAGCTTGCGATTTCTCTTTCTCAAAAATAAATAAATGAACATTAAAAAATGACTGGTTCTTATTCCAAACCTCATCTAGTATGTGTGGGTGGGCTATTGAAGTTTTCCATTATTATTAACTCACCTAGTCTGACATTTCCCCAGGGCTGCTAGCTTTCCCTCCTCAGTCTCGTGGCTGCATTCCTGACATGGTGTTACTCCTCATAGTTCTACTTTGTCCCTGTGTCTGTCTTTCTCTGCCTTTCCAGCCCTTCTGACTCACCTGCTGAACAGAACACAAATCTTGATACACAAGACCTCCTCTTCCCAAATAACCTCCCCATACTACCGTTCCAGGACAGTTCATTGTTCACTTAGTAGAACAATTAATGTCCATTGACACCCTCCTATGGACCAGGCACTGGGAACGAGAGTGCTTTGAGTGCAATGAATTAGGTCACTCCCAGCAAACTATTGGCTTCTCAGGGCTGATAAGTGTTGTAATTAAGAGAGTTGGATAAAGAAGTTTGGTTGAGGTCCTCTCCTGATTGTACTGATGACGCTACATGGTAATGATGGAATTGCTTCCAGGTTTTTCAACTCTCACGTCAGTCTGCCAACTGGTCCTTGTTTTCCCCAGTACCACCTGCCCCCCACCCTGGTACTTAATGGGCACATTGTTATCAAATAGAAGACACTTTCTCAGATAGAGCTCAAACACAGTGGAGCCAACATTCCTCATGCCACCTCAAACTCTCTACTTGGACACTTCAATTCCGTAATATTGTTTGATAATTTGCTCCCTTTATTTTCTTCATTCTTTTCTCTTTTAACTACTATGAGCTAGATGCCATATCGCCTAGATAGGAAACTGTTGAAAGGGTAAGCAAGAAAGTAACATGATATGATTTTTTCTTTTTGCATAATAAGAAAGATTTTTCTTATTTTTCTCACTGTTAAATTTCTTTAAGTGGTAGTTAACTAAAGTAAAACTAATAACCATGTGCTGTGAAGTTTATAATACACGTTTAATGTTATGTAAAATGTTTGACAACAATAGCACAATGGATGAGAGGAGGAAATGGAAGTATACAGTTACAAAGTTCCTACCTTAGATACGAAGTAGTGTGATATTATTTGCAGTCTGAACTGTGAAAGTTAAAGAGCTCTCTTTTCAATCCTAAAGCAACCACAGAAAATAAATAAGTAAAACAGTTATATAGCTAATATGAAAAAAAAAAGGACACAAAATACAATAATAAAAATCTGTGGGGCCTTTGGGTGGCTCAGTCAGTTAAACATCCGACTCTTGATTTTGGCTTAGGTCATGATCCTGGGGTTGTGGGATAGAGCCCCATGTGGGGCTCCATGCTGAACGTGGAGCCTGCTTGGGATTCTCCCTCTTTCTCTTCATCTCCCCCTCTCCCCCACTTGCTCTCTTTCAAGAGAAAAGTTACACTAAATTAAATTTAAGAAACCTTGACTGATCCAAAGGAAGGCAAAAAAAAAAAAAAAGAGGAAAGCAGAAACAATGAACATATGGGACAAACAATACAAATAGCAAGATGGTGATTTAAACATGCATCATTGGGGCACCTGGGTGGCTCAGTTGGTTGAGCATCCGACTTCGGCTCGGGTCATGATCTCACGGTCCATGGTTTCAAGCCCCGCGTCGGGCTCTGTGCTGACAGCTCAGAGCCTGGAGCCTGCTTCTGCTTCTCTCTGCCCCTCCTCCACTCATGTTCTGTCTCTCTCTGTCTCAAAAATAAACAAACAGAGGGGGGACCAAGATGGCAGAGGAGTAGGGAGGACCAAAGTTTCCCTTGTTTTTTTGAATTGAGAGGGACCGAAACAGAGAGATTCTCAACTCCAAGAACCTGGCAGAAAAGGTGTAGCAGCTTACAAGGAAGGCAAGAAACATAGACAACGCCCTAAGACCGTGAGTCTAACCGAGAAGGGACAAAACGAACTCGGGAAACTGAGCTGGGGGGAGGGTGAGCCGGGGACAGCGGGAAAAGTGCCCAACATCCGAAGGAGAGCGACAGAGAGGGGGAGTCCACCACCATCCAGCCCCTAAAGACAGGGCTTAGGAGGAGAAGCTCTGTGTCTAACAGCAGAACCCAGCAGAACTCTCCTTGTGCTGGACCGCGGACGGAGGCACAGTCAGCCCGCCCGGCCCAGAGTTGCTTAGCCGCCAGCATCGTGAGGAGGGAGCAATAGCGGGACCTCTGCCGCTGCTATCGCTGGAGCGGGGAGTGCGCGCCAGGCACGGCTGCTGCCTCCGGCCCCCTGAGCGAACAACCGCGGGATCGCGGGCTGCTGCCGGCGGAGCGGGGAGTGCGTGCTAGTCGCCGCCCCACTCGGTGGGGAGCAAAAAACCGCTGAACCGCCACGCTGCTGCTGGCGGAACGGGGAGTGTGCGCTAGTTGCCGCTGGGGCGCCCTGTGGAAAGCGAAAAACTGCTGGGACCGCTGCATCGCTGGGACCACCTCAACAGGGATTGTGCGCCAGTCGCGCCACCATCCCCTGGAGAGCCGGCAACCGGGGACCATTGCCGCTGCCCGCCGGAGCCCGGATCAGGCGCTAGTCGCAGCGGAGGGCCCTGTGGGGTGCGATCAAACGCTGGGACTGCCGCTACCGCGGTCGCCTGAGTGGGGAGTGCGCACAAGTCGCCCCGGCCAGGCGAGCGGGGAGCCCTCAGCGCGACCGGCTGCCGGGGGTGCCCTCAGTCGCCTGTGGAGCACCTCTAACCCTGACACATTTGCAGAAGGTTGGGGGGTGGCAAGCAGGCAGGCGCCCACCTTCCAGTGGACCGCACTGCGCTGGTGCCCATAGCGGAGTAAGGACACAAACAAGGGGGCGAGTGGAAGCCCTGGGACTGGGAACAAAGGACGGAAGGGACGCCATTGTTGTCTTAGGGGCCCACAAGCACCAGCCCCAGGAAGTCACTCCCTGAGCCAGCCCTGCCTCAGTGGAGAGCTCCCGCCTACACTAAACCACGCCCATCTGCGCAGGAGTGACACTTCTCCGCGGGAGCTACAGAGGCCAAGTCCAGACCGCTGCCTGGAGTAACTCCAGGTCATTTCTTTTTAAAATAGATGCTCCCCGTTATTCTTCTTACTAATCCCCACTCCTGAGCTGACTATCCAGAGGCCTGGCTGACTTAAACAAAATCTTATTCCACTCTCTAAAGGCATGTTTTTCATCTCCTTCTGTACTTCCCTTATTCTCTCTCTGGAATAACCAGGCCACATAATCTCACCCGAGCAATTTCTGTCTTCATTCCTTTTTCCTTGTAACCGTCCTTATTCTGATTTCTCTCAGTCTGGATTAGGCTCTTTAGCCACTCTAACCGGGCAAAGACCATTTCCTTCTTTCCCCCGGAACTGTCATTATTCTCTTTGTAGACGCTCTGCCACCAGCACAGTACACACCCTGTCCTTACCGTGTAGCTGGTATTTCAGGACATTGTCCTCAAAGTGTCATTTGTTATTCTTTTTGCTGTTGTGAACCGCTTGTCTGTATCATTTGTTAGTACGTTTGAGTATTTCTGTTTTCTGTTTGTCTGTCAGTCTGTTTTCCTTTCCAGGGCAATTTCAAGAAACAACCCAAAACACATCCAGCCAAAATGACGAGACGGAAGAATTCTCCTCAAAAGAATCCACAAGAAGCAGTGACAGCTCAAGAATTAATGAAAACAGATATAAGCAACATAACAGAACATGAATATAGAATGACAATCATAAAACTAATCGCTGGCCTTGAAAAAAGCTTAGAAGAATGCAAGGGGTCCCGCGTGGCAGAGTTCAAGGACCTTAAAAATGGGCAGGAAGAATTAAAGAAGAAATTAGAAGAAATACAGGGGAAACTGGAAGCAGCCACAGCACGGATTGAAGAGGTAGAGGAAAGAGTTAGTGCCTTAGAAGACAAAATCATTGAAAAAGAGGAAGCAGATAAAAAGAGAGAGAAGCTGATCCAGGAACAGGAAAGGAGAATTCGAGAGCTGAGCGATGAACTCAAAAGAAACAATATCCGTATCATAGGAGTCCCAGAGGAAGAAGAGAGAGAGAAAGGAGTCGAAGGGGTTCTTGAACAAATCATTGCTGAGAACTTCACCAACATGAGGAAGGAAAAGGGCATGGAAATCCAAGAGGCACAGAGAACTCCCCTCAGACGTAACTTGAATAGACCTTCTGCACGGCACATCATAGTGAAGCTGGCAAAATACAAAGATAGGGAGAGAATCCTGAAAGCAGCTAGGGACAAAAGAACCCTAACATACAAAGGGAGACCTATAAGGGTAGTAGCAGACTTATCTACAGAAACTTGGCAAGCCAGAAAGGAATGGCAGGATATCTTCAATGTGATGAGCAAGAAGGACCTGCAACCAAGAATTCTGTATCCGGCTAGCCTGTCATTCAGAATAGAAGGAGAGATCAAGGTTTTTCCCAACAAACAAAAACTGAAAGAATTTATCACAAATAAGCCAGCACTGCAAGAGATCCTGAGGGGCATTCTATGAAGGCAAACCTGCAAAGAACACAAACTGCCAGGGACAGCCTTACAATCATGAAACCTACAGATAATACAGTGACTGTAAGCCCATATTTTTCAATATTAACAATGAATGTAAATGGACTAAATGCGCCAATCAAAAGACACAGGATAACAGAATGGATTAAAAAACAAGACCCATCTATTTGCTGTCTTCAAGAAACCCATCTTAAACCTGAAGACACCTTCAGATTGAAAGTGAGGGGATGGAAAACTATCTACCATGCTACTGGAAGGCAGAAGAAAGCCGGAGTAGCCACACTTATATCAGACAAATTAGACTTTAAAATGAACGATGTAATAAGAGATGAAGAAGGACATTATATAATAGTCTCAGGGACCATCCAGCAGGAAGAGCTAACAATTGTAAATATCTACGCACCGAATTTGGGGGCACCCAAATTTGTAAAACAACTAATTACAAACATTAGCAACCTCATCGATAAAAATGTCCTAATAGTAGGGGATCTCAACACTCCACTCTCAGCATTGGATAGATCCACAAAACAGAAAATCTCCGCAGAAACAATAGCCCTGAACGACACATTAGGACAGATGGGCCTCACAGACATCTTTAGGGTCCTTCATCCAGAAGCAAAGGAATTTACGTTCTTCTCAACTGCACACGGTACATTTTCCAAGATAGATCACATTCTGGGGCACAGGGAAGCTCTGAATAAATATAAAAGAATTGAGATCATACCGTGTACACTGTCAGACCACAATGCTTTGAAACTTGAAATCAACCACAGGAGAAAGCCTGGAAAATATCCAAGAACATGGCGGCTAAGAAATAACCTACTAAAAGATGACTGGGTCAACCAAGCCATCAGAGAAGAAATTAAAAAATACATGGAAACAAATGAAAATGAAAATACAACAATCCAAACGCTCTGGGACGCAGCAAAAGCAGTCCTGAGAGGGAAATATATTGCAATCCAGGACCATCTCAAGAAACAAGAAAAATCAATAACACAAATTCTAACAGTGCGCCTAAAGGAACTAGAAGCAGAACAAATAAAACAACCCAAGCCCAGCAGAAAGAGAGAAATAACTAAGATCAGAGCACAAATTAACCATATGGAGACAGAAAAGGTAGTGGAACAGATCAATGAAACCAAAAGCTGGTTCTTTGAAAAAATAAACAAAATAGACAAACCTCTAGCCAGGCTTCTCAAAAAGAAAAGAGAGAGAACTCAAATAGATAAAATCGTGAATGAAAAGGGAGAAATTACAACCAATCCCTCAGAGATACAAACAATCATCAGAGAATACTATGAAAAATTATATGCCACCAAACTTGGCAATCTGGAAGAATTGGACAGCTTCCTAAATAGCCACACGCTACCAAAACTCAAACGGGAAGAAGTAGAAAAATTGAACAGACCCATAACTAGTGAAGAAATAGAATCAGTTATCAAAAATCTCCCAGCAAATAAAAGCCCTGGACCAGACAGCTTTCCTGCGGAATTTTACCAGACATTTAAAACAGAATTAATTCCTATCCTCCTCAAGCTGTTCCAAAAAATTGAAACGGAAGGAAAACTCCCGGACTCATTCTATGAAGCCAGCATCACTTTGATTCCCAAACCAGATAGAGATCCAGCAAAGAAGGAGAATTACAGGCCAATATCCCTGATGAATATGGATGCAAAAATTCTTAACAAGATACTAGCAAATCGAATCCAACAGCATATAAAGAGAATTATCCACCATGATCAAGTAGGATTCATCCCTGGGTTGCAGGGCTGGTTCAATATTCGCAAATCAATCAACGTGATACATCACATCAACAAAAGAAAAGATAAGAACCATATGATCCTGTCAATAGGTGCAGAAAAAGCATTTGACAAAATACAGCATCCTTTCTTAATAAAAACTCTCGAGAAAGTCGGGATAGAAGGAACATACTTACACATCATAAAAGCCATATATGAAAAGCCCACAGCAAATATCATCCTCAATGGGGAAAAATTGAAAGCCTTCCCCCTGAGATCAGGAACACGACAGGGGTGTCCACTCTCGCCACTGCTATTTAACATAGTGCTGGAAGTCTTAGCATCAGCAATCAGACAACAAAACAAAATAAAAGGCATCAAGATTGGCAAGGAGGAAGTCAAACTTTCACTTTTTGCAGATGACATGATACTTTACATGGAAAACCCAATGGAATCCACCAAAAGCCTACTAGAACTGATTCATGATTACAGCAAAGTTGCAGGATACAAAATCAATGTACAGAAATCGGTGGCATTTCTATACACCAACAATGAAGCAGCAGAAAGAGAAATAAAGAAGCTAATCCCTTTCACAATTGCACCAAAAACCATAAAATACTTAGGAATAAACCTAACCAAAGAGGTGAAAGACCTCTACACTGAAAACTATAGAAAACTTATGAAGGAAATTGAGGAAGACACAAGGAAATGGAAAAACATCTCATGCTCATGGATTGGAAGAATAAATATCGTCAAAATGGCAATACTACCCAAAGCAATCTACACATTCAATGCAATCCCAATCAAAATTGCACCAGCATTCTTCTCAAAGCTAGAGCAAACAATCCTAAAATTTGTATGGAACCACAAAAGACCTCGAATAGCCAAAATAATACTGAAGAATAAAACCAAGGCGGGAGGCATCACAATCCCAGACTTTAACCTCTACTACAAAGCGGTGGTCACCAAGACTGTATGGTATTGGCACAAAAACAGACACATAGACCAATGCAATAGAATAGAAAACTCAGAAATGGACCCGCAAGTATATGGCCAACTAATCTTTGATAAAGCGGGAAAATGTATTCAATGGAAAAAAGACAGCCTCTTTAATAAATGGTGCTGGGAGAATTGGACAGCAACTTGCAAAAGAATGAAACTAGACCACTTTCTTACACCATTCACAAAAATAAATTCTAAATGGATAAAAGATCTGAATGTGAGACAGGAAACCGTCAAAATCCTGGAGGAAAAAGCAGGGAAAAGCCTCTTTGACCTAAGACGCACCAATTTCTTACTTGACACGTCTCCAAAGGCAAGGGAATTAAAAGCAAAGATGAACTATTGGGACTTCATCAAGATAAAAAGCTTCTGCACAGCAAAAGAAACAACCAACAAAACGAATAGGCAACCAACGGAATGGGAAAAGATCATCGCAAATGACATATTGGATAAAGGACTAATATCTAAAATCTATAAAGAACTTACCAAACTCCACACCCGAAAAACAAACAACCCAGTGAAGAAATGGGCGGAAGATATGAATAGACACTTCTCCAAAGAGGACATTCAGATGGCAAATAGACACTTGAAACGATGTTCAATGTCACTCATCATCAGGGAAATACAAATCAAAACTACACTGCGATACCACCTCACACCAGTCAGAGTGGCTAAAATAAACAAATCAGGAAACTATAGATGCTGGCGAGGATGTGGAGAAGTAGGCACCCTCCTACATTGTTGGTGGGAATGCAAACTGGTGCAGCCACTCTGGAAAATGGTGTGGAGGTTCCTCAAAAAAATGAAAATAGAGCTACCCTATGACCCAGCAATAGCCCTGCTAGGAATCTACCCAAGAGACACAGGATTGCTGATGCATAGGAGCACGTGTACCCCAATGTTCATAGCAGCACTTTCGACAATAGCCAAAACATGGAAAGAAACTAAGTGCCCATCAACTGACGAGTGGATAAAGAAGATGTGGTACATATATACAATGGACTACTATGTGGCAATGAGAAAAAATGAAATCTGGCCATGCGTAGCAACATGGATGGAACTGGAGGGTATTATGTTAAGTGAAATAAGTCAGTCAGAAAAAGACAGATACCATATGTTTCCACGAATAGGTGGACTTGGTGAGACTAAGCAAAAACCAGGGGGAGGGGAAGAGGGGAAAGAAAAAAAAGACACAGAGAGGGAGGGAGATAAAACATAAGAGACTCTCAAAGACTAAGAACAAACTGAGGGTGATGGGGGTGAGGGAGCGGGGTGAGGGGGTGACGGGTATTACAAAGGGCACATGTTGGGATGAACACTGGGTGTTTTATGTAAACCAATTTGAAAATAAACTATTTTAAATTAAAAAAAAACCCAAAAAAATAAATGAATAAATAAACAAACATTAAAAAAATAAAAAAAAATAAACATGCATCATTAATTTAAACATTCCAATTAAAAGGCAGATTGGATAAAATAACCTTTCTACGCCCTTTTCCTCTCCCTTTTCCCCACCTCCTTTTTCTTTCTCTCTCTCTCTCCTCAACCCCCATCCCCTGGCCCCAAGGACTTTCTCCTCCCTCCTCCCTTCTCTCACCTCTTCCACTCTGTCTCTCCCCTCCATTTCTCTCCTCCACCTCCTCTCTGTCTCCTCCTCATCTTTTTTCTCCACTCTCTCTCCCTTGACATCTTTATATGTCACCTTTTCTCTGTTTTTTTTTCAAGACCCTTATCCTTTTTGGAATGAACTAAAAGAACTCTAAGCTCTTCTCACTTTCCCGTGCCAAGAAATTTAACTCTTAAAAGAACCGACTATCCAGACTAGGCTCCAGAGGCACAACCTTCATGACCTATAAGGTCCTCTCCCATACTATCCCATCTTCCTCCTTAGCCAGTCGGCCAAAACTTCCCATCATTTTTCTTTCTATTACATCTGCAGCACTGAACATCTGTGAATGCATGGAGAAAATATGTACTAAAGAGTAGAAAATAGAAAAGATATTATCTTTCCTTACCATGATCGTTACACTAAGTTCACTTTTCCACACACCTTGGGAGTTCGTGATATGCTTTCTGACTACTAAGTAAATAAGGAAACATCAATATTAACCTCAAATATCCCACTGAATTAGTTTCTAAGGGCTGCATAGCAAATTATCACAAACTGTGTGTTCTAAACAACAGAAACGTATGGTCTCCCAGTTCTGGAGGCCAGAAGTACGTAATCAAGGTGCCGGTTCTCGGCTCTTGGCGAGAATCAAGGCTCTCGAAGAGAATCCATCTTTACATTTTCCAGTTCCTGTTGGTGTTCCTTGGCTCATGGAAGCAAAGCTCAAATCTCTGCTTCTCTTAACATGGTATTCGCATGGCCTTCCTCTCTGTATATAGACACCGCGGTGTCCTCTCTTCTTATAAGGGCATTGGATTAAGGGCCCACCTTAAAACCAGAACAATTCTACTGTGAGATCTCTAACTAATTACATCTGCAAAGATTCTATGTCCAAATAAAGTCACATTCTCAGGTTCTTGCTGGACGCTATATCTACCATCATAAAAGCATTCAGGGATTAACAGTTTTACTGAAAATTTCAAATATTTTTTTCCCTAAAGTTTTCAGCAAACTTTGCCACATATTCCACTCATTCATTCACTCACTGAACAAGCATTTATTGCACCTTGACTGTTGCGCCAGACCTTGGAGTTTGGGTCCTTTTAATAAGCCTAAGTGTTGCCGCTATTCTTGAGTTCTTCATCCTGATTTTGTATCTCTAGTTTCCAAAGGGAGTCATCTGCCAGACAGGGACTTTCTTCCAGGCTGGAGTTATTTTCACACTTCAGTTTTTAAATTAAAACAATAGTAAAGTGCCCTGACATTTTGTTCCAAGAGCATGTGGAGTAATATTTTTACGGTTACTCTGGCAACCACAGAGGCAAGAGTGGGCAGGCAGAAAGGAGCAGAAGGGCTGGCATCAGTAGCGGAGGGTGGAAGGAGCACCTCTCTGTAGTGTGCTGGCTCCGATCCTCACAGGACAAGGCCAGGAGCCCAGCTACTGCCCGGAAAATGGCCCAGATCCCTGGCCTGAATCATCACCCTATGACTGGAGAATGTGGACAGATTACTTTCTCAAGAAACTGGTGATAAACCAAAGGGTGTAGGAATTAAGAACTTGTTCTAAAAAAGAACTGTTTATACAGGGCTAGACGTCAGCACATGAAGGGCAGTCACTGGGCGCCCCGCTACTTGTAGACACCAGGTACATGCGTCACCAAGTCCACGGAGGCTAATGCAGTGTCAAGGACTTGATTTTGCCAGTGGTGGTAGGTTCTGGGACAGAGTCTGAGCTGGGCCCTATCATCTCTAGTATCTCTGCATTTAGGAAACATGCTCTACCATTAACTAGTCAGTCTCTATACTGTGGACAGAGTACAGGCAGCACAGCACTGAATGGGAGGCCTCTGGGCAAAAAAACAAACAAAAAAAAGAACTATCCTAATCTGGCCAAAGATATAATGCAAATGAGATAATAAATTCATGCCTGTGTGATTCACACATTTTACCCCATAAGTCTTAAAAAAAAAAAAAGTAGTTGTGGGAAGGAAAGAAAATCCAAAATCCTGTTGGAAATCAAGATGCCTTAATAGTTAAGCGTGTGAGATTAACTTCATGTGGTCTTGGATTCGAATTCCAACTTTCCCTTACTCCTTGTATATCCTTGCAAGTTACCTATACTTACCGACTCTGTTTCCTCCATTGCAAAAAGGAGCGGGGAATTCTTACCTCATGGGTTTGTGGTGAGGATTAAATGAGAAGATGTTTGACGGGCACTAATACAGTGTCTTGGCATATCGCTGACACTCAACACATGGAATTGTCACTGTTGTTGTCATTCATAGGTTCACTCCCACCTCTGCCATAACTTGGGACATGGGCACAAGTATGATGGCCTGCTGCCAGCGGTATGGTACTGGCAGGAATAACCAGGACCTGGGAGCACTGAAAGGCTGTGGAAGCTAACCACTAAGACCCAGCCTTCTGGAACAGAGAATGCACGATGATCTGGTCCTCAAGGTCAGGGACAACCTAAAGATTCAGTATCAGCTGGGACTTATTCAGTAGGGTGCCTGGCTCCAACCACTTAGCCTGGAATTTACTGGCCTACTAGTACACTAGATACCTTGTCAGCGGGCAGAGAACATGGCCCGGGTGGGGTCAGCCCAAACCTACTCCGTAGAATGTTCCAATGTCGGGAGAAAAAGTGATGGGTACAGGGAGGAGTCGCCACACAGGAAAGCAGCTGGTTTACCCTGGGGGGCCTGGTGTCACTCAGTATCCCACCTCACAGTCCTTATTATGAATCCTGATAGAGAAGGGGCAGAACCATTCATGCAGGTTAGTTAGGAAACAGAAACTGGATTGGGTCTTCACAAGAATGGTCCAGGGTCCAGCTGTGGGAAGCTGGGCAAAAGAAACGTGGGGTGACGAGCAATGTGGTGAGGAGGCTGTGCCTGGCCATGGCCCCTGAAACTCAGAGCAATCAACTTGGGTAAACAACAAGTCGTTCTACCTCTCTGTTAGATTAGTCACCCAGTTACAATTATTTTTAAGATAGTGTTCCATTTATACACCGAAGAGCTAACTATAGAACTGTGTGACTCTGTAAGTATTCAAAAATATTCCACATGCACTAAAATGAAAATATGAATTATAAAATAAAGCCAGACCAGATTACCTCAATTTTCAGACTGTCTTGTCTAGAATGTAGATAATATTAACATTCGACTGTTTTTTTTTTATCACAGAAGGAGAGAAAAATGTTCCCATTTGTCAATTTCTTAAAAAAACAAAACTCAATCTCTATAAGTATATGAAATGATTTTGAATGTAAATAATCACTTTTTCCAAATGTGGTCAAATTGGTTATAAGAACAACTAAAAGCAGTTAATTCTCCAGTGAAATTTTACAATTCTGACTTTCCTTGACTAATAGAACTGCCTGCCAAGTTGTCTGGCTGAACATAGAAAATGTTATGGAATTAGAGCATAAGTGCTGTAACTTCCAGAACAATGGGTTTGTGAGAGAGAATTGGAGACCCGAGTCCTATTCCCCTGCCCCGGATGATGAGAAGTGTTGAGAATGTACTAAAGCACAGTTATGAATAAATAAGTGTTCTGGGAGAAGAGAGTGTTGGTCCTGTCCCTCAAGGGATTTAGCATCTAGCTGGTGTCACGGAATTGCGACCGAAGGTACAGTGATACCAATAAGACAGTTTGCAAGAAAGTTCCACAGTAACGCATCATTCAGAGGAATCCCATGGGATCTGGGGGTAGACGTCAGACTGGCCCTGGACTGTTAGCAACACTGCTGGTGGGGAAAGGGAAACGCAGACCACCTCCCAGATCAGGAGCCCCACGTGGGGGCATGGGTGGGAGCCAGCATAGGGTGGGAGCCTGCTTGGGGCTCTGGAAGACCCCGGCACAGGGAACTAGTTAGCCAGACCAGGGAGTTTCAATACAGTGTGGAAGGAGTCTGTTCTCCAAAGGTTAACCAATATCTGCCACGTGCCAGGCACCACAGGGACTTTGGGAGAAGTGACGTTGACATTAGGAGGCATGAAGGTGGCGTGAAATCGAGGTGGGGTTGGGGGAAGCCAGTGGGAAGCGAGTAGGCTCAGCTAGAGGACTCCGGACCACACTGGTGAGGACCCTAGGAAAATGGAAGAAAAAAGTGGAATATCTCGAAAAAAGTGAGAGGTATTGCCCAGACATGGGAGACAAAAATTTTAAAGGACTCGGAATCACTGGGTGAGCCGGTGATTGTTGGTGCCAAAGATAGAAACAGTTGTTACCTGACCAGGGCGGGGCCCTTCGCTGACCCACTGGCCAAAGGAGGGTGTGAAGAATTTCCTTCCTCCTTTAAAGGATCGTTGTAAGAGTATGTGAGAAATTGTTCTAAAAATAATCTAAACTCTATATCGCACATAGAATTCGAAAATGTTGGACTTCGTATGCTAATCAGTGAGCTGCTGTCCTCTTGGTAGTGATTTCCCATCTTTATTATTCACCTCGAACATACACAGTTGCTTTCGGACTCTAGATTATACCATTTTTAGAAATATTAACAATAAATGCCAACACTTGAGCCACAGCCCGCCACTTACGCACAAAGGCCACAGTGACTGTATGTGAAGCATGTTCTGTTTGCAATTTTATCTCTTGGCCTTGTGGGTTCCTAATCTCAGACGGGCTTCTCTCGTCCTGATTGGCTAGGTCAAGTTGTCCTGTCTAATTCTGCTGCTCCCCAGAGGGACAAGGATGGCCACGTGATGGATATGGGATGTCAGGGCAGCCCCATGGCATTCCCACTTTTTTTGCTCATCATGCCCCGGTGACTAGAGACTGAGCACCCTCTCTCTGCCTTATATACCTGGTTTGTATAGACCAATTGACTTTCAGTAATGGGATTTTGTTTGGGAACTGGATTTTTAATGCTGCATTAAAGAGTCTCTGTGGCCGTACTGGCAAAGAGCGGTGGTGTGTAAACATGAAATGGGCTGGTGACAGAGAGAGAAGGAACTGAATAGTTTGAGTAAGAACCAAGCCCTCCTCTTCTGCCTCCCCTATTCTGGTGTCTCAGCCCTCACCAGTCCTCCTGCCCTGCCTTCCCTTTCCTGTTGCTGAGGTAAAGATGGGGCTGCAGGAGGAAGAAGATGTAGAAGTAACATGCTGTGAAACTGGAGGGAAACTAGAGACATCAGGGACGTCCCCGGCTCCTTCCCATTCATTCAACTCTTGCCTTCTTCCCATATCATTTCCGATTTTTATTCTTTTGTTTGATGCTCGTAGAAGGGCATTATTCTCTACTTGAGCCCCTTAGAAGTTCCTTTGGGGGTGACTGGGCAGCTCAGTCGGTTGAGCATCTGACTTTGGCTCAGGTCATGATCTCGGTTCCTGAGTTCGAGCCCCACATCGGGCTCGCTGCTGTCAGCCTGTCAGAGCAGAACCCACTTCGGATCCTCTGTTCCCCTCCCTCTGCCCCTCCTCTGCTTGAACTCTCCTCAAAATAAATAAATTTTTTTTTAAAAAAAGAAGTCGCTTTGGCATTAAAGTAGGAAATTAAGGATGGAACTCAGTTGCACCTTTCCCTCTTTTCTCTTGGCATTCAGAAAGTGCCAGACCTCCGCGTTGTTTAAAACCAAGCCTGGATGCCCTGACCTCAAAGAGGCTGAGACTCGCTGCCTGAAGGGGGAAAAAATACCTAGCTTGACTTTGCCTTGAAAGAAAAGCTAAAAGCATAGAAAAGGTATAGCATCGTTGCTGGACAAAATGGACTGTGCAGAATGTCAAGTATTTTCAGAGCAATTCATACTATTTGCACCATAATCTCTCATCTCCCTGAATTCTTAGCCCTTCTCTTTAATGGCAAAATCAGTTGATATCTGAGACATGTGTTGCCTTCACATGCTATAATATTTAGCTCCCAAGAATGTTATGAGGATTAACAATACTTAGTCACTATATTGCTCACAGAATGACCTGAAGGGGACGAACATAATTAATTACAAAATGTTTAAGAAATATTGGTGCTGCATATAAGCTGGTATTACTAACACCCATAATTATCGCATTACCACATCCAAATCATCTACATAACTTTCTATATTCTGCTTAAATAGTAATTCTTATATCACTAAGGATCCTAAAGCATTAAAAACTGTACAAAGAAAATTTCAGTGCTATCCTGCTTTATATCCTCAAAACACAGTCATTAACATCCTTAAAATTTATCTTCCAACCTGCTCATAAAATTGAAAGTATGCACACAGTGTAGAAAGGGAGAATTAACTTGGATGATGAAACAGTTGAGAAATGAAGACAACTTTCCAAAGAACGAGTGGAAATACCGTTTCCAACAGTACACAATCATGGTTTGGCAAGAAGAAGCAAAGCCTATCAAAAGGTAAATGTAACATGGCAGAAAAGTAGGACAACCTGCTGCTGGTTTCTGGCGACTCTTAATCTGATAGGGACTGAGACCGAAAAACTCTCAATTGCAGGGATCTGCAGGAAGAGGAGTTGGAGGCTACAGGAAAGAGAACGTGAAATCCAGAGAATCTGGGGAGACTGAGGAGAAATAGGAAATAAACCAATACACACATTGCCAACATGACCAAACGGAAGAACTCCCCTCAAAAGACTGTACAGGAAATAGTGACAGCACAAGAAATGATGAAAGCAGACATAAGCAACTTAACAGAACAAGAATACAGAATGATAAACCTAAAAATACTCGCAGGGCTTGAAAAAAGCATAGGAGAAAGCAGGGGGACCCTAGAGGCAGAGATCAAGGTCCTAAAAAACGATCTACAGGAATTAAAAAATGCTTTAAATGAAGGGCAAAACAAATTGGAGGCGGCCACAGTGCAGATTGAAGAGGCAGAAGAGAGAATAGGGGAATTAGAAGATAAAATTACAGAAAAGGAGGAAGCAGAGAAAAAGAGAGAGAAACTGATCAGGAACAGGAAAGGAGAATTCGAGAGGTGAGCGATACAGTCAATCAGAATAACATCCGTATTATAGGAATTCCAGAGGAAGAAGACAGAGAGAAAGGAGTCGAAGGGGTACTTGAACAAATCATCGATGAGAACTTCCCCAACGTGAAGAAGGAAATGGGCACTGAAGTCCAAGAGGCACAGAGAACTCCCCTCAGACGTAACCCGAATAAGCCCTCAGCAAGACACATCACAGCGAAGCTGGGAAAATACAAAGATAAAGAGAGAATCCTGAAAGCAGCTAGGGATAAATGGGCTTGACTTACAAAGGCAGACACATTAGGGTAGTGGCGGACTTATCCACAGAAACTTGGCAAGCCAGAAAGGAATGGCAGGAAATCTTCAATGTGATGAACAGGAAGGACATGCAGCCAAGAATCCTTTACCCGGCCAGTCTGCCATTCAAAATGGATGGAGAGATAAAGGTCTTCCCAAACAAACACAAACTGAAGGAATACATCACAAATAAACCAATCTTACAAGAGATCCTGAGGGGGACTCTATGAAGGAAAGGTTGCAAGGAACACAGAGCACCAGAGACATCCTTACAAACATGAAACCTACAGACAACACCTTGACTCTAAACCCACAGTTTTCAATATTAATGCTGAATGTAAACGGACTAAACGCTCCAATTAAAAGACACAGGGTAACAGAATGGATGAGAAAACAAGACCCATCTATCTGCTGTCTTCAAAAGACCCATTTTAAACCTGAGGACACCTTCAGACTGAAAGTGAGGGGATGGAGAACTATCTCCCATGCTACAGGAACTCAGGAGAAAGCTGGAGTAGCCACACTTATATTGGACAAACTGGACTTTAAAGTAAAAGATGTAATAAGAGATGAAGAAGGGCATTATATAATAATCACAGGGACTATCCAGCAGGAAGAGCTAACAATTATAAATATCTACATTCCGAATTCTGGGGCACCCAAATTTGTCAAGCAACTAATTACAAACATAAGCCATCTTATTGATAAAAATGTGCAGGTTGCAGGAGACCTTATTACCCCACTCACAGTGCTGGATAGATTCACTAAACAGAGAATCAGCATAGAAACAATAGACCTGAATGACACGTTGGAAGAGATGTGCCTGACAGATATCTTCAGGGCCCTTCATCCAGAAGCAAAGGAATTTACATTCTTCTCAAATGCGCATGGTACATTTTCCAAGATAGACTACATTTTGGGGCACAAGGAAGCGCTGAATAAGTATAAAAATATTGAGATCATACCATGCACAATTTCAGACCACAATGCTTTGAAACTTGAAATCAACCACAGGAAAAAGTCTGGAAAGCCCCCACAAACATGGAGCTAAAGAACAACCTACTAAAAGACAAATGGGTCAACCAAGCAATCAGAGAAGAAATTAAAATATACATGGAAAGAAATGAAAATGAAAATATGACAATCCAAACGCTTTGGGATACGGCAAAGGCAGTCCTGAGAGGGAAATATATTGCAATCCAGGCCCATCTCAAGAAACAAGAAAAATTCCTAACACAAATTCTAACAAAGGCAAAATTGATTAACCTCTAGCCAGACTCCTCAAAAAGAAAAGAGAGAGAGACCAAATCAATAAAATCACGAACAAAAATGGAGTGATCACAACCAATACCTCAGAAATACAAGCAGTCATCAGAGAATATTATGAAAAACTCTATGCCGTCAAATTGAACAACCTGGAAGAAATAGACAAATTCCTAAACAGCCACATGCTACCAAAACTCAAAAGGGAAGAAATAGAAAACTTGAACAGATCCATAACTAGTGAAGAAATTGAATCAGTTATGAAAAATCTCCCAGCAAATAAAAGTCCAGGGCCAGATGGCTTCCCTATGGAATTTTACCAGACATTTAAAACAGAGTTAATACCTATCCTCCTCAAGTTGTTCCAAAAAATTGAGACGGAAAGAAAACTCCCAGACTCATTCTATGAAGCCAGCATCGCTTTGATTCCCAAATCAGATAGAGACCCAGCAAAAAAAGAGAACTACAGGCCGATATCCTTGATGAACATGGATGCAAAAATTCTTAACGAGATATTAGCAAATAGAATCCAACAGCATATAAAAAGAATCATCCACCACAATCAAGTAGGATTCATCCCTGGGTTGCAGGGATGGTTCAACATTCGTATATCAATCAATGTGATACATCACATTAACAAAAGAAAAGAAAAGAACCATATGATCCTGTTGATTGATGCAGAAAAAGCATTTGACAAAATACAGCATCCCTTAATAAAAACTCTCGAGAAAGTCGGGATAGAAGGAATATACTTAGGCATCATAAAAGCCATTTATGAAAAGTCCACAGCTAATATCATTCTCAATGGAGAAAAACTGAGAGCCTTCCCCCTGAGATCAGGAACAAGACAGGGATGTCCACTCTTACCAATACTATTTAACATAGTGTTGGAGGTCCTGGCATCAGCAATCAGACAAGAAAGCAAAATAAAAGGCATCAGGATAGGCAAGGATGAAGTCAAACTTTCACTTTCTGTAGACGACATGATACTTTACATGGAAAACCCAACAGAATCCACCGAAAGCCTACTAGAACTGATCCATGAATTTGGCAAAGATGCAGGATACAAAATCAACATACAGAAATCGGTTGCATTCCTTTATACCAACAATGAAGCAATAGAAAGAAATAAAGAAGTGAATCCCATTCACAACTGCACCAAAAACCATCAAATACCTAGGAATAAACCTAACCAAAGATGTAAAAGACCTTTACGTGGAAAACTATAAAAAACTTATGAAGGAAATTGAGGAAGACACAAGGAAATGGGAAAACATCCCATGCTCATGGATCGGAAGAATAAGTATCATTAAAATGGCAATACTACCCAAAGCCATCTACACATTCAATGCAATCCCAATCAAAATTGCACCAGCATTCTTCTCAAAGCTAGAGCAAACAATCCTAAAATTTGTATGGAACCACAAAAGACCCCGAATAGCCAAAGTAATATTGAAGAATAAAACAAAGGCGGGAGGCATCACAATCCCAGATTTTAACCTCTACTACAAAGCGGTAGTCATCAAGACAGCATGGTATTGGCACAAGAACAGATACATAGACCAATGGAATCGAATAGAGAACCCAGAAATGGACCCGCAAGCATATGGCCATCTAATCTTTGACGAAGCAGGAAAGAGTATCCAATGGAAAAAAGACAGCCTCTTTAACAAATGGTGCTGGGAGAACTGGACAGCAACATGCAGAAGGATGAAACTAGACCACTTCCTTACACCACTCACAAAAATAAACTCTAAATGGATGAAGGATCTGAATGTGAGACAGGAAACCTTCAAAATCCTAGAGGAGAAAGAAGGAAAAAACCTCTTTGACCTGAGCCGCAGCAATTTCCTATGCGACACAAAGGAGAGGCAATTTAAAGCAAAAATGAACTATTGGGACCTCATCAAGATGAAAAGCTTCTGCATGGCAAAGGAAACAACCAACAAAACTAATAGACACCCGACGGAATGGGAAAGGATAATTGCAAATGACATATCGGATAAAGGACTAGCATCTAAAATCTATAAAGAACTTACCAAACTCCACACCTGAAAAATAAATAATCCAGTGAAGAAATGGGCGGAAGATATGAATAGACACTTCTCGAAAGAAGACACTCAGATGGCCAACAGACACATGAAACGATGCTCAAAGTCACTCATCATCAGAGAAACACAAATCAAAACCACACTGAGATTCCATCTTACACCGGTTCGAATGGCTAAAATGAATAATTTAGGAAACTATAGATGCTGGCGGGGATGTGGAGAAGCAGGCACCCTCCTACACTGTTGCTGGGAATGCAAACTGGTGCAGCCACTCTGGAAAATGGTGTGGAGGTTCCTCAAAAAAAAAATGCAAATAGAACTACCATATGACCCAGCAATAGCACTGCTAGGCATCTACCCAAGAGACACAGGAATGCTGATGCATAGGGGCACGTGTACCCCAATGTTCATAGCAGCACTTTCGACAATAGCCACATCATGGAAAGAGACCAAGTGCCCATCAACTGACGAGTGGATAAAGAAGTTGTGGCACATATATACAATGGACTACTACGTGGCAATGAAAAAAATGAAATCTGGCCATGTGTAGCAACATGGATGGAACTGGAGGGTATTATGCTGAGTGAAATAAGTCAGTCAGAAAAAGACAGATACCATATGTTTCCACGCATAGGTGGATTTTGTGAGACTAAGCAAAAACCAGGGGGAGGGGAAGAGGGGAAAGGAAAAAAAGACACAGAGAGGGAGGGAGATAAAACATAAGAGACTCTCAAAGACTAAGAACAAACTGAGGGTGAGGGAGATGGGGGGGGAGAGGGGGTGACGGGCATTAAAGAGGGCACGTGTTGGGATGAACACTGGGTGTTATATGTAAACCAATTTGAAAATAACCTATCATAAAAAAAGTGATCATTTTAAAAAATGAGAAATAAGCTCTGGAAAACAAAAGATGACTAATTTCAGTAACAAAAAGCAAAAAAAATTATTATATGTAATATGCATATAAAAAACATTTTCATAAGAACTACAACAACCAGGGGCACCTGGGGGGTCAGTCAGTTAAGTGTCCGACTGTTGATTTTGGCTCATGTCATGATCCCATGCTTGTGGGATTGAGCCCCACGTGGGGCTCTGTGCTGAGCATGGAACCTGCTTAATATTCCCTTTCTCTCTCCCTCTGCCCATCTCCCCCACTCATTTCTCTCTCTCTCTCTCTCAAATAAAAATAAATAAATAAAGCACTATAAAAACCAGAGATACTAAGTGTTGGATGCTTATGAAAATTCTAAATAGACAAGATCCTTTTTGTCTGTTTTATGAACTATAGTTTTGTACCTGTGAAAATAAGTACGTGCTACCCCAATAGCTTAAGTCTACAGTAAGAATTAAAGACATTGAATGTCAATTTTAAGCTGTAACCAAAATATTTCCTTTTCTCGATTAAAATTATATTTAAAATGGAGGTAAGTTCTCTTTCTATCATGGTATGATACTTCCAGTCAAAACCAATGTTTCTTACTATGGTTGTTCACCAGAAGAAACTAGGAAATCATATATGAACTAAAAAAACTGAAACTGTCAGCTTTTTAAAAGTTTTCATTTAAATTCCAGCTAGTTATCATACGGCGTTATATTAGTTTCAGGTGTACAATGGAGTGATTCAGCACACCCACACATCACCTGGTGCTCATCACAACACGTGACTTCCTTAATCCCCATCACCTGTTTTACCCATCGCCCTACCCACCTCCTCTCTGGTGGCCATCGGTTTATCGGTTTGTTCTCTGTAGTTAAGAGTCTGTTTCTTAATTTGACTCTCTCTTTTTCTCTTTGTTCATTTGTTTTGTTTTTTAAATTCCACACATGAATGAGATCGTATGATATTTGTTTTCTCTGACTGACTTCACTTAGCATAATACCCTCTAGCTCCATCCATGTCATTGCAAAGGGCAAGATTTCATTCTTTTTTATGGCGGAGTAATAGTCCATTATGTGTGTGTGTGTGTGTGTGTGTGTGTGTGTGTGTGTGTTCCACAACTTCTTTATCCATTCATCTGTCAGTGGACATTTGGACTCTTTCCATGATTTGTATTATAGATGATGTTGCTATAAATATCGGGGTGCATGCATCTCTTTGAATTAGTGGTTTTGTATTCTTTGGGTAAATACCTGGGTAATCTAATTGCTGGATTATAGGGTTGTTCTATTTTTAACCTTTTGAGGAAACTCCATAGAGTTTTCCAGAGTGGCTGCCCCAGTTTGCATTCCCACCAACAGTGCAAGAGGGTTCCTTTTTCTCCACACCCTCGCCATCCTGCTGTTTCTTGTGTTGCGTTGCTGAGTTCAGCCATTCTGACCGGTGTGAGGTGTTATCTCATCGTAGTTTTGATTTCTATTTCCCCTATGAGCAGGGGTGTTGACCATCTTCTCATGCATCAAAACAGTTTTTAAAAATATTTTAAGGAAAAAATTCCCATATTCTTGTGAAAATCATCTCAATTTTTATAATTATGAACTACGGAAAACATCTATTTGGTACATCAGAGTCCCCAAAATAATATTCATCCGTACACTCACCACCAATATTAGACTGCTTGTATGTCCTTCAGTTCTTTAAAAAATGAATATTATGATGTATCATTCTCAAACATGTTTTTTATACTTCCGGTACAGATTAGAGATCTATTAACCTCATAGTGTTGTATTTTTCTGTTAAAGCCCACACGCAAGTGGTATGTATTACAAAAATCCTCTGCTCTGTTTGCTACTGAAGACTTACTATATGGTGAATGTAAGTACTCAAGCCATTTAACATTTTATCACTTATGTTGAGAGAATTAAAGAAGTAAGTATTGGGGCACCCGGGTGGCTCAGTGGGTTAAGGGGCCGACTTCGGCTCAGGTCATGATCTCGCGGCTCGTGAGTTCAAGCCCCGCGTCAGGCTCTGTGCTGACAGCTCAGAGCCTGGAGCCTGCTTTGGATTCTCTGTCTCTCTCTCAAAAATCCATAAACGTTAAAAAAAGTTTAAAAAAAAAAAGAAGTAAATATAACTCCTGGTAGAAAAATGTATAGCTTAGCTCATATGCCAAAAAGTAAAAATAGTGAGCTAGAGTTTTTATATTTTATCTACTGCATAGGTAGAATGGAGTAATTTTCAAACTTACAGTGTATATGTTCGATTAAGAAATGGTCTATCTATGCATAACTCTGCATAAAACACAGAAAAATTCAATTTGATATGTCATAAATTTGGAAGATCAAGCTATTTAACGTGGAATTATGAGCCAATTTCAGATATAGTCATCCTTCATGGAGGACTTTTATCTTTCGTGAGAACTCTGATTGCCCATTTAGAGATTCCTAGGAGTAAAGGTTCACATAAATCGTAATGGTTTAAGATTTAGTTGTCATGGATCACCATACGAGAATATGTCAAGCACTTAGGTGACTAGTATCATTAAATATAACCGAACATTGTGACTCTGCCTGGGGAGGGGGAGTATTTATCAGACATGTTCTTTTTAGTATTAATTCTACTGGAAATAGGCGAAACCCGCTTAGCAAGTATAGAGTTGATGAAAGCTGAAAATAAAAGGTACACTGCATAGAACTTGCTGGTAGATTTTAGTAACTCATTAGACGCCACAAAATGTGTAAAGGAGGTACACTGATGCAAAAACCTTACTTTATAGTTCCTTCATCTTTGTAGGATTGACGTTTGGAAACTTTGCGTATACTTATTGTTACGTATCTTAAGTGGCTGCTGTGGGCTAGGAACAAGAGATTAGTGCTCAGACACCCTGCCTTTTGTTAGGTCACGGCCACCTGTCAAATGGCTATTTGGCGAGCTATTGCGTGGAATTGCGCGAAGTAGAGATGCTGTGATATGCGGGGAGATGAGATGCCCGAATTTCTTCAGAAATAAATGGCTTCCTAGTCGGGATAATGGGTACCAAAGTCTATTTAGCTCATCAGTGATTCAAGTTTATTTTATCCCCTCCTTTACTGCAGTTCCTCGTCGAGTCAGAGCTGACACCCTGCTGTCTGTCCTGCCCCACAGGTGTCTGGCATAGGCACTCCCCATACATTTGCGGAATGAATTTGTTACAGTTCTGTGCACCGTGCACGTTGTACGGATGGCCTGCGAACAGCACGGTCCGCCGAGACTGGATACTGCAGAACTCCCTCCCCGGTCAGGAGTACAGGAAATCCAAGTTTTCAACTACCCTGTGCTGGGTGTCTCCATTTTAGATTCCCCACTCGGTGCGGCCAGCTGAAAGCGGATTCCTGCGCGCCGTCCGCGGGGCCGCGCGAGTTGCCGCCGCAGTCCCCTCCAGGAGGGAGGAAGGCTGAGCCCCGGGTTCACCGAAGGTCAGAGGGGCCGGCGCACCCGCGCAGGTGGAAGGCCGCGCGCTCCTCGGTGCTCCGCGGCCCCGATACCCCGGGCCGCCAGTAAGCGGCGCTGGGCCTCGGGTTCGGCGGGCCCGAGCGGCGGGCTGCGGATTACCTGCTGCAGAGGGGAGCCGGCGAGCTCCTCCCCGCCCGCCGCCTCCACTCCCCGCCCCCACCGCGGCAGCAGCCCGGGCTCCGCGGGCTCGGCGCACTCGCTCGGAGGAGCCGGGGCAGAGCAGTCGGCCGCGGCGGGCAGGGAGCGCGGGGCCGGCGCGGCTGGGCTGCGGGGTCGCCCTCCTCCCGCACGGTGCGGCGCAGGGAGGCTCCCGCCTCGGCCGCCCCCGCCCGCGCCACCTCCTCCGCTCTGCAGGCGGGGACCGCCCGGCGCTCGCCCCCGGCCGCCGCGGCCCCCTCCGCCCCCGGCTCCGGGCAGCGCGGCGGCAGCGGCAGCGGCAGCGGCAGCAGCAGCAGCGGCGGCGGCAGGAGGCAGCGCGAGGGGCCACCGCCGCCGCCGCCGGGCTCCGCGGGGCTCGGGAGCCAGCCCCGGCGAGAAGGCGCGGAGCCATGGCCGATGGGGGCGAGGGCGAGGACGAGATCCAGTTCCTGCGAACTGTAAGCGGCGCGCAGCCCGCGTTTCCCCCGGGGACCGGGGCGCCGGCGCAGCCTCCGGCCGGGGCCGGGGCAGCGCGGCGGCGGGGGCGAGCGGGCGGGGCGGGGCGGGGTGCCCCCGGGGCCCCGGAGGAGCCGAGTGGGGGCGACGGGAGGGAAGGGTGCGTGTCCGTGCGCGCGTGGGGGAAGCCGGGGCCGGAGCGCGGCGCGAGCGCTGCGAGCGGGCGGGAGGCGCGCAGCCTCGGTCCCGGGGCGCCGAGGAGCGGCGCCTCGCAGCCGCCGGAGTCCGGGAGGAGGGGGCCGTCCGGCCTGACTCGCGGCGGGGCTTGCACCTTCCGGATCCCCGCTGGGGTGTGTGTGTGTGTGGGGGGGGTGGTGCTGGCGCGGGCCGGCTGGCCGGCGGGGCCCCGGGGCGCGGGCTGTCGCCGGGAATCCCGCCGCGGCGCGGTTTCCCCGGCTTGCGGGCTGGACCCGCGCGCTGTCGCGCGACCCGGGGACTCGCCTACTTGGCGTAGAGCGCGCGGTGGCCGGCGGGTCCCGGAGGCGGTGCGGGACGCGGCCCCCAGGTCTCCCCCGAGTCAGGGTGCTGCGGAGGGGCGGGGGGGGGGAGGAGGAGTCGCCCCCGTGGTCACCAAGGTTCCCCGGCACGCGGGCCACGGTGCTGCGACCGTTTGCAGAACGTGGAAGGGATGGGAAGCGAGTGTGTGCGAGTGTGTGTGTGTGTGCGCGCGCGCGCGGGGGTGGTGAGGACATCGCGAACGTGTCGTTCTCTCGCTGCTGGCTTACCGAACGTCTAGTGCAGCAAAGTGTGAGCGCGTGTGCGTGCGTGTGTAAGGGCAGGGTGACTGCCCGGATTTTCCACACTGGGTGGCAGCAGCGAAAGGTTGGCTCCACACGGATACAATTTTTTCTCCTTAAGTGCCTCTTGGCACCGCTCCTTCCCCTCGCTGGTTTGTTCGAACGCTGCAGATCCTCCCCGGGCGGAGGCAGTGCTCACCTCGGAGCTGGGACTGGGGAGCCCCTTGGCAGAAGAAAATGCCGTAACTTCGCGTCGGAAGTAACCGAGGGAGCATCTCTAGCAGCCTTTCCGTCGTTCCTTTTCCTGCACTCGTTTCCTCCCCTCGGAAAGATTTTTCCTTCCAGCATCCCCCCGCCCCCCCCCCCTCCACCGGAGGACTGCAGCTTCTGCTGTCACTTCTTGTCCTCAACGGTGCGAAAGAGATCACTGCCCAGTTCCCTCCGTAGTCCCCCAAATCGGAGATGGAAATTGTGCAATATTAACCAGACAGCAGGAACTTTTTAGGTGTGAGAATAGTGTAAATGAAACATACAGGAGCCGAACAAGTGAAAGTGGTAAATTTGTTCAAGAACATTGCAAGTGGCCATTTTTCTTTTTGCTCTTCTGATTTTTTAAGGCGTTCAGTTTTGCTTAAGATTTAGGGCCGGAGGGGGGGGGTGTGCAAAGCCTTTCCAAAGGAGAAGATCCAGGGTCTGCATCAGAGGGGGAAGGCTCCGAACTAATGGCCACATGTTATGCACCATTATATATGCTGCTAGAAGTACTACTGGCCCAAGACCCGGCTCTGAAGAGCCTGGAGGCTAAAACCTTGCTCATAGGGAGTGTTTTAAGCCTACTCATAACACAGGTTTTTTTTTTTTTTTTTTTTTTAAAGTGAAAAACTGTCCATTAGGTTTAAAAGAATTAATAAAAGGCACACACATGTTTCTCTGAACCATGAGATCTTTGGTTCAGGTGGACAAAGTATTATTTGCTGTGTAATTTTTAAATTCAATTTTTTTCCGCACCCCATAGGGTTAAAATCAGCTAGAAAATTTTGGAAGGCTTCAAGCTTCCAGGGCTTCCTGCAAGCTTAAATGCGAAGCCAAGCTGGTGGAGGTGGTGTTATCAGAATGCTTAATAGAGACCGGGGCAGTGTGCGTGCCGATGGGGTTCTGCACGTATAAAGTCACGTTAACTCTGTGCCACTCAACAGCTGCCTGTCAGCTGAGTGACACCTTTGATAAGTGGGTCCTGGCAGTCCTCGGCTGGGATTTTTCTTTTAATAAAACATCCGTAGGTCGTGCTGGTGATAAATGACCTTGAAGGAGGTGGCACAGTGGAGCAGGGGAATTTTTGTGGTGTGGCTTAACGTCTAAAAGGAAAACATGCCTTTTCCTCTAAATTTTGCAATTTTACGTGGAAATTCTCCAGCCAACTCCACTGCCTTCTGCCCTTGGTCCTTCCCATTTTATTCTCTTAACCTGAGACTGTGTTTATGGTTCAGAGATGATGATGGAGTTATTAACGGAAGGAATGTAGTTCTTATGGTAAATTCATCTCTCTCCCTCTCTCTTTCTCTCTTTTTCTGGGGCATTTCTCCGTTGTGTGGAATCTTGCAATCTTCTCATTATGAGTTATTTCTTCTTCTCCTTCTTTCTCTTTCCCTCCTCCTCCTCCTCCTCCTCCTCCAACAAATGCCCCAGAGAGTGTTAACAATCTATAAATTAGATAAAATGTTACAGATCATGGTTGAAGTTACTGTGTTTAAAAAAAAGAAAGAAAATGAACCAGTTATTAGCAGACCTTAATTGTGAAGTTGACTGATTCTTTCATGTATCTGATTAGAGCACCTTTAAGTTTTATCTTGGATTCTTATTCTAGCACTATGGCTCCTTGACACATCCTTGGCATCCTTCTGTCCGCAGAAAGCTTTATTCCTTCTTCTTCTTCTAGAAGAGGTCGGTGATCACTGGGAAGGGAAGCAAAGGTGAACTCTTTAATGAACTGCGTCCATGAGTTATGTCCACTGCTGTGAATTAATTCTTCCTTTGTGAAGGGGAGTTTGGTCACTGGTTAGCTGGTGCCAGGCTTGATCATTATGCGTTTGTGAGTTTGCTACCATTTCTTTCAAGTGGTTATGTAGGTAAACGATCCTCTTTGATTCAGTGACTCCCCCACCAGCGGGAAGCATGCCCACTCTGATGTGTTTATCGGAGAAAGAAACTGGGAATGTGGACACGTAAACCCTGGATGTCCTAAGGACCTAATCCTATCATCAAATAAGACGTCGGCCCATAATGGATTTGTTCAGTGTCCTCTCCAAACACGCCCATGATTTGGAATGGGTGGTGTATTTTATTGCAACATTCTCAGTGAACTGCAATTCAGTATTAAAACCACGGATCTTTTGGGGCACCTGGGTGGCTCAGTCGGTTAAGCGGCCGACTTCGGCTCAGGTCATGATCTCACAGTCTGTGAGTTAGAGACCCGCGTCCGGCTCTGTGCTGACAGCTCTGAGCCTGGATCCTGCTTTGGATTCTGTGTCGGCCTCTCTCTCTCTGCCCTTCCCTTGCTCATGCTCTGTCTCTCGAAAATAAATAAACACTAAAAAAAATAAAATAAAATAAAACCACGGATCCTTTTAGTAACGCTCCTCTTGATTTTCTAGCAATCTTATGAAATTTTAATAGAAGGAATTCCTTGCCTTCAAGAAAGTCATGACATAAAATGACCTTGGTCAAGGGTTAATTTTCCCAAGTACTTGGCTTTTCTTTCCTTATCGTCGGGAAGTTCGGTTACTCTTTGTGTTTATGCATAGGTCAAGATTGAAAACTTAATCGGGGCTGCAAACATTATTCCGGTGGGAATGTTTTGGCTTTTCTCCGGCCTTCCTTTGCAGAAGGAATGATTTCACTGTAGATTTCTTTGCAGGGCGCGTATATCTTGCAGATAACGATAAGAAGACTTTTAGAAAGTACTTGGCAATTAATAATAAGGATCCTAAAGTATAAATGCCAGCGCCCAACGGGTGTGAAATAGATTGATCTGGAATGTTTAGCCTCGTTTGTAGAGGTACAAGGAAGGTTAATCGTACAAAGTCAGTGGCTCAACAGTGCGGAACTAAGGCTGAAATTCAGATTTTAGGCTAATTTCTTTCCAGGAGAGAAAGGCTGCATATCAGTGTTTCAAGTATGTTTCAGCCTTAGGGCAAACAGGGTACCTAATCGCTTTTGTCAGCTACAGGAATGTCACGGAGTCCAAAGGAAAAGATTCTGAGTGAGCAGTGGGAATTTGCGCCTCTTGCTCCCTTGATAACGAAGGCACGAGGATAGATGTGCACTGTGGTGTTTTGTCCAGGACCTGATAGAAAGCGCACCCAGGCTTACATAATCGGACTCTTTTTTTTTTTTTAAATTGGTGTGTACACATTCACAGGAAGGGCAGGATCTGAAACAATTAGGGCACTAATTTCTTTGACATTCAGTCTTATTTGTACTTGGGCTTTAGAGAAGTGTGTTTTTTTTTTTTTCTTTTTCTTTTTTATCGAGGCTGAATTAGCTGAGAAAAGATAACAACTTCTGGGACTGCCCTCGGAGAGAGGGAGGGAGGCAGGCACACATTTGGCTCCTGAAGCTGTGACATTACGGGAGTTTTATTAATTCAGAAGAACATTTGTGGAGCACCTTCCGTATGCCTGGTGTGATACCCGGTGTGAAGGAAGCATCCACGGTACGGAGAGATGTGGTTTGCAATTATAATCGCAAAGAAGCGATGTAGAGGCTGGTGTGAAATCAGAAGGAAAGGAAACGCATGGAAGAACCCTAGGATATTAGGATATGACCTTTAGAACACGTCATGTCGTCTCCCTCCCTCTCCCCTGTCATTTTGTAAATAAGGACACTCAAGCTTAGAGACCTGAGGTGTTTGGGGCCAGTGTCCTACTCCACATTAGGGGCCGTCTTGGTTCATGCTGTTCTTAGGAGACCACGGAGTGGGGGAGGGGAGCTTAAACAACAGATATGACGTGTCACGGTTCTGCAGGTTGGGGAGTCCAGGATCCGGGTGTAGGCAGATGCCACGTGTGACCTCTTCGTGGTCTGTGGACGGCCGTCTTGCTGTGTCCTCAGATGGCTGGGACAGAAAGATCATCCGCCCTGGGTGTCTTCTTGCCAGGGCGCTCCCTCCGTTCGTAAGGGTCCTAGCCCGCCGCCCTCGTGACCTCCTCAAGGCCCTGCGTCCTGATGCCATCCCGTGGGGAGTTAGCATTTCCACGTACGACCACGAGGGGCAGGCGGACATGCAGTCCGTCGCGGCGGCAGAGAGTCACGCCAGGTGTGTGGAGATCTCCGAAGGACTGTCAGCGAGCTGGTCTCCAGCACGCCCGTTCTTCCCTCCCAGACCCACCTGTCCCGTCCTTCTCCTCCCCTTCGTAGGGGTCCCTGTCCTGCCAGCCACCACCAGGAGGCCGCTTTCCTTTTCTCTGATGGTGCAGTTTCTCGCCTGTCCTGGAGCGCAGCGCCTGCCCCCCGGACCCCGACGGGAGTCTCGCACACATTCATCCTTCTCCCCGCCTCCCTCCCCACTCTTCCTTCTGGTCCCTCCTGAGACTTCTCCGTTTAGCTGCCCCGCTCTTCCAACTGTGGGCTCCGCCCGCAGCTCGCCCGCCTCTCCCTGTAATTGCTCCCTCGCTGCTGCTTTTCCCCGGAAGACCACTGAGCTGCGTGTTGCCAGGAGCCCCCTCCCAGTGGAGACCCCCCCCTCCACCCCGTTCTTCAGGCTCCGCAGGCCCCGCTAGCCTCGCCCTCCCGTCCCAGGCCCCTGTGTGCGCTCCGGGAGACCTGCCACCTTCGGAGCCCGTGTTGGATCTTTCTGATCAGGCGGCGATCCGGGGAGTAACAGAGTTCGAGGAGACTTCGCCGTGACCTCATCCGACCGTGAGAGCCCGAGGAGTTACAGGAACGTTCTCAGGGTCCCGCCTTCCTGGAGGAGAAACCCGCCTCAGAACCGCAGGCTGGCACGGCCTCTGGACCCGCCATCCCGAGCGCGTGTGGGGTCCGTCCCCTGAGTGGCTCTTCCTCCGGTGGCCCTGTGTGGGCCAGTGGCGCTGCCATTTCGAGCTCTGGGACGCACCCCCGGGCGGTCCTAACCTTCGCAGACCTGCTCTGAGGTCTTTCTCCTCAGGACCGAGCTGCGGCACTGGAGAAAACAAACGGTCATTTCCCTCACACCGTAAAGATGTTATTAGGCATCTCAGAGAGATTTTTGAAGATTGTGTGAGAGAATTTATGTGAAAAGCCTTTTCCAGTTCTGGCTCATGGCAGGCGCTCTGCATTCGTCGCGTCCTTTTCTCCTCTCCTCCTGCGTCTCGGCGGTCACCATCTCCTGTGCGGGTTTTCCTCGGCATCCAGCTCAGGTCTAGATGTCTCTCACACCCCGGTACTTGTTCTGACCCTTCGTCCTCCCTCCAGCCCACCAGCCGGCAGCAGCCCGCCCTGACTTCGCCTGCCGTTCGAATCCTCCTGGAGCCCTGTGTCACCGGTTCCACATTCCTGTCACATGCAGCCCAGCTGCCCTGCCTGGTTCAGGACCTTCGATTATCTGAGCTTCGACACCTTACTTCCGCTCACCACCCTGCTGCCGCTCTTCGGCCACTCCAGCCAGCTCTGAGTGTACCTTTCTCGAACTCTCCTCGAGGGTCCCCGTTCCACACATTTCAGCCCTTTCGTGTGGCCCTGATTTCGCTCCCCTGAGGCTCTGCGGGGAGGTCGCGACTGTGTCGGGGGCATTCGTTTCCCATGGTGCTTAGCACAGTGTTACCTACGAGGACAGGTTTGAGAGGAGTCGTGTGGAAATGGAGGACCAGGACAAGAGAAGTGTCCCCCCCCTCCCCCATTAGCTGTGAAGATGGCGTGAATGTGTTCGAATGCGGAAGAAGCTATCTGTGATGAGGGGAGTAGACAAACAGCGGGGACGCGAGAGCGGCAGGCAGATCCCGTCCTCCTACGGGCAGAAGAGTCGGAGGTTAGAGGAGGTGTGTGGGTGAGACAGGCGAGGCGATGGTGGGCCGTGGGACGGCCTCGGGGGCTCCTCGGCCACCAGGGGAGGGCATTTGGCGCTAGGCATGTGAGGGGCATTCCAGAGAGGAAGTTACTGAGACAAGTGACCTGAGGAGAGAAAGAGACTAAACGAAGGCCTGACTGAGAGACACTGGGTCCCTGTCAGAATTTGTATTTCAAATGAGAGGCTTCTAGATGGTGAGGTGACTCCCTGGGTACCACAGGGACAGCTGGTGGGGCAGGTTTTTTTTTTTTTTTTTTTGTATCTCAATTTTTATTTTTATTTTTATTTTTTATCCATTTATTGTCAAATTGGTTTCCATACAACACCCAGTGCTCATCCCAAGTGCCCTCCTCAATGCCGGTCACCCACTTTCCCCTGTCCCATACCCCTCATCAACCCTCAGTTTGTTCTTAGTATTTAAGCGTCTCTTACGTTTTGTCTCCCTCCCTCTCTGTGGCTTCCCCCCCCTTTCCCTCCCCCATGGTTTTCTGCTAAGTCTCTCAGAATCCACCTGTGCGTGGAGACATATGGTATCTGTCTTTCTCTGACTGACTTATTTCACTCAGCATAATATCCTCCAGTTCCATCCATGTTGGCACACATGGCCAGATTTCATTCTTTCTCATTGCTGCGTAGTATTCCATTGTGTGTGTGTGTGTATATATATATATATATATACATCACATCTTTATCCATTGTGTGTGTGTATATATATATATATACATACACATCACATCTTTATCCATTCGTCAGTTGATGGACACTTGGTCTCTTTCCATGATTTGGCTATTGTCGAAAGTGCTGCTATGAACATCGGGGTACACGTGCCCCTATGCATCAGCACTCCTGTACCTCTTGTGTAGATTCCTAGCAGTGCTGTTGCTGGGTCATAGGGTAGTTCTATTTGCATTTTTTTGAGGAACCTCCACACCGTTCTCCAGAGCGGCTGCACCAGTTTGCAGTCTGGTGGGGCAGTTTTGTCCACTTGTTTGCATCTCTGGGAATCACGGGAAGAACACTGGAACATGAGTGGTTGTGTGACTTTGAGGGTAGAGGTGTCCTGTGAAAATTCTCTGGGAAAGGTCATGTGGGGACTTGGCTCCGAGGGGCCCTCTGAGATTGCCGTGATAGGAGTTCCTGGGGGCAGCTGAACTCAAATCATTTAGAAGGATGAGTATAACAAAGAACCTTGTGCTCAGGTGGCTCAGTCAGGAGCCAACTCTCGATTTTGGCTCAGGTCATGATCTCATGGTTCATGAGGTCGAGCCCCGTGTCGGGCTCTGTGTTGACAACTCAGAGACTGGAGCCTGCTTCTGTGTCTCCCTCTCTCTCTGCCTCTACCCTGCTTGCTCTCTTTCTCTCTCAAAATAAACAAATATTAAATTAAAGTAAAAAATCCACTTCACCTTCGTGCTGGAAGTACATACTTTGAATGACCTTGAGGTCCTTGGAAATTCCCATCCTGGTAGATCAAGGATCAGTAACTAAACTCCCAGTGGACTTTTTAAATCTTCTCTACTGACTTAGTGAGGACTTCTCTGGCCTCCTGTTCTTACTCGGGTTAATGAACACGTGAGCATAGCTCTAGGGTTTCCTGAAACATTACAGTTGGCCTCAAAGCCCAGATGGAAGGTATATTTCCTGGTTCCTGTGGCCCACCGAAGTTCGGTAGTGATGTTATTTTGCGATTGAACAGAAATTTGAGGTTTTCCCTGCTGCTCACTAGGAGTGTCCGGGGGACCCGAGTGTCATTGCCTCCAGACTCATTAACCAGGCAGAGTTCTCTCCAGAGGAAGGGGTCAAGAGAGAGCCAGGGCCACTGAGGGCCCCAGTGAGACCTCCATGAGGTGGCTGTGCGCAGGCACTGACCGTCACCAACTGGCGTAGAGTATTTGCCAGTTTCCCTGAAGAAAACCTTAAATCTAGCCGGGGAGCCAAGCGAATGCAGGGCAAAGTGAGTAAAACAGCAGAAAGTGCAGTAGGAACTCACAGGGTGATGGGGCCTTATTGGGTCTGAGGGGGCCTGAGGGGGGAGTTACCCAGGGGGTGCCGTGAGCACACACTTGTTCACAAGGACACACACTTCTTAACATGCACGGGAAAGTCGCATGTGACTGGTGAGTGCGGGTCACGGGCTCACGCATCCCCGTCGGCACGTCAGGAGGAACAACTCCGTGTGGCCCTTTTGCGTTTCCTTCAACTGCAAGCACTTTTTTTCCCTATGACACTTTATGATTTAAGAAATTTCTGCACATTTGTTCCACTTTCAATGAAATTTTTAATTACTTCGTTTCTCTCTGAATTTAGAATTTGACTCATAATGTTCACATGAACCCATATGTTTTAATACATAACCAAAGATATAATACACAAACTGAAGATATAAACCAAAGATATATATAATACCTATAAAAGATATGTTTTTGGAGGACAAAAAGAAAAGACAAAAAATTCCAGGAAAAATCAAATCCTTGAGTCTTGAGTAAGTCGGGACATCGTTAAAGTCAGCACTAAACGTCACACTGAGGTGATAGCCGTTAAAGATTGTGCTCACTTGCTTTCCACAGCAGGTTCCTGGTTATCAAATTAAATTATGATTTAACTTCTCAGCTTTCACTGGAGTTTGTATTTCATATTCAAAGAAAGTTTCATTAAGAAATTTTGGTCACACACACACACACACACAACACACTCTTGAGAGGAAGGTAGTACTCCATATATATTTTTTCAAATCATTGTTTTAAACCAGTTAAGCTTTGGGGTGGCTTCTTTTTTTTAATGTTTATTTTTGAGAGAGAGAGGGAGAGAGGGAGAGGGAAGGAAGGAGGGAGAGGGAAGGGCAGAGAGAGAGGGAGACACAGAATCCGAAGCAGGCTCTGTGCTCCAAGCTGTCAGCACAGAGCCTGATGCAGGGCTCGAACCCACGAACTGTGAGATCATGACCTGAGCCGAAGTCGGATGCTTAACCGACTGAGCCACCCAGGCGCCCCCGCTCCATATTTCTTTTTACCAAATTTTGACCCTAAAGTAAAATTCTACTAAGTTTGTTCAGGGGTGGCAGTGAAATGTTGTTCTCGGTTACTGCTTCTCATTCTTAAATGTCTTGTTTTTGGTTTTTGAAAGGAGTAAGCGACAGGGCCCATGGGTGAGCTCTCTGTGAGGAAAGCCATTTTGATGGCGGCAGGGCCAGAGACAGAACAGCATCATCCCACATGTCTTTTTGAGGTCATCTGGGGGAATTCTTAGGGACAGCTGGACAATTCTGGAGGCTGACAGAAGTCATCTGAAGTATGGCGGCAGCCGTGAAGGACCCCCATCTCTCTGGTGTGGTCAGGAGACAAGAGCTATTTTATGGAATCACCTGCCTACTACTGTTGGAGACTTAATTTCTTGTAGGTTTTTCTCTGTGCACTGTCCAGAATGTCTGCGCTAAGCATTTCACTTGTATTTCCTCACGAAATCCTTACAAAATCCCTCAGAGGTAAGTACAGAGAAGTTCAGTCATTGGCCCCCTGTTGGCAGATACGGGCTGTGGAGCTAGGGTTTCAGGCCCAGGCAGGTGGTTCTAGAACCCGCACGCTTAAAGACTGTGTGGGGTTCCTTTCTGCTGCAGAGTCATGTGTTTAAAAACCAGAGGGAAGCTCGATGCCATGCTTTTCTCTGTGGGAATGTACTTTATAACATCGAGTGTGAATTTCTTAAGCTCCCAGTGCCTCGCAGGGTAATGTACCACGCGACAGGCACTCCTTAAATGTTTGTGGAATTGAATTGAACTGATTCTGTGAGACAATATATTGATAATATGTTGATGATAAATACGAATAGAGCTGTCGTATGCCGAGTTGACTAGGCTGTCCTAATTCAAGAGGCACAAGTTAGAAACTGAGTTTGTTCACAGTGTATAATACCAGGTATGTGGGAGACACTTGGGAGGGAGAAGCCAGTCCCGTAGAGCTGAGCAGAACCTTGTACACATCACCTTGGGGCCAGTAAGCTTATGGTCCCGGGGGACTGTGCTCTCTGTAAAGTCAGAGGAGACAAAAAGTGAAGAGTGATGAATGTAGCCGTAATGGGGGGCTCCGTCTCCACCTCCGCGAGGTGGGGTAAATGGCCACAAAAGCAGACTCGATTGTATATAAGATATGAGAAGAACACACAAAGGACAGCATCCGGCATGTAGAACAACGTGTGAGACAGGAATCAAAGCTTAATAAAATGCCACGTGGTCTCTGAAAATGCCCCCACCCCAATTCCTCTTGTAGGGTTTCTGAAAATTTTGATTCTTTTTATTTTTGGAACAGTGGAAATTTGGGGGAATAGGCTGAGGGTGAAAATACGTATCGAAGTGCCTTTTGGGAAGGAAGAAGATTTTAAAGAACTCTCCTTCAAGGACACGTGCAGTTATGAGCCTATAGGGCAGAATGTATTCTTTTTTTTCCTCTTTCTTTCAGAGAAGAGCGGCATATTGAAGGATGATTGAGGCACTTGAAAAATTTAGCTGACACACACATACATGCATGCTCACACGTACTTACTGGATTTAATTCTCGATGCCATTTTATTTTTTCCCTTATTCTCTCTTAGAATATTGCTTCCATCCCCCCCCACCCGCCTCAGTCCAGGACACATCTGACATGATTGGTCTTCACAGACAAAGCTCATGGTTGAGAGTTTTGATCAGCTTACAAGTTCTGGCTCGTAGGTTCAATGAGACATCCGGAGAACATTTCTTCCTGAGTCACAGACAAGATGAACAGCTGAGATGAATACTTTGTGATTGATGGCTGTCAGGGAAACTGGCAGCATCCCATTCTTCTGCTGTCCTCTCTGTGACAGTAAAGGGGGCCACTGTCTCCTGAAGAAAGTATCATTATTGGGTTTAAAGGTTCCATTGCAGCTACAGAGAACAGCATCCTTTAGGAAAGCCTGCAAAATCGGCTCAACGTAAGTCTTCTTTACACACATGAGGATACAGAAACTGTGAAGGAGAAGAGAGAATTGTGGTTTTACCTCTTCCTTCTCTTGGTCAGTATCTTGTCTCTCTTGCCCCCTCTCCCCTGCAAGACTGCTTTTGTACATATGTATGTATTTATGTACTTTTTTATTTGAGATATAATTGACACATAATATATTAATTTCAGGTATACAATATGATTGTTCGATATTTGTATATATTGTGAAATAGTCAGCACAGTAAGTCTCGTTCGCATCCATCCCCACACATAGTCACAAAACATTTTTTTCTCCAGGTGAGAGTTTTAAGATCTACTCTCTTTGTAACTTTCAAATATGCGATATGGTGTTATTATCTGTAGTCACCACACTGTACATCACATTCCCAGGATGTAATTGTTTTATAACTGGAAGTTTGTACCTTTTGATCCCCTTCACACATTTCGCCCACCCCCCCCAACCCCCACCTCTGGCGACCACCCATCTGTTCTCTATATCCGTGAGGTTTTTTTGTTTTGTTTTGTTTTGTTTTTGTTTTCAGATTCTACATATAAGTGAGATCACAAAGTATTTGTTTTTGTCTGACTTACCTCACTTGGTGTCATTCCCTCCAGGCCTGTCTGTACTGTCACAAATGGCAGGATTTCATTCTTTTTTTATGCCCGAGTAACAGTCCATGGTGTGTAAATATAGACATCATTTTCTTTCTCCACTCATCCATCTGTGGGCACTTAGGTGGCTCCCAAATCTTGGCCGTTGTAGTAATACTGCAGTGAACATGGGGGTACAGATACCTTTTTGAATTAGTGCTTTCATTTCATTCAGTTAAATACCTAGAAGTGGATCATGGGATAGTTCTACTTTTAATTCCTTGAGGACCCTCCGCACTGTTTTCTGTAGTGGCTGCGCCAGTTGATATCCCTGTTAACAGGGCACGAGGGCTCCCCTTTCCCCATATCCTGGTGATCTCTTGGTATTTTTGATCCCACTGACAGGTGTGCGGTGATAGCTCATGGTGGTTTTGACCTGTCTTTTCTTTTAGTTCATTTTAAAATATTTGTTGACCACCTACTATGTGCCGGGCACCGTGCTGGGTGCTGGGACTCGAATCTCTCTGGGTCCGTTCTGCTTCAAGGAGTTTGCTGTATCTCTGGTGGGCGGGATGGGGAATAAGGAAACACCAAATGTCCTACCATGGATCGGACGCAAGAGAGAGATAACTGCTGTGCGAGAGGATGTCAAGGAGGGAAGGAAGTGTGTCTGATAATTATGGTTGCCCAGGGCTTCTTGGAGGAGGCAGCATTTGTGGTTCACAGTATTTTCAGACTCAAAAGGAACGTGAGGTCCAATGTAAGGATTTTCTAGTGGAGGAGAATAGAAGTTACTCAAGAGTTTTGGCTTATATTTATTTAGCTCAGACAGGATAGCCACCATTCATTCATTCGGTTCCTGTGGCAATCATTTAGCTCGCATGCCAGTTGACTGGTTTCGCGCAGGTCTGGGGATGGCTGCAGGGCAGTGACTTGCGTAAGGTCAGGGAGTGAGGATGTGATGTGGGTGGCGAGCCCAGGGTCTTTGTGGTGCTGGACCCCTCTTTTGTCCTTCCCTCTCTCCCTCCTCCTGTCCTCGACTTCTTTCTTTCCTTCCAACAGTCGGGAAAAGTTGTGCAAGACTGTGGATGTGGTCAGTGAACAAAGAGCTGTGGGTGTCCTGTCTGCCTCACTCTCCCATTTGGGTCCTCTCTGCCTTTCCTTGGTCTTTTGAGCTATTTTACAATTCCGTAAGCTGTGGGAAACACACAGCCGCGATTCCTGAGTGTTTGGTTGCCGATCACGGAAAATGCAAACTGTCTGGTGGAGCACGGGCAGTCGGCAGTTTTGCACGTCACCAGCAAGTTCAAGTTCAAGTTCATTTTCCTGGGGGACTTTGATATGCACATGTCCTTCGGATTCTCCTTTGAACCTGCTCTTTTGCCATCCTGGTCCTTTATTACTTAGGAATTCAGTAAAACCTCAGACGTGCGTTCATTTTATGTTTGTTTAAGAGTCCTGTTTTTACTTCTTTAAAAGAAATCTTCGATGTCACCAGTGCCTTTTAAAGATGGGTGGGCTTTGATGACTCAAGTGAAGAGGGCGGGCAGACAGGATCCAGGTAAAACAGAACGAAAGTGGAGGCAGGGGGCGAGTTTTCTCTGTCTTCCCCATCCCCGATGCATTTTTACCCCTCTCTGCCCTGCTCTGTGTCCCGGAGGAAGGCTCCCGTTCTCCCTGGGGACTGGGGGCACTCTCCCCTCTTGCTGCCCCAGGCCCAGGGCTGGCGACAGCTCCCCACCATTGCTGGTCCCGCTCTGTTGGACCCTGTCACCCTCCCTACTGACTCCTTGCTCCTTTCATTAAACACCTTGCAGTGGGACCTTTTGGAAGTGCCATCTCTTTTCTTGGCAGGACTCCGGAGTGTACCGCCAGGAGACACGTGGGGCCGTGGCTGGGGAAGCGACCGTGTGAGACTGCGGGCTATGGTGATCCTGGAAGGGTGGGGAGCCTGGACACCACCAGGGGCGGGGATTTGTACTGAATTCCTAAGGTCAGAAGCGCCTTTGAAGTTATTCTTCTGTTTTCTTTTTCTTCTCTTTTTTTTTCCCCTCTCTGGGGAGGGAATTGGGTCAGAGCCTCTGTTAGGAAGATTAATGCGGCAGCAATTTATAAGATGAATTGGTATGTGGAGAGATCAGATGGAGACTGCAGGTCGGAAGCCTATTAGGGGACAGTCGCCGTGGAGTTGGCGTAAGGTAATTCAGCCTCAATTTGTGTGGTGGCCGTGGGAATGAAAAGGAGGGAGAGGTTGAAGAGATGCTGTGGGAAGGAGGAGAATAAGACCAAGACGAGGTTAGGAGACTCGGCGAAACGTGGCCCAAGTGGAGGTTTCAGGGGGAGGGCGGTGGGGTTTAGTGTGGACATATTGATTTTGAGGTACATTATGGACTAACCCGTGGCCTCCCCAAAGTGACACACAGGAGTCCTAATCACCGGTGTCTCAGAATGCGATCTTCTTCGGAGACACGGTCTTTAAGGAGGCAATCAAGTTAAAAGAATTAGGGTCGGCCCTAATCCAAGGTGATTCGTGTCCTCATAAGAGGGAAACGTAGACTCAGACACGTACAGAAGGAAGATGATGTGGTGAAGATGCGCAGGGAGCACCGCATGAAGACAGGATCGGAGCCACGTACCCACAAGCCAAGGGATGCCTAAGGCCGCCAGAACCAGGAGAGGGGCCTCCCGGCTCTCAGAAGGACCCACCCCCGGTGACTCTTTGATCTTGACTCTCTGGCCTCCGGAGTTGGGAGATGACACGTTTCTGAACCACCTGGCTGTGGTTTGTTACCACGGCAGCCCCAGGAAGCTAGTACAGAGGCAACACTGGAGATGTGTGTTTAGTGTTCCGGAGAGGATGGGCCTGAGGAGACATTTCGACGCCGTCGGGGTGACAGCAGAGCCACGCGAATGGTGGCGTCAGATCGGGAGCACGAAGAGCACTTGGTAGCCAAGGCTCGACGCGGTCTCTAAGAGGAAGGAGAAAGCGGACGCCAGGCGCAGGAGAGAGGTGAGGGTGGCCGGAAGCCGAGGTGGATGACACAGATGGCGTTTTCATCCCGTACATTGACCATGATGAGGGGGAGGGATAGGAGGTGGTGGGCCGAGGGGGAGGCAAGCTTCAACAAAGTTATTGATTACTTTTTTTTCCCATGGGAGAGACCATAATCTAGGTTAAGGAGGACGAGGGATAATCAATGGAGCAAGAGTATGGGTGCCCGTCGTCCCCCCACATCGTAACCGGGCCCACGGAGACCCTGACGCAGCCCCTTTATTGAAAATGGTTCATCATCGCTTTGCCTAATTCGAGGGCACGCGCTCTCTTCATTTGGTTTTAGGTTAGCTTTGCATAGTTGCGTTTTCTGCTGGGGACCTTTTGGTTTGCGATGCAAGTTAGAGCTTTGTTGGTTCTGAACTGGGTGTGTTTTGTTTGGACGTTGCATGGCGTTGGTGATTAAATAACCCACCCGGGCTTGCGACAAGTGTGTCTCATTAGGGCGTGTGGACGTCCCTGGTGCTGGTGCTTTTTAAATTTTCTCCCCCCCCCCCTTAGCCACTGACTCCAAAAGATGACAGGGTTTGTAGAGGTATTTACAAATAATTTTTTAGCAAATGGACAGCCTCGGGGTATATTCAAACAATTCTCTGACAGTTCAGATCAGGGGAATGTGTCGAAATATCTTAGGAAACCGAAGGATTCTGCTGATAGCAACTGCCCTTGGACTCTCTAGGATGAGAACCGGCTTAGCCGGCTAAACAAACTTCAGTAATTTTTCAGAAAATTAAGCAATTTACACTTTCCGAGATACTTTAATTTTCATAAAAATTACATTTTTTTTAGGTAATTGGCACTATCCGGCAGATATAATTTGTAGCTTGCAAAGCTCCGTGTTTTGTTTTTAAATCTAAGTAGTAAACGCATATAGCGTTTAAGCGTGAACATTCCAATTTGTCTCCTACTTGAACACCAGCGATATCAAAGTAAAAGCTTTCAGCAGATGTCTGTGCTTAACAACAAAGAACGTATTTTAATTTTATTGCCCTCAATCAACTGCCTGCGACACTTGCTTTAAAGGAAGCTGCTTTTTGAGATGATGGTTATTCTAGGATCTGTCCCAGACTAGCCAAAGTGCAGGCTCACCACCAGGCATCGATACAGAATTAAGATAAAAGTATGTCACCCTTTCAGGGGCGCCTGGGTGGCTCTGTCGGTTAAGCGGCCGACTTCAGTTCAGGACGTGATCTCACGGTTCGCGAGTTCCAGCCCCGCATCCGGCTCTGTGCTGACAGCTCAGAGCCTGGAGCCTGCTTCCCCTTCAGTGTCTCCTTGTCTCACTACCCCTCCCCTGCTCATGCTTTGTCTCTCTCTGTCTCTCAAAAATGAATAAAGTATGTCACCTTTTATCCCTATTAAATTAGATATATCTTACCTTGCCTAATGTACATAGGTATGTAATGTATGTGTAATAAATATGCATATATGTATAGGTGTATGCCAAATATCACACAAATTTCTACACCTTGCAACTTTTTAAGAACTTTCTTTAATCAGTAATGTACAAGGGGAAGTATTCAGACCCTCATCTGTCTTTTTGGTCTTGTTGGGATGTGTCTGGGACTGCCAGCATTTGCTGCACAAACAAGTTCGAAGACTCTGCCGTTCCATGTGCCAGGATTAAGTTTTCGAATGAGCCCAGGTTCAGACGTACCAAGCCATACATACCCAGTTCTCATGCCTTTCTTAGAGCACAAAACCACTCTGGGACACCTGGGTGGCTCAGTCGGTTAAGCATCCGACTTCGGCTCAGGTCATGATCTCATGGTTCATGGATTTGAGCCCGCATCAGGCTCTGGTGACAGCTCCGAGCCTGGAGCCTGCTTCAGATTCCGTGTCTCCCTCTCTGCCCCTGCCCCGCTTGCACTCTGTGTCTCTCTTTCTCTCTCTCAAAAATAGATAAACATTAAAAAAAAAGTTATTAAAAAAAAAGAAAATGAAACTACTCTTGTGCAAATGTAAAGACGGTTTGGACTTGCCATGGGGGCAAAGAGGGGCTGGACCAAAGATCTAGAGGCTTCTTCCTGTCTGTCCCTGGGACGCTATCATCTTTTCACCCGGTTGCAATGCTTACGGGTGCTGATCCCGAGAGGAGGGGAGATGAGGAGGATGGCAACACTCCAGCACAAAGTAGAAGGTGGGAGGGAAGTAGCCACCCAACAGTTTTATTATGAAGTGGTAATCTACTGTTTGTAGAGCGTTTTCTGGTTTCCGTCCTGCCAAGGACACTTTCTGCAGAACAGAATTTTGAATTTCGGAGCGGCAGGATGAGCAGAGCAAGAAACAGGGCATAATTTACATCAAACAGAAATACTGTTCTGGAACGACCCAAAACAAAGGCCTCTATGGATGTCAGCAGAGAGTGGTACCGGTGAGCGCCTATGAACCACACAGGTGTCGTGCGGTCACACAGTAGGGAGGGAACAGAGAGAGACGTTTCTCCCTTCCCTCTACAGATGGGCAGCCTGAAGCCCAGAGTTCTGGAACAGGGGGCATGTATAGAGATAACCCCGATGTCTCAGGATCCAGAAATGGACTTTAAAATCTCAGCGTTAGCAACAATGATGCCGTTGCCCTCTACTGCGAATAACGGAGAAACGAATCGGACCCACATGGGGTCTGGTGAATAAATCAGGGAGGAGGGCTCACAGATATTTGCATCAGAGAGAAAATGAGTAATGGAACCCTCTTCTGCTTATTCAGACCGTCGGGAGTCAGCATAATTTAATAGTACAACTTCCAAGATGGGGCCAATATTGTGGATAAATGGAGGCTATTTTTAAGGTTAGATAAATTCAGCCTATTTTTATGGGCAGAGGAAAATTACTGCTGACGTGATTTGATAACGTTCTTCTGTGCCATAAACTGAACTACTGAGAACATAACAGTTTTTCACATGAGTGAAGTAGAAGCAAAACTACTGTAAATTATAGGAGACTAAGGCTTTGTTTATATTTGGGCACTGAAGTAACATGTTTTGGAGCATTCGTTTTTATTTAACTATGTGATTGGCTTTGTGGTCACTCCAGGTCATTATGAATCCCATAAATATCGGAGTGGCCAGTTTTTAGACTGGTTTTCACTGAATGGTGATATTATGACTATCCTGGGTGGGAGGGACCATGATTCTTCACATGTGTGTGTATGTTCCTGTTTTCAGCTACTTACTAGCTTTTACGTGCCAGGTATGCGTGGGGTGCTGTGGGCTTACCCTAGAGTTTCTGTCTTCAGTTGGATTTTAAAATCGTTTTTATAGATGGGGCGCCTGGGTGGCTCAGTTGTTTAAGCGCCTGACTTTGGCTCAGGTCATGATCTTGTGGTTGGTGAGTTCCAGCCCCATATTGGGCTCTGTGCTGACAGCTCAGAGCCTGGAGCCTGGTTCAGATTCTGTATCCCTCTCTCTGCCCCTCCCCCACTCAAACACACACACACACACACACACACACACACACACACACATACTCTCTCTCTCTCTCTCTCTCTCTCTCTCTCTCTCTCTCAAAAATAAATAAACATTAAAAAATTTTAAAATCATTTTTATAGAGTCACTAATAAGTCTCCTAAATAGCAAAGGGCTGAGGCTAGAACCCAGTCCACCATCCTAATAAGATTTTCTTCTATGTCAAGTTAGTTGCATATTACAATCATCTGGTCGACATTTTCCCATTTTGCCCAAGGGGAAATTAACAAGGATAATCACATGCTGGCTGAAAACCCTCATATTTGTTAACAATACAAAGTACCTGTCAATTTATATATTATTATTATTATTATATCCTTAGCATTTCTAAATACTTGTTATATGCCAGGCTTTCTGCTTGACTCCACGGATATAACGAGATATATAAGACATACTTCTTGCCTGTAGGCAACTTTTCCAAAGACTGATTTATTGGCCTTCCACAGACTCTTTTCCCTGTTGATTTTTTCTTAAGTAAATAAAAAGAAAATTTTAAATCTCAGTGTAATTAGATCATACCAATAGTAAAGCACGTGAGTTTTGTTAAGTTGGTTTAGTGCATTTTTTATTTGTTTTAAACATGTTTCAAAGTACAGTTGGCGCACAATGTTACATTGATTTCAGGTCTACAACTTAGAGCTTCGACAAGTTTATACGTTATGCTGTGTTTGCCACAAGAGTTAACTACCATCTGTCCTATTACGTTGCTTTCGCAGTTTCATTGGCCATAAATCTTAAGTGTACAGCTTGATCACTTTTTTCCAGTATGAGCGCACCTGTGTAACTACCACTCAGATCAATCTGACGAATGTTGTGTGCACTTCAAAGCCTCCCTTATACCCCCCATCCCAATGGTGACCTGCCTCTCCAAAGGTCACCATCATTCTGACTTTTAGCAACTTAGTTCTGTGTTTGCATTTTATGTAAAATGGAACATTACAACATGTGGTCTTCTGTGTCTGGTTTCTTTGCTTAATGTTATGTCTGTGAGGTGCGTCCATGTTGTCATGTCAAGTGGTGCCTCATTATTGTCATTGTTTTATGCCACAGTTTATTGAATAGATAGCAGGTTATTTCCAGTGTTTACTGCTATGAAGAGAGCTGGTATTGCGAATAATGCTGGTGTTGTCAAATGTTGAATCATCACCTGAAATACAGGTATGTGTACATTCCTCTTAGATGTGCACCGATGAGCGGAATTGCTCACTGGGGGTACTTAGACTCAGCCTCTGGACACTTAACCGAAGTGGTTGCACCAGTCAGTGCTCCCACCACCAGGACTTAGTCAGTGTTAGTGTCTCTAAAAACAAATTAATCCCTATGGCGTATTTCATTGTGATTTCAATTTGCATTTCATGGTAACTCATAACATTGCACACCTTTTCGTATATTTAATGGCCATTTGGATATTCCCTTGTGTAGTACCTATTGAAGTGTTCATGCATTTGTAAATAAAGTTATCTTTTTCTCATTAATTTGTTAAGAGTTTGTATATGTGCAGCGTGTGAGCTTTTGGTCGGGTCTCTTGCAGACTTCGCCAGCACGCTCGCTTCCCCCCCCCCCCCCCCCCCCCCCCGTTATGGGCGTTTTGTTGTCGTGGTAGTTGAACAACGGTTTTTCATTTCAATGAATTTTAAGCAATCAGGTTTTTCGTTCATGCTTTGTGCGTGTTGTACCGGGTTTAAGAAATCTTTGCCTATGCAAAGGCCATGGATACTTTCCCCCGTGTTTTCTTCTGGAGCTTTTATTATTTTAATGTCGACCTGTTGTCTATAATCCATGTAGAGTTGATTTTCCGTTACAGCTTGAGGCAGAGGTCAGTCTCCGCGCTACACCGCCAGGGACGTCCACTCCATCCAGCACCAGTCATTACAAGACCACTTTTCCCCCATTTTGTGCTCTAATCCTGTGACTTTCAACTTGCTCCAGATTTATGTTGGCTTGCTGTACTTTGGTGTTAGTCCTCTGACTTTACTCTGACTCTTCAGAATTTTCTTTGTATCCTCGGCTCCTTTCATTTGGTTTAAAATTTGGAATTACCTTATAAGTGCTAACAAAATAAACTGCTGGGACTTTTAATGAGATGACGTCGAATCTATACACTAATTTGGAAAGAACTGGTATCTTCATGGTATTAAGTCTTCCATCTAAGAACATGAGCTCTCTGTTTATATTTAGGTATTCTTAAATTTCTCTCAGGGTTTACACTTAATTTACTATGAGAGGCTTTTTGGATCAGATATATTCCTAAGTACTTAAACTTACTGATGTTAATGTAAATAGTGTCATTTAAAAATTATTTTCTGGAACGTAAGAATATAGTTACCTTTACATATTGACCTTGTATCCAGCAACCTTGCCAAATTTACTTATTAATTCTAATAGTTGACTTGTTGATTCTTTTGGATTTTCTCTGTACCCAGTCATGTCATCTGTGCATAATGACCGTTTTATTTTTTGCTTCCCCATTTTATTTCTTGCTCTTGTCCCATTGCCCTCAGTAAATTCCACTGGCCAGGACCTCAGTAATGACAACTGGACGATCTGATGGCAGATCTTACATCCTTTCCCCCAGTTTCAGGGAGAACTTAGAGAATTTCGTCAGCTATGATTGCTGTGGTTTGCTAAGAGGTTTTGTTCTGTTGTTTTTTTATTTTTTTTTTTTTGAGAGAGAGAGAGAGAGGGAGAGGCAGAGAGAAGGAGACACAGAATCCAAAGCAGGCTCCAGGCTCTGAGCTGTCAGCACAGAGACCGACATAGGGCTCGAACTCACAAACTATGATGTCATGATCTGAGCCAAAGTCAGACACTCAACTGACTGAGTCACCCAGGCGTCCCTGTTTTTTCTTTTCAAAGGTGATTTTTGCTTTCTATTTATCCTTTTTGGGATTTGTGAGGTATCTCAAATTTGTGGCTTGATATTTTTCATCCATCTTGGCTAGTATTTCTTCAAATATTGCTTTTGCCTCATTTTGTCTCTTCCCTCTTTTTTGGGACTCCAGTTGCATGTGTTTTTCTCCTTTTCCCCATGTCTGTTTTATATCTTGTTATGTTTTTACTTTTTTCCCTCTTTATACTTCAATCTGGATATCGTCTTCTGACCTTTCTACCAGTTCCTAAATCTCTTTTGCTTCGTCTAGTCAAGCTGGTGAACCTATGTACTAAATTCTTAAATTTGCAGTTATTTTTTAGTAATAAGATTTTCCTTTGATTCATTTCCTATATGCTTAGTTTCTTGTCGTAGTCTTCCTCTTTTTATCTGTTTTCAAAACTATGTATCACAGCATTTTCCTAATAGATAATGCCAATGTTTGTATCACATGTAAATTTGTTTTTATTGTCTTTTGTTTTTCCTCTTGGTTTTCATTCATTTGGTCTCAGTTTCTGGCAGGCATGTATTTTTTGTTTTTTAATTGAAAGCTGGACATTATGTAAGCAAAATTGTAGAGGTGTGGGTGATGTCCTCTTTTTCCACATGTATTATTCCGCAGAATATTCTTTATTCTGCCATAGATACATTAATCTCTGGTAGAGTGCGGGCACGTCCCATTAATCTATCTGAGGTTTATTTGTTTCCAGACTGCTTGTCCATATAGGTATCGCTCTTCCAGAGTCTTACCTGAGTGCCTGAGAAACTCTGATGTGCCGAGACTGGGCTAGTGGCTGGGGTCTCACTTACCAATAGGCAAAATCTGTGCCTTGGCCAAAATACTAGTTTTAAAGGTCATGATCCTTGGACATGGCTTAAGAACAGTTGAGGGTGCTATTGTTACATAAATGCTGTTGAAACTTACGGTAGACAAGACTGTGTTCACTGTCCACCGTCCCTTACCGGTCGTGGCTGTTTATGTGAATGAATTCTCTTATTCTGCAGTTCCATATTTTCACAGGTGGATGGGCGTTCTTTATTCTTAGGTATGAAAAACCAAAAGCTTCCCATTTATTAATTCAATGTCATCCAACCTATATTCGTATTAGGATTACGTTTGTCCTAAGTTCTGCAGAGATGGGTTTGGGTATGCGAATTTCTTGAAGAAAGTCCTACTCTGTTATGATTGAAGCAAATATTTAAATGATTTCTTGTTCACCAAAATCCATTTTTACTTTGAGTCTAAGTAGTTTCACTGGCTCTGTTTTCTGGTTTTTGATGTATAAAATGAAATTCCCAGATGCGTCGGTGGCTCAGCCGGTCAGGCATCTGACTTCAGCTCAGGTCATGAGCTCACGGTTCATGAATTCGAGTCCTGTATCAGGTAAGCACGAGCCCTGCTTTGGGTTAGCCCCCCCCCCCCCCCCTCTCTCTGCCCTTTGCTCACTTGCGCCCTCTCTCCCTGTTGCTGTTTTTAGAATCTCCCTCTCCTGTGGCCTTTAACCGACATTGTCTTCCAAGCTGCTCCTGGGTGAGCCAGTTGAGAAAAAATGTATACAATGGAGACGTTGTACTGGAGCAAAAATCTGTTATATCTCTTAAAGTGTGGCATAATTGTAGCAACCCCAAGAGAACTGCCTTTTTCTGAAAAGAGTTTATTTATTTATTTTTTTAAGTTTACTTATTTATTTGGAGAGAGAGAGAATCCCAGGACACTCCGTGCCATCAGCGCAGAGCCTGACGTGGGGCTTGAACCCACAAACTGAGCTCATAACCTGAGCCAAAACCAAGAGCCAGATGCTCAGCTGACTAAGCCACCCAAGTGCCCCTCTGAAAAGTTTAATGATGGATGGGGGTAAATGGTGCTTTAGAACACTGTGATCTCAAGCTGCTAATATTTTTCAAATGGAATTAAAAATCTTCTCTTTAGAGGTTGCTCTAGAAGAGTGTTAGTGAATGTATTCTAGGCCTTCGAAACCTCGATGTGATATCCCAGTCACCCATCATTTAGTGATAATCTGGCTGTCTTTCGTGAGAAGAGAAAAAGTGAGGGGAAATTCAAGAGAACCACTCAGATGTTTAGCAGTAGAATTTAAAGGGAGTGATTTTAAAAGGCGAATTTTCTCATGCATATCCATACATAAGCTGACTGTTTATGGGATTTAATCATTTTCGAAATTATTTGTGTCTAGTAGCAGTAATACATTTCAAAGTGGGTACAGCAAGTTGGACATTTATAGCTCGCACGATGGGTACACAGTGGACTTTTGTACTGGACTTAATTATTACTGTCTGTCATCTGGATCGCTAAAAGTTGTCCAGAGAAATCAGGAATGTTTACATAACAGTTAACTTAAGAGAGCAATATTTCCCAGGGAAAATCCTTCATGATGCTTTTTTATCGGTCGCTGCTGTTGTCTTTCAGTTTTGTTTTTTTTTTTTAACTTAAGAGGAGTACTGGATTATCAGCAGTGAGTAATTTTCTTCAAGTATTTTGACAAAGTCCAGTTTTTTCTTGTAAATGGTGTTAGTCAAGAGTTTGGACATTTATTTATTTATTATTTTTAAAAATGTATTTTATAATGTTTATTTTTTAGAGAGAGAGAGTGAGAGAGAGGGAGGGAGGGAGGGGCAGAGAGAGAGAGAGGGAGACACAGAATCTGAAGCAGGCTCCAGATTCTGAGCTGTCAGCACAGAGCCCGATGTGGGGCTGGAACTCACAGACCGGGATCATGACCTGAGCCGAAGTCAGATGCTTAACTGACTGAGCCACCCAGGCGCCCCTACTTCTGCATTTTTAAATGTTTTGTTGCATGCGGACCTGAAGCAGAGTAGGCTGCCCATTCTATTCATCCAGTCGGTCCACAGCAGATCACGCCAGGGAATTAGAGGCAGTGAGATACAGGGGCCCTGCTCTCAGGGACCCTCCCAGGTAGGGGAGGGAGGGCTGGCCACCTCAGCATGTTAGGTGGGTATTATCGATGCCAAGAGAACTGTGCAGCTTTCGAGGGCAGGTGGAGTTTGGGACGTTCTACTGCCCACCAGTCAGGATGGGCTTCCTGGCATCGTCGAGGAGCAGATAGGGGGAGGGAGAGACCGGCGAAGGGGCACTGCCAGCCGGGGACCAGAGGCGAGGAGGCATGAGGTGTGACCAGCTGGCGCCCGGCAGCCAGGGCTTCTCAGAGTGTTTTCATCAGCGCGCCAGCCAGCAGGGGAGGAGCACACGCCAACGGGAGCGCTTGGAGGTTTGCTGGTGTCAGTTAAAAAAATTTTTTTTTAGTATTTATTTTTGAAAGAGAGAGAGTGAGCGGGGGAGGGCAGAGGATCTCAGGATCTCTGCTCTCAGCACAGAGCCTGACATGGGGCTCGACCTCACAAACTATGAGATCATGACCTGAGCTGAAGTCGGATGCTTAACTGACTGAGCCACCCGGGCGCCCCATGCTGGTGTCAGTTTTAAAGCTGCTTGCTCTAAGCGCAAAATGCATTTAATCTTAACAAGCGTTTGGGGTTTTTATCTTTTTTTTCAGTATATATCAGAGCATTTTAATATAAAAATGTATTTTTAAGCTTATTTATTTTGAGAGAAAAAGAGAGAGGTGCTCCTTAAAATATAAAAATATTTCAAAATTCTCTGCAGGTAGTTTAACTGGTGCTCCAGGAAGATGGAGCATGGTCACTCTGACCTTTTACGACCTTCATCCCCTTGTACTGCAGTAGGCATCTGGGGCCTCGGTAGAGGCTTTACAAATAGGGTGTGACAGGTAAGCAGTCAGAGACTAAACCAGAATGTCGTTTGAAGGAATTTGGATTTCATCTTGGAGTACTTACTTGATGGACTGTACCACAAACATTTACTGAAAGTCTAATTCGTGGTAGGTGTTGACAATACAAATATGGCTCCTGCTTGGGGCAGGCCCCTACCTTGAGCAAGTGAGTCAGACCGTGATAGGTGGATTAATCCAGCTACAACATGGAAATGGGTGGTAAGAGTGGGCCGGAGCCAGAGAAGAGGCTCAGTGAGAGAACTTGCAGTTGGAGGCCCATGAAGCGAGTTAGGTGGTGTGGTCTGTATTCAGAATAATGGTTAGAAGGATTGCTGTCCAATATGGCAGCCACTCGCCACACATGGCCGTTGAACACTTGAAACGTGGCTAGTGGGAACTGAGATGTGTTGTAAAGTGTAAAACACACACCGGATGTCAAAGACTTAGTGTGGCAAAAAATTAAAAATAAAAATAAAATACCTCAATAATTTTTCAACAGTGATTGCATGTGGAAAGAATACTTTGGACATATTAGATTATATAACGTATATGGTTAAAGTTAACTTCACCTTTTCTTTTCACCTTAAGAATTTTTTTTAATGGTTATTCATTTTTGAGAGACAAAGACATAGCGTGAGTGGGGGAGGAGCAGAGAGAGAGAGGGAGACGCAGAATCCGAAGCAGGGCTCCAGGCTCTGAGCTGTCAGCACAGAGCCCGACACGGGGCTCGAACTCATGAACTGTGGGATCATGACCTGAGCCGAAGTTGGATGCTTAGCCAACTGAGCCACCCAGGCGCCCCTTTTTACCTGTTTAAAACATGTGGCTGTAGGAGAACTTAAAATTATACGTGTGGCTTGCGTTCCATTTTATCGGACGGTGCTGCCCTGAGCTATGAGATAGTGGCAGGAACGGGAAGAGTGGGCGGGTCCTTGGGGAGGAAGACGTCGCAGTGAGAGGAGAATGATGAGGCTTCTTTAAACCATAGGGGCCTCGAGCCGATTCACTGTCAGGTCATTGCCATGCGTCCAGTGTCACCTCCATTTTATACAACTTGTTTCAAATGCTCTGCCATTGCCCCAACTTCTCGCCGCCCGGATGTATGTATGCTCTTACCCGATGACCAGTCGCTCCCCACGGGTATGAGGCATATTGCAATGCAGCATCAGGTTGAGCCAGGGTGGCCACCTTCTTTGTCCTGTTTAGAGTCTGGCCCATGCCTGCTGCATGAGGATCAGGGAATCAGGTCCTTCAGAGATGACTCAAGAGCTTTTACACTTGTGCGTTTGGAGCTATGGTGTCTTAATAATAGAGGTTGTGGGTGACGGTGACGAGTCATTGACTTTTAAGCTGGTGTGTGTCTAAAGTAGCAGTGCTGCCGTGTAGCCGGAGTTGTGGGGCTGGGCCTTGGGGGAGGGGTCAGGGCCGACACCCCGTGTTTGGGAGCCCTATCCACAGAGAGAATGGTGTGTGGGAGTCGCCCTGTTGCTAGAGGACTAGAGCCTCAAGAACTGGGCCCACCCTGGGGCGCCTGAGTGGCTGAGTCGGTTAAGCACCTGACTCTTGATTTCAGCTCAGGTCATGGTCTCACAGTTGTGAGATTGAGCCCCATTTCAGGCTCTGCGTAGCACAGCCCCTGTTTGGGGTTCTCTCTTTCGCTTTGCTCCTCCCCTGCTTGCTTGCTCTCTCTCTTATTCTCTCTCTCTCTCTCTCTCAAAAATAAACAAACATTTTTTAATGCTTAGGAAAAAAAGCTTAGGAAATGGGGCACCTGGGTGGCTCAGTCAGTTGAGCATCCGACTTCAGCTCAGGTCATGGTCTCTCGGTTTGAGCTCTGCTGTTTGAGCTGTGCTGACAGCCCAGAGCCTGGAGCCTGCTTCAGATTCTGTGTCTCTCTCTCATTCTGTCCCTCCCTTGCTCACACTCTGTTTCTCTGGCTCTCTCTCGAAAAAAACAAAACAAAACAAACAAACAAAAAACGCAACTATATATATTTTTTAAAAAAAGAACTGGACCCACCCTGATTTAGGTTCATGCCTAGAGTGCTGTGATCGTGAAATCTGAGGCTCGAATGAAAATTCTGGAAAGCCAGTTTCATAGTTCTGGTTCTTCAGCATTTTCCACGTTTTCTGCCCTTCTATTTTTTTTTCTACCTTCAGAAGAGGGCAAAATGTGGAAAGCAAGTTTGTGGGAAAGCAGGTCCCCAAAATTTCTGAGTCACAGACTGGATGTATCTACATTGGCTTTGGTCCAGGATGCTCTGTTTATTCCTAGTCCCTGTGTGTGGACACCCCGCGTGTGTAAATTCTAAAAGGACAACCTGAGCCTCTGAGAGGTCTCTCCTGTCTCTCCCTGTGTACGTATCCTTGTATACACACACATATTTGTCTCCATATGTATATGCACCTACCTGTATACATACACACATTTGTCTGTGTATAAATGTGTTCGAAGTTAGTTACCAAATACAATTCCTCGTGACAGTTTAGAAATTTCTTGATGAATTTATGCTATGTTACATATGGCACACATATGTTGCCTGTATGCCACACATCTCTCTCGTCATAGTATTGCACCCCTCAGTGACCCATCCAGATTGAAAGATGGTTTTGTTGGTGATTATCTGGAAACGTACACTTCCTATTGGCTTCCCTTGCTTATGTCCGTAGGAGACAGCCACCTAAGGACTAAAGACACAAAACCTTCACTCCTAAAAAGTCATCCATTTCTTCTCCCAGTGCAGCTGTTCATTTCCTGGCTGCCATCACTGGACTCTTGTTTTCTTTTAAATACTCCCTGGAAGGCAGGACTTATCAGGACCTTGAAGGGGCAAACCAACAGCTGCAAAAGTCACTGTGAATGTTTGATGGGGAGAGAAAAATGCACACAAAAACTTAATGGAGGTGAAGCTTTCTGGCCCCATCACACGCTGTATCTCCGAGGTCACCAGCTGGAATCCTGGCTTGCTAAGACCAGGTTCTCAGAAGCATTAATTGTTTAACTTGGTAGCTAATGTTATCGAACACTTAGTAGGGGTCAGGTCTGTTGTGAGCACTGTTTGAGTGTTAGCTCATTTTCTCCTCACAAGATCACGTGAGGTCTGTACTATTGTCTCCATTTTAATGGAGACACAGAGCCGGCACTCAGAGCCTGCCTGCTGACAGCTATCCCAGTCTGCTTTAAAACAAAAGTATGTTGGGGCGCCTGGGTGGCTCAGTCGGTTAGGCGTCCAACTTCGGCTCAGGTCATGTTCTCACGGTCTGTGAGTTCGAGCCCCACGTCGGGCTCTGTGCCGACAGCTCAGAGCCTGGAGCTGCTTCAGATTCTGTGTCTCCCTCTCTCTCTGTCCCTCCCCAGTCAAGCTGTGTGTCTCTCTCTCCTTCAAAAATAAATAAACATTAAAAAAAAACCCAAAAAACCCCCAAAGGTATGTTGTAGGGGCCGTCAGTGACTTAAGATGCCAAATCTTTCTAGTGGTCTGGAAGTGAAGTATTAAAATTGTTATTGTCAGGGCGCGTTTGTATTAATTTGTGGGCGGCCACTTTTATGCGCTGCCCCCATTTTCTTGTGGAATTAAAACCCTCGTGTTATGTTTCTTCAACTAGGAAGATAATTATATATTACATATATATGATATATCTATATCATATCATATCTATCTATATATCTTAAAACCTTAGATTGTGAATAACTTGTTCCGTGAGTGTTCCACAAGACGAGCAGACATTTCTAATAAATTTTGACTTGATACACGAACGATGTCTTACAATCAGAGTAACAAGTGATGCCGAATGTCCCATGATCACAACTGAGCCAATGGTTCTTGAAATTTGCTTTGATAGACCAGTGCTTTGAATTACAAGCATGCTTCCGGAACGAATTATGCTCACAAACCAAGGCCTTACCGTATATATATCACAGACATAGTACCAAGGAGAGAATTGCCTCTTAACAGCTGCCCCCTCCTGCAATCGTAGTGATATCAAGTTCTTAGTACCAGAGAGTTAACCCCCAGGAGTTCCAGTAAGCACATGTGTGTGGGCCTCTCTGTTCCTTCTCTGTGGAAAGAGTGTCCAACTGGACCCTGCTCTTGTTACAGTTCATTATTTGAGGAATAAAATAAGAAGGGAAATAAAGGGCCAGTTTATAATGGACTCAATTCACCTGTGAAACGAACGTTTCCATCCACACCTGCAGGATCAGGTGACCTTAATTCTTGTATCTCCTTGCCGTTCTTACAAAATACTAGAGAAGCCACCAGAAGCATGAATACAGCCTAGTTATTTATGAAGTGAAGACGGGCTGTTTCCACAAGTTACTGCGTGACTTACCTTCTGCAGCCACTTGTGCTTTTCCTTTTTCCCGTGAGCGTTGACGGTGTTCCGTGGGGATGAGAACGTGAATTTTGGAGGCGGTGTGTCTGTCGTCTCGCTGGGAAAAAGCAAGGGGGCTGGCGCGCTGTGTACAAACACTCACGGCTCTTCCCTTGCGTAAACAGCAAAACAAAGTATTTTTGAACCGCACTTGGTGAGTTCCCTGCCAAAAATGTCTGGAGGCAGCGATGCTTTATTTACTCGCTACCCCTGATGTAGTATGGCTCACCACTCTCCAGGACAGCCGTCCGAAAGATTCCCGGTGGCCAAACGCTTTCTCTCAGCATTAGTCACCTTGAGCTTCCCTAGTAGAGATGGGACTGTTTAGGCCTCAAAACCCAGTTCATCTTAGACACACGACTTCTCAGTGTGGACTGGCTGCTATTGTGCGATGGGCCCTGTTGGATAGTGCAGCTCTACACGGTGACAGTGTCTCTCTAGCCTCGTTTCCTGTGGCTTTCCTTTCCTGTGGCTGCCCAGACGTGAATGCCTCAAGAGTCTGGCCTTCTCTCATCTGCACACACCTGCTCTCCTCTGAGCATCTCGTCTGCTGCCCGCCGCAGGGCACGGCATCGAGGACGCTGCCTCAGTGGCTCCGGGTGCTCCGCCCTTACCTCCAATTCAGCGTGTCCAGAATCAGAAGCTGGCTTCCCTGCTTGCGTCCACGCTTCCTTTATTTTCCTGGCTTCTCATGTTCCCTCTAATTTTTTAAAAATTTTTTTTATTTTTGAGACACATAGAGACAGAGCATGAGCAAGGGAAGGGCAGAGAGAGAGAGGGGGAGACACAGAATCTGAAGCAGGCTCCAGGCTCTGAGCCGCCGGCACAGAGCCCAGTTCGGGGCTCGAACTCACAGACCGTGAGATCATGACCTGAGCCGAAGTCGGCCACTTAACCGACTGAGCCACCCAGGCACCCCTAATTTTATAAAGCAGTAAGAGAACAGTCAGGCCATGTAAGCAAAAAGCTGAATACTCAGAACCCGAGGGCTGAGGGCATTGTGGAAACTGATGGCTCTTACAAGAATGGTCAACACACTTAATGATGTGTAAGTGTTACAGGCAGCAAGGGGACGCGGTCTGTGTAGCTGTTCATGAACATTAAGGTGGCGATTGCTTTTATTCATGGGCAGAGCAAGCGTTTTGGGGAGCAGTTGGGTAAACGGGGGAGGGAGTGGCTCATGACCCTCCTTCTGGAACCTTCTTGCTGCTGGGGTGTGTGTGCACATGGAGGGCGGGCTGGGGTTGATGCCCTGCTTTCGCAGTCCACGTTCTGGGAGCTGGTCTTGCTGTTTTTGGTCACTCTTCCCTGATTTACTGCTTAGGGACTAGTGCTTTGTTTTCATTGGGCATTTCCTGGATGAAAGAAAATTAAATTATGAGCCGATCTGGGGTTCATTATCAGGTGAAACGAACTGCCGATTTCCCCTGCTGCACCCACGCGGGAAGCCAGGGCTGACTGGCTCACCGACCCCGACCTCCGAGAGCCCAGAATCACCTGGTCCCCGGAGTCACAGCCCCCAAGTGCTGAATAGGGACAGGAGAGCCTCGGGTTCAGGCTCTCCTTTTTATTATTCTGTATCTTAAAAGTATTTCGTCGAAAGAAAGTTATCTTTCAGTCAAAACTATCCAAGGGTGCTATCGTCATTTCGAGCATAAATTGTAAAATTGGAAGTGAAATTTTAGTTTCTCTACAGTCTTGTGTAGAGGAGAGCATCTAATTCATACCACTTTTTAAAAAAGTTTATTTTTGGAAAAGGGAGTGTATATGCACACGGGGGAGGGGGCAAGGGCAGAGAGAGAGGGAGCGAGAGAATCCCAAGCAGGCTCCACACTTCCAGTGGAGAGCCCAATGCAGGGCTCGAACCCATGAACTGTGAGATCGCGACCTGAACCAAAACCAAGAGTCACTCAACTGAGTGAGCCACCCGGGCGCCCCTGTACCAACGTAACATTGATCAGCTGCAGGAAGGAAACTGGCACGGTGGGAGAAGCGAGGGCTTTGCAGTCAAATATCCGGGTTCCATTCCTGCTTCCGCTGTTGGAAAAGTTACTTTCATCTCTGTGTCCCTTTCCTTTTGCCTCAAATAAAATCTGCCTCAGATGAGAAAATTCTTAACTTGCTCAATAAATGTTAATGTCCTGTCTGCTCTTCCTGGAGGCTGGAAGGGGCAGAAGGAGGCCACGCGGTATGCACTAGCTGTACTTTGGAAATGGTGTAGTTGTGTGTGTGTGTGTGTGTGTGTGTGTGTGTGTGTGTGTGTGTGTGTTTTGTTGCTTTTTTCCCCTTGATTGTTTTAAATCGAAGTATAGTTGACACAGTGTTTATTAGTTTCAGGTGTGCACCACCTGACTCAACAATTTATGGTGCGTGCGTGCACGTGTGTGCGCGCGTGTGCGTGTGTGCACGTGTGCACATGTGTGCCTGTTTAATCAGTTTGCCTTTCTGACATCACGAGCCAGGAGTGTCTGGAGTGAAAAGCTCTGTTACTTGGCTTCAGAGGGGGGGCAGTGTGAGGCTCGTGGGCTCCTGGGGACTGGACGGGAGACAGCACGAGGGGGCAGACCGCTGTGTAGACAGGGGCAGCGTGAGGCAGCCTCGGACACTTTGATCTAAGGCATGCTCTGTTCCTTCCTGTGGTGGCCTGTCAGGGTGGCCGCAACAAAGCACCGCAGGCCGAGGGGCCTGAACGATGTCTCACAATTCTGGAGACTGGAAACCCAAGGTCAAGATCAAGGTGTTGGGACGTTTGGCTTCCCCAGAGGTACCTCTGCGCGGCTCGTTGAGGGCCGACTTCTCACGGCCTCTTCACTTGGTCTTTCGTCCGTGTGTGTGTCTGTGGCCTAATTTTCCCTTCTTATAAAGGACACCAGGCAGACTGAATTAGGGCCACCCGGATGGCCTCCTTTTGCCTTACTGACCTCATCGTAGATTCCGTATCCAAATATGGTCACATGCTGATTAATGGCAGTTAGGGCTTTGATGTGTACATTTTGGCGGGGGACACAGTCTGTAACACTTCTCATCTTAGTGACCAAGATTTTTTTTTTTTTTTTTTTTTTAGCTCTTCTGTGTTCTGGATTCATCCTTTCCTCTATCCCCTTCTGTCACCTGTACCTTACCGAGGTTGCCTCGGTGGGCAAGGGGGGCAGCTGACCTCAGTTTCAGCCAGGGCTTGCTCATTGGCCACCCGACAATATCCTTGGTGTTGAGGGTGGCAAGCGGTAGGGGGTGGCCAGGAGCGTTGGTCGGGGTGCGTTGCGTCGCTTTGCTCTGTGCGGCTGGGAACGTCGGGGACCTCGGGGGGACAGGTCGCGGGCATTGCTGTGGTTTGAGTGTGTAAGACACAGGGCCTCCATTCTCTGGCTGCAGTGGACCTGGCTGCCCGAGAGCAGTCGACATGACGTGACAGGGGACGAGTTGACCAGGGGACGAGTTGACGCTCAGCTTGAAGGACTGCGGATCGCCTGTATTGTGTGTACATGTCTACACCGACTCGCAAATGAAGGTGCTAGGCTTGTGGTGGCGTGAATTCTAATCTTTGCAGAGGGCCCAGTGCATTTGCATGGCCACTGGCCGTGAGGAAACTTGTCACCTTGCACTGGCGGAAGATGGGGCAGGTGCTTTCACGTTAAAGCTTTAATCTCCCTGCAGGAGGGACTATTTTAGGAACAACTTACAAATTGCCAACCGGTTGCTGTTGCTTTCTAGTAGCACCTGAACTAGCATCTGGGCCAAGAGGAGGAGGCAGTAGCTTGTCTTCATTCACTGGGCTTGGTTTTTATTGGGTGTATTCGTAGGAGAGTCTACCCTTTCGCTTCATGTTTTACTTCAGGCACAATCCTAGGCTTAAGATAAACTGCTTTTTTGGCTTTTCTCCTCTCCTTCCTTCTCTCCCCCCCACCCCCCTTTCCTTCCCCACCTTTTTTTTTTTTAATGTTGCCAACCTGGTTACCTACCTGTGATGAAATCCTCTGGTTTTATAGTCTTAGCAAAGTCAGAATAAAAAATGTAAATGTTTTTCTTAAATGGAAGTGCAAAGCGTGAGGACCGTAACGAGCAACGAATGACTCACTCTTCAAGGACCGTGTGTGGATGCAGATTTATTCCTAATACCAGATGCACCAGGACCCCGTTTTCCACCCCCCTTCAGCCCACAGAGATGTCAAGAAGGAGAAAATGGAGTTCCCGCATTTTTTTCAGACAGCAAGTGTACAGGGGTGAAGCCGACGGGACCTCACCACGTTCTCTGATTTGCGATGTTGACAGAATTGATGGGTCCGAGTGGCCATCTTCAGTTTCTCTTGTCATATTCCTTCTACCACACTGGTGCTTGGACGTGTTTCCGAAATGAGCCTTAATAAAAATTTGAGATTTCCCTTCAGCTCTCTGTGGTTTTCATCTCAGAAATTCTTCTCATTATTTAGAATGGAGAAGACATTATGGACCACTTTAAAAAGACAGTATTCACTGCCGTCGTTCCTCTGTGAAGGCTGGTGTACATCACTGGTACGTGCCATCCATTTGGTATCTGCTGCCACCAGCTGAGAACTGTGTCCAGTAACACCTTCACATTTAGAAGTGGAATGATGGCCACATTTGCCATTTCCGTCTTCCAGAGAATGCTGGAAATTGATGTAAATAGATGGAAGACATGATACTCATTGAATTTACTCCTCCTAATCCCAGATCGCTTGGGATTTGCTACCTACAGAGACGTGCCTGGCGTACGTACCTGGCATGAGTACATTCACGGGTTGGCATCCTTTGGGATTTGGGCAAGATGCGGATGGCTGGTGAGGTCCCTGTGGCCACCATCACATTCTTTGTGACCACGAACTTGTAATAAGTCTTAGTGCCTGGTCAGGAGAGACGGGAAGCAAGCTCGTAGTCCGTCCTTTCCTTCTCGTACTTTCCTCGTAAGAAAGTTTGCAACACAGGTGCACACTTATTTGGCCCATCTGCTAGGTGCTGGGCAGCAGGGTCAGTGCCTTTTGTGACCTGTCATCCCAAACGCCTGTGCTGTATGAGATGAAGCAGAAATGAGAACAAAACACTGATTTTGTCCCTGACCTTCCTCAGCTCGTATCATTCCATGATTTTGGCTTGTTACTTCGTCAAAGATTAAAACTAAGGACTCACCAATGAGCCTGCGTTGGTTTTATGTTGCAGAAAATATTCCAGGGGTACAGTCAGTTTTCTACCGACCAGGTTAATTCTTGCCAGCCTTGTTCGTGTGGTCGGTCGTATTTTTCCCACAGTCCTCGATGTGTTCAGATGAAGCTCTCGTGTGAAGGACACAAAATATGGCTCATAATAGGATGCATGCAAAAGAGGTGACAGGTTGGTATTCTGAGACACAGCTTTTTATTGAATTTCAGTGAAGTGTTTGTATTATTTATAAAGCCAAAATAACCCTTTCTTGACTGTGTTTTCACTCTAATGGAAAAAATGCTTTTGCTCGTAAAGAGTGACCAAACCCGTATGGGTGGCAGGAAACCGAACCTCTCGTCCTCGGGGTTAAGCTCACAGAGAGTCACCTCAACTTTCTTGACCTTCTGCCTGCCGAGTGCTCCCTGTGAAGTATTTCAGGCCTCTCAGGAGATGTCTTCTCAGCCCATCCTTTTCATCTGCCTCCGTATTAACCTGTTCCTAATATGGCGTGGCTTTGTTCCATCGCTGATCTCTGACTGGCTTTTCTTACGCGCAAATGAAGAAAAGCTAACATTTCGGTAGGCATGTCTGAGAGTAAGCGGAATCCTTTCTTCCATTGATCAGATTTTTACATGCCTTTCCAAAGAAGATAGTGGTTGTTAGAACAACCATCTCTTTCTCTTGAATGCTTTTATTGAAATCATTTTTTCATTTAGCCCAGTACTGGTTCACATTTGTCACCAAGAGGTAGTGAATCACTAAGAAGTAACCTAAAACCACATGATTTTTAAGAAATAAGCTCCTGAGCGTGAATTAAAACTACAGTGTGTCATGTCAGGTTTATGTGCGACCTCACGTTTTATCACCAGAATCCCTCAAAGGATACAACAAAATCCACTCTAGCTTTGGCAAATGAATATTACGTATTAGCTTCAGAAATAGGAAACGGTAAATAGGCTACAGTTTAGAAAAATAATTCACAGGCCCTAACTATTCCCCGTGTATCCCATGTGATAGTGAAATTGCATAATACAAATACAAAACTTCAGCTGGTGAGACCATAAAATTCATTATAATGAATTTTTAATTAATCCCTGGTACTTCAGAAGATTACTCTTAAAAAAATTATTTATTTTGAGAGAGAGAGTTAGAGAGGGGCAAAGAAAGAGAGAGAATCCCAAGGAGGCTCCATGCTATCAGCACAGAGCCCGACTCAGGGCTCAATCTCACGAACGGTGAGATCATGACCAGAGCCAAAATCAAGAATTGGGGGTCACCTGATTGGCTCAATTGGTTAAGCATCCAACTTCGGCTCAGGTCATGATCTCACAGTCTGTGAGTTCGAGCCCCACATCGGGCTCTGTGCTGACGGCTCAGAGCCTGGAGCCTGCTTTGGATTCTGTGTCTCCCTCTCTCTCTGCCCCTCCCCCCCCTCACTCTCTGACTATGAAAAATGAATAAACTTTAAAAAAATTTAAAAAAATAAGAGTTGGATGCTTAACCCACTGAACCACCCAGGTGCTCCCAGAAGATTACTCTTAATCAGGTGGTTTGCAGAGAAAAGTTTATAAGGTTGGTGGGATAGAAAAATTGCTCCCCCGCCCCAACTATCCTTGTCCTAATCTGTAGAGCCTGTGAATGTTGCCGGACCAGGCCACAGGGATCTTGCAGGTGTGATTCAGTTGGGGATGTTGCGATGGGAAGACTTTCATTGTCCTGGATTACTCGGGTGGGTCCATCATTAGTGCAGGGTTCTGCGAAGAGGGAGGCAGGAAGGGGGGCCAGAGGTAGAGAAGATGTAGTGGCAGAAGCAGAGGTCAGACAGAGAGACGGGGAGGTGCTACGCTGCCGGCTGTGAAGCCGGAGGAAGGGCACCATGCCAACAGATGGGCGCTCAGAGTCTTAAGGAAGAAGACAGCCTTGCCAGCCCGTTTTAGACTTCCAGCCTCCAGAACTGGAAGATGATAAATTTGCATTGTTCGAAGCAACTCTGTGCTAATTTGTTACATCGGCAATAGGAAACTAATACCAATGGATATAGATAGATGTAGGATTTTAACGATAGGCACACTGGGCATTGTCTGCTTGGGTGGTGTGAGGCTTTGTGTACCTTTGGTTAGAAATGACTGTCCTCTCTGTGTCCTAAGTGAAGTGTAGCCTGCAATTTGATTTCTTTTTTTTTTAATGTTTTATTTACTTTTGAGAGACCGAACATGAGTGGGGGAGGGGCCACAGAGCCCAACATGAGGCTTAAACTCACGGATTGCAAGATCATGACCTGAGCCGAAGTCAGTTGTTTAACCGACTGAGCCACCCAGGCGTCTCCGATTTGATTTCTAAATGTGAATTCTTTTTCCAGTTTCAGAACGCTCCCCCAAAGATTTTTCTACTTGGCCAACTGTTTTAGGAGGAAGGTCCAATTCCAAGAAGAAGGGTTGGCGATGAAACCAAAAGGGTCCAGTCATAAGGGTTGTCACAGTGACTGGAGAGCATGGCCACACGTGCATTGTTACAACTTTGAGTTAAGCAGATTATGTAGTCGTGTTGGATCTTACCCATTTGTTTTTGAAAAGAAATCCTCACGTGTTTGTGGAGAGTAAGAGTTTTGGTTGGTGAAGGAGTGTCTTTGTTCTGGAGAACACAGGAATATTGGACTTGAAAATGTACTTGGCAAATGGAAGGAATGGAAAGAACTATGAGACCCAGCACCCCTGTTAACTGTTGGAGGGCTCTAGGAACATCTAGAAAGAATCGGCAGCTGCTCTAGTATGAGCTTCTTCACCAGGTTCTGATTGAGGAGGGATGGGAACATGCTCTTCTACCCTGGACAGTGAACTTGGGCTTGTGTAGGAAACAGGTCACCCGAGGAGGGAACCTTTCCCAAATCCCCGGTGATGTGGATTTGAAAGTATGGACACACCAGGGACTGTTCCTCTCAAAATTGGGATTTCTTCAAATCCCAAACCGTGGCCGAACCTGAGCTCCGACTTTCGCTTCCTCCGAGTCCCACCTTTGCCCTTGAAATTCTAGACCCGTGCCAGAGCCCTGTTAATCAGAGACGCTCTGGAAGCAGAAGGCACAGCTTTTAACGCCAGGGTTCTTGGCTATGAAGAAAGGAATGTGGAGAGAGAAGCAGAGAGTCGACAGGGGATGGGTTATAAATGGAGGTGTGTTGTTGAGAAGCTGTGTTCTTTTAGCCTTTATTTGGTCCTGTTTTGGCCCAGCCCTCTCTGGTCTCGATTTGACCTGGGTACGGCTGGAATGACAGTTGCCTGACCATCGTGCCCTGGAGCCCCTTTATAATACTGCCAACGGAGGACCGGAGTCTTCACAGAAAAGATGCACCATCAGAATTTCTTGTATAATCGAATGTGATCCGTCCACATCTGGGTTGGTAATGGGTTAGTCCTGCCTGGTAGCAGTGTCAAGAGTTGTTGAGGTAAAGAAAGGAATATAAAACCAGGTTGGAATATGCTGAGACAGAATCTAGATGGCATTTTTGATACTTTTTAAAAGGCCCTCAAATTGAAGGATGTTTGTTTCCTCGAGACAATGCCTGCTGACTTCCCAGACTTGGTATCTTCTCCTGTGTCTCTTTGCATAGGCCATTCTGTCACATAAAATGTTACCCCGTTTGAAACCGTGGTATTTAAAATATACGTAAAAATTCCTTGTACATGCGAAATGCCACACAGTATAAGATGGAATGATTCCTGATTCCAAAACCTAGTTCAGCACTGGCTTCCCTCTGTGGCTTTTCTTGGCTAAATCCCCCCTGCATGCAGACCTGGCTTGACTGCGCCCAGAACGGGAGACACTGAGTAGATAGCGGTGCTCTGGAACAGCGCCATCCCGTAGAATTCTCCATGAAGCCAGGCACGGCTTCACTCTCCAATATGGTGGCCATTAGGTGCGTGTGGCTATTCAGCCCTTGGAATGTGGCTAGTGCCACCGAGGGACCGAGTTTTTAATTTTATTTAATTTGAAGTAATTTGAATTCGCAGAGCCACATGAGCCTAATGGCTGCCATATTGGACAGCACCCATCTGTATGACCGTGTGAGTAGGGAGAGTGGCTGGAAGCTGAGAGCCTACATGGGAGGCTCCTTGAGGGGGGGCGTCGGGGCTTTGGACTGGACGTTCGGATGGAGGCCAAGATGATGGCACTCTAGCGGGAAGAGCTAAGAAAAAACTGAGACTTTAAGAAAATCCAGCATGTAAAAGGAAGGCGGATGAGTCATTCATGACAAGAGCTACCTGGGCAGTCAACCAGGAAAGAGATGAAGCGTATGGGGAACCAGGGCAGCCCAGAGGGACAGCTTCCGTAGGGGTCCAGGCTGGCCCTGGCAGAGAGCAGTGCCAGCCCTGAGGACCCGGGCTCATAGAGAAAGCACTTTGCTTTGCTAGAACCCAGGCTCTGGGATTGCCAGCCGTGGAGGTAGGAATGAATGTTGGGGTCAGGGTGGGGAGGGACAGAGTGACTCTTAGCGATTGGAGCTTCAAGGGCAGCCAGAGTGTTGGTAGGCGTGGAATCTCAGGGGCCAAGGAAACGAACCGGTTCTGTGGTCAAGTGCAGCTGATGGTGGTGACACCCCTGTGAGTGAGATAATTGGTGTAGGGCCCATGTCTCCTGAGGTCCTCAGTGCACTACAGCGCAACAGGGCACCTTCAACAGCTGACCTACCGCTTTAGACCAGAGCAGGGGTCGGCACAGGGTATGGACAGAGATGTCCCTGGAAGCTGGAATCCTGGGCATTTGGGGGGTGGGTCTGTGAGCTCCGAGCAGTGACAGGGGAAGGGGTTTGGAAGGCTGTAGGGACGGCAAGGTGGGGAACCTCAGTTTGGAGGGGCTGGTGGGGCAGGGTTGTTGGGTGACCCTTCTCCATTTCTACCTCTGTTTTTGCATGGGTACGTCCAGCTTAATAGATAGGGGTCTTCCCGAAATGCCGAGTCAGATCATAAAAGAAAACCAACGTCCAACTTAAATGCACTTAAGGGCATGCTTGCTACATACGACAACTGGGAAAAATTCTTTTGTTCTTGCAAATAATTGTTCCTGTAGGTGCTCAGCTGTACTGGGTGTGCTTTAACTTTCTCTGCGCACCATCTCCAAAGGCTCTTCTGTAATTTGAAATGTATTCCGTGCATCTCTGACCTAGGAGGGAGTGAAATCCTTATGATTCTTTTTTTCACTTTTGGGGGGAAGGATGGGAGTACTGTTTGTTGATACAGTCCTTGAATGTGAGAGTCTCAGTCCGTTCTGGCTGTCGTAACAGAGCAGCCTAGAATGGGGGTGTGGGGGGTGCTTGGTGCTTATTAACCACAGAAAACTGACTCCTCACGGTTCTGGAGCTGGGAAGTCCCAGATCAGGGGATCAGCACGTTTGGGGTCTGGTTCAAAGACAGAGCCTCCTTACCAATGGGCTGTCACAGGATGAGGGAGCGGTTTAGGGTCCCTCTGCCCATGACTTACTCTCCTCTCAAAGTCCCTGCCTCTCAATACTATCACCTTTGGGGGTTAAAGTTTGGAGGGAGGCACAAACATTCAGACCACAGCAGTGCAGCTGCTCAATAAATATTGACGGACAGAGCGACTTAGTTTTTTCAAACATCCTGTAGTTTTAAAATGCACACATTTGTTTTGTCTTTCCAGACAATAGCGGCCAGTAACCTACATGTCGTGTGTTGACTTCCTCTCGGGTGTCTTGTGCCGTGCTGGGCACCGCTATGGCTAGCGTCGTGAGCTAAGCGTTGTCCTGACTTCAGAGGTGGGATTTCTTCAGACTCTAGTTGCAAATTAAACTGTCGGGTATTAGATTTCTCCCCTCGCTGATTTCTCCCCCGAATTCTAGAGAAACAATAGGACAGGTGCAAAGCTGTGGGTTGTGAGCTGGGTGTGTCCATGCCCGCCTCACACCACAGTCCTTACTGTTCCTTCCACGTTGTGGATTCGTGGACTGGATGGGCGGTTTTAGTGGCTGCGGTGGCAGGAGAGAGAGGAAGCAGAGTGGCGGTTTGTCTCTCCTTGGGTTAGAGAGCGGTCGAATGCAGTGGGTTGGGGGCCACCTGATGGGAGCCAGCTGACAGCATTAGGTAAGGGAAGCTGTGCCCGCGAGGGCAGGAGAGACCCCGCCACCAGACTGGAGCTGGGAGAAGAAACGCAGGGAGGACTGTATGCACAAAGTCGACGTGGTGAGTTAGCTGAGGCTGCCACTAGACCGCGTGCCTCGAGGAAGTGACAGTCCTAAAAATAACACCATACTGGGAGTAGTAAGCCTTTTCTTCCTTCAGCAATTTTTCCTTAAATTTTTATTTTTATTTATTTCTTTATTTTTTAATGTTCGTTTATTTTTGAGAGAGAGAGAAAGCATGTGTGGGCACAAGTGGGGCGGGGGAAGGGGCAGAGAGAGAGGGAGAGGGAGACACAGAATCTGACGCAGGCTCAGGCTTCGGGCTGTCAGCACAGTGTGTGACATGGGGCTCGAACTCATGAACCACGAGCTCATGACCTGAGCCAAAGTGGGACGCTCAACCGACTGAGCCACCGGGGTGCCCTCCTTAAACTTTTATAGACAACAAAGGGCACAGAGCATGGCAAGGGTATCTGAGATAAAATTTGTAAATGTAATCAGTTTGCCTTGCAAAGGGAAGCCTTGGCTTCAACTATGAGACTTGGATTATGTAAGCAGAGTTGGGCACTGCATATTTCTAGAATTTGGTCTTCAAATGGAATCCTATAAATACTCCCAAGCATGTACCACATACTTCCTCCACGGCTGCCTCCGTGGGGCTGTGCAGCGCTCCTCCACCAGAGCTGATCCAGACGGTACAGGACGGCCACGCCCCTGGGCATAGAGGAAGAGTGTAACATTTCACTGGGACCTTGTCTGAAATCCCTCTGTAGCCCAAAAGTGCTACACAAAATGAAAAGGGTTATTTATCATCAGCTTAGCTGACAGCAGTACTACCGACACCTCTTTCGCACTAAAGGGGAATAGATGCCCTAACGGCAAGCAGTAGTGCATCCCCGTCAGCCTGGTACCTGGAGATCAAGGAGCTAACAGTGTTCCATCTGCGAGGGGGATTTGCTTTGCTTCTGCGAGGCTTCGGGAAGCATCCACAACCAGCCACTCCGCAGTGCTCCCAGCTGCGGAGAAGTTCCAGGCAAAGGAGCTCAGTCGGAGAGCAAGATGGCACGCAGTAGGCGTGTTATAAACGACTCACCGCATGGCTCAGCCTGGCCCAGGCGAGAGGAATCAGCAAGTGATCAGGCTGTCAGCAGGTTATACAGGAAGGAAGACTCCTGGTTGACCTTGAACTCTGGACGTCGCAGGCAGCAGGGACAGCACGAGCCCTGAGAAAACTAGGTTTCACTTGACTTGTTCTACTAGTTTCCCTTTTTTCATGCAGAAGTCAGACGCTTCAAAGAAATTATTGCGACAAGTCAGGCTTCTACACTGTCACAGGAGAATGGTGAAGGTCACAGCCTCTGCGATCCTGAAAATTGTTTTGTGTTTTCACAGACACTCACAGCGCTTGATTTACGGGAAGGGGAAGTAAAAACTGGATTTGACAGTCTCTTCCTTCAACGGAAGGGACGCGCCTTTGCATTTATGACATTAAACAATGCCCTGTTTCAAATACTTTCCGCGGGAGAAAGAGTGCCCTTCGCCATTCCACTACCAGTCTGGGAAATCTCTCCTTGGACTTGTTTTGTTAGGGATTAAATCACACGCAACTCTTTTCTCCCTCTTTTGCCATTGTACTCAAGATAATCCTGCTTCCTCCCAGTGTGATTTTTTTTTTTTTTTTTTTTTTGTAAACCAGAAATTAACACTTCCAGTTCATGGTTCCTTTGAGAATAGTTTCTTTACAGCACCTTGTGGAGATAACAAGATTTAAAACGTTAAGTCTTAGGACTACATAGTTCTCAGTTCCCTGATCAGCCTTGCTGTTGGCAAAGGGAATCTACACTGGCATCTTATTTTTCTAACTGCGGCAATGGTATTTGGAGGTAGTGTTGACGTTGATGCCGGCTACTCTGTCCTCGGGAACCTGCTTCAGAAAAGAAAAGATGGAGATCCATAAGTATAAAATTAAGTAACTATAAAATTACTTGGACAAGAGATACACGTTCCAGAAGAGTGTGGAGTGAGCTCTCCAGCGTGTTTGGAATGTGACTTCTGTGACCTGGCCGCTAGAGGGCAACAGCTTGTGCCCTCTTTCAATCTGTGTGGGGGCGTGTGTTCCAGAAAGTCTTTCTCCTAACTGGTATTGAATTAGGAGTCCTCCTCCCTGAAGGAGCTGGAGCGGACGCCTGTCCCACCGTCGGCTGTGGGAGTAGAGCCCCCAGTGAAAGCCGTCCAGCCGAACTTGTGATTTGAGTCTATTTTTGTCTAGCCTGTTTGTTCAAAACCTTACTAAAATTGGGACAGACTAATGGCCCTCTCTTAAGATTGGATTGATTTTAGCTTGAATATATATTTTCTTTTCTTTCTCAACTTCTGGATGGCTCCTATTCCAACTGGTATGATTCAAGTATTCCAGTGCAGTTAAGGATCCAAGCCATGTCCCTTAGGTGGATAAATAAATAGAGAGTGGAATTCTTTAGAGCTGCCAGACTGACCTTTTCCATCAGCGCTAAACTCTGAAAAATAGTACAGAGATTTAAGGCCCTGAGTTAAAAGGGGCAGAGACTGAGCTATTTGAGTTAAGGAATCCAGAACACGCTGTCTTGTTGGGTTCTTCGTCCTCACATGTGAATCAGTGTTCCTTCTGCTCAGCTGGCACATTCATTAGCATTGAACACAAGACCCCTGAGGACCCCGGGAAGCCGTACCCACAAGATCCCAGGTCCCCCAGGAGTCCCTTTGTCCCATCGCCAAACCATTGCTGGGATTTGTCCATTTGGTGGGGGAGGAAGCCTGTCTTCCTCTCGAAAAGGGGCTTGGCTTCCTCAGCTGTCTGCTCCTCATCGTGTAGCTTCCCGGGGACACACGTAGAGCTCGTGGGTGGGCAAGTCCTTCTTAGCCCTCTCGCTCTTGTTGGGTGCATTCAGACAGCCCTGGCCTTGCATGTCCTCAGTCTGTCCCACCTTGGGCTGGGTAGAGGGCACGGACAAGGTCTCCACTTCCTGGGCTGGCGGGTTCTGGAGCACCTCTGGTCGTGGCCGGTTTCTCTTGGTGATGCTCACAGACTATGGATTTTTTAATAAGGAAGTGAACCCCAGATGACAGAGCTGGTTTTCTTTTATTGGGTGACTGTTGAGATGTCTTCTGTGGCTTAAATCAGGTTAAATAAGAAAGAATTATGTTTCGGTAAATCTGGCCTCTTGGTCTCAGGTAGATTCATGACGATTTCTACTTACGACCTATTTCTGTTTCTCGGGGTTCCTGGTGACACCAGCCACTAATACAAGAGATTGAAAAGATAAGACAAAAGGAGAATATTTTTATAATAGATTCAAAGGAACTTTAATTTTTGTCAGCAGGGAGGATGTGGGTTTTCAGTGAAATACAAGTGGGTGATGGGCATTGAGGAGGGCACTTGTTGGGATGAGCACTGGGTGTTGTCTGTAAGCGATGAATCACTAAATTCAACTCCTGAAACCATTATTACTCTATATGTTAACTAACTTGGATGTTTTTTAATGTGTATTTTATTTTTGAGAGAGAGAGAGACAGAGCATGATTGGGGGAGGGGCAGACAGAGAGGGAGACACAGAATCTGAAGCAGGCTCTTCACTCTGAGCCATCAGCACAGAGCCTGATGTGGGACTCAGACTTCCGAACTGTGAGATCATGACCTGAGCCAGAGTCAGACATTTAACCAACAGAGCCACCCAGGTGCCTCTAACTTGGATTTAATTAAAAAATATATATAATATAAAATATATAAATATATATATATATATATATATAAAATATAAAGCATATATATATATATATATGTAGAAGACTTCATTTTACTCCTTCTGGGAGTTTCTTTTTTTTAAACCAAGTATGTACTCCATGTGCATCCATTAGCATTTGGACTGGAGACCTGGAGAAGCTGAGCCTGACATTCTGTGACGTCTTGGCCAGCATATGCCCCCAGGCCCGTTGGCGTTTGCGTTTGCGTTGCTCTGGTTTTGTTGGTGCACGTTTGTGTTTTAGATAAATAGATTGGGTCATGAGTTTCCAAGTGAATATCCCTTTCCATTTTCTTTCTTAAGATGCATGCATTAAATTTTTCGTGCTTCAGATAAAAATCAAGATCAGCTCTGATGGTCTCTTTGGCTCCCTGTTCATTTCCCACAGGAACGGTAAAAATTTAATTATTCATGCATGAATATCACATTTAAGACCTTGAAAATGGAGACTGTTTGGAAGGGAAAGTCACTTGTGGCATAAGAGTTCTGAACGCAGAAGACGGGCGAGTGGTGCGACTTTGACTGTAAACGAAGTTTGGGGGACTTGGACCGGACCCTGCTCACCGGTCAGCGGGGCCGGAGACAGCCTCTCCCTCCTGTCCCTCTCTGCGTCTCTGCTGTCGAGTCGCATGCCCTGTGCCCACGTGATGCAGAAGGAATCCGACGGCCACCGGCATTCCTTGCCCGTGTGGACTCTGAGTCCAGTTACCCGTCTGATAAAAGAACGGTCTTAACAATCATTTTTTCAACCATGAGAAAATAGTGTGGGCGTTAAGGAACAAAGAACTCACAATTTGCAATATCGGTATCGAGACCGTATTTAGTGGACTCCGCCCAGCTGGCCAGCAGACATTGCTGTTCTGCGCACAGTCCGCAACCACAGATGGCCAGCCAGCCTCCCTCGACGGCTGCTTCTCCAGCCCTGTGCCGTCGGTTACAGGATGAATCCAAGGGCAGGACATAACGTGTCAGGACAAATGATAGATTAATACTCCTACTCTGTTTCGCATCCCCCGTGGTGCATCACTAGAATCTTTTGTTCTGATAAACGCTGCATTTTGAAACAAATATTTAGGTACTTATTGGGGGGAGCAATGAAGGAAGGAGGAGGTAAGTATTTAGTGCCACTCACTACTCTGACTATTTAGTTTTTCCCAAAATACTGTACGTGCTCTTATTTTTTCTGTTTTACAAATATGGAAACTGAGGCAGAGAGGATTTTTTTTTTTTTTTTGGTGACTTTACCCAGGCGAAGCAGCTAATTAGAAGCAGAGCTGGCCTCAGAGCCCAGCTCTCAAGCTCAAGCGCAATCCGCTTCTGCCCCATCTCAGCCTCGGTTCCTTAGGGTAGCTGCATGTCCACACGTTCCTCCCGGGGCCTCCCACCTGCCCTCGCCAGCAGCTTAGGTGAGAAATGGGGTAGTTTCCATTTTTCTTGGGTTCCCATTGGGAACAAGTTGGAGTTTTTTCAGGGAATGCTTTCTTAAAAAGAAAATAAGGGGCAAGGAGAGGATATGAATTGAGGAAAAGGAAAATGGAAAAGCAGGGGAGGGAACAGAGGAGGTTGAGGAGGATGAGTTTCTTTCCCTCATCCTGACATTTTACACTGAGCATGTGCTGCACACGCCGGGGCTTTCAGGAAGTTTCCTTGATCGATCTAGAATGTACGTGGGCAGTTGCTGGGCAAACAGAAGCCGTGGCAAGAAAGGCGTTGTGTACCTGGAATTCTTGGGGTTTTTGAGTCAGCCACCGATGATTATCTTTTTGCGTGTGTGGGCTCTTTGGGGTCCCCCTGAAGTTATCTTGGCCCCAGAGCACAGAAGACACTTCCTCAAGTGACTCCGTCCCACCTCTTTCCTCCATACTGCCCTGACCTCTTGGTCACTCTTCTATCCTATCTGTCCAGACCCCAAAGTCTCTCCATCCCCCAGACCCACTCATTGTCCTGCTTGGTCTGCCCAAAGGGGATTGTCCCCATGACTTGTGTCTGCCACCGCCTCTCCTAAGCCGACAGAGGGCTCTCTTGGGGGCTGCTAACTCATTGCTGCATGACGGTGCTTCCTTTCAGGGTCCAGAAGCTTCTCCTTTGGTGTCTGGCCGATTGCCTAATGGCCCTGTTGTCTGTCTGAGGTTCAGCTGTCTCCCTTTCGGCTCGCTGGCGTGACTTCTGGGTCCGTCGCTCAGTGAATAAGCAAGTTGAGATGCTTGGCTCTGGCCACTTTGTTCTGGTAGACTCATCCCTTTATTGCCTCCAGGAAAATTACCTGCCAGATTCGACTTAAGACAAACAAATAAGACTTCCCAAACAAAACTCTGTTCCTTGAGGATCGATGCAACAACGCACCGTCCCACCGTTAGCGAGGGAAGCTGTCTCTAATTTTTCCTTCTTTTAGTTCATCAATTACATATTTATTGAGCACTTACTAGGCTCTGTGGAGATTGAAAACAAACACACAGACACAGCACGAGAGAATTCCTGCTCCTATAATGTTTTCAGTCTTGTTTAAAGCACATATACACAGGGGCGCCTGGGTGGCTCAGTCGGGTAAGCGTCTGACTTTGGATCAGGTCATGATCTCGCAGTTTGTGAGTTCGAGCCCTGAGTTGGGGTGTGTGCTGACAGCTCAGAGTCTGGAGCCTACTTTGGATTCTGGGTCTCCCCCTCTCTCTGCCCCTCCCATGGTTACACTCTGTCTCTCTCTCTCAAAAAGAAATCAACATTAAAAAAATTTAAAGCACATACACATAGATGAGGCTAATTAATAGTTTAAGGTAAGTTCCAAATGGGCCTCCATAATACCACAGAGTTTTATTTGTACAGAAGCAAAAGCATGCACCCCATCCTTAATAGAGTAGTGACTGCCCCACACAACCCAGGAAGCCCTTAAAGAATTATGCAAGAGGCACTTTTTATCTGTTTTTCACTTCTTTAGTAGACGGGGGCTGAGGTGAGCCCTCAGAGACAGACAGGATTTAGGCAGGTAGGTGGGGAACGGGACAGCAGACGGGGGAGAATGCCCAGAGAGGACAAGGAACAGGAGAGGGAATAGATCAGCCTAACCAGAGTCAAGGGTTTGTTTAGGGGAGGAGGTGGTGCCTTCTAGCCCTAGAGAAACACCCAGAAAGATCAAAAACAGATTTCTGTCCCCAAACCCCACCATGCGTGTGCACACACACACACACACACACACACAGCCCAACAATCCTTCCTCCATCAATGCCTCTTCCTTCCAGACACAAATACAGATACACACACTGCTCGTTTAGTAGTTCCCACACCCAGGGAATGGACCTGACCCCCGCACAACCGGGCCGACTCTGGCCTGGGCCTCGGGGCCTGAAGCGAGTGATGTGAGGAGCCAGGGGGGCAGCTTAGAGCCCAGTGTGGTGTTGGTGCTGGGGGTGCCCTAACTGCTTCCGTGTGGCTCTTGGCTGTGGGCCTCCTTCTGGCCCCCAGCTTCCTTGGGTTCCTTCCAGTCCCGGTGTGCTCCCCGCCCCGGGCACCCCGTCTGCATACCAGCTCAGTTAACTGTTAGGTCGTTTGCCACCAGCAGCTCTGGTCTGGTTGTCCCTCCGTGGTCACCCAGGCCTTTCGTGGCCCACGTCATCCCGGGCTCAGCAGGTTCCCCGTCTCTTGTGGCTGTGAGTTGACCGTTAGTGCCGGTGCCCTAGGTCAGCTCCCCGTCGTTTCTCTCCTGCACTGGGACGGGGCTCCTCACCTCCAGCCCATCTCCCACCCTGGTTGCTTGCCGTAGGACCTGGAGGGGCCACAGTGACCTCTCATCCCTGGCAGGTGCCTGCTCGAGGTGTGGACGGTGGGGATTTGTGTCCCTCATGCGTTACGTCCGGTGCTCGGGAACTCCCCTCGGTGGTCTCCAGGTGTCCAAGCCCTGCGGGAGGTTCGCATCATGCGCTGGGCCATTTCCTTCTATTCCACCAACCTGTGTGCCTTCTCTCCCCCCCCCCCTCCCCTTCCCCAAGTCTTCCTAGGTGATTGGCCAGATAATTCTGGATCATAAGTACCTTTGAGGGTCCTCATTCATCTCCTCACTGTTCCTGCCTTGGTTCAGGGATGCCTGGATTCTCCCTGGGACCCCTGTGACAGCCTTTGCATTCAGGCTCCGCAGGTGAGGTCTCTTCCCTCCATACCTCCTGCCTGCCCCTGGCTCCCCGCCCGCCCCCCCCACCAGATCTGCCCTGCTCACACACCCCACTGCTTTCCCAGCCTCGAAGACAAAGCCAGCCCTCTCTCCCCTCAGCCTCGTCTTCCTCTGCTCCTTCCAGGTGGTGTGGGGCGGGGACGGGGTCTCTAACTCTAGCGTTAGCCCTGAGTTTCTAAGCGCAGTGCTGGCCCACGGCAGGCCCTCTAAATGTGCTTACTGTTGTAGTGTGGGTCCTCAAGCACACTAACCTGTGCTCGGATGCTAATGACCATGAAGGCCTTACCACATTCTGTCTCCGTGGAGGCCCCATCAAAGGCGTGACGATATGCTGAGAGTTTCAGGCACTCCGGCCAACTGTTGAGGGGAGAAATGTTGGTGCAGAAGGGCCTTCTGGAACCTTCCAAGTAAGATCTCAGAGAAAGGTTGCTACTCCCTGCAGGTGGGTCATCCCTCGTCCCCAAGAAAGTTCCCAGTCTGGCACACATGGTGGGGTCGAGTGGCATGGAGCCCTGTGCCAGCTCAGATGCTTGGGGAAGGCGCTGGGGTTTATTAAGCACCTGCTATGTTCTAGGCTTTATTGTAGGTGACTGAGCTACATTGTTCATCAACACTGTGCCCTCACGGAGCTTAGATTCTGTGCGGGATACATAATAAGGAATAAACATATTATGTGGGTTGCACGGTATGTTAGAAGGTATTGGGGGGGGAATGAGAAGTGGACTGGATAAGGGGGCCGAGAGAGGGAATGAGTGGGAGTTTACATAAGTGGTCATCAGGATGGGTCTTCTTTAGATGGTGCTGCTTGGGCAGACTTGGGAGGAGGTGAGGCAGTTAGTCCCCGGGCGCCCCGAGGAAGGAGCAGCCAGGCGCAGAGACCCCAGGGGGTGGGGAGGGGGGGGTGTGCCTGGAGAGTGAGGAGGAGCAGGAAACGGGACCTGGCTTCTTGCTAGCAGCACCCAGGGACTCCCTGCAGGGCTTTGAGCAGAGGGACAACTAGTCTGGCCGCCGTGTTGAGAACAGAGGGTGGGAGGTAAGAGGGTGAGGGAGACCAGCCTCCCTGGAGCCGTTCCCGCTGTGCCCCGGGGACCCATGTGACTTGTCCCGGGTCGCAGCAGGTGGCAATGTGCCGCGGGGCAGGACTCGGAGCACGGGGAATCTGGAAGCGGCGCAGGATTTCCTGGTGGTCCTGATATGGGCTGTGAGGGGAAGCGAGCAGTCAGGGTCTCCAGGAGGTTCCGGCGGCGGGGGGTGCGGCGGTGCGGCCCTCGGCGGAGATGGGCGAGCTGCGGGCGGAGCAGGGGTGGCCAGGACGTTGGTCTGGGTGCGGGGACCTTTTCCACCCCTGCTGGGGAGTCACGTGGAGCAGCTGGGAGGCGGTTAGGACGGGGGTCCATGGGAGAGGTCTGGAGATAGAAGCTTGCCCTTGGGGACACGGATTTCTCAGCGTGGTGTGTGGATGGTGCCCCTTCCATAAATGTGTGGGGGTGAAATCGGAATAGGACATCTAAGACCATGTGGGAAGAATAGGGTTGGGGGACTAAAGTCAGGTGAGGAGTGAGCCAGAGAAATCTCATAAACGTTATTATGTTTCTTTTTTTAAATAAAAATTATTTTATTTTTATATTTTTATTGAGAAAAAATATTTTTTAACATTTATTCAGTTTTGAGAGACAGAAAGAGACAGAACGTGAGCAGGGGAGGGGCAGAGAGAGAGGGAGACACGGAATCCGAAGCAGGCTCAGGCTCTGAGCCGTCAGCACAGAGCCCGACGCGGGGCTCGAACCCACGAATGGTGAGATCATGACCTGAGCCAAAGTCAGACGCTTAACCGACTGAGCCCCCCAGGCGCCCCTATTAAAATTTTTTTTAATGTTTATTTATTTTTGAGAGGGAGAGAGAGAGTGTGAATGGGGGGGGCGTGTTTAGAAGGATGTCTGTGTCAGTGTCAGGGCCCTGACCACATAGCACTCCGTCCTTCTCGGCGCAGAGGCCATGCGTGCTGTGCTCTGAATCCCCACTTATGATTCCTGGCTTATTAGAAAGCATTCTCTGCAATCGTAGTTTACCTGGGATGCTTCTAGACACACCTTGCCCTGTGAACGGCCATCCGCGCCTCGCTTCTGATTTCCGGCCCAGAGTTCCTGGCTTTCATCCCTGAGGTCCTGCCCCCGAGGCACACTCGGTCTCTGACCTGGTCATAGAGATGCAGACAGGAGTGGGTCTTGGGGTGGACGACATTTCAGGGAGGCCCTTTCCCCAGCACAGAGCCCGCCCCACCTTCCCCACGGCCCCGGACACTCTCAAGGCTCAACTTGACTGTCCCTAGCCTTCCCCTGCGTCCCTGGAGCCGTCACTGGAAACCTCTCCTCCTCTGCCGGGCTGCTTTACCTCCTGGCAAAAAGGTTCGAGCCCAGAGCTCCCTGTTTCTCTCATTCCCCCCGCGGGGCAGAGGTTCGGGCTGACCTCCTGGATGGTGCTATAAACCTCAGTGCAGCCGGCTCCTACATACCCAGAGTTTGCATAACAGGGAAGCTCACCAGTCCAGTAACCATCAGGTTCGGATTCGGACTTCCCTAAGCAGCACCCCTAGGGGAGGACCCAGGAATCTGCATCATTAGACCACACCTGGGGGAGGTATTCCGGGGGCCCAGTGTCCACTAGTCCTCTTTCGCACCCAGGTTCTGAGCAAACTGAGAAGAAAGACAGTGACTAGGACAAAAGGGAGGTCAAAATGTCGCTTCTTCCCTAATAGAGGCTTGGCTGGAGGACGTGGTGTCAAGTCAGCCTGCCTCAGAGGCCTGCCGATGAATTCCTGCAGTGAGGCTTTTGAGCGGAGCAGACCCTCCCTCCGGGTAGAGGCCCTGGAACAGCACAGAAGTTCACTTCCTGAGAGAGAAGGGGGCTGGCTGGGCTGAGCCGAGCGGGGTAGGCGATTCCTCCAGACCTGTCAGTCTGAGAAGTCACTTCTCCCTGCAGGAACAGAGGGAGGGGGGAGACTGAGAGAGTCCAGGAGGGTGCTGGGGGAAATCCCAACTCCAGGCGGGCAGTCGGGAGTGGGAAAAGTCTCTCCCTCCAAACCCCAGGTGGTTTGCAGGATCTGGAAAGCCTGGGAAGTGCACCTAGCATTCCTACAGTATTCTCTCTCGTCTCTGTGATTTTTCCCTGGAATGCTTCACTATTACACTTTCAGGACCTCTGAGCCAGCGCAGCTTCTGTGTTTTCGGGTGCTGGCTCCCAAGCGCACTTCCGGTGTGTACCCCACGGTGGTTACATGGGAACCTGCCTCACTGGAACATCACTCGGTGGCCGTGCTGGTGACGCCACTGCCACTGTTTCACATAGACCTGAGCGGATGGGTTTAATTGTGAAATCACCAAGAAAATTTTGGCTTGGGAGTGCTTGCCTGTGTGTATGGAACAGAATAACCAGGGGAAAATTTAACTCTCTTTCTCTATGAACTACACACACACACACACACACACACACACACACACATACACACACATGCACGCGTTGCGTGTGTGTATGTATATATATGTGTGTATATAAACTTTTATTTTAAAATAATTATAGATTCACAGAGGTTGCAGAGATGTGCAGGGAAGTGCTACATGCCTCTCTAGCTTTTTTAGTCTTTTAGAATTGAAAAATATTTTTTTAAGTTGGCAAAAATACATGCAGTGAAATTCAAAAGAACATGCGGTGAAATTCAGGCACGGAGTTACGCAGAAAACGGACTCGAAAGAGAAGACATTTTGTTTTGCATCGATTTTTGTCTGCGATGTTAGCTGTATTGGAAAAATCTGAAAACAGGATCTGATACCTGTGCTTCACGCCCCCCGAGCGACCAACACGCCTGTGGATTCTTCAGGAGGGCCTCTGTGCCAGGCCCGGTCAGGGGTCAGCAGACAGCATCTCCTGCCTGCAGCGGGGTTGAAACTCATTTCAAAAATCCATGCAAGAGGGGCGCCTGGGTGTCTCAGTCAGTTAAGCATCTGATTCTTGATTTTGGTTCAGGTCATGATCTCAAGGTTTGTGGGTCCGAGCCCACATTGGGCTCTGTGCTGACAGTGTGGAGTCTGCTTGGGATTCTCTCTCTCTCTCTCTCTCTCTCTCTACCCTTCCCCCATGCTCTCTCAAAAATAGATAAATAAAAATTAAAAAAAACCCAAAAACGTGCTAGGGCAGGTAGGGGAATAGGAAAAGTTACATGATTGCTAGCCTACCACTGTTTTCCAGGGAAGGTTACCTCCAGGAGGGCTTTTGCGTTCAGCGACCTTTATGGGGCCTGTGACCCAGCTTTGAGCTCCAGGGGAACTGCCCAATATTACAGGACCCATAAGATGCACACATGGCCAGCTGCTAAGCTGAGAAAGTCTAGTCCCCCTGCTGTGCCTTACAAGGGTAGGAATGTTGGAGGCCCCATATCCTGTATTTGTTTTCCTTCTAGAAATGGAGAGCCCTAGAACTAAATGTTCTGTGCTCGCTAGTGCTTCTCAAACTTCAGCACACGTTTCCGGAGGGCTTGTTAAAACAGAGTTTCTGATTAGGAGGCTCTGGGGTGCATTGCGAGCAAGTTCCCAGGTGATGCCGTTGCTGGTGGTCCGGGGACCACACTTTGAGAAGCGCTGCTCTGGGCAAAGCCGGCAAATTCAGTTCACGCCAGGCACACACCTCCTGCCTTCTGTCACTCTGGATCTTTTCTGCCCTTCTTTCCTCCCTTCTTTCCTCCCTTCCTTCCTCCCTTCCTTCCTCCCTTCTTCCTCCCTTCCTTCCTCCCTTCCTTCCTCCCTTCCTTCCTCCCTTCCGTGCAGTGCTCAGGATCCTCCCGGAATGTGGAATCCAACTTTCCGTTTGATTAATTTGAATTGAGATTCAGTGTTAGCACATTGCTGGGCTGTGGGCTCTGCTGTTCCAATTGTTATGTGGTCTCTTCCACCACCTCCTGGGGGAACTCTGTGAGTCCCCCCTTCGTTGAGACTAGAGTCGATTGGCTTTATCAAGGTCCACGGAGGCCATGGGTCTCAAATTGACAGCCTCTGTGAACAGCGCTGGGCCTGCTGTTCTCCCAGTAGCTGTTATTAAAAAACAACGTTCAACCAAGTATCTTTGAAGATCTAATTGGCTTTATTAAATGATTCATGAGTCGGGTGGCAACGCACTTTGCAAGTGAAGAGGAGCGCCGAGGATTGTAAGTGGTACAGAATGGAAGGTTTTAGAGGAAGGAGGTTGGGGAAAGAAAGGTAGGAGCAGAAGAAAAGGGCTATTCCAAGCCAAGGGGCTTTCCGTTAGCGGGAAGGGCAAGGGGTCTCACCATGCAGATCACCTCATCATCCTCTAAGCGGGGGGACAGGGACCCTGTGGCAGACTCGTCAGTGCTCATTGGAAATTTCCAGACTGACTATAAGATTATGTTTCTGGGGGAGGTTGAAACTGCAATTAGATTAGACACTCAGCCCTGGTTCCGGGATTTGGCCCGTGGGACGCCATTTTGGGCCTGGGTGTTCTTCTCAGCACTGGGAAGCCCTCCTCTGGAGCATTTGCATCCTGTGTGAGGAATTGGGGGATGGAGTGTGAGACTGAATATTTATTATAAATGTGTGTTTGGTGAAATTTCTGACACCGCTATGTCAGGCTGCTACAGGGAACGACTTTGGCTAGATGTCTCAGCCTGTAAAACTGAGATGATAAAATGTAACTCATGCCATGGTAAGGTCCGTGGAAACGGGCACCATATGTGTTGGTACCCTGGTGGCATCCCCCTGTACCACCCAGCGGCCATCAGATACCTCAAGGGTCATTGAGCCGGCGAGTCGGGGCTGGGGGGTGGCCCAGTGGCTGGTCAGGAGGGTTAAGTGAGGTAATGGGTATATGAGGAAGATCAGGGTCCCTGTCACTAATTATTTCCTGCTCTTCCCCGTCTCCACCCTTTTTACCTTTGTTTACCTTTTCCTTGTTTGTTTACCTTTACCTTGTTTGTTTACCTTTTCCACTAACATTTTTTTTTTTGCCATGCTTATGCCTTAGGCAAGCAGAAGCCCAGTCCGCCTCTTTTTCCTAAACTACACCATTTAAAAAAAATTTAGCTGGTGACTCAGTCCTTCCCGGCAAATTTCTAGGATTCGCGGACTTAATGTTTTCTTCCTCTGACCCCCAGGGCTCACCTTTCCAGCCCACGTGTAGCAGCCATTATCGTTTTACGTTTCTGGGGGTCCGCGTTTGTTTGATTTATCTCCCTCTGAGGATGCGAGCCTCTTGGGAATGGGGCCCACAATTCTTTCATGACACGGAGCTGACATTTAAAATAACAGTTGAGTTTCTGGCTCGTGTTTAGTTTATGCTTCATTGTGTAATTTGCTGTCATTCTTGTGGTTAGCCGGTTTATCCTTAATCCTGTATCTTGGTTGTTTGCTTTTTTATCCCTAAGTGCCCGAAGTTGCAGAGGCTCGGCGTTAGAAAAACATTTATTAAATAAGCTTCCCAGAATCTTCCCAGGGCTGTGTTCACATATCTCGGCAGTGGGCTGCTTCCTACATGTGCCGGGCACGTTCTGCATCATAGACCCAAAACTTGGTAGGATGGAGAACCAGCCTCTGCTCTTGGGGGATTAAGAATTCCTGAGGTTCAGCTTTTATAAGCCTGGAAAGGCAACTTTTTCCCCTCCCTCTGGACATAGGACGTTGCTGGTTCCTCCATTAAAGGACTCTGTCCCGTGGTCATTTAAGGATGTGGCTGATCCTCGGAGGTCAGGATCATGTACTGTTGCATCCACCAGCACCTTACGTAGTTGCTGGTCTGGAGGAGGGCACTTCCTGAATGTTTGTGGAGTGGAATCGAAACTTTTGTGGGATGGTGTAGAGAAGCACGCAGCACACTTGGGAGGAAAGGGAGATAACTGGAATTCTGCAGGCAGAGGAATAGACAAAGCTAGAAGGTGGACTGCAGCAGGCTGACACCTATTGGGTGGTAGAGTGCTGAATTTTAGTCCCTTTTATTCAACATCTCAGAGGGTGTTATTTTTAAAGATCCCATGAGGATAAATACTTGTTAAAAATAGAGTATTGAGGGGCGTCTGACTTTGACTCAGGTCACGATCTCATGGTCTGTGAGTTCGAATCCCATGTCAGGCTCTGTGCTGATGGCTCAGAGTCTGGAGCCTGCTTTGGATTCTGTCTCTCTCTGTCTCAAAAATAAATAAACATTAAACAATTAAAAAAAATAGTATTGACATGCTGGCTCATCCTTCTTTGTTGAAGTAATGGAAGTGAAAAACTCAGGAAGGCCCTCAGCTTGGGCAGGTGACCTTGGCATGACACCTGCTCCGTGTCGTTCTTGTTTCAAGTGGGCACATCACTTGCTGCTGCTTCTCTCGGCTGTTTGCCCAACCAACACACGGTCAATGGGCACTTCTCGGTGAAGGGAGGAGAGACTTTTATTTCACAAGTAGAGTATTTAAAAAAATACCGATGTCCCTGGGAAATCTAATAATCCAACTGATCTAAATTCACATCTACATTGCAGAGAAGCGATTGTTTTTACTTCATCATTTTTCACGGGAGAGTGGAGAGAGGGAGAAAAGTCAAGAGGCTGGCATCCCTAATACAGACCTGGTCTATTCACTCAGACTAGGACGGACCTAGGTGCTAACAATTCTTTTCTCTTTTCTTCGTTTACATTTTCTTATAAAATGTTATCAAATTCGATCTATAAAATATGATTTCTCTTTAAAATATTAACGTCTACAGATGACATTTCACTGAAAAGTATTTTTTCTTAATTTTTTTAAAATGTTTATTTTAGAGAGAGAAATAAAGTGTGAGCAGGGAAGGGGCAGAGAGAGAGGGATCGCAGAATCCCAAGCAGGCTCCAGGTTCTGAGTGGTCAGCACAGAGCCTGACATGGGGCTTGAACCCACAGACCGCGAGATCATGACCTGAGCCGTGGTTGGGTGCTTAACTGACTGAGCCACTCGTGCGCCCCTCCCTGAAAGGTGTTTGATTAACAGAAGATGTTCTACCACGTGAAAGTTTTCAAAATGACATCTGCATCTTTAGAAAGTGAGCGTGAATTCTAGAAGTTCCTATTACAGAATGTAAAAGTGTGAAGTATTTTGAGTTTGGACACCGCAAGTCCGTGAGAACTGGTAAAAAATTTTCTTAAAAGCCGCCGCTCTTCTATCTACTTCCCTGAGAAGTCCTTTTAGAAACCCTGCTTTTAAGGGAAAAACACCTTAGGGGGGATAGAATAGGACTCCACTGAGAAATGCAGTTTAGGGAAGTGAGGGGGGTGAGGGGCGGTCTGCCCTAGAGGATAAAAGCCCTTGCTCAGGAGCCGGACTACCTGGCCCCAAGTCCCAGCACACGGCCTTTGGAACCCACACTGTGGCCTCGGGCCGGTCGCTCAGCCTCTCTGTGCTTTGGTAGCTTCTTACTCTATAAAATGGGAATTCGGGCATGGCGTGTGCCCTCGAGGGTTGTTGGAAGCATTACTTGAGCTAATGCAGGTAAAAGTAGGGGTACCCAGAATGCAGTGACTGCAGGTGTGTTTAACCGTGGGCTCTTTTGTGGCCAAGATTATCCGGGAAACCAGAAACGGTGAGGTAGTCATCACCAAGCGATAGCAGGTGGGGAGGGTCCCAGACTCGGAGCTCGAAATCCAGAGGGGCTGGGAAGGGAAGGAGGGCCAGGAGGGAAGCCAGTGAGGACTCTGGAGCAGCCGCTGGCCCTCTGCCTGCTCCTGGGGTCCGTCTGCTCCCCTGGCACCGTCCAGGATTGTGGAGGCTTTCTTTAGGAGACGCGATAGATTTTTTTTCCTTGTGAGGATGAAAGTGTTCTTGTTTTTGGAAATGAAGTCGATTTTATAGCACCTACTCCTAAAGACAAAGGTTCGTTTTCACGTAGAAAATGTGAAGCCCCAAACAGCAGAACCGGGCTTTGATGGCTCCGAGAGGTGTGAACTCACCTGTGCCTCTTGGCGAGAACGAGAACGAACTTCACACACCTTCTTGCTTTCAAAGGTGTGACATGTTGGTCTTCCAAAGAGCTGACTTAAGGACATCTGAAACTTGCTCCATAGTCTTTGTTTTGTTTCAATCCCAGTTTCTAGAAAGGAAGGTCGAATGAATGTGATGTTGATGCTACCCTGTTGCCCTGTTTAGCTGTAGAGGGTCATTCAGTTCTGTTCTTGGAACCAGAGCTCTCTTGTGTTTTCTTGCCTGTAGCTGAAAAGTGGAAGGATGTATGGACCTAGAAGAAAAGAGGAGAAAACTCTGAGGACGGTTCGATAAGGTCAGAAGATGATTTCAGTTGATCTTAAAGTCTGCAATGAGGAGGTCAAAATCTGAATACCTTCTTTTGAAGAATTCAGATTCTTGCGTGGTGATTTTGGAAGCCTCCTGGACCCTCCCAAGAGTTGGCATAGACAGGCCGGGGGTGATCACGGTGCCGGTTTCTCGGGAGAAGCCGAGCCCGGCTAAGCGACGCGCCCAACAGCCTACCCACCTTGCATGGACTCAGGGAGAGAGGAGGCAGGTGGGAGCTACGTTCCAGCGCTTTCTTCACCGGGGACCTGTTCCATGTCAGAAATGTGGCCGGGCCTTGGAGAGTGGCGGCCGGCCGGAGCGCCTCGCCTGCATCCCCGGAGTCTGGTGGAGGAGGCGGGCTTCGTGGGGGACCTTCTGGTCTCGTAGCGGTGTGAGCAGACGGTCTCTGCACCCAGACCGTAGAGGTGAACCCCCGTGTGTGCGAGGCCAGGAAGACGCGGGTCACAGGAGTCCGCATCTTGAAGGGGAAATAAAAGCTTCTCAAAGAAGGCGATGAATCAGAAGGAAGAGAGAGTTGCACATGTGAGAGTGGACGGAGGAAACGTAGAACATGAAGTCTCGCTTGGGCGGGATGGAGGGGTTAGGCAGGTTCACATCTCAGGAGACCTTCTCTGTCAACACAGACGGATGTTAGCCCCCTTCTCCAGGCAGCGGAGGCCCGTGGCGGTTTGTAAATGGAGAAGAAACATCAGATTGTGTTATGAAGAAGATAAATATGGTAGCAGTGTGGAGGATGGACAGGTCGAGTGGAGGGATTTATTTTTCTGTTTGATTCTCTCCCTAAATTGTGTATTTTTGGGTTTCCGTGGTGAGGTTAAGGAAGGCTTCATGCTGAGGCTGGGATATTGGACATCCTTAGGAAGAGCCGGAGTCTGACTGGTGGCCTGTTGTTTCGATCCATTTTAGTTTTTTTTTTCCAAATTTTTATTTAAATTCTGCTTAGTTAACAAGTGTAGTATTGGTTTCACGAGTGGAACTTAATGATTCACCACTTACAGATAACACTCAGTGCTCATCCCAACAAGTGCCCTCCTTAATGCCCATCGCCTATGTAGCCCCTCCCCCACCCACTTCCCCCCGTCAGCCTTCAGTTTGTTCTGTGTTGTTGAGAGTCTCTGATGGTTTGTTTCCTTCTCTTTTTCTCTTCCCATATCTTCTTCTGTTTTGTTTCTTAAACTCCACATATGAGTGGAGTCATACGATATTTGCCTTTCTCTGACCTATTTCGCCTACCATAATACATTCTAGCTCCATCCATGTCGTTGCAAATGGCAAGATTTCATTCTTTTTGATCACTAAGTAATATTCCGTTGTGTTTGTGTATGTGTGTGTGTATGTATCTACATATCTGTGTATATATATCTGCATATATACACACACACATACATGCTTACATGTATATATGTATACATATAGATCACAAATTCTTTATCCATTCATCAGTCAATGGACATTTGGGCCCTTTCTAGCAGCGCAATTTCTGGATCATAGGGTAGTTCTATTTTTAACTCTTCCAGGAACCCTCCACACTGTTCTCCAGAGTGGCTGCACCAGTTTGCATTCCCACCAATGGTGTAGGAGGGTTCTCCTTTCTCTGTATCCTCGCCAACACCTGCTGTTTCCAGAGTCATTAATTTTAGCCACTCTGATAGTTTTCAACCTTTGTGGTTCTCCAGCACACACACAAATACCTGCAAATAACCCTTTCCCCCATTTCTAACGAACTTAGGGGAATATATGCACATGTAGGTACATTTTAAATGGGAGTTGATTGGAATTTGCTACCCCACCCCTTTTTTTAAAAAGGAATTTCTTGAATTAGATTCCCAGGTGCATCTGAAACTCCAGCTGGGAACTGCCACCATGGAGGATGATAGTCCTTCCCACTGACTTAACACAAAGTGCTTTTCCACATTGTGGAAGCCCACGTAATGGAAGCCACAGACATTTCCCAGATGGAGCAAAGCGATTGCTGTTTTCATCATTCGGTAATTTGTTTCAGCTGCATACTGGATGCTGTGCTTCTCCCTGGGGAAGCAAAAATAAAATTATTCATGGTCACTGCCTCCAAGGGACAGGCTCGTTAGTCAAAAATACTTAGCCTGTAGTCAAAATAATAGGTTAGAAAGAAGAGTAGAGATTGCAAGGGGCTGGTGGAGGGAGACAATGGGGAGTTGGTTTCATGGGTGGAGTTTCAGTTTTGCAAGATGATAGGGTGCGGAGGTATGTTGTACGGTAGTGTGGATGTACCTAACACCACTGAACTGTACGCTTAGAAGTGGCGAAGATGGTAAATTTCAGAGGATGTGGATTTTAACCACAGTTAAAACGAAAAGAAGTGCGTTCTGTGTATGTGTGCGTGTAACTTAGCTTCAAAGCCGGTTTTGAGTATGTTGGCTGGAAGTACTTCAGAAAGGCTTAGCGTCTTTGCTTCTTAAGGGAAAAATACTTTATGGGGTGCCTGGGTAGCTCAGTCGGTTAAGTGTCTGACTTTGTTTCAGGTCATGATCTCACAATTCATGAGTTTGAGCCCCCCCATCAGGCTCGGTGCTTACAGCTGGGAGCCTGGAGCCTGCTACGGATTCTGTGTCTCCCTCTCTCTCTGCTCCTTCCCTGCTTGTACTCTCTCTCTCTTTCTCTCTCTCTCTCAAAAAAAAAAAAAAAAAGATATACAGAGAGAGGACCAAGTGAAGGCATAGGGAGAAGATGACCATTTGTAAGCCCAGGAAAAGAGACCTCAGAAGAAACTGATCCTTTTGACACTTTGATCTCCGGCTTCTGACCTCCGGGACTTAAATAATTTCTGCTGTGTTAGCTCGCAGCATGCACTACTTTGCTGCGCAGCCCTAGCAAACTAAGGCTGTGGGTGCTTGTTCACACGTGCGTGTGTGCTCCCATCGTGGTGCACCTGAGTGAGCGCCATGCGCTGGGCTGGTCAGAACAGACTGGACTCCAGGTGTCCAGAGATACACCTACAGGTGCTGTGTCAGATGGGCCATCCAGCCTTCAGCGGGTCCCTCTCTAAGGATGGTCTGTTCTTTGGGGAGGGTACATCCACACACATTCGATGCATGGAAGGAAAGGCTAGGTTGGCCTCTGTGGGCGTGAGGTGGTTCTACTGTTCATGTTTTAGCGGTTGAAGTCAGGGCTAGAGAAATGGACTGTACTCAGTGAAGGTCCTGTAGTTTGTGACCTTTCTGTACCAGAGACACCTGGAGGAAAGCCCCGATCACTTGGGTCTCTAAAATCTGTCTGTTGGTACCACCTCTTGGCACTGGACATCATCCGTGGTCACTATTTTTTTTTTAATAATATTTGTTTTTGAGAGAAACACAGCACGAGTAGGGGAGGGGCAGACAGAGAGGGAGACACAGAATCCAAAGCAGGCTCCAGGCTCCAGGCTCCGAGCTGTCAGCACAGAGACCAATGCAGGGCTTGAACCCACGAACTGTGAGATCATGACCTGAGCTGAAGTCGGACGCTTAACTGACTGAGCCACCCAGGTGCCCCCGTGATCACTATTGTTCATAGTTTTGGGTCTAGTTCACAACATGCATGCTATTAAGTGATAGGTGATTTATCCTAACTTGGGTTATCCAAGGACCGAGAAGTCCCCTCTCTCTGAGAGTGCAAACGAACGCGTTAGGCCAGATACCCAGGTGTCCGTTCTTAAAAGCAGAGGTAATATAGTGTGATGTTTATTTTTATGGTCTCTGGAGTCAGACCACTTGGTTTTGATTCTCGTCTCCCCTGTTCGCTTTGTATCCTTTAGCAAATTTACCAGTTTCTTTGGCCCTCCGTTTCCTCGTCTATAAAATGGTTTAATAGTTTTTTAATCATAGGGGCCTTAGGAGGATTAATGGGGTGGTTTATTTGTGGTCTGCGTTATGTTGCCCGACACCTAGTAAAAGACTGATAAACATTGGCTACTCTTATCCTGTAATTTAAACATCCCATCAGAAAGTACCGTAGGAGTCGCCATGGTTAGGAAATGCACTTTGAGTTCCAACAATCCTGGACTACTTAGCTCCGCTTAAGTGAGTGTCTGAAATCTCATAGATTAGAAGTAGCTGACTCATCTTTAAGATACGGTCACTAGGAGTCTGAAAAGAGACAATATACGCAAAGTGTTGAACAGTGTCTGGAATCTTCTCAGGGCGCAATAAAAGGTGGCTGTCCAGGTGCAGGGTAGAGGCAAGAGGTGGGTCTGGGTTTGATTCGGGTCCAGCTTTTCCACTAAGTAGCTTCATGACTGGTGAGTGTCTTAAGTCCTTCAAGCCTCACCGGTCTCCTCAGCGGTAAAGCGCAAATAGTAGAACCTGCCTAGTTAGGTTTATTTGAAGCTAGATGTGCTTCATGGAGCTTTGTGTTAATGTTTTTGCCGTTGGCGGTGCTGTTTTCCCCGTTCTGGCTCTCTTATGTGTATTCTAGCTAAGGAGGGCGAAGGGCCTTCCAAGATGGAGCTCCGAGCGGCTGGGAGAACCGTCTGCGTGGTGCATCTGTGGCCCTGCTGGTCGCCAGGTGATCCGGAAGTCTGTGAGGCGTGCTTTCCCTCCGTGCCTTGCGCCTCCCTCCTGAGGCTGTGGGCTGCGTCCAAGAAGATGACCTTTCTAGATGGGAGGGCAGCTCTGCAGGTGAAGAAGAAGGAGGGGCTTCCTTCTCCCGTTTAGAACCCACAGATCTGTTAGAACTGCAGGTGTAAATTGCAGGGCGTGTGCGTGTATGTATATGTGTGTGCGAGTGTGTATGTGTGCGTGCGCCCGCATTCAGTTAGACTGCTGTAACACATCGGGAGGTTTGTAGAAGGCACGGGACCAACTTGTAAGGGTCAAAAGAAAGGATGAAAATGTCTGAGAGGTGAGACTCGTGCAGTTTGCAAAGTCAGACAAACCCACAACTGCCACCCGTTTTGGGTTGTATTTAGGTCAAGGAGAGACATGAGAAAGGATTGCCTGGGCCTCTGGTGAAACGGGGAAAAGAAGATAGGAAATGCTTGAGTACCAGCTTCATTCCAAGCATTTAAGAGTGACTGAAGCTCAAACACTCAACTTTATTTTGCTTCTTTCGTCTCCGTGGCCAAGGAGAAGGCTGTAAAAACTTAACTTGTAAGAGAATTGAAGCCCAGGAAAGACGAAGAGAAAATAAACTCCAAATAAGTTGGTGTCCTGATCCAGACCAGTTGCCGCCTAGGATTTTTCCAGAATTTGTCGTGAAGGTTGCTGAACCAGTGTCATTTGTCACTGAGGTGCTGTAGAAAAAGGAGGGGTAGTGGAAGACCGAGTATGGAAACTTACACACTTTAGATCGGGGTTTTTGATGTTAGTCTCAGATGAAGTTCTGGCTTGATTGTCAAATACAGTAAAATCTTGGATCGTGAGTAATTTGTCTGCGAGTGTTCCACAAGATGAGCAGACGTTTCTAGTAAAGTCGTAACTTGATAAACAAGTGATGTCTTGCAATATGAGTCATACGTGACGCCGAATGTCACATGATCCCAACTGAGCCAATGGTTCTCTCTCTCTCTCTCTCTCTCTCTCTCACTGTGGTATTGTGGGTGATTGTCTCCCATGCCCAGAATCTCAGTCTCAGGCCGTGGCTGTTTGGCAGAAATCAGTGATTTTTCAGGGTGTTGGAAGGTGCCCACAACTGGCACTAGTGTATGTCTTGTCACTTCAAAGCACCAATGGACAGTCCTTGCTTTTCCATCCAAGAGGGAGCTTAGGAATGCTTCGCTTCATTCTAGGTCAGGCTGCCTGCAGATGGAGACCCTTTCCTCTGCTGCCTTAGTGCCAGTTACATGAAGTACAGTCTATGACAAGAGTTTATTAATACTGCACTGTATGGGGCACCTGGGTGGCTCAGTCGGTTGAGCGCCCGACTTCGGCTCAGGTCATGATCTCACAGTTTGTGGGTTCGAGCCCCGCATCAGGCTCTGTACTGACAGCTCAGAGCCTGGAGTCTCCTTCGGATTCTGTGTCTCCCTCTCTCTCTGCCCTTCGTTGCTAATGCTCTTCTCTGTCTCTCTCTCTCAAAAATGAATAAACATTAAAATAAAAAATACTGCACTGTAGTCAGCATCCGTGTGAGCGTGCACAATGGCCCCCATGAGGAAAAAGATTCCATTGAGCCAATAGATAGCGGTGATTCTGTCAGTGATAGTGAAAGTCATCCTATCTGATAACCCTCCTCTCTCCTGTTTCCCTCACACCAGCCATGAAGGTTTTCAAAGGTAAGTGCAGATTAATTTGTTTTTTCTTTATATTTTGTATTTTCTTTATTATTTTGTATTATATTACAGCATAATCATTAAAATTTTTTTTTTACTTATTCATTTTTGAGAGAGACACAGAGCATTAGCAGACGAGGGACAGAGAGAGAGGGAGACAAAGAATCTGAAGCAGGCTCCAGGCTCCGAGCTGTCAGCACAGAGCCCGATGTGGAGCTTGAACTCACGCACCATGAGCCTATGACCTGAGCCAAAGTCATACGCTTAACCGACTGAGCCACCAGGTGTCCCAGTGTCGTAATCATTGTTATGTGACTCTCTTTATGTGGAACGAGTCATCTGAGTTTCCATGATTTCTTACGGGGAAATTCGCTTTTATATACAAGTGCTTTGGATTACAAGCACGTTTATGGAACGAATTCTGCTCACAAACCCAGGTTTTACCGGTTGTGTTCTGTGCAAAAGGGAAGCAGTAACCACCCGAGTCCATCATGGGTTCACGTTCAAGCACCATGGAGGGCGACCTTGTTGGATTCCTAAATATCACTACGCTGGAAACTGTTGTAACTGTGTGATATGTAGATTCAGACATGGTGTCCTCGATAACGCGTCTCTTGGTATCTTTGTGGGAAAAGGAGTGAGGACGAAGCATGATGAAGTATAGTGGATGATGGTTCATGGATGTGGAGACAAAGCTAGTTCAGTGGCTGTTTTCTCAAAGTGCAAGCTGGTGACTCGGGACCACCCCCGAGGGAAGCCTGCCTCAGTTGCTTTGGGTGTGGCTGTTCCTCAGTGCCGTGAATGCTGATAGGCTCCCCAGAGCTGTGGAAAGTCCCAGAAAAATGGGATTGCAGTCGAAGGTCAGGGATGCTGCTGGGAATGATCCATTCAGGAGGGAGGCAATTCGGAGGTGAGGGGCACACTTCACCAGCAAAGTAGCTTTGCAGGGACGCCACGGATTCAAAGAGAAAAATGGGCTTCTGAATAAGGAAAGACTTAACAGAATCCTGACCTTTCCTTTTGCCAAAGCCAAAAGGGGACATGCACAAAATGATGACCAGTGTTGGAGGAGTAAAGACTTACTCAGCAAATTCTCTGATCCTCATTCAAAGACGGGAGGAGCGGTTAGCTCGCTTTCTCGTGGGCACGCCCCCTGAGTTGCGTTAGGCACTGCGGAAGTGCTCGTTTTGAGATCGCACACGAGTTAAACGTGCTGTCGCCTTCCCAGATAATTTTTATTGAAAGTTAGCACTTTTTCTCCTTAAACATATTTTAAACAAAAACCTTTATATGTAAGGGCGAACGTGAATTTCCCAGAGACCCTGAGCTAGAAAGACATTGATATCCTCCTCGAAGTTCATTAATTAACAGGTCTCCATGTCTTGTAATTTGTGGGGATGCCTTTTATTTATTTTATTTAAAAAATATTTTTAATAGTTATTTTATTTTTGGGAGAGAGAAGAGAGAGAGAGAGAGAGAGAGAGAGAGAGAGAGAGAGAGAGAACGAGCAGGGGAGACAGAGACAGAGTCCAAAGCAGGCTCTGGGCTCCGAGCTGTCAGCACAGAGCCCAGCGCAGGGCTCGAACTCACGAACTCTGTGACCTGAGCCGAAGTCGGACACTTAACCGCCTGAGCCACCCAGACCCCCCTATGCTATTAATGTTGATGAAGACTTCCTTTATTGATTTTAATCACTCACTGTTTTAAAAGCCCTGACCCAGCAGAGCCTCAGTATTTATTTAAAAAACCATAGTTGTTACTTTCTTCCACGGAGAAACTGTTTTATGTTAATTATCATCTTACATTGACTGTATCACTATAAAGGATGTCAAGTGAAATCCTTCTTGATAGCTGGGAACTTCTGTGTTACAGATGGAGGGCAGTGACGGTGAGGTGTGAGTCACAGGCAGGAAATACACCGCAGTCTGGTCGATGTCTTGCCTCAGACCCGTCGGAGACCTCATGTTTGGAAATTAGGAGAAAACATGAACTTCTAGACTCCTAAGGTCGGAAGGCGCTGTAGAGGTCCGTTAGAGCTGGTCCCTCAGCTCAGGGGCCACTTCTGAGGTGTCCTCACGGTTGACCGGCACCTGCTTGGTTCCCTTCAGAAGAGGACAACTCACTGCGTTCGTTTTCTATTGCTCTTGTAATTGATTAGCGCACATCTGGTGGCTGAAAAACACCCATGTGTTTACTGTCTTGCTGGTTTGGGATTCGGAGGTCTGGGATGGGTCTCACTGGGCTCACTTCAACGTGGTGGCAGGGCTGCCTTCTTTCGGAAGGTCCCCGAGAGAACCCGTTTCCTGTCTTCCCAGCTTCTGTGGATCGCCTGCATTCCTTGGCCCCATTCCGTCTTCAGATCCAGCCACGGCCCGCTCGATCCCACAGTCCGTCATTCTGGCTCTTGGATCTTCTTTCCTCTTCCACTTTTAAAGGGCCCTTGTTGGGGCTCCTGGATGGCTCAGTGGGTGAAGCGTCTGACTCTTGGTTTCAGCTCCGGTCATGATCTCACAGTTCCTGAGTTTGAGCCCCACATCAGGCTCTGTGCTGACGATACGGAGCCTGCTTGGGTTTCTCTCTTTCCCTCTCTCTCTCTCTACCCACCCCCAACCCCGACTTACATTCTCTATCTCTCTCTCCAAAAATAAACTTAAGAAAAATTAAAAAAAAAAGTAAAGGACCCTTGCAGTTACAGTGGGGCCACTCAGATAACCTAGGAGAGCTTCTTTGTTTTGAGGAGTACTGACGAGCAACCTTAATGCCGCCTGCAACCGTGCTCCTCCCTTGACAGGTAAGGTAACCTGTTCCCGTCTTCTGGGGATTCCGCCGTGGGCTTCTCTGGGGGTCGTCACTCTGCCTGCCATACACACAGTCTTCTGAGCTGGTCCATGTTGCTGTCTTTTGGTTCTCATTTTGGAAACTCCTAGGTGTTGACTTAGGACCAGGACTTCTGTTGATGTACCAGGTGAATTTTTATAAGTAGGATAACGAGGGGCAGCTGGTCAGCTTAGTCAGTTAAGTGTCAGACTCTTGATTTTGGCTCAGGTCATAATCTCATGATTTGTGAGACTGAGCCCCATGTCGGGCTCAGCACTGACAGCGTGGAGCCTGCTTGGAATTCTCTCTCTCCATCTCTCTCCGTCCTTCCCTTGCTCTCTCTCTGTCTCTCTCAAAATAAATAAATAAACTTAAAAAAAAAGAATAAGGAAACATGGGAAATCTTTAACCTTGAGCAAACCAACAGTATTGAATGCCGAGACAGAAACAACTATGGTGGAAATTTAATTCATAGGTAGTATTGTCTCTCTCTGCTGGCTGTGATGGTCATGTATGTATTCTGTAAAGTGAGCTGTTTGCTCGGTGTTTGCCAGGAACGGGAAAAACTATGAATCTTGAATGAAGAACTCAGAAGAATCCATAAAACATTGGGTTGGTGGCTTAATCTTAATTGCACTTGCTTTACTTGGCTGAGGTTGAAAAGGTATTTTTTTAAAAATGTTTATTTATTCTTGAGAGAGAGAGGGAGAAAAAGAGAGAGTAAGAGCAGGGAAGGGGCAGAGAGAGAGGGAGACACAGAATCCCAGTAGGCTCCAGGGTCTGAGCCATCAGCACAGAGCCTGATGCAAGGCTCAAACTCAGGAACCCCAAGATCATGATCTGAGCCAAATTTGGCCGCTTAATGGACTGAGCCACTCAGGTGTCCCTGGAACGGGAGTTTTAAGGCCCAGGTATGCCTTAGGTATGCCTCCAGGCCTGCGGGTCGGTTGGTTGTAAGTGATTGTAGGGTGCTCTTGGACGGTTCTGACTGTGTTAGAGATTGGAATCTGCTGAGTCATGTGAACTTGATCTGCTCTTGGTGACGGTCAGTCACAGAGGGGAAATCACGAAGTGATGACTCCATAAAGGCTGTTTAAAAAAAAAAACCAAAAACCAAAAAACCCCAACACTTGCAGGTCCTGTGATGTACTGCTTCATTCCGTTCACATGGTAATTACAACAGCTGAGTAACCCTTTCAGGTGTTCTGGTGCAGTGGGAATGCCTTCATTTTGGGGACATTAAAGTGTAATTATAGACGGAAAGCGGACTAATTAAGCAATGATATAGAAGCATTAGCAACACTTTCCTTACATTAAGTTTGTCAAATGGCGCGTAGAAAGTTATCAAACTGGAGGGAAAATCGGTTTAGACAGTTTTTCCCACTAAGGTCCCCAGTGAAAAGCAAAATAAACACATAAGAAATGGCGTTCTGCTTTTCCCTTTGCTGCCTCTTTTGGTTGGGCAAGAAGAGACCTTTGTTAACTTATAAATTTAAACCTCTCTTTTCAAAGCGTTACCTTCCCTAATGAACAGAATGAAGTGAAAGTTGGCAGAAAGTACGCGGCAGCCATGGGGGGGTCTGCCACTCGTCCCCCTCCCCCCGCTGTAAAAGAGTAGGTGGCGACACACAGCTTCCAGCTGCTGGACCTTCCTGGGTGCTGTAGGTCATGGCCAGCCCACTCTCTCTCTCTGGTCTGCTTCCATTCAAGGACTGAGTCTGGCAGAGAGACCAGGGCTGGGCTGTTCCCACCCACACAGGGCTCTTCTGATGGACAGTCTTGGCTGTTCCTTCCTCTCCCCCCCCATCCTCCTTCCTTCTCTCCCCCACCGTCTCCCCTTTCACAGATGTCAGATCTGCCACTGGGGCTGCGTGTTCTCCCTGCCTTCTCCTGCTTCGTAGCCCTTCGTCTTTCATGGGTGTCTCCCCAGAAAATTGCTGGCATGTCTCAGTCTTCCTCGGTGTCCGTTCTTTGGAGGATCTGAAGGGTTACACATGTAAAGAATCAGTGAATGAAAGATCACTTGAGGATGAGGTAGAATTTTCCCTTGCCAAGCTTGGCGTACGGTTGACCCAACTCCTCCCGGTCCACCCGAGACCTTCTGGATTTTAGCACGGAACGTCTTGTGGTTTGTGAACCTTATCCTGGGTAAACCGTGACAGTGGCCCACCCCAGTTGTGGGATGTGCACATGTATCTACATACTGACAGTTCCAGTCTTTTCCCCCAAGGGTTTGGAGTAACTCTCAGTCGGGGACTTACGTAAGTTAATGTTAAAAAAATGTATAGAATCAGGATGGAGCAAAAGAGGAAGCAAATAGGCTTACCATAAGCACTGATCTATTTTGAGGAAACACTGTTTTTCTCGGCATTAAATTTTTAAAGGAATTTGTCACATGGGGCTCTCCTATAAGGACAATGAGTAATGTAAACATCGCCCTTGTCAGTAATTCTTAGGAAATCAAAAATGTTTTTCACATGGTCCTTCCTTTTAGATGTGCCTTGGCAATGTCGGTTTTATGAAGTTCTGGGCTAATGAGTACAAATGTTCTGTTCATCCAGCGTTATCCAAAGAAAAAACTTAGAATTTAGGAGGAATAGATGGATAGATGGTCTTGTACTGTAGAAGAGTAACTCTCGGAGACGAAGCCACGGGCCCCAAATTTGTTCCTACTAAATATATCTGGATAATGCCCTTAAAATTGACTATAAATGACAATTGCGATAGCAGAATGGTTAAAAACAAATACCTGCTTTAGGTAGAGATGGGCTTTTTGTTTGTATCAGTGCTAAGACCCCGAACTTTAAGAGGATGATTTATGGAGTGCCAGGTAAAAGATACGGAAGCTTAAAGACCACAGCATTAATTTATACAACAAATCTTTGTTGGATTCTTGTCAGGGTACTGGAGGTACACAAAAGAAACAAAATTTCTTCTCATGTGGAGCCTGTGTCCTGGTAGGCGGGATAGGAATGAATACACAAGTTAATAAGATGTATGTCAGATGGCAAAAAGGTCCATGGAGAAAAAAATGAGGCAAGGAGGGAAGTTTTCAGTAGGATCTTTGGGGAAGGCCACGTGGAGAAGATACATTTAGGAGAAGACCTTCGGGAGCAAGCCGGATGACCAGGCCTTGCTCTCTCCTTGGTTACATGTTCTGAGGAGAGCTGTCCCATGTGATGAAGACACTCAAGCCGTCGTAGAGGGGACCATGTGAAGAGGAACCACGGTCTTCTACCAACAACCAGCACTACGTGAGTAGGTCATCTGGGAAGCAGATCCCCCAGCTTCAGCCAGCCCTTCAGATGATGGTGGCTCTGGATGGCAGGTTGATAGCAACCTCATGAGAGGCCCTGAGCCAGAACTATCAATAAGGGGATTTTAACCCCTGATTCGCAGAAACCATACTTTAAGCCCCTTAGTTTGGGGTTATTACTAATGTGGATAGGCTTACAAACAGGCTGGACACTTCAGAGGACAGAATCTATGAACTTGAAGATGAGTCAATAAAAGTCAAACCATGGGACGCTTGGGTGGCTCAGTCGGTTAAGCATCTGATTGGCTCAGGTCATGATCTCATGGTTTGTGGATTCGAGCCCCGTGCTGACAGCTCAGAGCCTGGAGCCTGCTTCAGATTCAGTGTCTCCCTCTCTGCCCCTCCCCACCTCATGCTCTGTCTCTGCCTCTCTCCAAAACAAACAAACAAACAAACAAACAAACAAAGTTCAAACCAGAACACGAAAAATGAAAAGAACGGAAAAACAGAATGAAATAAAAGAACAGTACATCTGAGATAATGTGGAGCAAATATCGAATAGTTGGGTTTGCAGAAGGAAAAGAGATAAAGGTACAGGAGAAATGTGTTTAATAATTATGAGTAAGGACTTTACAAAATCAATGAAAGACAACAAATCTTAGATTCAAGAATTTGAGAGCTGCAAGCAGGATAAACACATAGAAAAGCAGTCCGGGGCAGAGTAGTCCACCTGCTGGGAACTGAAGACAAAGAGAGGAGTCCTGAGAGCACGCGGAGAAAACACAAGTGTTACGGAGGAATAAAAGTCATAGTGATGTCTGCCTTCTCGGAAACTATCCAAGTCAGCGGACTTGATAGCCGAGTGCTATCTTGAAAGTACTGCAAGAAAAAAAAAAAAAAGTCAACCTAGATGTTTTACCTAGACAAAATATCTTTCAGAAATGAAGACAAAATAAAGACCTTTTCAGACACGTAACATGTGAGCAAACTCATTGTCAACAGACTAGGATATATGAAATTTTAAATGAAATTCATCAGGCAGATGGCAAACAATAACGTATGGGGCGGCTGCAGGGGAGTGAAGAGTGCTAGCAGTGGCAACCGTGGGGACCAACAAAAACAGACCTTCTCCTCTAACTTTCGATCTCCTTAAATAATAATTGGCTGCCTAAAGAAAAGCTCATAACATGTAGAAGTAAAACATGTAGCAACAATAGCACAAAGGGCACGAGGGTACAAACACAAGTAGACTGTACCTTACGTGAGGTGGAATAATATAGACAGTGATGAAACAGCGTATATGGTAGAGGCACCTGGGTGGCTCAGTCAGTGGAGTGTCTGACTTCAGTTCAGGTCATGATCCAATGGTTCATGAGTTCCAGCCCTGCATCAGGCTGTGTGCCGACAGCTGGGAGCCTGGAGCCTGCTTCAAATTCTGTGTCTGCCTCTCTGCCCCTCCCCTGCTCACAGTCTGTTTCTCTCTCTCAAAAAGATAAATAAACATTAAAAAAACAGTTAAAAAGAAACAATGTATATTATAAACTCTGGATAAATAATAAATTAATGGATACAGTTAATAGCTAATTCATAGAGATAAAAAATTAAGAATTATCAATGAGAAAACCAGGAAAAGGGAAAAAAGGAAAGAGATACAAGAAGTAAAAAATGAATATGAAAGTGGTAAATACGCATTGAGCAAATTGATAATTACATTTAGTGTAAATAATCTAAATATTTAAAAGGTAGAGCTTGTTAGACTGGATAAAAAAACAAGAACCCAACTATATGCTTCCCATGGGAAACCCACTTTAAGTATAACAATACAGATAAGTATTGAAAAAATATTCAACTCAAGCACTAATTAAAAGAAAACTGGGATTCTAGATAAATCTTCATCTAGATTCTAAAGAAGTAATACAAGGGATGAAGAACGATGTCACGTGATAAAGGCATCAATTCATCAAAAAGACGATTTTAAGTGTACATTCATCTAATAACAGAACTTCACATGAAGGAAAAACTGATAGAATTAAAAAGATAAATTGACAAATTCACAATTACAGCTGGATAGTTCAACACTCCTATCTCCATAATGAATAGGGAAAATTGAAAATCAGTAAGGATATAGAAAATTTCAACAGGATTTTCCATTAGCAACATATGTAGAACACTCACTCCAACCACTCAATAGTACTTTATGTCTTAATGTTTATTTATTTTTGAAAGAGCGTGAGTGGGGAAGGAGCAGAGAGAGTGGGAGACACAGAATCCGAGGCAGGCTCCAGGCTCTGAACTGTCGGCACAGAGCCTGATGCAGGGATTGAACTCATGAGCCATGAGATCATGACCTGAGCCGAAGTTAAACACTTAACCGACTGATCCACCCAGGCTCAATAGTACTTTTCATGGATGTTCATCAAGGCTGACATATTCTGGACCATTAAAAAAAAAATCTGAAATTTAAAAGGATTGAAATCCCAAAGTATGTTCCTCTGTTCAAAATAGAATTAAATTAGAAATTAATACAATAAATGTATCTACAAGGTATCCAAATATTTGGAATTAAATAACACTTTTTTAAAACCCATAGACTAAAGAAGAAATGACAAGGGAAATTAGAAAATATTTTTAACTGAATAAAAATCAAACAATAAATCTTCCAAATCATTTCAGAAGAAGGCAACAAAGGATGGAAGTAGAGATGAGACAGATCAAAAACATATGGAAAGATGGTATATTTAAACCCAAATATATCAGTAATTGTATCAAGTGAAAATCTTCTAAAATTGCCAATTGAAAGATAAGGATCACCAGCCTGAATAAATGAATGAAATTGAATTCTCTACTATTTACAAGAGACATATTTACAACATAAGGACACAGAAATATAAGTGAGAAACTGGAGAAAGCTATATTATGTAAATACTGTTTTAAAGATAGGTAGTGTAATATACTGATACTAGGTAAATCTAACTTTAAGGCACAAAACATTAGTGGGGAGACCTTTCATAATGATAGAAGTTTCATTTAATAATTCTAATCTGTATGTAACTGATAACACAGACCTAAAATATATAAAATAAACATTGGCAGAACTTTGAAGAGTAGTTACCAAATCCACAGTCATAGCAGAGTTTAACATAATCTTTCTTAATAACTGCTAAATAAACAGACAAAAGTTAGTAATGATAAAGATGTGAACAATATGATCAACGAATTTGGCTCAAATGGTACCATGAAGAACATTTCCATAGTACCAGGAAAAATATTTCCTATAGATTTTGTCAGACTCTTTATCAGATGAAATCTGTTCCTTTTTATTCCCAGTTTTCCAAGAGTTTTTATTGTGATTGGACATTGAATTTTATCAAATATTTTCTCATCATCTCTGAAATGTTATAGTTTTTTATCTTTATCCTGTTAATGTGTGAATAATATTGATTCTTGAATGTTAAACCAACCTTGCATTCCTAAAATAAACCCAATTTGTAATATATTATGATTTTTATATATTGCCGATTTTGGCTCATTCATGTTCTACTTAGTAATTTTGCTTGTATGCTATCATTGAGATTAAGTGGTAGATTTTAGCTTTTCTTTCTTGTAATGTCCTTGTGGGTTTTGGAGGGAGTTTAGAGAAAAATTTGCTTAGCTATTAAGGTGTAAAGTATGGTTCAATTTCCCAGCAGAAGTATTTGCACATGTACAGAGAGATATGTACAAAATTTTTATAGCAGCATTCTGAGGGTAAGTAAATTGTGATTTTGCTACACAATATGATAGCATATATCAAAGAAATTAACTACAGCTAGAGACCACAAAATGGAACATGATATGTTGATGAAAGAAGCTAGATTTAAAGAATATATAGTATACGTTGCTATTTTTAGATTTACCAATTAGCAAAAATAAACTAGTGTTTAGAGATACATGCTTAGATGTTAAGAGTATAAAGAGAAGGAAGAAAAGGAAGTGAGATTATGCTTACATTTGTAGAGGAAGATGAGGGATCGTCCTGAAGTTGGGTCATGAGGGAATTTTGGGAGTAAAATTTTATTTCTTGACCTGGGTTGTGAATTCAACGGTGTTTCATTGAGGTCTACATATTCGTTTTGTATACTTTTTTGCATGTTTGTTATATTTCACAATAAAGCACCTTGAAAAGGTACAAGTCAATTCATGTTACTCCTGTGCGTGAAACCTGCACAGGCCTCCACACACCCAGAGAAAAAGCCCTTGCAAGTCCTTGTAGTGGCCTCTGAAGCCTAACACGGTCTGGTCCCCTTCGTACCTCTTGGTATTCCTCTCTTCCTGGCCTTCCCTCTCACACTGCTTCAGGCACACTGATTCCTTTGTCTCACTCCCCAACAGGTCAGGCCTGTTAATGGTATTCTCTATCTGAACCATCATATTAATGGTATTCTCTATCTGAACCATCACCCTCACTTTACACAGGGCTCTTCCATATTCTCTTCAGGTCTTGACTCAGTCATTACCTTCTCAGTGAGGCCACCACTGCTACCTCATTGGTAACTGGGACTCACTCCTCTCCCCACATTCTGTCCCTGGCCCCCTTCCCTGATTATCTTTTTTCTAAGTATCCTCCTTATCTAATTCATTATGTTTGACTTATTTTGCTTATTGTTCATCTCCCTCATTAGCCCAATAAAGCCATGTGGGTGGGATTTTTATGGTTTCTTTCTCTACTGAACCCTCAGTACCTATGCCTGACATTAAATATGTGCTGAAGAAATATCATTGCATGAAAACATAGGTGAGATTAATGAATCTGGAGTTCAGAGCAATGGTCTACACTGGAGATACACGTTAGGGCATTAGGCTGGATGGAGGGCACCAAGAAGGGGTGAAAAAGACCAGAGGATTAAGGATAGAATCCAGGGAAGTGGAGAAGATCCAACAAAGGACTGGAGGAAAAGTATGAGAATCTATTTTGAAAACCTACTGAAGAAAATCTTGTAGGGAGGATGTGACCGATTATAGTAGCCATATATTAGCCAAATTTCCTGAGCGGTTTAAATATAATTCATTCGATCTTGACAATAGCTTTTATGAGATAGATACTATTACTATCATTCTATAGTATAGATACTATAACTATCATTATGGAGGGGGAAGGTGAGGCACAGAGAGGTTAACTGATTTACTAGGGTCACCAGGAAGTAAGTGAAGGATCCAAGATTTGAACTCAGGAAGTCTGGCTCCAGAGTTCATGCTCCCAACCACTTTGCTGTGCTACCTCCCAGTTAGGTTAAATGCTGCTGATCTTGTAAGACGGTGATTGAGAATTGGATTTATCACTGTGGAGCTTATTAATGACCTTGACATAGGGTCATGGGGTGAATTTCTGATCGCAATGTCTGTAGGAGCCAATGGAAGAAGGGGAATTGAGTGTGGCTAACTCCTTAAAAAATTCGACTCTGGGGAGCCTGGGTGGCTCAGTTGGTTAAGCATCCTTTTCTTGATTGCAGTTCAGGTCATGATCTTACAGTTCATGAGTTTGAGCCCCACGTCAGGCTCTGGGCTGACAGCATGGAGTCTCCTTGGTATTCTCTCTCTCCTTCTCTCTGTCCCTCTCCTGCTCATACTCTCTCTCAAACATTAAAAAAAAATAAATTAAAATTTTGGCTCTGAAGGAAAGGAGAAAATGGGTTGGTAGCCGGAATTGGAAGCAGGGTCAGGAGAATTTTAATATGGGCGGAACAGAAACACAGGAATACGTCGATGTGGAGGATCCAATTGAGAAGGAATATCTGATGACACAGGAGAGAGAGGAGAGCAATGTCCTTGAACAGGAGAGAGGAAGGGATGGGACCTTGTGTTTCCAGCTAAGGGGTGGCCTTACCTAGGAGCTAAGACAGCCATCCACGTGAACAGGAGAGAAGGCAGAGAATATGGACCCAGAGTGAGTGGGTGGGAGTTTGTGCAGTTTTTCCGAGTGCTTCTGCTTTCTGGGTGAAATAGGAGGCATGGGCGTCCACTGACAGTGAGGACTGGGAAGAAGCTGAGTTTTAAGGAGAAAGGAAAAAATGAAGCAGCCCAGGCTGTTGTGAGATTGAAGAGGGACAAATGCAAGGATTCCCTGTGGTCCCACTTATTTTAGGGTTCATGTGGAGTTGGTCTGTTAACAATGGGTGGTTTTCCCAATCAAGTGGAAGGAAGGAAGGGATGATAGGAGACGGGTGTGTTGTTCCAGGGCATGTGCCCTGATGGCTTGTACTCAACCCGAATGAGGAGGGAAGGGAGGAGTTTGGAGGAGTAGGGATGGGGTTGGGAGATGGGGGGCTGGTGGCAGGATCAGGGGTTGTAGGGTTGAGGGTGTCAGATAAATCCTCCAGGCAAAGGACTGGCAAGAATGTGAGTGAGATGCTTAAACATGGGTTTCTGGGGACACCTGGGTGGCGCAGTTGATTAAGCGTCTGACTTCAGCTTAGGTAATGACCTCACACTTTGTGGGTTTGAGCCCCACGTCGGGCTCTGTGCGGACAGCTTAGAGCCTGGAGCCTCTTTCAGATTCTGTGTTTCCCTATCCCCCATCATGCTCTGTCTCTCTCAAGAATAAATAAACATTAAAAAAAAATTAATAGAAAGTGAGCCTCAGGAGGAGTTAACCTTGGTAAGGTCTGGGGTACGACCTTAGTTACAAAGGTCGGGCATCTAGTGGGGAACCAGATTATTGGAAGAGAAGATGTCATGGGCCGTTTTCTTGGATGTGCCGTTTAGACCATTGGTTCAGAATGCATTTCCCTGACTGCTTTTCTTGAGATCTGATGGGCATTACTAAAGAATTTGTCGAGTCTGATAAAGACCAGAATATTTTGTTTGCCACCAGCTGGAAGAAGGGGTGCATTGAACCCTCTTACAGGAATGGAGATGTCTAACGTGTGCGCATTCAGAATGCTTTCATTTTTAACGTTTTTATTTATTTTTGAGATTGAGAGTGAGAGAGCATGCGCCTGCGAGTGTAGGGGAGGGGCAGAAAGAGAGAGGGAGACATAGAATCCAAAGCAGGCTCCAGGCTCCGAGCTCTCAGCGCAGAGCCTGACGCAGGGCTCAAATTCAAGAACCATGAGATCATGACCTGAGGCGAAGTTGGACCCTTAAGAGACTGAGCCACCCAGGAGCTTCCGGAACGTGTTTATCGTAATGTAGGCACAAGAAGACAGTGTGTGGAGCAGGGTGGGTCTCAGCCTTTTAATACTGTAGTGCAGGGTTGGGCTGCCTCTCAAAGGGCAAAGAGACATTCCTCAGTTGTGTGTGGAGGGTGAGTAGGGGGAGCTCCCGGGGGGGGATTATGGTCCGTTAGGAAAGGCAACTAGGCATGTGCTCTGTTGGTCGCCCACGTTTCCGTTTGCAGCTGTTAGAGGCGCTTCCTGGGATGACTTGTGCATGATTCATCCAATGATTGGATTGAGTCAGCATTTGGGGTACATGAAGGGTATCAGGCTGCTTCTGGGACACCATGGTGGGGGAGGCCTAGGAGGTTCCTGGCTCAGAATACTACTCTGGACACCATTGCTGCCCCCCTCTGGCTTGGCGGACTCTGAGCCAGTCTGACCCTGCTGTGGGCCCCTCCCTTGGAGAGACCAACAACTGATTTTTGGTGTTGAGTTATTTTTCAACTGGGTGGTCTGATGTTCTCTTTATAATGTGTAAAGGGGAGCAGGGCAAAATAGAATTTAACACTTCCTTTCAGGGGCGCCTGGGTGGCTCAGTCGGTTGGGCGGCCGACTTCGGCTCAGGTCATGATCTTGCGGTCTGTGAGTTCGAGCCCCACGTCGGGCTCTGTGCTGACGGCTCAGAGCCTGGAGCCTGCTTCCGATTCTGTGTCTCCCTCTTTCTCTGCCCTTCCCCTGTTCACGCTGTGCCTCTATGTCTCTCAAAAATAAATAAACATTAAAAATTAAAAAAAAAAAAAAAAAAAAAGCAAGCGGTCAAGGTACTGTCAACATTTTTGATTCTGTCCTAATGATAACATCATGAACAGCCATAAGAAGGTATCAGGGACAGAGGCGCTTGGGCGGCTCAGTCAGTTAAATGTCCAGTTGTGGCTCAGGTCATGATCTTGCGGTTCACGAGTTTGAGTCCCACATCAGGCTCTCGGCTGTCGGCGCAGAGCCTGCTTCAGATCATCTGTCCCCCCCCCCCCCCACTCCTTCCCTGCTTGCGCTCACTCACTCTCTCAAAAATAAATATTAAAAAAAAGTGTCAGGGACAAGTGTTCTCATTCTTAACCCTTTTCACCCTTGGAACACTTTGTTGGTATTATCATCTGCGGTCTACATGTGGGGAAACTGAGTCATAAAGCCAGCAAGTGGCAGGGCTGGGCTTCCAAGCCAGATCGTTGGACTCTAAACTCTTTGCCCGACTCGCCATCCAGTGCTATCCTGTGTTCTCACGGTGGCAGGAAACTGGGAAATGATGGAGCACAACCAACCCAGCAACTTGAAAGCGGAGGCTGAGTCCAGAACCCAAAAACTTGGATCCTTCTTAGTGAACAAGTCAGCCGTTTGTAGCATATTTAGCGTGTGAGTTCTTGGATCGGGATGACTCATGCCGTCGCTGCCTTATGTAAGGTTACTCGGTTCCTTTAGTTTATTTTCAGGTGTCTTCAAGAACTCTTAGCAACAGCAACCAAGGATGGGTAGCATCACTTTTCCTTTATCTTTGCGATACAACACTGTGTAGCAAGTGAGGAAAAAAAAAAGTTCCTATAATAGAATTTCATGGGGGGAACGCAGAGTTTTCTCGATACTGTTCTGGCTTAGACATTCCATTCTCACACTCTGGCTCCTCCCAGAGTCTTCTTGCTGCTTGTGTTTTATGTCAAGTTTTGACGTATGACTTATTCAGCCTTCTTAATTTTGATAGCGTTGTCTCTTGCACAGCCTTCCGTTTCATACGTCACATCTACGTGGGTCCCTCTAAAGGGTCTTTCCCATGATCGACGAAGTCTTTCAAGTTGATAACGTGCCGCAGAGAGAAAGGGCAGGGCCTCCCCCGTGGAGGTGGGCATGTAGGCGTATTGGCTTGTGGCCACTCCTCCACTTGGTCACAGGGTCCCTGGGAAGGACAGGAAAGCTGCCCCGGCCCGAGGGACAGGCAGCAGAAGCCCCCACTCATTCATGTTCCTGTGCTGCCTACTGGTTACTCCCGTAACTTGAGTGTCTGTGATGAACTACCCTTCTCCCTTGACCCAGTGGTCAGCTTTCAGCTTTGCCAATTGAATTTCATTAATGCCCTCTGCTGCACTCACGGAGTAGAGCAGTCCCCTGCTACGTGCTCAGTATGCAGCCTCCGTGTAAAGAAAATAACGTGGAGAATGATCTCGCTACATTATAGAGGCTCTTGGAAAACTGTGGAGTGGAGGGCAGCATGGTATAAAGTGCTGAATAACCTTGGGTTATTCTTACTGTGAGCAGTCCTGTCTCGTCTTTCCTGTAGTCACCCCGGCTCTGTGACAGCATGCGTGCTGGGCAGGAGGGCTTCCAAGAGCTCCAGGTGATGAAGGGCCAGGTCCAACCTTTCTCTCTTGCCTTTCCCCACCGTCTGGGCTGTCCGACCCCCAACAAGCTTATAAGGAGCATACCCTCCTTGCTCCCGCAGGGGCCGGGTAGGCTTGGCATCTTGCACAGTGGTGATTATTTAGGATGTGGGCTCAATGCATTGGATCTTTTGAGAGCAGACTGTGTGTGGGAGGGACAAGTACCGAGGGGAAGCAGAGGGTTTGCCTGTTCAAATACACTGCAGTGCGAGAGCCAAGTTCTTAGTACATCAAAGGTTATAGATCGGTAGTTAAAAAAGAATCCTGAAGGGAATATTGCAGATCCCTCTAGCCAGTGGTCTCCAGCTTACTCTTCACGGCCTGTGCTAGGGACCTGGCACAATTTTACGTTGCCTTGTGAATCACCAACTAATTGTGTGTGCGTGCCTGCGCGCATGGGTGCGCGTGCGCGTGGGCCCGCACAGCCGTTGTAACCGTTAATTTCACTTCCCTTCATGACAGATTCTTTGCCAGTGGCGTGAGTCTGAGTCAGCGAGAGTGGGAAGCATCACTTACCCTGTCATCGTCTCTAGCGCCTCGTCGCATGTGTTTGTTCTGCTGGGCTGACCTCGAATTCCCCAGCTCTAAAGTCATTTGTTAGAAAGCAGGCTCTGGGCTGCCAAACAGTGTAAATATTTTAAGCCTTTTAGCGTCTAATGTGAGATGTCCTGGCCGCTGCTAATCATTTCCTGGTGAGGAGGAAGGACAGGTGTGACCCTTGGGTTGTGCGTAGTCCGAGCCTTCAGGAATGTCAAGGATTTTATGAGGTTGCCATCAATGTAATTTTCAGTAAATTGACAGTGAACGATGTTTAGTAAAGGGGAGTCGCTTTGAAAAATCGGTTGTCTTTGAAGGCGATGCTTCTGCTTATCTGTAGAGAATAAATTGAGATGTGCCATGCAGTCTCCATTCAAAGAAATATGAAAGACGGAAGGAAGAGAATTCTCTGCCGTTAATAGTTGTCAGCTTTGGATGGGTTTTAAGCACTCTCTTTGTAAAGCAAAATCTTCCCCTTACTGATCCGTTAAGTTTGCATGAGCAAACGTTTATTTTTAAACTTTTTATGGTGAAATACAGTGTCCATACACCTATGAACAGTTAAATAAATAAGAAGCCAACGCTTGCATGATCACGACCCCACGTAGGACCACGTCGGCACCACAGAACCTTGAACGCGCTATGCCCTTCCGGGGTAGCCTGACCTTTTTGACAATCATTTATTTGCTGTGCTTTCTAGTTTTATTACTCTTATGCTGGGTGTATTATGAAATGTATTTTAAAGATGTTTTTATTCTTGTTCATCTCATTTTGCTAGAAAGCTCTATCTTCTGGGAGATGAGAGACTTGTTTGCTTATTGCTTGTTTCCTTGTTAACTTCTTATTTCCTCCTTCCTTTCCCCCTCCGGCCCAAGATGGTTTTTTCATTTAGAGTCTCTGGGATTATTTTCTTAGATGTGGAGAGAACAAAAGAGATTTGGTTAGATGAGCAGCTTTGTAGTTTGTTGTTGTTGTTTTTAGGTAACATGATGTTGTTTCTGAAACTCAAATAGAGAAGCAAATAAATTAGTCTTATGTAAGTTCGGATTTATAAAACTTAGTCGTTATGACGTCCATAAATGAGAGAACACGTAATGTGTGTTTAATGTGTTGATAAAATTTGTAATCTGGAAGTCCCCTAATTTGAAGTAATCCCATAATCCCATGTGTAATGTGTGTAGAGTTGAATGTGTAGTAACCAATAGGCACAGGAAAAGATACATAACGTCATTAGTTACTAAGGAAGTGCAAACCGAAACCACCATGAGATCCTACTTCGTACCTCCTGGGATGACCGTAATAAAACCCGAGTGTTGGTGCGAACGTGAAGACATTGGGACCTTCCTGCACTGCTGGTCACCACACACGATCATGCAGCCGCTTTGGAAAACAGCCTGGCGTTCCTTCAATGGTCACACTCAGAGTCGTCGTATGGCCCAGCAGTTCTCTTAGCTGTATACCCAAGCCAAAGGAGAACATATATGCCCGCATAAAAACTTTACACAAATGGTAATCACAGCGTTATTCATAAAAGCCCCCCACCCCCCCGAAGTAGGAACAAGACAAATATCTATGAACTGATGTATGGGTGTGCACACAAGACCTGTATGCACACAATGGGTTATGATATGGTTGTAAGAGGGAGGCCTGTACTGGTGCATGCTGGGACATGATGGCTCTTGAATGTGGAGTGAAAGAAGCCAGACACTCCAGACCACATGTTGTGTGGTTCCATGTATATGAGATGCCCAGAACAGGCACATCTTTAGAGACAGAAGGTAGATTAGTGGGTACCAGGGGCTGAGAGTGCAAGGCAGATTCGGGGTGCCACATAATGGGTGTAGGATTTCTTTTTGGGGTGGCAGAAATGTTTTTTTTTTAAATGTTTATTTTTTAGAGAGAGAGAGTGCAAGCAGGGGAGGGGCAGAGAGAGAGAGGGAGAGAAAGAATCCCAGGTAGGCTCCGCAATGTCAGCGCTGAGCCCGACACGGGGCTCCACCCCACGAACCATGAGATCATGACCTGAGCCGACATCAAGAGTTGGCCACCCAATCGACTGAACCACCCAGGCGCCCCTGGGGTGGTGACAATATTCTGAAATAGATGGTGGTGGTGGTTGTACAAGTCTGTGGACCTACTGAAAACTCCTCAGCTGTTTATTGTCAATAGATGAATTGTGTGGCAAAAAATAAGGCCATTGCGAAAAAGCTAAATATGCAAAAACGAGCTAATGATCTTGCCTGATACGTAGCAGGGGGTAGAAAAGGACTCGATTCCTGAGAGAGAAATACCATGATAAAATCTCTGAGCAGCACGCGATCTGTTATCCAGTTGGATACAGGATACGTTTCCATGCTGACCATGGCTTAGAGTCCTCGTGTCCGGTGAGCCGAGTGACTTTGTTTCCCTTATCACTAGCCATTGCATTTTCAGAACATTTATATTCATTTTTTTTTGTATAAATGCCACGACTGAAACGCATTAACAGTTTCGGGGAATCTCACCAACGCAGCGATACTTTGTTTTGTCAGTATGAGGATGGAATTGCTGGCAGGCGCTGCTTGCCGGAGTGATAGCCCAACACGTGTGGATGGAGATGCGTGCAAATGCAAACTCAAGAACGAGAAGGTGATTTTTATATGTAAGTGAGGTTTGTTCAAAAGCTGAACATAAAGTGGGTGACTAGGCCAATTTACAGTGGACTGCGTGTATTTCCTGAGGTTTGAAACCCATCGGGAAGAGAAATCAGAATCAAATGTTTTGGAACCCTGAAGCGCTGTTGTGGATCGTAGTTTGTAAACCACTAGGTAATATTTTTCCGTTCTCAGATTTTGCCGTTGAGTTCCCACACGAATATCTATTTGCCTCCGTACCAAGGTTGGTTTTTTTACTACGTGCCAATTGAGTAGAATAATCATTTGTGCTTGATTATTTGCATGGTGGAGTTTAAAATTATTTTTAGTGGTATTGCCTAACAGAAACCTTATAGAAATGAGAACCTGCAAATTTATTATGAAGGCAGTTATCACAGGTTAAATTTTGATTAATTGTTCTTCACACGGCTCTGGTAAACTGAATTTTCTCTCAAAAAACTGAAAACACTGGTGTCCCGTCGGAGGGCGTCTGAAAAACCCCAGCACAAAAGCCATTCATATACAGCTTTATTTATATTCTTATAGGAGACAGGAGAGGCTTGTTTGAGATCTTGTCCAAGTTCCTATTTCCAAACAAATGAATAGTTTGACATTAGCGACTTCTAGTTGGTGGCATTTCTTGGTGAAGTCTGTGGGACAATATTAGAGATTTGAATTTAGGGCGCATTAGAACATTTTAAATAGAAAAGCTCTGGAAACCCATGGAATTCCTGGGTCCAGCCCATGTTTGTGGCTATGAAGTAGCTTAATTATTATCAAGTGGCTTTGAATTATTGCAGCTGAGTTGACTCACTTTGGACCATAGGGTAACTTTGGATTATCTGCATAAAAGCATCTATAGTACCAGGATTTCGCCTCACCTTTCCCAGCCTCTCCGTGTCCCCTAGATACACAGAGCCAGGCTGAGTCAGCCTGTTCCCCTACCAGCAGCTGCAGGTTAAGGAGCGCACCTGCTCTGTTATTATACTCCCTCGTAGAAATATATTGTAGTTTTTAAACACATTTTCCTGTTTGTAGACACTTAGACTGTTTCCCTTCTAAAACTTTCTGCTTACAAAACAGTTTTGTGAAGCACAACCTTGTCCATGTACAAGGTACAAGTGTGAGAACATCCTCCAGACATAACGTATGCATGGGCTGGCTGAGAAAGCGAGTATACACCTATTTTATTTCCTTTTATTGTCTGGCTGTGCCTTCTAGAATTTCCAGTACTACAGTGGTGAATGAAACAGTGTTGGTGGACATGCTTGTTGGTTCCTGACTTTGAGGGGGATTTCTGAGGTTTCACCATTAAGATGTGCAGTGTGGGGTTTTGGTAGACCTCTTTGTCAGGTAAAACAAATTTCTCTTATTCCTTGTTTGGCAAGATTTTTTAAAATTGTAAGTGGCGGATGGGTTTTATCAAATGCCTTTTTGGCCCACTTTGCTTTAATCCAGTCTCCGGGATGTTTCAAATGGGCTGTCCTTCTCGTTTCCTAGTGTCTTCTATTTATGGGATATTCTGGGGGCCTCCAGTGACTTACATTTAGCCTCTATATCTTGGGGAGACGTCCATTAACTTTTAGCTAGCCACAGTCTACTAGGAACCCCTGCTTTCCCATTCCCCTAAAGCATTTGTGGGATTTACCAACAGATTCTTCCTTAAAACCAGCCAGTCAGATCGTATTCTTAAGCTTCTCACTGGAGGGGCACCTGGGTGGGTCAGTCGGTTAAGCATCCAACTCAGGTCGTGATCTTCCGTTTCCTGAGTTCGAGCCCTGCATTGGGCTCTCTGCTGTCAGCACAGAGCCCGCTTTGGATCCTCTGTCCCCACCTTCTCTGCCCCTCTGCAGCTCATACTCTCTCTCAAACAAAACTAAATATATATATATAAAAAAAAAAACAAAAAAACACAAAAAACGAAAAAGAAGCTTCTCATTGGAGACACCTTCTGACTGGGTTTGGGGCTCCACACTGCACTGATTTTTTGTGTCCTGCGCTCAGTCTTTGGGTGACTATAGGGCAACTCCAGTGACCCCAGGGGAGGTGTGCTAAGGCTTAAGGGATCTGAGTGCCCCTCTCTTCCATTGTTACACTCTTGGGCATTTGGACAGCTTATCAGGTGTTTGTGTGAAACCACAGTGTTGATATCTGTTATTTATGGACTGAAAGGGAAATGCTGTAAATTTCATGACATTTTATGTCCGGTGTCCTCTTTGCTCTGGAGGAAAGTCCAGAGAGCCTGGCAGCTGGAGTCGTGAGTTAAGAAAATGACCCCCTGTCCCCTTTATCTTAGGTAAATGTGAATAGCATCTCTGGGCGCGGACCCCAGGGAGGGAAGCGATCTGGTAGGATTAAGGCAAACACTCCGCGATGTGGTGTATTCCAGCGAGGCGTGGAGGACAGAGGAGTGTGACGCCGTTGCCGGTGGCACTGCTGAAGCCAGCTCCAGCTGCCCTGGGAGGCGGCTCCAGCTGGGAGGAGCACACCCATCTCTGGGGGGCAGAGAGATTTTCCAAGCTGGGGTCTTTGATCTCATCTGCTCAGTGAGCTCAAGGGCGGATGCACAGACGGGGCGCTGATCCCCAGAGCACAGCACGTTGCTCCCTGTCGAGGGTTTATTTTGTTTTCTCCTCTCCCTGCTCCGCTGGAAGCTGTGAATGGGGAGAGCGTGTCAGGCAGGTCACGGCTTAGTTGTCTCCAGGACCAGTGCTGCAGGTGACCGCTGGCTGCCTCCCGGGCGGCATCCCCTCCGCTCCGCATTAGCTCCGAGCAACTTGAGACTGCATTCCTTCTTCAGTAGGTAGCTCCTCGGTGTTCTTCAATTTAATGTTTGCAGGTTGTCTTTGGTCCGGAGTCTGTGACGGGACATGTGTAAATTTGCTGAGGCACACAAGTACTGGTATTTCTCTCTTGTTTGGTGGTTCTAACTTGGTGGTGCAGAAGTGGAAACGATGGTGCAAAGCATAAAATCAAGCCACTCCTTTCAGGTTCTCCAGTAGCTTCCCGCCGCATTCGGGGTCGACCCCTAGCTCCCTCACATGGACTCTTACCCCAGCTTCAGGGTCCTGCCTGACCCACTACCTTTCTGTAGGCCTCCCTTGGGAGGGTTTTGCTTCTGAACGCAGACATCCGCAGCTCCTCCTTGGAGGGGATTCCTTTACCATTGTGCGTAGCCATTTAGTACCAGTGAGTCTGTGTCTCTGGTCTCCATGGCTGTTCGTATGGAAACAGGGAAGTCCAGCTCCCTGCTGAGGCAGAACGTACACTCAGGAGTTCCCATGTAGAATCAGGAACTTTGGCTGCCATGGCTTCTTAGGTTGGCTTCCCCTCCCTCCTGGAGCCCCTCCCTCCTGGAGCCCCTCCCTCCTGGAGCCCCTGCCAGCTCCCTGGGGGGCACTTCCCTGCTACCCGCTTACCTACGACCCTTCCTCGAGGGTCTGCTCCATGGGAATCGAACCTAAGACCCGATTTTAGTAGTCCCTCTCCAGCCAGTCTTAGGGAAATGGAGTTAAAAACTCAGTCTTCAAAAAACGGAAGAAAGTAACTGTTCTTCCAGTCCAGAAATCCTCTCTGCAAAGGTAGTAGAGAAAAAACCGATTTATTATTGAATAAGCATGAAACCAGAACGCGATCGCCCACAGGCAATCTGCTAAAACAGTAAAGACGAAGGAGTCTCACCTTCGTGTAACAGTGATGTAGGCCCAGCCCGCTGCACGCATGGTCTCAAGACAGACAGGAACTAGTCCCCAGGTAAGACGACTTGACCTCACCATTTATTGCACACAGTTCATTCTCTGTTTACCTGGCCATTCTCAATCTACTGATCATCAGTATTCACTGGTTTTAGACAAAGAAAAAGCTTATGTTTTGTCTATCTTTTTTAAAAAAATTTTTAATGTTTATTTTTATTTGAGAGAGTGAGCGAGCATGAGTGGGGGAGGGGCGGAGAGAGGGAGACACAGAATCTGAAGCAGGCCCCAGGCTACGAGCTGTCAGCACAGAGCCTGGTGGAGGGCCGGCTCGAACCCATGAACTGTGAGACCATCGCCTGAGCCAAAGTCTGACACTCAGCCGACTGAGCCACCCAGGTGCCCCTGTTTTTCGTATCCTTGAGACAGGAGACAATTTTGCAGTTGGAGCCGGGCACAGCCCACGAAGTGAGGCTCCTCCCCTCCCCCAGAGACTGGGACACGGGGGTGCTGCCTCCCTTGGGTGTTTATGATCCAAAGAGATGGTTCTCAGGTCCTTGAGAAAGACCTATCTGGGTCGTAAAGCTGGTAGAACCCTTAATTAGCTGTAACATAACTTACATAGATTTCAAAGACACATACACAAAATCTACAATCGCTGATTTTCTAAAGCAAATACTCAAAAAGGAGGTGGGACATCACTTCCCATATTTTTAACAGGGGGAATTAAGCTTATTTCAAATTACTTGCTCTTCCATCGTGTTTAAGTCCTGGCTGCGCTAGAGACTGTCATATCCCTTATGTTACTTTCTTGATAGTTTTCTGAATATGGTATTTGATACATACACAATAGTGGATGTAACGCCCAGCTAAGTTATGAAGCGAATACTTGTGAACCTAGCACCCGGTTTGAGAACTAAACTGTGGGTATCCTATTCCACCTCTCGATTCCCTTCCAGAGACTTCCTAGCCTGAATTTTATGTTCATCATTTCTTTCCTTATGCCACATATTGCATGTTTCCCTAACCGGAAGTTCTAAATGAAACCACTAGTTCAGTTCTGGTTAGTTTTGCACTTAAAAAAAAAAAGAAAGTGTCCCAGTGTCATGGGATGGAGCCCACATCGGGCTCTGCAACGATAGTGGGGAGCCCTTTCATGGGATCCCCTCCCCCTCTCCGTCTGCCCCTCTGCAACTCACACTGTCTCTCTCCATCTAAATAAATAAATAAAACTTAAAAATAAAGGGTGTGCCCTAGGTGGTTTTTGGGGACTAGCCTTTCTCAAATAGCATTGTGTTTCTAACACTCACCTTATTAGCGCCTGCGGCCATGTACCTTCCTTTTTGCCTCCATCTGACACTTGGTGATGTGCATATTTAAGCATTTACTTACCCGTTCTCCTGTCTGTGGACAAATGGGTAGTTTTCCTCTTCCGTGAAAATCTGTGAACATTCTTGGCGCCATAGTCGGGAGTTACTGATGTGCACTAAGGGTGGAAATACTAGGCACCTGTCCTTATTTTCCTTCTAGCACAGATGCCTCTGAAGGTGGTCTGTGTTTCCCTGTTTACGGTCTGTCTCCTTCTCTCCTGTTCCAGTGTGAGCTGTTAGAGCCAGCCTGTGTGTCTTCGTCCTCTGTGCGTACGCGTCGGGTCTAGACCTGCTGTAGCTGTGAACACCAGTGACCCAAATCCCAATGAGAGGTTTCTCCTAAACAGACCCTCCGGAGAACACCGCCCCTCCATTCTGGCGATGGCAGTGAGGAACAAAAACGAGGAACACTAGGAAGCTGATGGTTGCTCGCCTGAAAATAGAAGTTTTAAGGGAGAAATTATATGCCTCGGCTGTATCTTTAAGTGTAGGGGTTTCTGACTGTCAAGATCTATTATTAAAGTTGAAAGGGTTTTCTCTTCAAGCTGCCACTGTGTCGGAGTAAACAATCATGGTTAAGGCCATTGAAGTCTCAGTAAATAGAGTAATAATGTAATTATTAATAACAGCGTTAGGGTAAAATTTGCCAAGAGGTAGGTACGCTGATAATAGATATTGACTGAAGAGGGGTTTGGGACTAGCATCCATTTGGAAAATAAATTTGGTACGTGGTGCCGTCTTGGGTGTAATGAACACAGAATCAGTTGCCGAATTTCTCTAAAACAGCCATCTTTTTAGAAGTGGAAAAACTTCATCAGGTGGCAGGGTGTGGAAATTTAGGGAGGTGTCCAAGTAGGATTTAAAATCTGCCGTGGATTTCCCTATTTTTAATCCTGTCTTCTAATTTGGCGTGTGGGATCTACGGACTGTAAGAAAGCTGTCTGAGGAACACGCCAGCGTTGGAAAGAGGTGCTGCCGAGGGTAGTGTGTGGTTTGTGTCTTTGAGAAAGTTGTTCAGTTGACACAGAGGAATGCATGAGAAAACAGTTCCAAGAGTCAGTGACACGGCTCTCCTGGGAACCCACTTCAAATATGGAGATAACATGGCCGCCCGCATTCCTGGAGGAAGCCATTGCCACCCTGTGTAGGATCCTAGGATTCGTTTCTTCCCAGAGCGCTTGGCTGTGTAACCCACTCTTTTCCCTGATGAGATGATTGGTGACAGGTTAAATCCTTTCAGAATTCACTTTCTTTCTTAACCAGTTTTTGTCCACTAGTAAAAATACTTCTTAGGAGTTGGGCTTGTTTGAATTGTCATTTTGCCAGTTTTTTTTTCTTTCACTTGGAGAATGTGTTAATCTATTTCCAGAATGCATTGCCCTCATTTATTGTAGTAGTTTAATTTTTGAATTTTAAACTACAAATTCATCCTCCTGTTGAATCTTTGAACAAAGAGATTGTAGTTTGTACCCCTAGCTTCTTTTGGAGTGTTTCGTTTTGTTTTTTTTTTTCCACTTAAAATCTAGAATAATCACCTATTTATAATTAGGTTAGCATTAAATGTAACACTTTTCAAAATCTAAATTTGCCCTTAACTTTATACCAGCTTTAAAATTTGGGGGGCTGTAAATTCCGTTTATTCTGAACTGGCGATGATTAATGCCTCAATAAATCTCTTAGTAAGAGTCTTGGGGGTCAAACAGACAACTTGAAAATAGGGATTTGAAATTCCAGGATATTCCTTGTAGCTAAAAAAAAAAATAGTGCCAGGAAAGATCAAGGATACCATGCTGAATTCTATATATATATTTTTTTAATTTTTTTTTTTAATGTTTATTTATCTTTGAGAGAGAGAGACAGACAGAGCATGAGCAGGGAAGGGCCACGGACAGAGAGGGAGACACACAGAATCTGAAACAGGCTCCAGGCTCTGAGCCGTCAGCACAGAGCCCGACGCGGGGCTTGAACTCGGGAACGGTGAGATCATGACCTGAGCCGAAGTCGGACGCTCAACCGACTGAGCCACCCAGGCGCCCCTAAATTCTATATTTACATAAGAGGGGTTGAGAAATCTTTCTTTTTGATTAAAAACTGAAAGGGCTTTTAAAGGATTTTTAACTTAGCTTAATAATTAAACAAGTGAGCACCTTGTCAGTCTTGCTAATTTTGATAAATTTCCCTTTTTTCATTACCATAAGAGGGAAGGGGGTGTGTAGATGTTTTGGTAGCTGAAATCCAGCATTTCCAGCGGGTGGTGGTGGGATGTACACACAGTGACCCATTGCTTAGGGCATTCTTTCTTCCATCTTTTCGCCTCAACTTTTCCTCCTCACGAATCCATCTTCCTCCTGCCCAAGTGATAAGCATCTTACACTTTCAGCATTTTGGATGTGTCTGGGGGCAGCCATGCAGTGTTGAGATTTCTTCGGTGATCGCATTTTCAAATTTTAGTGTAGCTTTTCACCGGGAGGTTACTGCCTCTAACATTATGCATCATGTAAAAATAAGGTCGATAAGAGGAGCCATTCCTTAACCACCTGCACATTCTCCACCAGTATATCTGGCACTTAGTCCTTGTGCCCTGAATATTTATCGAACTGAATGTTTTGGAATCCTGGAGTGTAGTGGCTGTCAGAGAATCAGTTTTAATGGAATATAGCAAGACCTAACATGCGGTCAGTTGTTGCAAAGGCTTCTTGTATTGGAATAATAACCGAGCAAGGGATGTTGGCCAGTTTCAGTGGTGGTCTCTCTCTCTCTGTCTCTCTCTCTCTCTTTTTTAAGTGATTCTATTTTTAAAAAAATTTGAAAATTATTTTTTATTAAAAAATATTTAATGTTTATTTTCGAGAGAGAGAGAGAGAGAGAGAAAGAGAGACAGAGTGCAAGTAGGGGAAGGGCAGAGAGAGAGGGAGACAGAGAATCGGAAGCAGGCTCCAGGCTCTGACACGTCAGCACAGAGTGTGACACAGAGCTCGAACCCACAAACCCTGAGATCATGACTTGAGCCGTAGTTGGATGCTTAATCAACTGAGCCACCCAAGCGTACCTCAGTGGTGCTTTCTTACAAAGACTTCTGCTACCTCGACTTGACCTTGGTCTCCTTACGGTATTCCTATTTGGTTTTATTCAGGGCAGACTTAACTCAGCCACTGGGCTTGCTAACTGTAATTATCTGAAAATTGATAGGCACAGTAGTTCTCTTGTGAACCGTGCTCTACTCCAGGCTGTGGAGATAGCACGGGTGTGTACATAGGCTTTGGCTGAAGTGTTCAGGGTCTAATAAACACCAGACAGTGGGATAAATACTTTAAAAAACCCCACCTTTCCCTTTCTTTGGGAGATTGGTGTTCATCTATCTCTATACGTGAGTGACTGTGATATTGTAGTTGTCCACAGTCTTAGAAAAGGAGCACGGCGTAATGGGAAGCATATGAGTTTGAACCCATGCGAATCGAGGTTCTGGCCATCATCCTTAGACGAATTGCTCTGAGCTTCCTGTCTTTATATAAAATGGTATGAATTCTGTCTTCCTTGTAGGATTGTTACATGGATGAGGGATGATGAATGAAGTGCCTGGTACCCAGTAGGTATGAAATGGTAGTAGTTACCTTTATCATCATTGGAATTGCCCTGCCCTTCAAGATCTAGATAAGATTGCCCTTGACCCCCATTTTTCAGAGCAGGCAATCCAGCGCCCTACCTGAGATGCTATGAATTCATCAAGTTCTTACATTTATGTGCTTATTGCTGGCCCTAAGCTCTAGCTTCTTCCAGATTGGCTTTCTCTTTTGAGCAAAGAAATCTTAGTAGAGACACTGTTCAAAGCATCAGTGCAGTGTTCAGAGGGGCCAATGTAGCCAATGTTCCGATAGTACATCAAAAATGAAGGCAATAATTGTTACCAAATGTGGTTGAGGGTGCATCGTTAGATCTGGGGAGTTTGTTCAAAAGGTGCCTTTTGCATTCTTTTCTATGCCTATATGTATCCTTGAAATATTTGAAAATTAAGAAGAAATTTAAAGGGGGAAGAAGAGGGCATGTAAGTAGTGTGTGATATGGCTAGTCAGGTTTAGCGTTGTTTCGGTGAGATTTAGCAGTTAGGTCCCCCAAAACATACTCGCCAATGAAGTGCTGTAAGCAAAATAAAATAACTGCTTCATTATATAAGTTCATTTTATAAAATTAACCATAGGCAGCGATCTGTGAGGAGAGTGCAAGACAGTAGCAGAGTAGTGTTAGATCTCATTAAGAGCGAGATATGGGATTTCTTATTCTTCTTCAGAATGCAAAGAAGTCCCCCCACCCCATATGTTACAGACCACCACAGTATCACGGATAAATTTAACTTTTGACTTCTCCATGAATTTAATGGGAGCAACAAGGTAGTTCATAACTGGTCTTCTGTTACCATATTAGTTTGTTCTCTAGTGAAATGAAACCCAGGCTACCTCAACAAAGTAGCGAAATGGTGACCCTCTGGGAGTTTTTAGGGTGAAAAAGATAGACACCAATATTTTCAAGTATAAGAGACATTGCCCTTATGATTCATAGGCTGGCCTGTTTTCTACTCAAGAAAGCTCGTTAGTGGGGTTTTGAGGACTTACCATGTGCTGCGCCCAGTGCTAAGTATTGTCTGTACATCCTTGCTTGTGACAACCTTGTGGGGGGTGTTCTTTCGCTACTTTCCTTGTTCCTCTCCTTTCCCGGGGCTGAGAGACACTGACTTGGTTTCCTGATACAAGGTAAGTAGCAGAGTTGGAACTTGAACAAGGTCTGTCTTACTTGAGAGCCTGTGCTCTTGATTGGTCTTGTGTCTCTCTTTCTGTAGCAGTGGCTTCTTGACATGTTCAAATTTAAAAGCATACAGAGAAAGAGAGCATTCGATTTCGTGTTGGACCATGGTTGGCCTCCCAATGAGCAATGTCATGATGATGTGAGGTCATAGGATGGAAGGTTCTTGAAATTCAAGTCTCTGGATAGGGTGGGATCAAACCTTTCATTTTTGTGTCTTCGAGCACTTAACACTAACACGTGGAAAGCTCTTGAACATAGGTTAAGGCAGGTACTTTTCTTGGAGTTGGAAAGGTTTTTTAATTTTTAAAATTTTTTATTATTTTTTTAAGGGCATGATCCACACAGCTATCTTCTTTTCTGTGAAAGAAAACACTACAAGTAGGACTTAGGCTAATGGAAATATTAAACTTATGGTACATTGTACGATTTTTGATGATATATTTGGGGAATTTGAAAATGCAGGGATGAAGCCCTTGAGTGTTTCAATGGGAAGATTCTAGAAATCCTCCTAGATTTCATGTCTGGAGGAATTAGTAGAAAATCCCGCACATTCTGGCTTCAAAGGCTTTGACTTTGCTTTTGATTGTCAGGGGTCTACTTCCCGTACTGCTGGAGGAAGAAGATTCTGATTCGCTGGCATGAGAGTCCCGGGTTTAAGTTACAGTCCTTTTAATTTGGCTTTGATTCCTTCTTTTAGATCTTGGGGTCATGATTTTGAAGGTGAAATTTCACAAACAGGAATCACAGGAGAAAAGAGATTGGGTTGATTAGTTTTCCTCTTTATTTATTTACTTTTTTTTTACTTCTGATTAATTTTATATCTCGGCATAATGATGACACTGTGAGGAAAATGGTTTTAGGGGCCGTTTAATTTTGCATTAGGATCGTACTGTGCCTGAGTTTTAATTTTAAGCCTCGTATCAAGACATTAGTATTCAGATGCCATTCTGCAATTGCCAGAATTGTCCAGAGACCAAAGTGTACTTCTTCTGAAAGACATCATTACTTAAAACAAAAACTGGGCCTCTGCCTGCTCCAGTAATGGATATATCGGAGTGGAGGAATTAACAGAGGGAGCCACCCAAACTTTTGCTATCCTGACTCTAAAGAAAATGACTTTCAGTAATGCGTAGGGCCCCTCTCAAAATGCTCTCTGAGTGGTTCCTTCTAATGTTACTTAGAAATAACAAATTAAATGGTATGTCCTCTTACAATGGACATTTATGCCGGGTAGTGTAAGACTGCCGAATTCATTCAGAAAGACCTGAGTTCAAATTCTGGCACTCTTGCAGTCTCTCTGTATTTCCTCACAAACCCCCAATTTTCTCATCTCCTAGGTGAGGATGTAAATAGTTTCAAAAATATCTAAGTGTGTGATGTTTAGCTCGATGTGGGACCATGACTGTTATTGCTCTTGTATTGTTGCTTATGAGAAAGGAGGTGTCAAGGTGGCTGCCGACGGAGCAGGGCGAGGGCCCTTGTCATTGATGGCCTTTTGGGAACCGGAGGTGGGCTAAGTGTGGAGTCTAAGGTTTTTAAGCAATGGGACATGACCTCTGATCCAGCAGATATTAGTAAGGACCTTTACACTAGTCACTGTGCTGAGGGCTGGGTCACATTTGCTTTTTAAAAAGCGGATTCCAGGGGCGCCTGGGCGGCTCAGTCTGTTAAGCATCCAACTTTGGCTCAGGTCATGATCTATGGTTGTTGAGTTCAAGCCTCGCGTTGGGCTCTGTGCTGACAGCTCGGAGTCTGGAGCCTGCTTTGAATTCTGTGTCTCCCTCTCTCTCTGCCCCTCTCCTGCTTGTGCTCTGTCTCTCTGTCTCTCTCTCTCTCTCAAAAATAAATAAACATTAGAAAAGATTTAAAAAAAAAAGTGATTTGAGAGGTGCCTGGGTGACTCAGTTGGTTAAGCATCCGACTCTTGGTTTTGGCTCAGATCACGATCTCACAATCTCACGATCTCTTGGTTTGTGGGTTCCAGCCCTGTGTTGGGTTCCACACTGGCTGCACGGAGCCTGCTTATGATTCTCTCTCTCCCCTTCTCTCGTTATTTCTCTCTCTCAAAATAAATAAACTTAAAAAAATACTTAAAAAGGTGATTCAAGGTATAGATGCAGAGAGACTAGAAATAGAATGGTTAGGATGATCTTGTGTGGATGCCGATGGGAGATCATGAAGGTTTGGACAAAGAGTTGATAGACGACAGAGACTATTTGGAGCAATAATGGACAGAAGGTGGAGGAATTGGGCTGAGGAAACGCTGGGGTGGGAGAAGAATGAATTATGAATGAATTAGTGTTGGCACTTGGGTAAATGATGACTTTATTAATTCAGAGGCAACATATAGGAGAATAGAAACAAGTTGGTAAGAGTTGGGAAAGAGACCGTGTCTGTCTTTCCTAAGACTTCTTAATTGAAACCTACGTTTGTTTGTTTTTTTTTTTTAATAATGACAGAGCCTTTATTGCCCATCGTTTTTCTGACAGTTCAAATTAGGTAATGGTACTTCTATAAAATAATTCTTGTGCACTGCTGGAGTATGTTTGGTTGAATAACGAATTTCATGTTGGGTCAGCCAGCTCGGAACAGTTCTAAATAGGATGAGGGAAGTATATGCCGAGCATATTTTTTGGGCAGTTCTTGAAGGTTATAAAGTACAGCTCAGTAAATATCTTTTAGTTTTTCCAATAAGTTTGCAGGCAACCCGCGAAACCGTTTTTAGGCCACGGGTAGAAAATGAACACCATAAATTTAGACAACGCTTCTTTGAGTTGTTACACATTTTCTCATTTAAATCACCCCAAGGCCGTGTTTGTATTAGAAATAAAGAAAGTCGTCTTCCACCGTAGAAACTCTGTGTCTCCCGTGGGCAGAGGAGTGGCCTTTCGATTCTGCAAAGGACAGATTAAAATAATCTATCTCTTAACATTTTCTGGGTTGGCACTTACTACTTTCAAAACTTTTCATTCTCCAGAGCAGTAGGTTTAAAGGGTGGATGACTTTGGGAAGAAGCTTTGACACCAATTAATAAATGCGATTTAAAGACAGGAGAAGCACGAATAGAAACCGCCTCATGGGAGACGGGTTTTGGGCTGCATCGCTGTCCTCAGATAACTCCGCTAACCTCCGATTATAGCCCCTGAAGGGACGCGGTCACAGGAGCTGTGGATTAGGGATTGTGCACTCTTCTTTGCAAATCCGGTTCTCGGCTTCTCTGCGCTTTTGGTTTCTGAGCGCGCCTCACGGGACCGGCTTGTTCCTTCCCTGCTACTTTACAGGGACACAGGTAAGAGTGCTCACCTACCGGTACGTGAGTGATGCACTTCTCCTTGAACAAAGTGTCGCTGGGGGTACAGCCTGAGATCTGGAGATTGCAGCGATTTGATGATGAAGTTTTCCAGCTATTCCGCGATGAGGTTGTCCGCTGGGACCCCGTGAAGATCTGCGGGCTGCGGGAAGTTAGTTGCAGCTTATTTTCAGTTTCTGTTTTTTTGTTTTTGTTTTTTTTTTTAGACAAAGACAAGTGTCTGTATTGCAGAAGTTTCCAGAGTGTTTAGCGTGAATCTACGAGTAGGAAATACAGTATATGGCTTTTTGTACAATGACTTGCCTTTTTTTTTGTTTGGATTTAGGATTCTGAATTTTCATTTATTTTTATTGACGTATCATTGACATGTAACATTATATTAGTTCCAGATGTACAACAAAATGTTTTAATATTTGTATAGACTGTGACACAATCACTATGGTAAGTCTGGTTAACATCCGTCACCATACATAGTTACAGAATTTTTTCTTTTTAATTTTTTAAAAATATTTTTTAACATTTATTTATTTTTGAGAGACATAGAGACAGAGTATGAGCAGGGGAAGGGCAGAGAGAGAGGAAGATACAGAATCTGAAGCAGGCTCCAGGCTCTGAGCCGTCAGCACAGAGCCCGATGCGGGGCTCGAATTCATAGACCGTGAGATCATGACCAGAGCCGAATTCGGCCGCTTAACCAACTGAGCCACCCTATTTTTTAAAAATGTTTTACTTATTTTTGAGAGAGAAGGCATAAGTGGGAGTGGGGGAGGGGCAGAGAGTGAGGGAGACGCAGAATCTGAAGCAGGCTCCGGGCTCCGAGCTGTCGGCACGGAGCCCGGTGTGGGTCTCCAACTCACAAACTGTGAGATCATGACTTGAGCCAAAGTTGGACACTTAACTGACTGACCCTCCCAGGAGCCCCAGAATTGTTTTTCTTGTGATGGGCAGTTTTAAGATCTACTCTCTTAGCAACTTTCAAATATGCAGGTTGTGCTATCTGTTACCATTCCCAGTATTGATTTTATAATTGGAAGTTGGTACCTTTTGGTCCCCTTCCCCCATCTCACCTACTCCCCCACTCACCTCTCAGAACCACCTGTCTGTATTCTGTGTCCACGAGCTTAGTTGTTTTGTTTGTTTGTTTTTAGATTCCACATATAAGTTATTTTCAGTTTCCGATTGGCCCATGAAACACTGTTAAACTGCTTACCCAACCTTCTGAAGATACAGTAGGCTTTAAGCTAAAGAATTCAGTAATGACCTTTGTGGCTTCAGACCTTCTTTCTCTTCTGAAGAGGTTTTATAGACTGTAGTGTGCATACCATATGTGGTTTCAAGCATGTTATACTTGTATATGTTTTTGCTTTTGCTCTCTGCCATTGGATTTAAGAACGAAATAGGATTTTTATTTCATTTTTTTAATGTTTGTTTATTTTGAGAGAGAGAGAGTGTGTGGATCGGGGAGGGGCAGAGAGAAATGGGGACAGAGGATCCCAAGCAGGCTCTGAGCTGACATCACAGAGCCAGATGTGGGGCTTGAACTCATGAACTGTGAGATCGTGCCCTGAGCTGAAGTCAGACTTCAACCACCTGAGCCACCCAGGTGCTGCAAGAGTGAAATAGGATTTTTAAATTGTGCGTGAGTCCTTCCATAGCAAGCTGCCATTCCTGCCGTAGTGAAGATGAACGAGTGGAAGAACACGTCGTCACTCTTCACGCTTTCCTCTGCCTTTGCTGAGTCTCAGGTGCCCCTGGGGCCAGTTGGCATTTCATGCCTCAGGAGTCTTTAGGTCTTTTGAGATTAACTTTGGGTGGTCTCTTTGCTTCCTCAAATGAAACTCCCTGATAAAAGAGGGGGCGTGAAATAAACCCACACATGAAACTGATAGGCAGGCAGTGGTGTATTAAACTAGAGCAAAAGGTTAGAATTTTATTTAGGGGAAAGAATAGATGGCTTGATTTGAAACAGAAGGTGGATATTTCTGCTTTTGTATTGGAAGAGAGCTTAGTGGGTGTTTTTTTTTTTAAATATTTATTTTTAAGAGAGAGAGAGAGAGAGAGAGAGAGAGAGAGACGGAGCATGAGTGGAGTAGGGGAGCAGAGAGAGAGGGAGACACAAAACCTGAAGCAGGCTCTAGGCTCTGAGCTGTCAGCACAGAGCCCGATGCGGGGCTCGAACTCACAAGCTGTGAGATCATGACCTGAGCCGAAGTCAGCTGTTTAACTGAGTCATCCAGGCGCCCCGTAGTGAGTTTTTACTAAGTAATGTAAGTGTTCACTTCCACGTTCCTGTGGTTTCTATCTAAATGATTTAGTAATTTAGAAATGTGTGCACGGCCGAGTATTTAATGATCCTTCATGCAGTTCTAGGTCTTACTGGGAGGAACAGGAATGGTTAGCACCGTTGCTATTCCTCCCCAGGGAGAATGGAAGTTGAATTCGGAGTCTCTAGAAATTCCAAAAGTTTACCGTCACCACGGCATCCTCACCAACAACTATTATTGCCTGAGTTGTGAATTTTAGCCATTCTGACTGGTGTGAGGTGGTGTCTCGTTGTGGTTTTGATTTGCATTTCCCTGATGATGAGTGACGTTGAGCATTTTTCATGTGTCAGTTGGCCATCTGGATGAACACAACTGCTCATTCTGTTCAGCCTCACATCTGTCTTTTCTGGCTCTTCACCTACAGTTGTCTGATTAGACATTTAGGCCTCTGGGTTGGAGAGACCTGCCCCCGTCCTTTACTTAGTGGTTTGTTCTCACACCATCTGAGGCACCCCCTGCCATAGCCCTGACCATGATGTCACAGATTTATCAAAATGTGTTCTTCAGGATCCCCCACCCCACCACTGCTGGTGGTACTTCCCACAAATTCCATGGTCAGAAAGTTCTGGAATGGATGGTAAGAATAGTTGCACGGCATTGTGAATGTACTTAAGGCTGGTGAACTGTATGTTAAAAAGTTAAAAATATAAATTTTACCAAACCAAAAAGAAAGAAGTCTGGGAGAATACTCATTTACACTCACTTCCTGGAGATTTTGCATTAAAGAATCTGAGAAGTCTTGGGGCACCTGGGCGGCTCAGCTGGTTGAACGCCCAACTTGGGCTCAGGTCATGATCTCGCCATTCATGAGTTCAAGCCCCACATCTGGGCTCACTGCTGTCAGGGCAGACCCTGCTTCAGATCCTCTGTCCCCCTCTCTCAAAACATAAACGTTAGAAAATATGAGAAGTCTTTTTTTTTTTAATAAATGTTTATTCATTTTTGAAAGAGAGAGCGTGAGTAGGAGAGGGGTAAAGGGAGAGAGAGAGAGAATCTCAAGCAGGCTCCATGCTGTCAGCACAGAGCCCAGTGTGGGGCGTGGGCTCACGGATCATGACCCACGAGATCATGACCCAAGGTGAAGTTAGACAACCAACTGACTGAACCACCCAGGTGCCCCAGAATATGATAAGTCTGAAAAACCTATTTAACTTTGCTTGACTCAGTGTTTCCAATGCTGAGGTATTTTTTTAAAAAGTGCAATTACCTATTAATGTCCGCTAATTAATATTTGCATTAACATTAATTCATATTGATTTTAATATTAACATTATATTGCATTCGCCTGCTTAATTGTGCCTCTCCCACACTATGTGGTGATCTTCCCGAGAGTAGGGGCAGGGCCACTTTTGGAGTCCTAGAATAGAGGCCAGAAGAAGCCTTATGGAAGTATATTGTATATTCAAGTATATTGTATATTCACTTCAATAAGTATATTCAAGCAGTACACTGCCATGTGGAGCGCAGCGGGGTTGCGAAAGGAAGGTGGAGGTCTAGAGCACCGTCGCATTTCCCGTGTGGTTTCCGTGACCCCTTGAACTCTGACCTTTGATTTCTTCACGTATGAAATCCAAATGAAAAACACCTTGTGAAGATTAAGAGCATTTAATACTTTGAATATCTGGCATCGAAGGTGAACAAATGGGAGTCGGTTTCCCCTCCCCGTGGCAAGTTCAATCATCATAACATATTTCTAGACCAAGTGGTTTGCATGTTCAGGATGAGACTCCTTCCGACTGTGGGGAGTCAGGGAAGGTTGTACGGTCGCGGGAGTTCAGGGACTGACAGAGTTTGGACTGTGGAGGTAAAGGGAGAAGACATTGAAGACAGAGAACAAGAAGAGTACGTGTCTGGAGGCGAGAATGGAGCGCTCACGGACTCTTGAGACAGATGTGTCGCTTCCACATTTGATGCCTCCCAAACACGTTTCTCCCTGACCCTTATCAGTACTGTTCCTTTCTTTAGACCTGTATCTGTCAAGATGGGACCGTTTTGCCTTATTTTCCTTTGTTTCCCTTTTTTCTTTTCCTCCCGCTCCTAAAAGTGCCTTAGCGTTTGCTTTCCCCACCTTCAGCTGGTGGTAGCATTTGGGATGCCGTGTCTTTGTCCAAAATATTCTTAGCCTATTTTGATTAACCCATGAACTCAGAGGCTTTGAGCTCTTTTAGGGCAAGAATCCTATTCATTTTCATCCGCTCAGTGCTTAGCATTGTGCTCAACCCAGAGTAGTTAGGGACTAAATGCTTGCCACCTGAATGAATGAATGAATGAATGAACGAACGAGTGAATGAAGGAGGAACGGATCTAGCTCTGTGTGTCTGAGACAGGCTCAGGACCTCTCACGAGTTTATGAGAAAAGTTGGGTGGTCGCCAGTATTGGAAAACAAGTCCTTTCCTTCAGACACGACGTGATTGGACAGAGCAGCATGCTTATGATCCGAATATCAGGTTACCCAGGTCCAGGCTACCCGCTGGTGCTAGAACAGTGTGAGACCAAAGTGAGGAAAGAGCAGTGCAAGCTAACTGGTAGTCATGTTAGGTCCAGGACAGGGCGTGGTCTGTGGGGACTGCATCTCGGGAGGAACAGTGGTCAGTAGACAGGGGAGTTCTGTGCAACGTGTGAATTGCTTTCATGACAAATACACTTATATATATTAAAAAAAATTTTATGTTTTTATTTTTGAGAGAGAGAGAGAGAGAGAGAGAGAGAGACAGTGTGGCCAGTGGAGGGGCAGAGAGGGACACACAGAATCTGAAGCAGGCTCCAGGCTCTGAGTTGTCAGCATAGAGCCCATTGCGGGGCTCGAACCCATGAAGCATGAGATCATGACCTGAGCTGAAGTCGGACGCTTAACCAACTAAGCCACCCAGGTGCCCCTAAAATTTTTTTTTCAAATGTTTGCTTATTTTTGGTAGAGAGAGACAGAACATGAGCAGGGAAGGGGCAGAGAGAGAGGGAGATACAGAATCTGAAGCAGGCTACAGGCTCCGAGCTGTCAGCACAGAGCCTGACGTGGGGCTTGAACCCGCAAGCAGTGAGTTCATGACCTGAGTCAAAGTCAGATGCCCAAGCGACTGAGCCATGCAGGTGCCCCAATACACTTATGTGCTCATGGCACTTGGGATTCGGCTCATTAAGTTCTTTATTTAAATGTGTGCTCTGCAAGGAGCTGGGCATCAGAGGGATACAAAGACCTTATGGTAGATCGATCCTTGGGGAAATTTTCAATTTTATAGAGAAAACATACACATTTGAGCTAGATTTTAAGGCCCAAATCAATCACCATCTCACCCATAACATTATCCCCAAAGAACACACAATCCTATGAAATTGTTAATGTGAGTTAGGAACTTAATTCTGTGTCCTATTATTTAACTAATTGCTTTGTATGTGGGGATTGGTTTTATTTTCCCCTCCAGAGTGAATATTTGAGGCCAGGGACCATGCCTTCCTAATAGAATGATGAATACACCATGTTAGTAGAATAATTTTACGGGATTCCTGTAGTCTCTGACCATCAGTACTTGACAAACACATACTATATTAGTAGCAGAATCTTTGTATTATCTTCACACTGAAGAATACCTTAGTGTTGCGATAAAACCATTCCATTCATAAAATAAGTTTATGATTCATATTGATTGCATTAGGGTCTGGAGCGTGTACGCGTTAATAATATATTTTAGAAACCAAAGCTTGTCAGTTTTTCAACCAAGTATCAAAATAGTTCACTTTTATCATGGTCTTTCATTGCATTTTATTCTTTATTTTCTTTGATATTGTTTGTAATTCTTTTTTTAAATTTTTTTTAAACATTTATTTATTTTTGAGAGACATAGAGACAGAGTGTGAGCAGGGGAAGGGCAGAGAGAGAGGGAGATACAGAATCTGAAGCAGGCTCCAGGCTCTGATGAGCCGTCAGCACAGAGCCCGATGTGGGGCTCGAACTCACAGACCGTGAGATCATGACCTGACCTGAAGTTGGCCGCACAACCGACTGAGCCACCCAGGTGCCCCTGTTTGTAATTCTTAAATTGTACTTATCAATAGTATGAAGTGATGCTCTTTTCTACATAGTTAACCCGATTTTCCCACCCTGAAAGACAGCGAAATCTTTCTTTTCCCCTCTGATGAGTCCTTGTTTTGAACTTGAGACAAACACTTGTGATTTTTTTATTTTTTTAACGGAAGGGATGTTTGAGAGTGTAGCCCTCCGTGTCTGAATAGATCTTCATCCCGTCGTTAATGGAGTTGTCCATTTTACTAATGTCTACCGACAGCCTGTCATTGATCTTTCTAGTTCTTTTCTGGGAAGGTAAGATTTTACAAGCTCAAGGCCATTGGACTCTACTTGGGCTTTCTGACACCTCCCTGCCTTCCCAGTAGATGATAAAGCAAAACACGAAACTGAGAATTGATTCTGAAAACTGATAAGAGAAAAAATTGTAACTTGAATATTAACCATTATAATTTATATGTTATTAATTATTTGTGCAGGTAGAAACCAAATAAGACTCCAGGAGGCTGATTCACATTCTTGGATGTTAGCCTTGTCATGGGGTTTTTATTTAAAGTTTTATTGCCCAGCGCAGTTGTTTCTATAGAGGCATTTATGAAATCTTATAATTTAAACTTGCTCAGTAGATAACTAAGTTACACATTGAATGGAGGGCTGTATTAAGAGATTCTGGTGGTTGGGGCATGTGGGTGGCTTAGTCGGTGAAACATCCGACTTTGGCTCAGGTCATGATCTCTCGGTTCATGAGTTTGAGCCCCGTGTCAGGCTCTGTGCTGACAGCTCAGAGCCTGCTTCAGATTTTGTGCCTCCTTCTCTCTCTGTTCCTCCCCTGCTCATACTCTGTCTCGCTCAGTCATTCAAAAGTAAATAAACATTAAGAAGTAAAAAAAAAATAAATTTAAAAAAATTAAAAAAAAAAAGATTCTGGGGGTCCCTGGGTGGCTCAGTCGGTTAAGCATCTGACTCTTGATTTTGGCTCAGGTCACGATTTTGCAGTTTGTGGGATCTAGCCCTGCATTGGGATTCTCCGTCTCCCTTCCCTCCCCTCCCCCCACCTTTCAAAATTAATAGATAACCTTTAAAAATAAAAGAGATTCTGATATTGATAGATTAGGAATCATTTGTGTGAGCTGTGGACTATGCAAGCAAATATTACAGATAAAAAGAATAAACGTGTGATAACTGTGTGTGACCATGTGAATTTGTGGTTGTACTTCCATTAGGATTTTACTTGTCGTTACAAACCAGATGAATCTGAAGCATCTTCAGAGGCAGTGGAGAAGTCTGGTTGTTTTGTTCCTCCTCAGTATCATACTGTGTTTGAACTGGTTTTCTGAACTGGTATATAGCTTCCTTTGGAGGAAGAGGTATGGAAGCAGGTTACCCAGCTTATTCTTTTTGTGGGTCATTTATGAGTCCGACTTTAGTAACTAAATACAGTCTGTTAATGTGTAATTGATCCAAGAAATCTTTATTGGGCTTCTGTGTGTCCACTAACTCTCGCCCTCCCCCGATGCCATGAATAACCTTAACCTCTGTCATCAGGGAGCTTTAAAAGAGGCCAAATAGAGGGGCTCCTGGGTGGCTCAGTCGGTTGAGCATCTGACTTCGGCTCAGGTCATGATCTCGCACTTTGTGAGTTCAAGACCCACATCAGGCTCTGTGCTGTCAGCTCTGATTCTGTGTCTCCCTCTTTCTCTCTGCCTCTCCCCGCTCATGCTCGTGCTCTCTCTCACACATAAAAAATAAAGTGCAATGAAGATCTCATTATCTAAAGCATCTGTAGGTAGAATTACAGTTTTCTCCAGGAGTCTAATCTGGCTGTTACAAGAGGGTGGCTAAGAAGTGGTTTTAGGATACCCAACGAGCAGAGGCTTCATCAGGCATAAAAGTTACTTATTTCTACAGCTGCTACATCAGTAGAAATGAGGGCCAGGCAGAAACGCTCCGTTGCATGGTAAAGCCGGTGGTATTTGATATTATTATTTACACACTGAACTTGATAGAAGTAGAGACTGAGCACCAGCAGACGCTGGCCCGAGATAGGTTCCTCTTTCAGCTTTCGATCGGGAACACGCAAGCGCCCGTGCCAAGCCCTCCACCAGCTGCCGATGTCGGGACTCCACAGGGACTCCTAAATCCCTTTAACTCCGCGTCTGCGCTCGAGGTAGACACCTGGGAGATGTGCCGTCCCCCACTTCCAACAGTAGCGGTTCCCTAGAAATTGCAAAAGAGATTACAGCTGCAAACCGCCCCCCGCCCCCCACCTAGTGTTTTCCAGAAGGCACGAGGTGTACCTGGGCTAGCGCTAGACCCCTTGGGTCTCCCTTAGGAATTGCGGACGTAAACACTGCGGGTTTTATGACTGTACTTGGGTTATGTCCGTGCAGGCGTTGGTGCCTACGTCACTTGACGTCCGAATAACTCTCTTGAAGGTTATTCCCGTTTTTCATTCTTCTTAAAGTGCTTTTTACCCGAGGAAACCCAGTTCTCGAAGTCAGGTGAGTTAGTGGTGGTTGACAAATTGGTCTTCCCTTCAGAGACGGAAGAGGGGCCGAGGACACACTATTGGCTTGTTAGCTCCTGAGTGTGTCTGCTTACCATGAAGATTTGGTGCACGTTTGAGGGGTCCGGAATTTGGTATATGCTTCAGCCACCGGATGTAAAATATAACCATTTGTGTGCACATAGACAGATTCAAACGTGGGGGAGGCCAGCTGAGGGGCTTACCAGCGTGTCACCTGCTCACCGGGTCACTGAGGGAGGCAGGTGGGGGTAGGGGTCTGCCTCTGCCCCTTGTAGGATCGGAAAAGTGAATTTATAAGACTGTCCTGGAGGGAATCAGATTCACCGTCTCAAATTCAGAAAGCTCGCAAAACTGACAGGTCCCGCGAGAGCATGGACTGACGGGGAGAAATGTCCCCATCCGCTGGGCTGGAGTCGTGCGGCCGCCCAGCTGTTGACGTAGCGGCCACCTGGTTCCTTTGTTCACCAGACAAGAGTTTTAGGCTCTCGGGGTACAGTGTGAACAAGACACCACTGTGTTGGGTGTGTTGGGAGGGAGGCAGGGTGAGGGAGCAGAGACAGGCCACGAGTAAATAAGAGACCGAGAAAACTATCAGCTAATGACTCGTGCTGTACAGAAGGTGACCTTGGGAGGCCGTGGCGGGGGGTGGCCCGATTGGTGGCCCACACTGCACTGGCCAACCTAAGCCTTTCTGGCAGTTAAGCCAGAGGGTACTTGGCGAGGTTGGAATCAAAGACCCCCAGGACTCCCTACCCTTTTGACAGAAAGGCTTTCTGTCGTCAGGGTTATAAAGACAATCTAGTTCATGCCAAAGCCCTCTAAGTTGATTTTGCTTATCTTTGTTTACAGCTTTCTTCTACTTTGCATGCGAACTCTCAAAAGGCAATTCCCCACACCGCCCTTCTTTCTCCCCCTCCTCCAGAATCCTCCGGGCTCTGTCTAGTTGCGGTCCATACCCCGTGTGCCGGTTATGAGGTACTGAAAATCAGGGAATGATCTGGCCCCGTGTAGGAAGATATTTCAGGGAATTCTTTGCAGTGTTCGTGTTTTCGGGTCTCATGTCACTTACGATTCATTTTGCTTTTTATTCCTGAATGAGCGTACTGATGGAGGGCAGGGGCAGGGGCGAGGACAGAACAGTGAGGGGAAGCGGGAGATGGTTGAAAGTCAGCCGCATTATAGCAATGAATTTGTTTCCAGGAGAACGTCTTAAGGATTATTAACAAGTTCTTGTGCACATTCTTGCCGAACATAGCTGAGACTTCTTGAAATGGATCAGAATCTCTTCACTTTTGACTAGCTTCCTTTGAAAGCCCCGTAGAAACAGATCTGTGAATTATACATTTTTGAGAGTGTCAAAAATGGGGCCTTGGGTTTCTTAAGGTTGGGGTAAACTGTGAACTGCCCATCCCCAAATTACCCAATATTGTTAATGTATTTTAAGTAACATATTCTTTCATTTATTGTTAAAACTTCAGAATGGGAACCTGAGAATGATCTCAATGCCCCACCTACCACATAAGAGTGAGTTTCTCTCGGGGACTTGTGTCGGCTTTGTCATGAGCCTGTGTTTTCATGGGGCCCTGCCACCTCGATCCTGGGGACTTAGCTTCTAAAGGACAGGTTCCCTTCCCCTCACTACCTCTTCTGGAACACCTGGGTGTTTTGATTCTCTGATATAATTTGTGAGCAGTCTTTTGAAAATCGTATCAGACAACACCAGCAATAAAAACAGGTACCTTCTGCATGAATGTTTTTGGAGGCAGAGAGACGAGCCCATTAAGCATTTTGTTATCCGATGCAAAGGAAACATTTTGTACACATGGATGGTCTTTTGGAAATTTGTGATTTGCTGTTGCAGATAATGATATTTAGACTGAAGTCTCTCAGGGAGGGAGGCCAGATTTTAAAACCATTTGGAAAATCTTCTTGTGAAATTAGCCAGAGAGTGAAATCAGCCATATATTCTAAAATCAGTGGACAGAATGGACCGTTGAGACGCACGTGTGATCTAACAACGTGTGTATTTTTTTTAAGACACGTTACATCCCTGAGTCACGTGATGCGTTTTTAAGAGAACAGGAATTCTGCGGGGCACCTACATTTCTCATTGCCCCTTGGGCAGAGGAGAGCATTTGTGATTCCAGTTACAGATCACGCCGTAGTATGGAAGGTCTCCCTGAGCTTAGAGCATTTGTCGCCTCCCCATCAGTGTGGAGTTGAGAACATGAAAACCTCAGGGCGTGCCAATTAGGTCCTAGAGCTTCAGGTTCGATCGCTGGATAGCAAGATTTAACAAGAAAGTCCGTAGTCAACTGAGACTGCCCATGGCATGAAATTGCACTAGATGAAGCTAGATGACTTTATTTGGGTTCGAACGAAAACCTACAGAAAAGCAATGAAGCAGCAAAGAAACTTAGCACACAACACCAACCTCGTCCCTGCACGCTGGCTGTTAACACTTAGCATTCTAAGATCGTCCAGGGAAGCTATAACCAAGGCCTTCTTATTCGATTTCCAAAGCCTGCTTTGTTGCATATTTGATGAAACTGACCACGGATATCTGCGGTGGTGTTTGGGGGAATCCCTGCTGGCAGTTTAGGAGTCTGTCCTTCTGGAGATTTCCAGGGGTGGACCCTCCACCTGGAGAAGAGAAGAGAGAAGCATGATTGTTAACCATCACATGGGTAGGCACCAGAATGACGTGTGAACACTCAGAATCTCCCATCTTCAAGTGCAGATTTCACATACGGTTAGAGTAGGGGCCTCCCACTGAACAGAATCCAGCTTTTTTTTTTTTTTTTTTTCCTTCAAAGAACAAAGACTACTTTAGCAGTTTGTCTCCAGAGAGGACAGTTTTGCTGAGTAATGTCTCCGGGCGCGATGGTGAGGATCCTTGTATTTGCTCTAACTTTTCCATTGGATGGGTTAGGATAGCCTGATCACTCTTACTTGGAAGACCAAGAGTAAGCAGTGCAGTCTGTCAATAGTTGTTTTCTCTAAATTAGGGCATCAGTGAAGCCCTGTGATGGTTTGCATATAAGGAGCCCATGCGATTTCTTTTTGAAAGCTGTGATTTTTTTTCTTAAAGCTGTGATTCTAGATTCTAGGCCGGCTTGCCTTTCTTTCTCTCAAAACAAAACAAAGAAACAAACAGCAAGAACACTTCCTCATTTCCCTGGATACCCACCCCACCAACGGGAACCTGATTTCATTGGGTTCCTGACCTCAGGAGACCAGGAGTCCTGGGGGTTGGGGCAGGCTGGAGCCGATGGCTGTCACGGGGTGTCTTGGGAAAGTCCCGCTGCTTCCTCTGTTCACTGCGTGGATCCCGCCCGGGGTGGGGAACGTGGCCAGGTACCACGCAGAAGGTGGATGTTAGTCCCGCTCCGTGCCAGCACTGCCCTTCTCAGGTTCCCGGGCATGCCTCGTGAAATATTTCATTAGGAATGAAGCAAAATGGCTTTGATCTTGATAGATTTCCAGGACTTCTCTGCACCACTTCTTCAGCCTTTCTGGGAGAGGACTCTCAGTGCCTTATGAGGATGGAGGTGAAATTCGTACCGCCTAACACTTGCATGTAGTTATGGGGGAAAGTTACATGCGGTCATCTGAAATCTTTAGATCTCAATTACCTGTTTTTGCTAATTTTGTAAGCCGGTGCAAGCAACAGCAGAGCTGAGGGTCGTTAGTTTTGCCCTGCTTTCCAATGTTAGTTGCTCGACATCTAGCTAGAGATTTAATTCGATGGTTAAAAGCAATTTTGCCTTTTGATATTTTAGGAAGTTAATTTAAATATACTGGGAATATGTAAGCTTTTCCACTTCTTTCCTCCTCGTGGTGTCCATGCCGTTGGAAAAAACCTTGGCTACCGATGATTCTGGTTTTGTTTTATCCTTTAGTCTTCTGAGAAGAAAGGAGCTGATTAAATGTCTCATCTGAGATAGTTTATTCTGGGACTTTTTTTTTTTTTTTTAAATCTTTGGGTCTTCCGTAATAAGAATGGAAATTTTGAGTCCCTTGGATATGCCGTGGTGTTTTCTTTTTTCTTTTGATAATGATAGACTGAGCTGTTTGTTGTTGCATAAAATATTAAATTGTTATTAAATTATAGTTAGCATGAACATGCATTCATCACTTTCTAAATGTCATCTAATCAGATTTCTAATTTCATTTCCCCCCACACACCGAAAGATCATTTTGTTTTTGTCTTGGCTGCTTATGAGACAAATAGGCTTCTGCGTGTGATTGCTTTCTTACCAGGCGAAATGTATTTCTAATTTCTTGCTGGGTTTTTAAAGTGAATATGGATGGAATGTTCCTTTTACATTTCTACATGCATACCATAATTGAAATATTATGAGCCACAAAATGATGAAGGAGATCGGCTTGGAAATTGTTGTACCGTTTTTTACCTAGGTAGCTTTTTGTTGTTGGGATAATTCACGTACTAATAGGCATGAATATGCTTTTTAGTGAAAATGATCAGAGTGAATACTATTTAAAACCCTACCTTTGGTGAACTCTCAGGCACCACTTAAAACTTCATCGCTAAAAATTGCTCTAAAGTTAGCTGTTGAATACCGATTTAGGTATAGTTTGGACATTTTGTCCCCTTTATTCATTCGTTGAACGCTTAATGTGTCAAGTCATTATTCTGGGTGCTGGGGTTAGACTGAATGGTGAGCAAGATAGACAAACACCCTTCTCATGGGAAGCTTTCCTTGGATGGTGGGAAGATGGTCACAGTAAACAAAATAAGCAAGCAAGATAACTGAAGACCGGGATGTTGTTTTGAAGAAGAAAAACGACACAGTAAGGAGAGAAAGAGCCACATAAAGTTTAGGGGTAGGAGGAGGGAGGTATCTTAGGCAGGTTGATCACGTACTCATTTGTGTGGATGTGCTCTTTGGGTCGAGTCATGAGTGATGAAAACGAGCCAGCCCTGACAAAGCGAGGGGAAGAGCCTGCCACACAGAGAGTGGCAACTGCCAAGCTCTGAGGTGGGAAGAAGGGCAGGTTGGAGGGCACTGTGGTAGAAGTAGATCCAGTGTGTACAGTTGGGGGGGCAGGGCTCACTGGTGGTCTCAGCCTCAGCCAGGTGGTCTGGGGTTGTCAGTGGCTAGCAGGAGACTGGTGGGCTAATTGTAAGATGTGACCACATTGGGATGCCCGGGCGGCTCAGTCGGTTAAGGGTCCGGCTCTTGATTTTGGCTCAGGTCATGATGTCACGGTGTGTGAGTTCGAGCCACATGTTGGGCTCCGGACCGACAAGGGTGGAGCCTGCTTGAGATTCTCTCCCTCTGTCTCTCCTTTTTTTGTCTCTCTCCATAGACACAAATTTAAAAAAAGGAATGTGACAACTTTAAGGTTGTTTCTTTTTAGTTGGAGTATATACTTTCATTAAACTATATTTCAGGGCCACCTAGGTGGCTCAGTCAGTTAAGCAGCGGACTTCAGCTCAGGTCATGAGCTTGCGGTTTGTGAGTTTGAGCCCTGCGTTAGGCTCTGTGCTGACAGCGCAGAGCCTGGAGCCTGCTTTGGATTCTGTGTCTTCCCTCTCTCTCTGCCTCTCCCCTGCTTACTCTCTCTCTTTCAAAAATATATAAACATTAAAAATTTTTTTAAAAACTTTGTATTTCATTTCTTTTCACCCTCAGACCTATGTGGTTTTCTTTTTTTTAAATCCTTCTAATAAATACTTGTTAAGGATACAAGAAAGAAATGAGGAAACAAAAGAGGTTATTATCCTCTGGATGTAGAAAATCTTTCAAAAAAGCTGTGAGTAGATACGTGTGACTCACAGACAGATGTTGAGCTCCTGTGTTGTGGGTCCGGGTGAAGACACAGCTGATGTAAAACACAAAACCTGCCTCACAAGTGGTCATGAAGAATCGTGTCAGTGTATGTGTCGGGAGGAGGAAGAGGTGAAAGTGTAGACGCAGAAGGAAGTGTAGGTGTGGGTGTCAGAGGAAGAAGGGACATGTGTGACACTGGTGATTTTTTTTTTTTAAATCAATTTATTGTCAAATTTGTTTCCATACAACACCCAGTGCTCGTCCCAACAAGTGCCCTCCTCAGTGCCCGTCGCCCACTCTCCCCCCTCCCATATCCCTGTCTCCCCTCAGTTTGTTCTCAGTATTTAAGAGTCTCTTATGTTTTGCCTCCCTCCCTCTCTGTAGCTTTTTTCCCCCCTCCTCTTCCCCTTCCCCATGGTTTTCTGCTAGGTCTCTCAAAATCCACCCATGTGTGGAAACATATGGTATCTGCCTTTCTCTGACTGACTTATTTCCCTCAGCATAATACCCTCCAGTTCAATCCATGTTGCCACACATGGCCAGATTTCATTCTTTCTCATTGCCACGTAGTAGTCCATTGTACATATATACTACATCTTCTTTATCCATTCATCAGTTGAGGGACACTTAGTCTCTTTCCATGATTTGGCTGTTGTCGAAAGTGCTGCTATGAACATCGGGGTACACGTGCCCCTATGCATCAGCATTCCTGTATCTCTTGGATACATTCCCAGCAGTGCTGTTGCTGGGTCATAGGGTAGTTCTATTTCCATTTTTTTTCTTAATGTTTATTTCTTTTTGAGAGACAGAGAAAGGCTGGAGGAGGAGTGGAGTGAGGGAGGCAGAGGGTCCGAAGCAGGCTCTGCATTGACAGCAGAGAGCCTGACGAGGGGCTCGAACTCACGAACCGTGAGATCTTGACCTGAGTTGAAGTTCGGCGCTTAACTGACTGAGCCACCCATGTGCCCCTATTTCCATTGTTTTGAGGAACCTCCACACTGTTCTCCGAGCGGCTGCACCAGTTGGCACTGGTGATTTTAATCTGTACTCTGAGTAGTCGTGGGATTTCTTGGAGGTTCCTGCGGGGGGGAGGGATATTGGTTATGATAGGAGAGTGAGGTCAAATGGGCAGACTTTCTTGAAAATCGGTTGTCCTATTAAGAAAAAAAGAAGTTTTAAAATACTCTGCTCTAGAATGTCCATCTTTGGCATGAAGTAATAACCATATGAGTGAAACAGAGAATCATGTTTATGGCGGTCATGGACTTTTCTCATTTTTTTTAATTTATTTTTTTAATTTACATCCAAGTTAGTTAGCATATAGTGCAACAATGATTTCAGGAGTAGATTCCTTAAGCCCCTTACCCATTTAGCTCATCCCTCCTACCACAATCCCTCCAGGAACCCTCTGTGTGTTCTTTATATTTAAGAGTCTCTTATGCTTTGTCCCCCTCCCTGTTTTTGTATTATATTTGCTTCCCTTCCCTTATGTTCATCTGTTCTGTGTCTTAAAGTCCTCATATGAGTGAAGTCATGTGCTATTTGTCTTTCTCTGACTAGTTTTGCTTATCACGATACCTTCTAGTTCCATCCATGCAGTCGCAAATGGCAAGATTTCATTCTTTTTGATTGCCGAGTAATACTCCACTGCATAGATAGACCGCATCTTCTTTATCCGTTCCTCCGTTGTTGGACACTTGGGCTCTTTCCATACTATAGCCATTGTCCATAGTGCTGCTGTCAACATTGGGGTGCACGTGCCCCTTCGAAACAGCACACCTGTGTCCCTTGGATAAATACCTACTAGTGCAACTGCTGGGTCGTAGGCTAGTTCTATTTTTAATTTTTTGAGGAACCTCCATACTGTTCTCCTGAGTGGCTGCACCAGTTTGCATTCCCATGGACTGCACTCCTTTCTAACCTCACATTTGGCCACACGTTTACAACTCCCTAAAACTGTCCCGTTGATGACCGACTACCTCCAGAGAAAACACGGGAGTCATAGAAAACACCTAGATTTTTTTTCTCCCTTCCAGGTGCTCATTTCCTTACTTGGTGTTAGAAACCTTGGCAGCCCAGTGTCCTAGGTAAGCTGCCTGTTGATATTTTGACTCTGAGCCACTTGCACCATGAAAATATTATCAGATCTTATCTAGGGACAAGCAAAAAATCTCTTAGACTCCTCCGGAACTTGTTATTCAAAGCCTGCTTTCATCAGGGTTTCTCTAATATGCGGTGCGGTGGTTTAGAAAAGGCTGCGGTGGGGGCGCCCGGGTGGCTCAGTCTGCTGAGCGTCCGACTTCAGCTCAGGTCATGATTTCAAGCCCCGCATCGGGCTCTGTGCTGACGGCTCAGAGCCTGGATCCTGCTTCAGATTCTGTGTCTCCCCTCTCCCTGCCCCTACCCTGCTCGTGCTCTGTCTCTCTATCTCTCAAAAATAAATAAAAATGTGAAAAAAAAAGTTAGAAAAGGCTGCGGTGGATTCATCCATGCCTCCCTCCTTGCCTTGCAGTTTTGTATTCACAATCAGGAGTGTTGTGCTTTGCTTCCCAGAGTTGAAGGTCACAGAGCTCTCTGCGCACAGAAGTGGTTTCGCAGTTGGAATAGCCATGCTTTTGCTTCTGCGTGTCTCTGCTTTGCTCCCATGAGGTTAAACCCACTTTGCATTCTTTTCCACGCGGTGTGTCCTGGACCTTATTCAAGGTCCTTGAATAAGGCTGCCTTTGCCATCATAGCAGTGGCTACTAAGTAGCAGGTTGTCTAGTCTGGGCCCTTCCACATATGGAGACCTTGGAAAAGAGTGTGACACGTTCATCAAAGTCTGGCTTAGATGGTCTCTCTGCCCCTCACCACTAGTATTCGGGCATAATTAAAGCGCTGTTTAATTTGTTCCGGGAGAAGAGAGCGCCTTCCTCTCCAAGTTCAAGAATAGCTATAAAAGATGCATTTAATCAGTCAGCTCTTTCCCTAGACTTGGGCTGGCGTTTGCTGCCGGGCAGGTGAAACTCATTTTGCGTCTCAGGCGCGGATCCAGACACACAGCTTTCTGTCCTTAACCTGGCGTCTGTCATGGGAACCGGGTTTAACCAGTTTCGGGGCAGCACCTGTCAGAGGCATTATTTAAGCGGTCACCGGTGAGATCTAGTGGCTCTTGGGCCCGTGTGCGCAGGACACAATAAGAGATGATGTTTTTACAACTGCTTTCATCGTAAATACCGATTTTGATTTCTCCTTTTCAAGAGGAGCGCCAGTGCTCCTAGGAGTCTAATATCCTCATAAAGCCATGGAAGCTGAAATAGAACACTTTGGTGGGGGGGGTACAAAGGGATGGGAAATGCCAACAACTGTTTTCAGAAATTTACCCGATCTTCTGCCCTGGGAATGTTTCTGGCCACACCAGTGTTATTGACTTACTCCCTTTAAGTACTCACTGCACGTAGAATGTCGCGGCAGAAGGAATTGCCACAGCATCTAGGTATAAATGTGACCCTGGGGCCACGGGATGTTCCCAGGGAGTCCACGTTTCCCCTCTCTGGGACCGTCATTGGCATCATGCCATGCCGTGTACACAGAATGATAGGTAGACTGGGGCGCCTGGGTGGCTCAGCAGGCTCAGATCATGATCTCACAGTTCCTGCGTTCAAGCCCCACGTTGGCTCCCTGCTGTCACTGCAGAGCTCGCTTCAGATCCTCCATTCCCCCCCAACCCCGTCCCTCCTCTGCTTGCATTCTCTCTCTCTCTCAAAAATAAATAAATGTTGAAAAAAAAAAAAAGCAAGGTAGACTTACGTCCTAGATACGATTCTTCACTGTGTTCAAGTCTGGGTTATCGAATGTCAGAGACCTGCTTAGTAGGCTGTTGGCTGGTGGTTGGGCATCAAAGCAATCCTATTGCCCATTTAATCCTCACCATAACTCTCTTAAAGTAATAACTCACTTAAAGTTGTTATTACTGCTGAGCTGTTATGGGCCCGACTGTTCAGATGAGGCTCAGGAAGATGAACTTGAAACCTGATGCCTTGTTATCGACATTGCAGATTCAACTAATGACTCTCTACTTAGCAGCTCAGTGTCCCCAGATGGGGTTCCATGCGGTTCTGAGAATAAGAAAGGAAGCGTTAACGCACCTTGATGGTGTCTTGCTTCATGGCTAACCGCTCGCACTGGGGTTTGGGACTGAAGACAATGGTTTGAGACCTGGCACTCTTGATTATTAGCCCTCTGTCTCGGGCTCATGACTTAATCTCTCCAAACCTTAGTGTCCTCATTGGTGAAACAAGAATGGAGAATGGTGGTAGAAAGAACCCATCGCACTGGGTTGTGGTGAGTTACAGGAGGTGTGTGTAGGATGGGGCCCTGCAGGCAGGCAGCTCCCCACGATGGTTAGCTCGTAATGTTATTATGGTTACTTGATTAAGAAAACACGCTGAGGGTGAGGAGAGGGAAGCAGGGTCAGGTGGTAGTTGTCCACTTTAGCAGTTAACCGGTTTTTTCTTTGTGCCTTAAGTTTTGCACATAGACGGGCTGGGACATGCCATCCACACACATTGACTACTGTCTGTGTAGGAGCACAGGCAGTTCTTAGGCATGTTTCTTTTTGTTTTGTTGGAAGTTTGCATTTAAATTCCAGTTAGTTAACATACAGTACAATGTTGGTTTCGGGTGTACAGTACAGTGATTCAGCACTTCCGTATGACATCCGGTGCTCATCACAAGTGGGCTTCTCCGTCCCCATCCCCTGTTTCACCCCTCCCCCTGCCTCCCTTCTGGTACCATCAGTTTGTTCTCTATAGTGAAGACACTGTTTCTTGGTTTGTCTCTCTCTTTTTTTCCCGCTTTGCTCACTTGTTTTATTTCCTACATTCCACATATGAGTGAAGTCATAGGATATTTGTCTTTCTCTGACTTATTTCACTTAACATTGTATTCTCTAGCTCCATCCGTCCACGCTGTTGCAATTAGTGAGCTTTCACTCTTTTTGATGGCTGAGTAATTTTCCATTGTGTGTCTATACTACATCTTCTTTATCCATTCATCAGTCAATGGACACGTGGGCTGTTTCTGTAATTTGGCTCTTGTAGATTAAATATGCATGATTCTCAATGGCTGTGTAGGCATTAGAAAATTGGACAGACTCATTAAAAGAGTCTCTCTTTGTGATAAAAGATTAACATAGTTAATTTAAGAGATCATTTCAAGGATACTTAATTATGGTAGAGTGTTTATGAGAATTAAAAAAAAAATTCATTTTTGGGACACCTTCATGGCTCGATCGGTTAAGTGCCTGACTCAGGCCCCTCAGCCTTGGGTCATGATCTCATGGTTTGTGAGGTTGAGCCGTGCATTGGAATCTGTGCTGACAGTGTGGAGCCTGCTTCGGATTCTTTTTCTCCCTCTCTCTCTGTCCCTCCCCCTACTTTCTCTCAAAATAAATAAATAAATATTAAAAAATGTTTCATTTTTCTTCATTCAATGATAGTTTGATATTTCAGCCAAATATATTTAACGAGCTAGACCACGAGTGGTGCCTTTATAAGAAAGCAGCATGGCTCGAAGTTGTCCTCAAGTAATTTGAGTTTTAATCTGCCCCGAGGTTAGTGGTAGTATTAAAAAATCATAAGCAACCACTATATTCTTGCTTATGTCAAGTTGGCTTGTAACTTGTGATCTGGTTTCCAGCTAGCTCCAAGGCGTCACCTTTAGTCACTTGTTCCTAAACGAGATTCCCTTTAAACCGAACTTGGAGTTGAGATGCACCTACTCCCTCTCAGCGTTGATCTTTCATACTTGTGAACCTCCTTTTCTCCATCACCCCCCTGTGACACCTTCCCCCTGTCCTCAGCCTGTGCGGACCTCACTGCCCCATTTGGGGTTCACCTTCCTCCCTCCTCCTATGATAGGACTCGACAGAATGAACCATAGTCACCTACTTATTTATTTTAACGTTAAACCAAATCTGAAATTTACCAATCTCATGCTCTTTCTACTATACCTACTGCTTTTAGCAGTCAGCAAAGTGGGGAGGATGCATTTCGTTTGTGGTGGATAGTTAGCAGAAATCTCAGAATAGGGCTGTTTTAGACCATGCTGTTAGAAATACCCCAAACGATACAGGACCAGGATTGAGCAGCATCGGCGAAATCCTTTGATGACCTGCGGGGAAAAGGTCGTCTTTGTGATGGCCTCCACTTGAAAAAGAACCAAGTGACTGGCTTACCTAAGTTAATCAAGGAAGGCTAAGAAAAACTATATTAGTTAAGGTCTTCTCTTTGCAATATTTATCAACAAATATTTTTCTCCAGATTTTAAGTGTATGATCATGAGTCACCCTTTATGATTGCAAAATCTTAGTCTTATTAATAATGCATCACTTCTAAATGAATCATGTGCTTTTGCATAGCTTTTGAATATGCAAGTCGTAGAATACTCCTAATCTGAAGGCTCCTACTTTTCTGTTTATTTAAAAAATGTTATGTCTCGCCTTACATTTTAGAGATATATTATTTAGCATGTAATCTCCCCATACCACATTCATTCTAGCTAGTGTCCCCTAGGACGCCTTAACTCTATGCTATAGTTCTTGAATTTTTAATGTATTTTTCAGAAATTATTTTTTTCCTTTTTATTTTCCTTATGGTGGATCTTAAAATAGCAGAGCATTGCTCGGGCACCTGCTGTTATGCACGCCAGTCTGGTCTTGGTCCTGCATTTCCCATTTATAGACCAAAGGGCCTCTTAATAGGACCTGTTTCCTATCTTGACGGCTGTGATTTGGAAACCCCATAGCTGGTCTTATTTGTGGTGTGTAGCGTAATCACTGTCAGTGTTAGGCACATTATAGATATGATAGGTTGGAGACTTAATTTTTATATTATAATAATTTCCTGTGAACTCAGACAAATGGCGAATGTTAGATCAATCGCATTCAGCTTGTAAGGTTTGCTCAGCTAATGTCGTCTGATTACAGTGGACAGTGGTTCCTACTTTAAAATATACTATTATATATAAACACAGTTCTTCCAAGAATCACAGAAATGGCTGCAAGGTGATTTTATTGGAGTCTATCCCTTAGTTGCACTGAGTACTGTTTGAAATAAGTAAACCCTAGGTTTTGCGACATGCAAGGCTTGCTATCTAAAAAACAAACTTTAAGTCAGATTTATTTTGCAGTTTGCCTTATAATTTCCATTGGCTGTCCAGTTTGCCCCATTTGTGACCAAACTGTTAGTACTCTATGTATCTGGGGAACTGTGTGTTTTTTAAAGAGTAAAAGTCTTTAACATCACAACCTTTTGGTGGGGATCTCAGTGAAAAGATTGATATTTGATGCAGTTGGTCGCAGACCCTTAATTTACATTTGACCACCCTATGTCTGGTGAAGGTGTTCTTGAAGTTGGTAGGAAAGCTTAGCAGAAGGTTCAAGAACACTGCGTTTCAGGAAAACTGTGTCTGACACAAGTTAATACTGGGAGGACACGTGTCAGATGTTTCATCATACGGGAGGAAATAATACCTTGATATTTACTGAGATTGGCGGGGCTTTTCCCAGATGAACTAACTAGATCTCTTCATAAATAAAATAGTCTTTAGTATAGGTTATGCTGTCCTTCAAAATAGTACCTTCTCATCAGCCTCATAAAGCGTGGAGCCTGGTTTTGGTGACCGTTAAGAGTATTTCTTTGCTTTCCTACTGGTAATATCTTTGCCCATGTCCTTCTGAATTGGCCACTACATAATAAACTCAGCTGCCTGCTTGGGACTTGCTCTGTGATTTGGGGACATGATGCGAGTAGCAAATTGGATCTTAAAATTCTTTCCAAAATGATCAAGCTTCAGATATTTAAAATAATGTCGCAGATATGTAAATTATAAAAGCTAGCAATACGCCGAAAATATGTGAGCACACCCCCCAATTTAAGAACTGTTGCCAGCTTCACTAGTTCCTTGGGAGCTTTTTCCTGATCGAAATTCTCATTTCCCAGTAGATAATCTCTGTCCTGATTTTTTTTTTTCTCATTTTCTGGCTTTCCCTTTTAAAGAAAAAACATTTTTTTAATGTTTATTTACTTTTGAGAGAGAAGGAGAAAGAGCACGAGCAGGAGAGGGGCAGAGAGAGATGGAGACAAAATACCTGAAACAGGCTCCAGGCTCTGAGCTATCAGCACAGAGCCCCACACAGGGCTCCAACTCACGAGCCGTAAGATCATGACCTGAGTTGAAGTTGGATGCTCAACTGACTGAGCCACCCAGGTGCCTCGCTTTCCCATTTTTTAAAACCACATACCGGTGTGTTATTTACTTGTTTCTGAGCTTGAAAAAGGATTTCCCATCCACGAATGTATTCTTTTGCAGCTCGTTAATGTCACTGAACATTATGTTTCTCACTGATTCGCACCAGTGCTGGTAGTGGTAGATCATTTATTTGCATGAGTGTATGGTATTTCATTTTGTAAATAAGAAACCATTTATACAAACCATCACCGGTCATTAGACTCTTCCTTATTTTATTATTATTTTTTTAATAGCACCTAGGAACAGTCTTCTAAATGTCTTCTGAAGTACATGAGCAAGAATTTCAGTAGGATTTACACGTCGGAGGGAGCCTACTGGGTTGTAGGCTATGGGTCTGTTCACTTTCAGAAGATAATGCCACGTTGTTTTCCGGCGTCCTCTCTTGCCAGGGAGATGTGAGAATTCGGCTCGCTCTATGTCTTGGCCGTACTTGACATTGTCAGACATTACTTTTTGCCAAGATGAAGGATGTAAAATGAAATCTCACGGTAGCTTTAATTACCATTTCTTTGATTCCTCATGTGCTTGAATATCTTTTCACACAGGTATTGGCTGTTGGTCTTTCTCCTTCTGGAAATATGTCTTATTTGTCTATTCAGCTGTGATTTTTCTTATTTTCTTTGCATACTCGGTTCTTTGTCGGTGACATGTGCCATCAACATCTCTCTTCCTCCAGTTATTGGCTTGTGTTTTCACTCTTCTTTCTGGAGTTTTATAGTGAACAGGCATTCTTAATTCTTCCAGCAGGATCGTTTGTCTAGTTTTCTTCATAGTTAGCACTCTTATGTGTTTGAAGAAGCCCTTCTCTCCTCCAAGGTCATAGCTTTGTTTTTCTTTTAATTTCCTTCTAAAAATCTCAGCGTTTTCTTTTCTGAACTTTGGGTTCTTAATAACCATTTAAAATAACTTATGAAACAGAGCGTGAGATATATATCCAGTGTTTTAAAAAAATGTATATAAATGATTGTCTTCATACTGTTTACTTACTAGACTAGCTTTGCCCATTGCTATAATTGCTAGCTTTGCTATGTTTGTCATATGTATGTTTCTGAGTTCTGTGTTCTGTAGATTTGTCTGTCCCTCTGCTAACCCTCTCTAGCCCCAGTGACAATAGCTCCCATAGTAAGATCGATCTCTTTTAGGGCAATCGTGCTCTTCTTCTCCAAGAGCGTCCTGGTGAGCAAGTTTTATCCCTACCGTGTGACAGGTCACTGTGACACAGAAACAGTACTAGGACATCTACGTTGCTTTTATTCATTTTCAGAAATATTGCAAACAGTCGAGAGATATACTTGTCGAGCTCGTCGAACAAAGATTCACTAAAACCACCGTCTGCTGATAAGGTTAATCCCGCCATGACTCAGTCTTTTCCCATTGTAGTTTTTTCAGGCAAGCTTGAAGATTTGGCAAGACATTCAGAAGCCGGTATTAGATTCTACTTGTGATCCCACAGAAAGATCTTTTAGGAGACCTTCAGAATCCTGCAGGACAGTCCTCTGGAAGGGGGGAGGAGGAGGAAGAGCTAATATATATTGGAATCCATGAACTTCAGGAAGAGCTAATATATGTCGGAATCTATGAACTTCAGCTACTCCATTAAACCTTTTGAATGATTTCATTTCCCTTCCCAGCACCTCCACCATGGGATCACGCCTCTTGTCCTTTGGCTGAGAACACAGACTTGGAGGGTTAAGGGACTGCAGAGAAGTCCCATGGCTAACAGGTGTCTGAGTAGGGCTCCATTCCCCTTCTGTCCCCACGTGGAACCCACATGTGTCTCACTCATGCCACCTGCCCAGCGGTATGTGTGCGCTGCAGACTAGGCTCTGGGACAAGACAGAAAGGGCTGTAAAGAAGTGATCTATGTCCTGTGACCATCCTCACAGAGCTCCATGCTGGCACTGGGTGCTGCTTGACTGACCAAGAGGAAGCAAAGAGAATCAAGAGGGTCAGCGTGCCCTCTGTGAGCCTGGAGGGTAGATCAAGGAGCCAAAATGGCCCTGGCTTTCTGACCAAACTTCAGGTCTCTGGCGCTGAGCGATAAGGCTGAGGATGATGGGAGGTCCAACCTACTGAACCTTGTCCTTGTCACCCGCGATGGGCACAGTACAGTGCGAGGGCAGGTCAGGATGCCTGACGGGTAAAGGCTGGTGGGGAGATAGTCCAGGACAGCGGCCAGATGACGAATGCTCCATTTTGGTCCCCAGGTCTGGAAAGCGAGGCTTCTGGGGGGCTGAGGGGTGAGCGCAGCACTGGTGACGAATGACGGTGGATTCCAGGCTGCCTGTCCCCATCTTAGTCTGCCTGCCTTCCCCTTTCAGTGGGAGACCCTGGGCTGCTGTGCAGTCTGTGTTTCCCAGTTTTCTCTTTTTGGACCTTGGTTTCTCGGTTTGCTCTCTGGTTACTGACCCTCCGGCCGCTTCATTTCTGATACACCACATGACTTCATGTCACTCTGAGACTTTGCTGACTTTTGATCTTTCAGTGCTACCTCTGTTTTTATGCTTTGTCTTTCTGATCAGCTCAGATAATAAATAATTATAATAACATAATACATTTATAGGTTATATAAGTATATTCTATTTATATATTTGTATAGAAATATACAATGATTATATATAATTATATAACAATAATATAATTGTTATTATTATTATTATCATCTCTGATACAGAAGCTCAGGGAATCGTTATTATGATAGGCTAACCCTCACAGAGCAGATTCGGCCACCGCTCTGTCTCATCTAATCCTCATAACAGCTCAAGTGAGAGGTTCCAATGAGTCTTTCCAATTTAAGTCCTTTGCTCAAGGTCAAGCTCGTGCGGGAGTAAGGGAGCCAGGATTTGAACTCGGGGATCTCTTTAACATGTAAGCATCCCTCAAGAGGCCAGCAGACATCAGAACTGCCCAGGGTGTGCCAGGCGGTGGGGCAGCGCCGGGGGCTTCCGGGCCTCACGTTCACGCGGGTCGGCTCCGGTGTGCATCAACTAGGAATAAAGCGGCAGAAGAGACACAGAACCTGCCAGCCCGCCAGCCTCCGTGTCCTGGGAAAACAGGCACAGCGGCTGCTCCAGGGAATTGAGGGTCTGAAAAATGTGCCCGATGAATGCAAAGTCGGTTCTGCGTGCAAAGGGTTAAGCAAGTGCGTGATAGGGTTTTGAAAAAGAGAAGGCTCAGTGGTGACATAATTGTATTCAAACCTGCAGTTCCTGTAACAGCCGACTCGTTGTGGGGTTGCTCATCCAGGAGAACAAGGAGCTTGGCAGCAAGCAGTCTTGCTGTCGCCCGAGCCGGGGCCCAGGAAATTGAATTGCAGTTGGGTGCAGGCAGCGTGGTGTGGCCCAGCAAACTTGGTCTTAAATTTCTTCTAAAATTATGAAACGCCGGGTCCGTAGGAAGGAATGCAGATGACGAATGGATAGAGTATGTGGCTTAAACATAAAATACACCCCCTGGTGCTTCCGCCTGGTCCCATCCCAGGCTCAGCCCCCTCTCCTGCAAACTGCTGCCCTCTTGCCCTTAGTTTCTCCTTCTCTTGCTTTCCTTGATTTTTACTGCAGGATTCAGAACGTGTTCCTAAATAATGTATTTTTAGATTTGCTTGCTTTTGAGTTTTCGAAAAATGGTACCCTGCGCCATCACACATACATTCTCTCCAGGGACCGGACGCATGCTCTCCTGCTGCGTGAGCACACACAATCTGATTTGTTCTGGGTTTGGAGTTTGGATCTCAGCGTGTGTGTTCAAGGGACCCGCAGCGAAGCGGGGAAGATTCGAAAGGTAGGCAGGGACCAGACGTTTAGGCGTTGCGGACCAGCGTAGAGGGGTGTAGATTCCATTCTACATACAGTGAGATTCCATCAGGGTGTTCTCAGTGGCGCCCTGAATACGACAGAGCTTGTAACGAAGAAGAACCTCATGTTTATATTTGAGGACGTGCCACTTATCTGAGGGAACAGCCACGAAAACGGATAACTCTGGCGCGGTGTGATAAGTGAACACATTAGCAGGACTGCCGTTCCCTCTACCGGGCTCTCGCTCTGGCGGTGGCCAAGCACCGCTCTTTGCTGCCAACATCCTGATTCTCGTCCTTCTGGATTAACCACCAGATCACAAGTCGGCGGTGCAGGAATTGCAGATTGGAATGAAATTACGAGGCACCACTAATCCCTCTCTTTTTCAAAAGCGTATCATCCCCAGTTTTGTCACCCTTTGCACACGGGACCTCCTTGGCGTTCGTCTGTGTGCTTGATAGTGGAATCCTAGGGTGAGCCCCGGTGAAAAGTTTGGTGGAGGACAAAGACCTCGCAAGGGGACTTGAGAAAGGTCATCTGGAGAACGAGAACTGGCAGCAGGAGAGAAGAATTGAGGGAAAGGTGGAATTTGCCCTGTCTATAGGGGAGGCAGTGACTGGCAGGACCAGATGAAGACAGTCGGGCTGCCAACTCCCAGTATTATGGATCCACCAGTTGGGGGGCCACCGGTGACGTTTTTGGTAGGAGTTTTAGGAAAGGTGAGGGTATAGAAGCCACTGAATACCTAATGAAGGAAAGTGTATTTAAATGTTAGTATGGCCTATTCAGGTTAGGAGGAGAGAATTTCCAGATAGGAAAGACACGGAACACACATAGACATGAGTTTTGGGGCCTCTTCTAAAGTCACCTTAGAAAGACAGTAGAACGTGAGTTAAAATTTAGGCTAACGGAGAAAGACAGGGACAGGCTTCCCAAGCGTTGACGCAATATTGTCTCATCCTTTGTTCCATTTAGAGATTCCCCTTGGGTAAAATACCAGCGACATGGGACAAGGGCGGAAGAGAAGGGAGGACAGCTAGTAAATGAGGGCGGCTGGTCCTCATTGGCTTCTCCACGATCTGTTTGAGTTCTCCTGATGACTGGGGACCCAGCCTCACTCCATGTTGCCTGTTGCTTTTCTCGCAAAGTTCATGGTTAGACCTCTGAAATGCCATTTACTTAAGAGAAGGAGGCTCCAAACACTGTAAGATCTTGCAGTCAATCGATCGGGCTCTATCACCAGTCCTTTCCACATAATTCGTTGCTTTAGGAAGCCGCCTGTGTCCCTGCACCCTTCTGGGAGTCACCCGTGCTGGTGTTGACGCGTAATCCTTGAAGGCTTGTACTGGGAATCGAAGTGGCAGAACATCGGGCCAGCAGACGGGGCTGGCTCGTGCGTGGGGCCTCTGGGGCACCCCGCTTCCCCCAGAAGAGCGTATTTGCCAAGCCTCAGGGGGGCTGTGGAGGAGGATGTTGGGTGCAGAGGCAGGGGAGGGGCCGGAGTGAGGAGGAGACGGAAGGATGAATTCTCTCACTGCGGTCTTGGGAGGACAGGTGGCTCCTGCCCTGCCACCCAGTGAGGAGCTGAGAAGATGCTGACTCAGTGTTCTCTGCTCTCGATGACACAAGTTTTCTCAAATTGTGGAATGTGATTTGCAAGAAAAGAACGACTTTCCAGGAACCATTAATTTGATCAAGAGTGCGTTTTTCCGAGGCTTACATCATTTATTTTCTGTTAAATAATAGGCATAATTGCATGACTTATAAGTTCTTGGCAGAATAGATCGTCTGTGACAAAAATAATACTTACATAGTGTGCTCATATTTAAAAGTTAGGTCATGATTGACTTTAGCTATTACCGAAGTGCCATTTGGGGTTTGATGGGAGTCCATAAATGATCCGGGAGATGGGGGCGCCTGGGTGGCTCAGTCGGTTAAGCATCCGACTCTTGATTTCTGCTCAGGTCATGGTCTCACACTTTGTGCATTCAAGCCCCACATGGGGGTCTGCGCTGACAGCACGGAGGCTCTTTGGGATTCTTTCTCTCTGCCCTACCCCTGCTCTCTCTCTCTCTCTCTCTCTCTCAAAATAAATACACGAACAAAAAACCCCAATAATCTGGGATGTTCACTATCTTGTTTTTTGTAAATTGATGCTGGTCATATAATACTACTTCTATTTTTCTGCGTGATACATTTGTAGTTTTTTGTTTATATTTTTCATTAAAAGTCTTTGGAGCCTCCTATAGTCTCCCTGAAAGCAGTACCAATTTCTCCTTTGGTTGAGTTGAAGGATCTCTGTCCTGTCTTCGTATAAAAACACCAGTCCCAGGGGTGCCTGGGTGGCTCAGTCAGTTAAGTGTCCGACTTCAGCTCTGGTCGTGATCTCACGGTCTGTGAGTTCGGGCCCCGTGTCAGGCTCTGTGCTGATGTCTCAGAGTCTGGAGCCTGCTTCAGATTCTGTGTCTCCCTATATACTCTGCCCCTTCCCCTGCTCACACTCTGTCTCTATGTCTCTCAAAAATAAATAAATGTTAAAAAAAATTAAAAACCAAAAAACAAAAACACCAGTCCTAAGCATCACAGTTCTATAGGTACGGTTAGCGTACCGTATTTAGATTTCAGCATGTTTTTTTCAGGTTTACTTTAGTTAGGTCTTGGGCTCTATTATAGGCTAGATGTTTGTGTCCTCTTCAGATTTCATATACGGAGACCCTATTCCTGAGGTGATGGGGTTGGGGGTGGGGTCTTTGGGAGGTGATCAGGTCACGAGAGTAGAGCCCTCACGAATGGGATGAGTGCCCTGATAAGAGCTCCCAGAGGGCTCTCCGTGCTCCCCACCATGTGAGGACAGAGCGAGAAGTCAGCGGGCTGCAACCTGGCAGAAGGATTGTCACCAGAGCCCGACAATGCTGTGCCCCTTACCTCAGGCGGTAGCCTCTATAACTGTGAGGGAGAAATGTCTGCCGTCTCCAAGCCACTCAGTGTGTGGTACTTCAGGGTAGCAGCCCGAGCAGACTGAAAAACGCCCCCTAGGTCTGAAGCAGAACTCCTTTCCTTTCCTCAGAACAAGGGAGTCCACATATTCCCAATTACCAGCCCCTTCACCTGTGGTCTTTAGGGGGGCACCCCTTGGGTTCAAAACAGGTGTCTTGGTCTCTCTCCATCTTCATGCTGTCGGTCCCATAACTAACAACAAACCTCCAGGCCCATACTAAGAGACAGGGAGGGGACACAACTCTGGAGGAGACAGATCTCCTCTCTCCGGAGCCTCACAGTCCAGTTGGGAAGGCCAGTGATGGCGCATAGTTGTGCACGCTTGGGAGAAAGTGAGTGCGGGTTCCCAGGCAGCTGTCAGGATTGGTTTCTTGGGGGCCATGAGACTCATGTGGTTAACACGTGGCTCCAAGGCTACCGCAAGCCAAGGAAGCCTAAGCGTTTGCCTCTTCTGCTGCCGATCTGTTTACCACAGTGCGAACACAGCGGGGCTTCTGGCTGTTCTACCGGCCGGCCTCCAGTTCACCTGAAGTCCCTGCGCTCAGAAAACCACAGAACTTGTTCCCTTAGGGGCCTGGTGAAAGGGTGGTTGTATTGCCAGGGTTGTTTCGCCACAATCTCTCTCTGGGTCCTGGAGGGCCCTTGATTTCTTAGGTTTCAGGAATCTGAGGTCCGGGGCTCCAGGACCTCCCGGGTCTGCAACCTGGGAGCTGTTATCCGGCACCCCAGGAAATCTAAATCTCTTTGGGTAAATGATGCATCGTGATTCACGAGAGAGGAGGTCTTGTCCTGCAGGGTTTCGGAGTTGTGAACTAGAGCTCTTTTCTCTCTCTCCTTCTCTTTCTCTGTGTGCAGTTTCCAGACATAATTACTGCCTGTGGCAAAGTCTCCCCATTAGGACAGATCGTACTTTTGGAGCTATTTTAACGCAAGCATTGTGGTTATGTTCGCCTCTTTTATAATCCCCGGTTGCACATGCAAGAACAAATACGTGCTCCAATGAGATCCATAGGATGGTGAGGAGAAGTCTGGGCTCCACCACCCAAGCCTTTGTGGCCGCCTCTAGTTCCAGCTGAGCTGGACCAAACTGAACTCACGCTTCTGGAGATTGAAGCTGCTTTAGCTTTTTTGGACTTTTAATGTGTCCGTGATCCTGAATTTTTGGTCCAATGCTTTGACTTACATTTGTCTCTTTTTTGCACTCGGATGACCAAGACTGAAAGATACATTCTGGCGGACACTTCTGGGCATCCCTGCTCACGGAACGACAGAAACACAGTAAGATCTAGTTGTCTAACAGGGCACATCGCCGTGCCTGAAAAGTACAGGCTGTCCTTTCCCGTATGCCCCCAGAAATCCCACTGTCTTGATTTACTGTTGCAACTAGAGAAAGCCTTTAAAAAAAATAATCGCGTGCTTCTCCCCGTGGTCGCGAGCATCGCCGAAGCCTGCGGTAAGTTTTCTGCATCTGGATGTATTTGTGTCGAACGGCGGCAGCGCTAATAGGCCGTGGTGGAGGTAGCCTGCCCCGCGGCCTCCGGAGAGACTGGCTCTGGTGGCCGTGCCTCGTTCCACTGCAGCAGTTCGAGCAGGGGCTCTGTGGTCTGTGCCGGCTGGTGGAAGGGACCCAAGGAAACGAAGAAGTCACTTCTGCCACTTCCAGAAGTCAGAGGCGGGAAGGCTGCAGGAAGCCTGGCTCATTGCTAAGTTTGCAAAGGAAATCAGTGGGAGCCTGAATTCCGATCAGCGATACAGGAGAAGTGCAGTGGTAGGGATAGGATAGATACGGTGATTGTGAACTTGGTCTATCGGCAAAGGCACCATTGTCTGTGGACCACCACACAGGGATTGTTTTAGGAGCGGAGGTCCTCCCCAGAGCCCCTCTGTTAGAGCAGGGGTCGCTTCTACTTGGTTTTTTAGTTGCAATTTGCTTCTCGGTTATGTCCATGAAAAATCTTCAAGCCTTTTGCTGTCCGTCATGTTACGCATACTTGCAAACAAGCTCCTTTCATACTTAGATGTAACTTCTTCTCTTCGCCCGGATCGCTAAAGCCGTGTCACCCAGCCAGGAGCCTTGGCTGCGTCTCTCCGTCCTCAGGCCTCGAGCAGCTGGTTTGAGATGAGAAAACTGATAGTGATCTGGTCTCACGGACTGTTCTCAGTGAGGGAACGTAATAACAGATGCCCGCTGTAACTTTGCTATGCAAGGTCGGGGGAGGAGCATGCTTCAGCTGTAAATAGGTTCCCCCGAAGGGGGTTTGCTGGCATGTATTTATAAATATAGGTCAAAAAGAAAGGAGCAGAGTGAGGGACTCCTTGGCTGGGGTAACTCTTGGAGGCTCTGTGATAAAAAGGGAAATTGACATGGGGCTCCTCTCTTCCGAGAATTTCTCAAGCCCGCAATTGCTTGTCGGCTATTTATTTCTGTTTAATTAGGAAAAGATGGCGTCTGTGGGGAGTTTCACTCCGCGGCCAGGCTAAGTGTTTAACCAGAGACGGTATTAGATTCTACAACAGGCAGCGGCATCCTCAGCAGCACCTGCCGGGAGCTCGTACCAGGGTGTGACCTGTCTAAGCCTCAATATGTGTGTAAATTGGAGATAATGGTTTCGATCTAACTGTTGGGATTGTTAACCGAGAAGATGCAGGTAAAGCTCTTAGCCCTGGGATCTACGTTCACTAAATGTTGGCAGTCATCATTATGTTATTTAGGGAGAATTCGTAGGGGACTTTATCTGGGGAGTCCAATGTTGCAGTCTGGTCGAGTAATCTCAATGTTAAGTTCCTTAGATTTTTTTAACAGGATTTTTGTTTTGCATCTTTTTTTTTTTGTAATTATGGTCATAAACACATAATATTAAAATTTCCATCTTCACCAATTTTTATAGGTTTTAAAAAATGTTTATTCTTGAGAGAGAGAGAGACAGACAGACAGAGCATGAGTGGAAGAGGGGCAGAGAGAAATGGAGACACAGAATCCCAAGCAGGCTCCCGGCTCTGAGCTGTCAGCACAGAGCTCTATGTGGGGCTTGAACCCACGAACACTGAGATCATGGCCTGCGCCGAAGTTAACTGAGTGAGCCACTCAGGCGCCCCGACTGATTCCTTTGATGTGGAGAAGTTTTTAAGTCTGATAGGGTCCCTATTATCTATTTGTTTTTCCTTTGATTGCCTGTGCTTTTGGTATCCTATCCAAGAAATCATGGCTAAATCCAGTGTCCCGAAGCTTTCCTCCTGTTTTCTTCCAGGAGACTCTTTTCGTTTTAGGTCTTAAATTTAGATCTTTAACCCATTTTCAGAGGATTTTGTGTACGGTGTAAGACAGGGGCCCAGCTTCCTTCCTCTGCATGGGGCTATCCAGGTTTCCAACACCGTTTGTTGTCCTTCTCCCATCGTGTGGTCTTGGCACTCTTGTTGATAATCATTTGGCCGTATGAGCAAAGCTTATCTCTGGACTGTTCTGTTTCACTGGTCTGCGTATCTGCCTGGAGGCCAGCCCCTGCCCCTCTTGGTTACTCCTGCATTCGTAGTAGGTTTTGAAATCAAGAAGTGTGGGGCCTCCAACTTCCTTCTTCCTTGTGCAGGCTTGTCCTGGAACAATCTCAAGGGGGCCTGTGAGATTCCTTGTGAATTTTAAGATTTTTTTCTGTTTCTGCACGAGTATTATTGGGATAGTGATGGGGTCACCCTTGACTGTTGACTGCCTTAGATTTTATCAGACAAAACTGCTTATCCGTCTTGGCAAGAAAACTGAGCTGTCGGCCACAAAACATTTCTTTTGCTGTAGGGTGGCCTGTGTTGCCGACTTTGTGTTCCGGTTGAGGCCAGAAGTCAGAAAAGAGCAGTGCCATCAAACCAGGCAGGCCCGTCTGTATACATATGGTGTCTCGCTCTAAATGATGCAAAAACGATTCTAGCAACTTTTTGATTTAATGACAAAGGCAGTGAGTATTTAGTATTCTTTTTTTAAATGTTTATTTTTGAGAGCAAGAGAGTGGGGGAGGGGCAGAGAGAGAGGGAGACAGAGGATCTGAAGTAGCCTCTGATCTGTCGGCTCAAAGCCTGTCACGGGGTTTGAACCCACACATATTGGCGATCATGACTTGAGCGAAAGTCGCTCAACCTACAGAGCCACCCGGGCGCCCCAGAGCGTTTATTATTCTTGCCAACAAATATGTTTTATGTGAAAAACTCTCAATTAACTACTTAAAATAGCAAATGACTAAATGGAGATTTTTTTGTAGAGGAAGAAGTAGGTGATAGTTTTCTATTGTTGTTGCCGTTGTTACTGTTACTTGCTGAGTAATATTTTCCACGTTTTTGGGTCACATCTCTTCAGTGAGAAGAAGTGGCTTTTGTGTATTTAAGGCCCATGTCTTTGAATACATATCTGAATTTCTTCCACGGCCTCATCCCAACACCCACAGTGAGACAGGCAGGACAGAAGTTTCTAGAAAATATTCAGTGTCAGGAGGGAGACAAGGCTCAGAGGATTTGGGTCACGTGTCCAAGGCCTGGTGGCCCTGAGGGGCAGAGCCAAGACTTGACCCATGCTCCACGACCCCATGGCTGTCATTTCAGAAGGTGTTTGGTGAGTTTAGTAGTAATGTCAAATTCCGTGACCTCCCTTACATAACAGAAACCCTGCATTCCACTACTGGGCCAGTTAATTAGCCTTTGGACAGTGCATTTACAGGGCGGGGTCAAAAAATCGTGGGGAGACATTAATCATTGTAAAATTTCAGAAAGCAAAGAAGCCAGAGGGCAGTAATTTCACCTTCCAAGAACCAGAGACATGTGACGCTTAAACATAACTTACTAAAAGCTAGTTTTCTTGCTTTTTATTTTACTCCACTTAAACGTGCCTCTTCAAATTAAGAACGACGGAGTAGCCATCGATAATGCATTACCTGTAATAGTATTCTAGATGGCACATGTCCTTAACTTACTCTGTTATTTAGAACCCAAACGTAATGATGAAGCAGACATGACTGTTCAGTGCTCTCTCAAATCCAACCCTGACGATGCCATGACCCCTGTTTGGAGCTTCTCTTAAAATGACCTTTTTTCTGCCTTTGAAAAAGATCTTGAATGTTTTAGAGAGGCTTCTAACTGGTTCACATCGTCACTGTGACAAATTAAAATGATTTATCCAGGGGGAATTCATCGCGCTAGAGCCTCGTATTGCGTTTTGGGGAAAGCGTGGTGGTAAATTATAGATGAATTTGGATCTCATTTTTATATAACTCATTTCTTACTTTTTAAAAACGCTCGAGAACGTTGTGGAAATGACACGCACAGTTTCTACTAATGTCAAAACTGAGAAGTCCTTATAAAGAGGCACAGATTTATTATAAAACTCGACAACAAAATTCTAGGCCTCAGGACTTTGACCAGATTCAAGAAGAATATGTTCGTAACATCTCTGTCACTTTCTTCCTCGCTGCGTTTCTGGTAGTTTAGTAAAGAACTCGAACGAAGAGGGCAACGTCTTTCTCTTGAGTCAAAGATTGCCTCATACCCGACGTTCCATCTTTAACTTCTCCTTTTTTTTTTCCCTCAAAACTTTGAGGAAGCAAGATCCTTTTGATGTCTCTGAGCACTTGCCATTGATTGGAGCCCTTGAAAAGAAATTCTGCTTGGAAATGTCTTTCTTCTGCATTCCCAAGCATTTCCTTTGCATAAACGCATTTAATTTCTTCTTCTCTTGACCTTGATGTAGTTGCTGGTGGCATACAGATATGATCTCATGGTTCTTTGGCATTCACTGGTTTCCTTTTCTTATCCCAGACACCCTGGCAGGGCTGGCAAGGAGGGCCCTGGAATAGAAATCCAGAGAAGAGGGCACCTGGGTGGCTCAGTCGGTTGAGTGTCCGACTTCGGCTCAGGTCATGATCTCGTGGCTCGTGAGTTCGAGCTCCGCGTCAGGCTCTGTGCTGACAGCTCGGAGTCTGGAGCCTGCTTCAGATTCTGTGTCTCCCTCTCTTTCTCTGCCCCTTTTCTGCGTGTGCTCTGTCTCTGTCTCTCTCTCTCAAAAATAAATAAACATTAAAACAACAAGAAATCCAGAGAAGAAAAGAGATTCTGTGGTGATGACTGCAGTTCTGTCAGGCACAAAATCGAGGTCATTAATGAACTGATTATTCCGAAGCCCTTTACGGAACCCCACTGTGTACTGTATGTGAATGAGACATGGCATTGCAGTGCTAATCGTCTGGTCCTGAGATTCTTACAGAGGTCCCTCTGGAAGCATCGAGTACTGATGGCAAGTCTGGGGGATAAAGGGTGGCTGGCTGAACTGGAAGGGTACGGGCAGGGCCCATGGCATTAGGCGGGCTGGCGCCGAGGTCAGAGTTAAGGAGATCGGTACTGATCACTGATGCAGGCCCCACCGCCTGGTCCCAGAGGCAGGCCTGCGCTCATCTTCGGGTGGATTTAGGGAGAGAGCTGGGCCCCCAGAGCCAAGCAGTTGCTGGAGAGAAGGATGACAAGGCATCTTTGCTCCTTGGGTCTGAGAGCCAGGAATCCGGAGTGGTTTTAGCTTCTGGTTTGCAAACATCACGGTTTGAAGCTCTCCTGGATATAATGGGAGGCAGCCGAGGACTAGTGGGAGGGGCACTGGGCTGGAACCCGGCTCCCTCTGAGAATCCTCTGAACCCCAATTTCTTCACGGGGGAAGTGGAGTTCTCCGCAGGCACATTACGAGGTGAAGTTTGCACAAAGCCTCATACAGAGCCTGGCACCTTTCAGCTGGTCAGGGAGCGTTTACTGAATCTGATCTGTGAATAGATATTTTAACATTTACCCCAGCTCTTTGAACTTTTGTTTTTAAGTTTATTTATTTATTTTGAGAGAGAGAGAGACAGAGAGAGAGAGAGCAAGCAGGGGAGGGGCAGAGAGAGAGGGAGAGAATCCTAAGCAGGCTCCGTGCCCGGTGTGGGGCTTGATCTCATGAACCATGAGATCATGACCTGAGCTGAAACCAAGAGTCGGATGTTTAACTGACGGAGCCACCCAGGTGCCCCAAACTCTTTGAACTCTTAAGCTGTTAAGTTTGTGCACGTAGGTATATTTTCTTGTTATTTTTCTGATATGTTTGTTCTTCCTACACTGTATAAATTTTGGAAGCCACAGGAAAATCAATTAAAAACTTCAGTTATTAAAATTAATTGAAGTCGAAATAAACATGAGATCACCCAACATCGTGGCACTTAGAAGGACCAGTCTTAGGATTAAAGTCTCCCTCATCGTGTTCCTTCAGGGTTTTCTCTTCGGAATTGGAATGTGCTCTCTCCTATCTTTTGCACACACAAGAATCCATATATTGAGGCAGTCCTGAATAAGTGGTGAAAAATGCCAGATTTGGCACCGAACAGGACCTACGTTCTGGTGCAAGTCTACTGTCAGTCATTGCATAACCTTGGGTTAGCCGTCTGACCTCCCCATGCTTGTCGCCTCACCTGCGAGAGACCTAAATTGCCCATCTCATTGTGTAGCTTTGAGGAGTCAGTGAACCAGGCTATGTGACCCCCCAGGAAATAGGGAGCAGTCAGTAAATAGTAACTGTGCTTCTCCTTATCGAATAGCGAATATTAACGAGGAAATAAGACAGTTCTTCAGGAGAAGTTCTTTATAGTTTTAGTCTTCAAATACCTCAGGATTTAATAGGACCCGGTCGTCTGGCAGGTTGTAGAAATCCTTGGATACTGAAGGGGATCTATTCATTTCGTTCCCAGTCTCAAGAGTCACCTTTTTTCAAGGATACCATAGAAGTGCTTTCTTTTTTTCATAATGCGAAGGTCAGGATAAGCTAAGAAATCATTAACTGCAAGTGTCAAATAAATGTCAGCTTAAGGAATAACTGGATATATTAGGGTTTAAGAATACTTACGGACATGGACTTTTGGTAGGCTACTAATTAATAACATTATTTTCCTGGCTATTTATTTATTATTTATTTATTTATTTATTTATTATTTATCTTTATTTTTGAGAGAGAGAGGGACAGAGCAGGAGCTGGGGAGGGCCAGAGAGAGAGGGAGACACAGAATTGGAAGCAAGCTGTAGGCTCTGAGCCGACAGCAGAGAGCCTGACGCGGGGCCAGAACCCATGGACCATGAAAGTTGGTGCTTAACCGACTGAGTCACCCAGGCACCCCTATTTATTTTTTTAATGTTTATTTATTTTTGAGAGACAGACAGAGGATGAGCGGGGTGGGGCAGAGAGAGATGTAGACACAGAATCCGAAGCAGGCTCCAGGCTCCGAGCTGTCAGCACAGAGCCTGACGTGGGGCTTGGGCCCATGAACCGTGAGATTATGACCTGAGTCAAAGTCGGACGTTTAACCAACTGAGCCACCCACGCACCTCTTTCCTGGCAGTTTAACCATATTAAATAAATACATTGAAACAAGGAAATTTAAAAAATTTGTGTTAGGTGACCTGTGTAGAGTAATTTACACAGAGGCATACTTACCTGGCTTTATAATACTAATATTATTATTGCCTCTTTATATATTTGCGATATACTTTGTGCCTTTCAAAATATTTTCATGTGTGTTATCATAATAGATTTTCTACAGAGTTCTAATAGGTAGTTTAGCTAGGTTGGAACTAAAGCCTTGTCTCTAATTTAACCATCTTTTACTGAAACCGTTACATGTGGTTCTCCAGGGCTGGATGTTTGTGATTTGGCCACTAGGACTGTCCACACGGAGAAAAATCTTTTGGCTTTAAAAACACAGAAATGCATATTTTTGATTCTTAATGAGTTAATAAAATTAACCTTTCTAAGTTTAATTTATAAAAATTTAAATTCAGTGATTATTAATTCTAGACTTTTGTAATATGTATATATATATTTAATGTTTTATCTTATTTTTGAGAGAGAGAGACAGAGTGTGAGTGGAGGAGAAGCAGAGAGAGGGAGACCCAGAATCCGAAGCAGGCTCCATGCTCTGGGCTGTCAGCACAGAGCCTGATGGGGGGCTCAAACCCATGAACCATGAGATCATGACCTGAGCTGAAATCAAGAGTCAGAGAGAGGCTTAACTGACTGAGCCACCCAGGCGCTCTGCTCAACCTTTTTCATAGCAGTTGGTCTTAAGGAAACTCTTGAACCTTTCTGATTAAAATTCAGTGAGGGATAATTAAGCTTCCTTTCCACCTGCTTCTGCTGTCGTGGTGAAGTTTACACAGGTGTGAATCTGCTTCTGTTTTGTGGGGTAAATGGTTAGCCTTGGTCTGATCTGAACTGTGTCTTCCTTCCTCTCAGTTTGGGCAACTTACATGTATTCATTTTTAAGATCCAGATGAAGTTTTAGTAAAATCATCACCGGTTACTGTAGTCCCCACCTGACCTATTTTACCTTCAGATTTCTCCATTTTTTCGAAAGATTTTAAAAAGTAATGAGATATTTCAAGCATACAAAAGAGTGTGGAGAATACCATAACAAACGCCCATGTACCCATTCCCCAGATTCAGGAAATGATTCACAGCTACTCTTGCGTGATTCACACGCACTCCCCAGCTAACATTCCCTCCCTGCCTTCGCAGAGGACACCGTTCTTCTGAATCTGATGTTTATCACTCGCGTGCGTGTTTTCCTTACGTATCAATACGTTAGCGATATATGGTATTTCGCATGTTTTAAAACATGATAAAATGATATGATGTTTTCTTGTATTCTTTTGTAATGTGCTTTTCCTCTTGAATATTGTTGGGAGATTTTTCCAGATTGATCCAGACATTCCACCTCACCGATGTGTCACTGGGTAGTGTTTCTGCATCGTAAGCATGGTGCATATACCACCCTTCATTCCTGCGTTCACCTGTCTCTGGGTATTTATGTCGTTCTCAAGTGTTTTCCTCTTTCCTTCTTGAGACACTATTCCAGTGAACATTCTTCACGTTTCCTCGGGCACAGGTACAGAGATTCTCTAGGGCGTAAGCCTAGTGCAGGAATTACTAAATTCGAGAGCATATGCATTTTCAGCTTTTCTAGCCGTTTTCAAGTTGTTGTCTTGAATGCTTGTGTCAGTCACTCTTCCATCTATGGTGAATAAGAAAGAATTCCTGATTCTTCACATCTTTGCCCAAAGTTTCTATTCTCAGACTTTTAATTATTTTGCCAATTTGAGGGGGTGTAATACAGTTAACTTGAAGTTTTATATTTACATTTTCCTGACTCTTAGTGAATTTATACATCTTTCTGTGTATTTATTTGACCTTTGGGTTTGTTCTGTGAATTTCCTATTAAAAAAATTTTGTTTTTAATGTTTATTTATTTTGAGAGATAGAGCATGAATCAAGGAGGGGCAGAGACAGAGAGGGAGACACAGAATCCGAAGCAGGCTCCAGGCTCTGAGTTGTCAGCTCAGAGCCCGACGTGGGGCTGGAACTCAAGAATGGTGAGGTCATAACCAAAGCCCAAGTTGGACACTTAACCAACTGAGCCACCCAGGCACCCCTGAATTTCCTATTTATATTCTTTGTCCATTTACCATCGGGTTGGTTTCCTTGGTTTATTTTATGCTGTGGATATAAACATTTTATCTTCCCCATTTTGACTGTTTTATGTAAGTTGCTGATTTGTCTTTTAACATGATATCTTTTGATACACAGAATTTTACAGTTTTAGTAAGTCATAATTCTTAGCCTTTTTATGGTTTGTGTTCTTTTATCTAAGAAATTCTTTTTATCCTTGAAGTCATGAAATTTTCCCCTCTGTCTTTTTTTTTTTTTTTTTTAAGTTTCTGTGTGTTACTTATCTCAATTACTTATTTAATTCACCTGGAGTTTGTTTTGGAGGTTTATTTTTTCTCCATATTAATGATTTATTGCTGTTCACCTTTACCCCAATTATTTTTACTTCAGCTCTGATATATTTCAAGTTTCTATATACTTATGGGTCTTATTTGGTCCTTCGAAGCCTGTTCTAATTCTTTTCCATTATCACATTGTCTTAACTATGGCTTTATAATAAGTCCTTTAACTTTTCATTTTCACCATGTTCTTTACTATTCTGGGTACTTTGCATTTCGATATGGATTTAAGAATCAGGTTGTCAAGGTCTATGACATATACTGTTGACATGTTAATTAGAATGACATTGAATTTATGGGTCAACTTGGGAACAGTTTACATGTTTAAAATACTGATGTTTCCTATCCATGAAAATGGTCTCTCTCTCCTTTAATTTTGTTTCCCTTTAATGTATATCCATCAGGTTTTATAATTCTCTTCCTAAAGCCTCGTATGTCTTTGGTTATTTTTATTCTTACATACTTGTTATATATTTTCTTGGCTCTTGTAATTTTTAAAAAGATTCCATTTACATGTTCTGTTTGTTCTTGGTGCGTATGAAGTAAATTGATTTTTTCGGTAAACTGATTATGATATTAGCCACTTTGCTGAACTCTTATTCAAATAATTCGAAGATTCTGTAACTAATTATATTGTCTGTGACAATATGTTTTGTAATTCTCTCTCTTATGCAATATATATATATAGTCTCATTGCATAGCTTGGATATTTAGCACAGAGTTCGGTGGAAGTGACATAAAGTGGGTGTTAACTATGATGTTTGCTATAGGATTTTTATAAGAAAATCTTCATCCATCCCAATTTCACTAGGAGGTGTTTTTTTTTTTTTTTGTTTTGTTTTTTTTTGTAATTGGTGTTGAATTTTTTAAGTGCTTTTTTTACTTTTATTGATTGACCATACTTTTCTGTCTCTTCATCAAGTCTTAACTATATATTCCCTAATTATATAACTATCTAACAATATTCAGGCAGCCTTTTCTGGATGAAAAGGACTGGGTTATTTTTATCCCAATGAGGAAAATGAACAAACATAATTAAGCAAGTTTCTGAAAGATACGTTTGCATAGATGTGGACACATCCACTGATGTGGGTGGAGTCATCTTGTGGAAACCAGAGCGGTAGGGGTTGAATGGAGGGCCAGAAGAAGGAGTGAACTTTTGGAGTTGTAGTTGGGGGAACAGGAAGTGAAATGAATAGTAGGGCACAGCTAAGGTCAAAATTACATCTTTAGTAGCGCTACTCAGCAGTTCTGTGAATTTAATGCTGTAGTGCTCCGTATCTGGAGTTTAGGGCCAGAGTGCAGGAATTCAGGTAGCCGGATCGATCTAAAGACATGGGTGTGCAAAGGGGTCATCGCATAATGGCCCTGGCAAGTAGGGAATTAAGGAGGGAATTTTCAAAATAGTAGTTGATTTGATTCATCCTGGGTGGGTAGTATTGGCACTAAAGAAGAAAGAGAAGTCATGAATAGGGTTGATACTCTTGGACAGATTTTTGGTAACGGGGCAGTGAGAAAGATGGAAGGAAGTTGTTATCTGATGGGGAAATTAAGCGTATATGATTTATTTTATTTATTTATTTATTTATTTATTTATTTATTTTTTTAGTGTATATGATTTAAAAGAGGACTGTTTTCAGGTATTGACAAAGCCCAGGCTATGGTGCATTGCAGAGCTGATGATAGAGTCGTTTCCAGAGAGCACTGTAGATGAGTCCGTTCTGCATATTATCTGCAGATGGAATGGCCCACTCCTTCCCATCCTTGATGAAGGCCCTTTTATCACCATACAGCGATTTAGTGTAGGTGTCGAGTCTACACAAGTGTCGAGTTGGTTTTCTGTCATCATACAAATGTGTTATCACCTGAACTGTGCTACATTTTCGTGAAATGGAATGTGGTGTTAGGCTGTTTAATCTTTGCATTTCTTCTATTTTTTTAAGTTTATTTGTTTTGAGAGAGAGAATGAGTACGGGAGGGGCGGAGAGAGAGAGAGAGGAAGAGAGAGAGAATCCCTGTGCCAACAGCATGGACCTCGAAGTGGGGCTTGAACTCATAAACCTGTGAGATCATGACCTGAGCTGAAATCAAGAGTCAGAAGCTTAACCGACTGAGCCAGCCAGGTGCCCCATAATCTTTGCATTTTAAGGACTTAGATTTATAATCTTCTTTATTAAGTATGTGTGGGTACATCGTTGACTACATTTTTGAGGAGGATGGTCTTTTTCTTAGAATTCTTTGTGTGCTAGTTTGTATCCCTTTCACGTTTATAAATAAGAAAAAACAAAGATTTAGTTTTCTCAAATAGCCTTCTGCTCTGAGAGGTGTCAAAAAATGTGGGGCACCTGCGTGGCTCAGTCAATTAAGTGTCTGATTCTTGGTTTTTGGCTCAGGTCATGATCTCGTGGTTTCATGGGTTCAAGCCCCACATCAGGCTCTGCACTTGTGACGGCACGGAGCCTTCTTGGGATTCTCTTTCTCCCTGTCTCGCTGCCCCTCCCCTACTCTCACTGTCTCTGTCTCTCTCAAAATAAATAAGTAAACTTAAAAAAAAAAGGTTTTTTTTTTTTTTAACTGTGAAAAGAGGAGGTTTTCAGCTTGGAGGATGGATTTGTTTGTTCCTGGTGTTTTGGAAAGAATCAGTGTCCAGAATTTATTTTGTCTTCCACAATCTTTAGGCTCTTGAAAAACTAGAAAAAGATTCAGAAAATCACCATGGAAGAAATGTTTTTTTGGAAATATATACATATATATATTTTTTTTCTGTGAAATGACAGTCCATTTATAACTTAAGGAGGGTTTTCAGCAATTTGAAGGATTATAGTATAACCAAATTGGCCAGTTTTTCTATATTTATAGTAAGAATTTAATAAACTTAATTAAATTCCAGGCCAGTGCCGTAACTGCTAGATTAATCCAATTAGGATTAATCCAGTTAACTTGACAGGTGTCAACTTCATGCCAAATAGTTTGCAGGGTCCTGCAGAGCATATGAAATGAAAGTCTGATAGGGCTTTGGTCTCCAAGGCATTTGGACTTTCATCATAGAGGCAAGACAGTCTCGGATTAAAAATACTACTGTGGAACAGCATAGAATTGCGTTAATTTTTAGGATTCTTTCAGCTCTCGATCTATGAAAAATAATATGATGTCTGCAGACATCTCTGATGCGTGGCAAAAAGCCGAATATAGAAGAGTTTCCTGGGGTGCCTGGGTGGCTCAGTCGGTTAAGCGGCCGACTTCAGCTCAGGTCATGATCTCACCGTCTGTGAGTTCGAGCCCTGCGTCAGGCTCTGTGCTGATAGCTCAGAGCCTGGAGCCTGCTTCAGATTCTGTGTCTCCCTCTCTCTCTGCCCTTCCCCTGTTCGCACTCTGTCTCTATGTCTCTCAAAAATAATTAAACCTTAAAAAAAAAAGAGTTTCCTACCAAAAACTAAATGGTATATCCATATTTCTGTTATAGTAATTAAATTCAAAAATTTGCTTATTTGAATTTATTTCAGGAATTTACGTTAATTAACTGAGTTTTGTTTTTTGCAATATATTTTTTTAAGTTTATTTTGAGAGAGAGAGAGAGCACGTGCATGCGTGTGAGCAAGTGAGGGAGGGACAGAGAGGGAGAGGGAGAATCTCAAGCAGGCTTTGCACTGTCAACATGGAGCCTGATGTGGGGCTTGAACTCACTACACCATGAGATCATGACCTGAGCCCAAAGTCAGATGCTTGACCGACTGAGCCACCCAGGTACCTCGCGCTAAATAGTTCCATAGCACTCGCTTGGTATCTGTCCTAAGTGCTTTGTAACTGATAACTCATTTAACCTGTCATAGGAACCATAGGTCCGCGGCTATCCTCGCTCTTTAAAAATAAAGAAACCAGAGAGGTTAAGTAATTCGCCTAAGGTCACAGCGCTCATGCACAAACGGCGGAGCTAGGATTGAAATCGCAGTAGTCGAGCTCCGCTGTGCCTCTTTCTTTTTAGCTTCTTCTGTTTCATTCTTTGCCTCCAATTCATGCTGTTATCCTTAGTGAATGAAGTTGATACTCCTCGGAAAAGAAGTGGGAAATTTGAACATTTGGGGGGGATCGCCAGTATGTTGATGCTTTAGGTTTCTAACCCTTCCACCCTAGCAGAAACAAAGCAACCGTAGAAAACCGCAAGTACACTTTATTACATAATGATAATGTCATTTTTGAGTTCTTATTTCTCTGAGTTTGGTTCGAAGGAGCCTTGATTTTTCCCATCAGTAGCTAAGGTACATATTCTGTGGCCATCTCTCTTAGCTTTCGCTCTCTGAGCCTGATTGCTTGGGGGTCTCGTCCAGTAAGGACTGCGGTGATGGGGCTGGGTGGGCGGTCCATGAGGGCTCTGACTCCATCAGCGTGTCACTCGTCTGAGAGTAATCAACGTAGGCTTCCCCAGTCCAGTTATTTCTGTCCCTCCTGCCATGCCTTCCCAGGATACCTTTTGTGGGAAGATAATAATTTTAATGATAAACATCACAGTAGCACCTTCTTGAGTTATGTTTCCAGAAGAAGTCTGTTTCAGCCAGGAATTGAAGCTGACTGGCCCAAGACGTGTTTGACTCGATCTGTCATGGCCTTGCTTGCCAGGCGCTGAGTGAGAGAAATCATTCTGGCTTGATGCCTGTTTACTTCCGCTCTCTATTAGTGTCACTTTGAGGTCTTGACACTGCCCCGGCTGTTACTCCAGGCCTGGTTTTACTGGCAGAACCTGGTCCGGACAGCTGTCATTTTGCCCCCCACTCCATAGTTGTGGACGGATATATCGATTTGTAGCATCAGATGACATGCACATTTGTCACTTAAGACAAAAACAGCTTTGTGATTCTTGGCGTGAAATCGCGTTTGTGTTTTTCTGGCTTTTCCAGAGAAATGGCAGGCAGACATGGCTAGGTGTTCTTTTCCTAAAAGCTTGGTGCGCTAGGTATGAAATTAATGGTTGGTTGACAGGTAAAAAGGCCTTCCATAAACTAGCATCAGTATCCTCCTCACCTAACCCTCTCCCATTCTTCATCTTCATCACCAAGGTTTAAAAGAAGGTCACCTTCCATGTGGAATTCTCATTGGATGATGGGCCCTAGAGGCTGCTAATGTCTCTCTTCCCTTATAGCCATGTGACTCTGGCATTGAACTCTGGGGAGGCTCTATCTGACAAGCCCGTGGTATGCTAACATAACCAGGCAGGTGACGGACTGAGAGAGCGTATATTCAGAATTCGTTTGATGAGCACCATTTGGTTATTTCCAAGCTATTTCATCTTATCTACCGATTATCTGCCTTACCTGCCAGATGACAGAAAGATGGGCAGTCATGACTTGGCTGGATTTTCTCAGAGAAGGCAGCTCCCGAGGGTGGAGGCTATAAAACACTGATAATATAGAAATTGGGGAAATAAGCCTGACCTACACAGAAACTCTCATGCAAGACTCACAAGACACTATTGGTTCTTATGAATTCTATTATACACAAGGAGAGCTTTTCATCTTAACGTCATCAAAATCCTGCATTTCCTCGTAAACTTCGCCTTATAAAATTTTCCTCAAGATAGACACATGTGCGATGTGACGGATACATTTTTGTGTCTGATATTCGGTTCTCATTTCTTTGTCACTCATTTCTACTTTCAGGAATTTCTCCCACCTGGTTTCCATTCTGAGTGCCTCCACATCAGGGACAGATCTGATGGTCTCTAAACATGATTTAAATTTTCCCCTAGTCCCTTTCCTTTGCAAATGATACGTGGAGTTTCCTGTAAAAAAGTTGCCTTTGAAAAAGAACTTGTTGACTGAACAGTATTCATTCAGAAAATTTGAAGATGGCATATGACACCTTTTAAGTGCCATTTCTACACAAATTTTCCTCTCTGAAATGTGGAGAAGGCAGGAGGGTGACAGGCGGGCCAGAAGGGCCACTTCGTGAGTGCTCAACCCTCTTTGAAGAAATGTCTACCTCAGGAACGACTTTCTAATGTCAGATAATGAAAGTTTTTTTTTAAGGAAATCTTTTCGGCAGTGCCTGGGTGGCTCTTGGTTTCGGCTCAGGTCATGAACTCCGTGTTTGCAAGTTGGAGCCCAGGTGGAGCTCTGTCCTGACAGCGTGGAGCCTGCTTGGGATTCTCTCTCCTCTCTTTCTGTCCCTTCCTCCCCACTCCTAAACACAAATAAGAATAAAAAGAAGAACTTAGAGTTAAAAAAAGAAAGCTTTTCATAACCCTTCCATGCTGATACACCAACTACATTTGCATGTGTGTTTAATTACAGTCCATATAGATATAATAATAATATCGATGTGTTTTTGTATGTTGACTTGCATGCACACTTAATATTGTGCCATACTATTATATTCTTTCCATGATTTAAATCCTCAATAATATTGTATCCGGTAGATGTACCTTAACTTGTGAAATTATTCCCCTATTGTGAGCTCTTTAGGTCACATACATCCTTTAGTTATTTCAAAAATGAAAATTAGTTTATTCGGAAAACACTTGTCCAAGCAGCCATCTGTCTACTGTTATGCCCACTTTCCTGGGCATATTGTATTTTTGTGGAAGAAGCAAATATGTGAAAGATTGGTGGTGATGAATTCTGTGGGATAGCTCTTCTGGGAAAAGGTGATTTTGGGACATATTTTGTTAGTTTGCCTAACTCAATACACTGCCTGTCTCTTCTAAATTTTCCTAAGATGAACCATAGAAAAAATTCATTTATCCACTGGTAGGACCCAACACTCTAAAAGGTTTTCATCTGCAGGGTGCCTGGGTGGCTCAGTCAGTTAAGCGTCTGACTTTGGCTTAGGTCATGATCTCATGGTTCACGAGTTTGAGCCTTGCATTGGGCTCTGTGCTGATGGCTCAGAGCCTGGAGCCTGCTTCGGATTCTGTGTTTTCCTCTCTCTCTGCCCTTACCCTGCTCACGCTCTCCCTAAAAATAAATAAACACTGAAAATTTTTTTTAAAGATTTCCATCCTTTTTGACTTTGTACCTAATTACAAAACTGTAGTAGCATATTAATTTTTTCTTATTTTTCAACTTAGGATCTTTGAAAATAGTTGAGGTATATGAGGTTCTAGAAAGATTTTAAGGATTCAGATTTGCTCAGTGAGGCCCATGTGGCCCTAGCCAACCATAACACCTGGGATGGGCTGACACTAAGTTAACCAGTGAGAATCATGAGGGAAAGCTCACACACTACTAGGGCATGTATGCTCTGTCGCAACCAGGGCAACATATATGTGCATTTCGTAATGATTTTTATCTCGGTAGATGATGATATGTGTAGAGTAGTGAGGTCTTTCAGAGTTCTCTCCGATAACCACTGAGCCTCTGACAAAAAACCGATTTGGAATTTGTTGATTCAGTGTCCTACTGTTTTGATTACTACCACTTTGCAATATAACTTGATATCTGGAATTGTGATGTCTCCAGCTTTTCTTTTTCGAGGTTGCTTTGACTCTTTGGGGTCTTTTGTGGTTCTATACACATTTCAGGATTGTTTGTTCTAGCTCTGTGAAAAAAGCTGTCAGTATTTTGATAGGGATTGCATTGAATGTATAGATTGCTTTGGGCAGAACATTCATTTTAACCATATTTGCTTTTCTAATCCATGAACATGGGATATATTTCCATTTCTTTCTCTCTTTTTTTTTAATTAGCGTTTATTTTTCAGAGAGAGAGAGAGAGAGAGAGAGAGAGAGAGAGAGAGTGGGGGAGGGGCAGAGACAGAGGGAGACACAGAATCTGAAGCAGGCTTCAGGCTCCAAGCTGTCAGCACAGAGCCCGATGGGGCACTTGAACCCATGAACCACGAGATCATGACCTGAGCCAAAATCAGATACTTAACCTACTGAGCCACCCAGGTGCCTAGCTCTTTATTCTTGAATGCTCCTAAAACCTCCCTTCAGGTCTAGAGATTAAATTGATATGCCTAGCCCTGGCTGATTTCCAATGTCGAATGTGTGTGGCTCTGAGCGAGGACTGAGCGTTTCCTCTTGATCCTCCTATGAAGGTATGACCCTGTTTTAACTCTGTCTCCACCATGATATAGGGCAAATGGACTTCCCCAGTCTTGTTTCCCCTGGGTGCCAAGAGGTTGCGCTGCCAGCCCAGAGCTGTGTGGAAGGAGGGAACTGCTCTCCGACTTCGGAAAGCAGGCTCTGGAGTTAGTAGTTCCGTTCCATCCCTCGGGGAGGCAGGACAGGGTCACCTGGGCCAAAGGTGGGGATAATTCCTCAGGGATGAACTACTTAAGGGTGTTTTGTTTTGTTTTGTTTTGTTTTGTTTTGTTTTGTTTTGTTTTGTTTTTATTTGCAGTGCTGTTCTGTCTTGGCAGCCTTTATGTGTTGTCATGGATATTTCTGTTGGAAATTGTGGGAGAGCAAATGAAGCCGAGTGGGTTGGCTCTCATCACAGCAGATGCGTACACACTGGGAGCTGGGTCTCATTCAGCTCAGTGTTCCCTCTCAGCCGTGGCCCTGGGTACTTCTGGGCTCTCCGATGGCATTCCCGGATGCTGACACAGGTGGGCATGGGTGTGCGTTTCTTCCCTGTTGGAATAGGGCACAGAAACTTTCAACCTTAGCAGATCCATGGGTCACACAGATCTAGGCTCACCAAGGCCCCAGTTTCAGGCATGCAGTGCCATCCGGTGGCTGGGATTCAGGAGCTCGGGCCATGCCCACACTTTTATTCGACCATATCTGTACAACTAATCAATTTGCTTGGCGACAATGATACTGATGCTACAATTTGCAGGGACTGGTTGTGATCTTTTAGTCATGCTCTCTGGCATGATAATTTTTTCATTTGTACCCCAAATAATCTGGATATTTTTTCAAAGTTCATATTCTTTCAGGCAAGGAGACGAAGCCAGACATAGACTTGCAAGAATTCTCATTGCTAGTCCGTGGTCCAGTTGGGATGAAAACATGATTTTCCCTGTACCAAGTCTAGCGTTCCTTCTTCCATTGTACAAATTCTTAAACCAAACCACTGAGTCATTTGCTTTGGGGAAGGCCGCTTCATTGCATTGGATTTATTCTTTGCTTTATCATTTATCCTTTTGACAGGTCTCTGAACCGTGATTGGCCCACTTTTAAGAAATATCAACAGTGCCTCGCTTGATTTACTTGAATGCCAAAGCGCTTTCAGTGTGTAGTGAATAATTGCGGTGTGTGTTTAAGGATTATTCTTAGTGACTCACCCCCTTAATTTCCCTCCAGCTAGAATGATTTATTACATCCGAGGAGGGTTGATAAGTAGAATACCCACTTGAAGGAAGTGTCACCTTTTATGTGGGACGTACTTAGGATAAAATTGATGATCGAAACAAATGAAGTTAATTAGATGAGGGAAATTAAATAGATAAATAAGATATTTGCAGTCAGATTTGCACAGAGCTATAAAGTTACCTACAGATTTTATGATGGTGCCATTTTAAGTCCATTTCTCAGCTGACCAAGCATAAAAAAAAAAACTGCAGGCATCTGTCTTGTTTCTGACTGTTCCTTGCAGTGTTTTTCTTGCGTTGTTTACAAAGAATTTTCTTTGAAAAAAGAAAATATTAAAATGAGACAAAAAAAAAAAACTAAGCTCACTATGAATTTTATAATTCAGAGAGAAGTACTTCCATGTTTCTTTTTTAATATTCTGCATATTAATTTTTTTCTCTATTAAAACTACATTGTGGCCCTGTTTCCTGGCCGGACATTAATACAATCAGTTACCTACCAACACTTTTAATGAACATTTAGGTTTTCTCTGTCTTTCACCTTTTTGTAAGTAATGTCACAGGGAATATCCTGTAACATGTACCTGTCTTTGTGAACTTATCAAATTTTTAAGAGAAATTTCTAGAAATAGCACTGCTGGACCAATTGTATGCATGTTTAAAAATTTTTTTGAAACATTTTGCCAACAAAAAAGCAACATTAATGCATGTTTCCAGTCACGTAAAATAGTGCTTTTTTCCCTGTGTTTTAACCACTGTTGGTTATTATTACTCCTTTTCATTTGGCAGCCTGATAGGGTAAAAAAAGAAACCAAAACTTGATTGGTTTATTTTCATAGTTTTGTATTTCAGGAGCGAGGTCAAGCTCTCTCTATAGTTGAGAGTATTGCTTCTTTAGTGAATTTTCTACTTAGTATTCTTTGCCCATGTTTCTGTTGGGAAACTCTTCAGTGTGTAGAGCTGTCTATCTGATACTATTTGCCCTCAGTGAATTATATATGGCTGCTTTTCCCAGTTTGTAATTTACCTTTAATTGGGCTTACGGTGTAGAACTTTTGTATTACTATGTAGTCACATCTTTATCTCATCTTGTCTGACTTTTATTAAAATATTTTGCCTTTTCTCCAACTTTTAGGACTTAAAATCTTTAATCCTTATGAAATTTATTCGGGCAACGCTTGAAGTAGAGCTTTATTTATTTTTTTTTCCAAATCTTTAGTTAGCTGATTGTCCAAATCATCGTCTCATTGATCTTCACTGCTTTAATGTATATGCACAAATTTATAAACTTTTTCATATTTCTTTAACTCGTGTAACTTTATATTCTGTTTCAGTATGTAGTAGAGCTAGCTTCATTCATTATAGTTCTTCTTCCAGTATGGATTTTGGTTTTTTGTTTGTTTGTTTTGTTTTTTTTTTTTTTTTTTTTTTGCTTTCTCATTAATTTATTCTTCCAGATGAACTTTAAGAATAAAAATATTTGGGGCTCCTGGGTGGCTCAGTCAGTTGAGCATCCGGCTCTGGATTCTGGCTCTGGATGTTGACTCAAGTCATGATCGCAGGGTTGTGGGATTGATCTCCGTGTCGGGCTCCACGCTCAGCTCCACGTGCTCTCTCTCCCTCTGCTCCTCTATCCCTTCGTGCTCTCTCTCTGTAAAATTAAATAAACAAACAAATAAATAAAATATTCATTGAATATATTTACAGAATGAATGTGAGAACTGTACTTGGAATTAGACTGTATTCTTATAGTAGAGGCATCTTGGAGCACATGCCTAGCTGAAATTAACTTCAGAAATTGGCAACGGTTTACAGTTCTTGAGCAGGAAAAAAGAAAATGGCCCAAGGAACACGCTCCTCACATGAGATGTTGTCAGCCTGGAGAAGGCGAGGTTCCATGTGATTTCAGTTCTTTCTGTTCTGTCAACAAGAAATGGCAACTTAATTCTGACACCCATGGTACCCTCATTTGGTCCAAGAATTGAGCTGGAAATCCCAGGGTAAAGCGATCTTAATTTTTTTTTCCCCAGAATCATTTGAGAAACTCGCCAGGAGTAAAATCTGTTAACGTTGGCAAGATCTGAGTAAATTGTTGCTTTCTCCTTGTAAGGGGGCACATGAAAAGGTAGTATCTCCCATTCATCAGCCTTCAGTGTCAGGGTCCGATTGGTTTGCTAGGCATTCTTAAGTCAGCGCTTAAAAAAGAACATCACTCTTGAAGAAAGGTCTGCTAAGTAATTACAACGAAGCTAACACCTCTAGTAAGTTACTATCTTCTAAAATCTTCCAGCTGTACTTTCTTTCACCTCCTTGTAGGTCCTACTGTTTCTTTCACCTCCTTGTAGGTCCTACTGTTTCTTTCACCTCCTTGTAGGTCCTACTGTTTCTTTCACCTCCTTGTAGGTCCTACTGTTTCTTTCACCTTCTTGTAGGTCCTACTGTTTCACCTCCTTGTAGGTCCTACTAATCCTTTAGTATTTTTTTAGTTGCTGTCTCTGATGATTTTTTAAAACATTTTTAGTTTTAAAATATCTTCTAGGTGTTTTGCATGTATTGTGTAAAAAATTAACTAGAAGTTAATAGATTAGACAACTGTTTCTGATTTTTGTTATTTTTCTTTAGGATTACACTATTGTCACCAGTTAAAATGTTTTCCTATGAGTGAAAGCAAAACCAGAGAGAGAAAATCTGCTAGAAAGTAAATTTGGGAAGTGAAATAGCAAAGGCTCAGCTCAGCCCCACCCTCACAATTATTTTTGATATTCTATAAGCCTACAAGTCAGAAGCCTATTTGGTACAGAAAACCAACACGTATTTTAGAATCTTGGAGAATCCTCTCTTTGCAGGTTCTGAGCTCTTTAAATATTGATTAGTGGCAGTGGTATGACTCTGTGCATTTTTACACCTGGTTTTCAGGGCATGCATTTATTATTTATCATTCTTCCTTTTCTAAAACAAACTGAGATGCTCTACGGGAGTATTCTTGTTTATTGGGAGTCCGGGACTCATATGGAGAATTTTTTTCATGCAGTTATATCTGTACATTTCCCTGTATTGTTTCATGATTCCTTTACATTCTCCTTCCACTGGATGAGACAAATGAAGGAAGGAGGAAAACAGACGAGGTTTTGAAGCCCAGTGGAAGTCCGTTTATTAGTCTTACAACCGTGGGAAACTGATATTCTCATCTGTCTACTGAAGTCCTATGTTGCCAAAGTTTCATATATTAATAGATTAACCTTTTAGTAGAAGTATGGACAGAATGTTACAGGTTATTCATTGAAAACTGTCCACAAATTTTCTATTAAAATCTAGTAATTATATCATTAAAATTGTAGTAGGTCACAAAGTTTAAGGAATTACAAATACAGGACTATATAATGTCATCTCATGCCAGTTTGTGTAAGTTAGTAAATCAGTATTTGAAGTTTAGACAGGCGTAAGTAAATATATGTAGTGAGGGGCACCTGGGTGGCTCAGTCAGTTAAGCATCTGACTTTTTGATTTCGGCTCTGGTGATGATCTTACAGTTCGTGAGTTTGAGCCCTGCTTTGGGCTCTGCACTGACAGCATGGAGCCTGCTTGGGATTCTGTCTCCCTCTCTCTCTGTCCCTCCCCACTTGTGCTCTTTGTCTCTCTCTCAAAAAAACAAAATTAAAAGAACAAGAAAAAACTTTGTAGCTAAAGAAAGAACATATTTTATCATTCTCATTATAAATCCTGTAATAACATATGGAATGAAAAATATTTGTCCAATAATATCCAGGATTAGGGCCTCTTGCCTCCAGATTTACTTCATTTCTGGTTTTTGAAGACTTTTCTGGTTCATAGATGAACTTAAGGTTCCATGTGACATCTGAATCTCTGAGTTTGTAATATCTGTTTCGGTAGGTACGCTAAATGCCAGTCATACTCAGCCTCGATTATTAGATTTTAAAACAAAAATGTCTATGCTTTTTTTTCCACAAAAAATCAAATAATAAAATATTTTAGGAACCTAAAATAAAACCTTGAAAAATGAAGAGTCTTAGCCTTGTGTTGGGTGCTAAATGATTGTACCTTTCAAAGCCTGTAATGCATTCAATACGTTATATAGATAGTGCAACCTAAAACATTCAGTGTAAGGGCACCTAGGTGGCTCGGTCAGTATAGCGTGCAACTCTTGATCTCAGAGTCATGAGTTCAAGCCGCACATTGGGCATGGAGCCTACTTAAAATTTAATCAATCACTCAATCAATCAATCATTCAGTATTATATAGGGATCAGGATAGCACATACTCATGAATGGTTAGCACAATGCCTGTGCATTGTAGGTATTCAGTTGATGTTTGTGTAAGTGAGGACCGTTCCCCAAGTCTTTCCTGCCCCTCAAGAGTGCCTAGAATTCCGACTCTAGGACTGTGTAGTATTTGGTCTCTAATAGAAAGTAGAGTTGTCATACACTGGGGGCCAGGCTGATGAGAAAAGAAACTTCTGCACCTCTGCCCAAAGAGGCTGCCTTTTCTGACCCCTTGACTTCCAGGTCAGTGAGCCTCCAGGGTGGGCAAGTGGCCTCCAAAAGGGAGGTGAGGTTGGCTCCACTGTCGTTCATGGTTCTGACATGTGGAATTTGCCTGGTCTTTCTTTCAAAGATGTCCCTTATGATCCTTTACTCTGTGTCATACTGGTTCCTGGTGACATTATTATAATAGCTTCTCCTTCTGGTGACTCATGCTTCAGGTGGCTCGTTTATCTACTTGTCCTCTCGATGTTAGAATCTAAAAGATTTTTGTTGTTGTTGAAAAATGTGGGTGGAAAGCGAGATGTACCTGTACCCCAATGTTTATAGCAGCGCTTTCAACAATAGCCCAGTTATGGAAGGAGCCTAAATGTCCGTCAGCAGATGAATGGATAAAGAAGATGTGGTTTATATACTACGGAATACTACTTGGCAATGAGAAAGAATGAAATCCTGCCATTTGCAGCAACGTGGTTGGAACTGGAAGATATTCTGCTAAGTGAAATAAGTCCGGCAGAGAAGGACAGATACCATATGTTTTCACTCATATGTGGAACTTGAGAAACTAACAGAAGACCATAGGGAAACGGAAGGGGAGAAAATAGTTAAACTGAGAGGGAGGCAAACCATAAGAGACTCTTAAATACAGAGAACAAACTGAGGGTTTCTGGGGCTATTGGGGGGAGGGGGAAATGGGTGACAGGCATTGAGGAGGGCGCTTGTTGGGATGAGCACTGGGTGTCGCGTATAAGCGATGAACCACGGGAATCTACCCCTAAAATCAAGACTGCACTACACACACTGTGTGCTAGCCAATTTGACAATAAGTTATATTAAAAAAATAAAGTGACCTTAGGAATATCTGAGCAAGTTTAATTTTGATAGCAACTAGTTGTTACCAGAGGCTTTTGGCAGTGGCTAGAAGCAGAGGTTCTGGCGTCAGAGGGCCCGGCTTTGAGTCCTGGCCCCACCCACATACACACTCCTGGGCTTGTAACTTCCCTGTGCCTCTGTTTTGTTCTCTGTCGAGTGGAGAAAACAACAGCACCTCGTGCCCAGGATTGCGTACAAAGTACTTAAGCAGAAGCTGGTACCCAGTAAGAAACGGCTCAGTCGCAGGTGGCAACAGTGACACCAGATGTGCCGATGGCCAGGTGCCGTGCTGGCGCCAAGTCGAGAGGTTTGTGTCCTGTGATTAAATGGGAACCATGACTGCTGAGCCCCTCCCTGTGCCCCCAGAGGGGACCTCTGCTTCTTCCCGTGCACCCCGGGTCCCCACTGAGAGAGAGCAGTGATTTGTACTTAGGGTTTGTAGTCTGCATTTGTAGGCATTGCTATACTTGTTTTTCTCAAAGGACTATTGCTGTGCCTTCCAAATGTGAAATAATAGTTAATGGGGACAAGGGGATTAATGGCAAAATTTAAAATCACTTAGTGACTAATACCTTAGTGGCCTAGGAGATCTGTATCTGCATCTGCAGGGCCGCTACCCTATTAACATTTCTAAGCTACTTAGAAATCGGCTGGATGCTTTTCGTTGCGCGTTCATTTTTCATCTTTGGCCTTCCATTCAGGAAATACCAGGAGGGCGTAATAATTCCTTGTCATTTCTAGGAAGATAAATCAGATGATAGATTATTAAGGGTTATTTTTCATCCTGACGGTTGGTAAACATTAAGAGGGATCCTTGCTGAATGGAAACTGACTGATCGATTATGAGCACAGGATTAATGAGACCCTTCAAAATATTTCCTAGCTCGTAGATTCTTTTCTAACATTACTGGAGGCGGAGTCTGTAACAGAATACTGTGAACTGTGATTATGTGCTGATTTTTGAACTCCTACTATCTCACATCAGCTTCCCAGAGCAGGTATTTTATTAAAACTTTTTTTTTAATGTTTATTCATTTTTGAGAGAGAGAGAGAGAAAGAGAGAGTATGAGGGTCGGAGGGGCAGAGAAAGAGACACAGAATATGAAGCAGGCTCCAGGCTCTGAGCTGTCAGCACAGAGACTGATGCAGGGCTCAAATCCATGAACTGTGAGATCATGACCTGAACTGAAGTTGGACCCTTAACCGACTGAGCCACCCAGGAGCCCCTGAGAACAGATATTTTATACTTGAGGGAATGCAGGCTAGGAGAAGTCGAGCAACTGACCCAAGATGTTATGAATTTCAACTCCGAAGCTCAGTCTCTTTCTTTCATACTTTGCAAATCAAGGCTCTTGATAGAATTGACTGCCTCCTAAAAAACAAAACAAAACAAAAATTGTTTTTAACTTCAGTAAAATCTAGCCTTCCATAGGGGTCCATTCACCATGGCGAATTTGGCATTTGGGTACTAGAGACCAGTGTTGAGCTATGGCAGGTTAAATTGAATAAGGTATAGAAAGTATCTAGGGGGAACCTGCCACGCAGTCTCAGTGCTTTATCTTCACCCTGGTCTCTAGCAGTGGGAGGGGCTCCTGGGGAACCTTTTGAGATTCGCTGGATACAGCAGCCAAGAAAACAAGTTGGAGAGTCAGACAGGCCTTGGTCTGGATATGGTACTCTCTAACTTTGGGCTGTAGACCACTTGGGGGTGCTTTGGGTTGCAAGTAAGAGACTCTTATTTCTGCTTGTCTTCTACCAAAGGGGATTTATGAACTTAAGTCTAGAGGTAGAGTCTGTCCAGAACTGGATGCAACAAGAGACACATCTCTTTGCTCTGCTACGTTGGATGTCAGTCCATCTACTAACTCATAGCTCAACGGCGGAAGGACTTGTAGATGTGCCGTGCTGATGTGGCACTGTCCAGAAGAAGAAAACACACTGTTTCTTCTGGAGCCCTTTCCTAGTAGAGAGGAATATTTTTCCAGCAGCCCGGCTTCTCTGGTGTCTCAGTAACTAGAGTTTGGTCCGATGCCCATTCCTGAAATAATTGCTAACCAAGTAAAAATAACCTCTGCAGCTCAGAGCAGAGTGGGTCCCCTTGGAGCACAGTGCTTTGTGGGGGAGGAGTGGGGAACTGCACCAAGCTGGGATCCTGTTAGACAGGAAGGAAGAAAAGGATGCCGATCTGCTCTCTAAGTCTTGATTTCCTTATGTGCGAATGAGGGAGGCTAACACTTACCTCACATGGTTGTCAAGTGAGACCAGGATCAGCATCAGGGATTACCATGCATTCAAAGGTGCGGGAGACCAGGGCCGGCGTTCCAGCCTCTATTTAGGCTTCTTTACTGAAAGCTGTGCAATTTTCAACAATCCTGGGCTTTCCTTTTTTTTTTTAAATTTTTAATGTTTTATTTTATGTTTTTTGAGAGAGAGAGAGTGTGTGAACATGGGAGGAGCAGAGAGAGAGGGAGACACAGAATCCAAAGCAGACTCCAGGCTCTGAGCTGTTAGCACAGAGCCTGACATGGGGCTTGAATCCATGAATACAAGATCATGATCTGAACTGAAGTCAGATGCTCAACTGACTGAGCCACCCAGGTGCCCTGGGCTCTCCTTTTTAAAAAATTTCTCAACAGGTATCTTTTGAGAGCCTGCCATGTGGCATGCATTGTGCATGGAACCACACAGGACTTACCTGCCCTATATGCATGCATGCACACGCACGTGTGTGTGTGTGTGTGCTATTAGCTATGACTCTGTGTTACCTAGTCTGTATGATGGGTTAGTGAACACGTATTGTGTCCTACCCTCTGTCACACGTGCATTGCATGTATCATCTGTGGTCCTCACACCCACTTCTCAGGGCAGGTGTTTTACAATTGAGGAAATGCACGTGGGGATGTCAAGTTTATGTTACCAAGTGTCAGTTGGGGAACAACCCCAACTACTCAGGGGTCAAAACTACTCATTGTTTTGAAGCAAGTCCAAGTCTGCCTGCCTCTCCATTAATAGACATTGGAGGTCTGTCTGCTTACCTTGAATGGGGGTAACTCAAGTATCTCACACGTTTATATTCTTTGAAATGTATTACTTTTCTGTTAAGGTGAGTTTATTATCATGGTTAGTAAAAGACTTGAATGAAAACACTGATTTGATGAAATGCCACACCAGCAGATCTTCACTTTTGCTCCTTTAAGACATTAAATTTAGCCTATGCAATGTACAAGAAGCAGAGTAATTTTTCTGCAGAAAGTAGTCCGTGTTAGAAATAACAATTTGATTAACTTTGTTTTCCTCACAAGCATGGCATTTCTAACACAGCATACTTCCTAGGAATGAAGATTGTAGGGAAAGAATTGGTTTTAAAAAGTGAAAGGCATAAGACTACTGGGGAATTTCAGGACACCTCAGACATTCTGCTGACAGTGTGTTGTAGACTCTAAGTCTGAAGTTCTTTCTTGTCTAGCAAGAAAGGGGGATGCAGGATTAGAATGCCAGAGATGGCTAATGTCTGGGAGAGGACAAGAGCCCCTAAGGGTCCTTGCCTGGTTTTTATTAGGATCAGAAGGCTTACGAACATGGTGATGCACCTACGCAAAGAGACCATGAAACTATCAACATTAACTCATGGACGTGAGGGAAAGGCAGTCTTGAAGATTTGCGGAGTTAGGGGTTTGGGTTAATACAAAGCAAAATACTGGTGCTGGGAGGTTGGGGGGAAAGGTTGTTTACAGCAGACATGAGGTACCACCTCTGTTCATCTTAGCTAGCCTAGGGGATGAGACAGAGGAAATAACCTCAGAGTCAACAAGGCACCTTTTCTTTTGTTAATCAGCTCTGGGCAACTTTGCCCTGCAGCGGTCTATAGCCCTATTTACCTGTTTACCTAATTTGGTCCTTCCGGTGAAAGCAGCTTTTACCTGTAGTACTAAGTTGGGGGGAAGCTTTCGCCTTGAATACCTAACCTCGTTTATTTCAGGTATATGAAATATTGGGGCCTTTGCCCTGCCCTCTCTATATGGGATCTCTGCCCCGGTTTCTCTATACTTATTTACCTAATCTTGTTTACTCAAACTTGGATGTGAGAATCCTATGGCTTTCTAATTCTTTATGCCTTATTAACCCATCTGTGCAAGCCCAGGGAATCCCTAAGCTTATTCCCCACAATAGCGCCTGTATTTGATTTAGTCAGATACATTGCCAATTTTCCAAGAAATTTCTTTTAATATTTGCTTTATTTGGTACATATTCAGAAGTAGAATCAATAACTGGTTTCTTAACCTCTTAACCTGTTTCTGGATTCAGGCACATTCAAAGCAGCTGTCTGATTTAATGAGGAAAGAGGGGTTTCTGTCTCTTGCCCAAGGGTCTCACTGAAGTCACATTGTCAGAGCAGCAGTCAGCACAGACATGAGTTTTCTTTTCCATGCCAGAGGGCCAGTACCGGCCCTGAGCCTAGGGCCCTGAGCCTAGGGGGAATGTCGTGTTGAAATTTTCCCATTTTGTCAATGGCATCATAGTCTTTCAATGGGATGGGTAGTGACCCTGCTTTTTTTTTTTTTTTTTTTGTGAAGACAAATATTTGGAATGTAAGGAACAGCTTTGTCCAGAATAGGTGCTGTGAGAATAACAATTAGCAGATGCTGTGGAGAGAAGAAGCCAATGGGCTTTGGGAAGACCAGTATTATCCCGGGAATATCACATGTGTGTGATGGTTTCTATCCTCTTGCAGATGTATGAATATGGAGGCGTGGGGCCAGAGTTGGGGATATGTTGGCACATAATCAGTTGGTGTATAATTAATAGGCCAGAGAGAAGCTCTCGGTGTTATGTCTTTATAACCCGAAATTTCTTGTGTTGGGCCACTAGAGTCCTAGCTTTTTGCTGTTACTGTCCCTTCTTTCCTGGGATTTTTTGGTAGTATACTGGAAAGAAATGGCTGTCTTCTTCCTTGAATTTTTCAATCTTTATTTAGGGTTTTGACAATAACCGTGATGTAGGTAGACCCACGCTGGGGAAAAATTTTTAATAGTCCAGTAGCAACGGCATTTTCCAACCCTAGACTTAAGCGTCTTCTTCACAGTATTGTTTGAAGGGTACATGTGAGAGCAGGCTTGCCCAGAGTTAATTCAGACACCCTGTGCTTTTCTAAAAATGAGGTGCGTCCCGAAGCTTCCATCTGAGCAGTGGCCCTGGTGCCTGTCATAGAGCAAGTTGAACCCTAAAGATACGTTGGTCTGAAAGCGAGTGCTGGTGACTCATCTGAGCCCATCAGCAGTGCTCTGTGTGGCTCTGTGTGGCTCTGTGTGGCTCTGTGATAGGCAGAGAGGCACTAGCGTTCCTAAGGTAAGGCATAAAATCGGTTTCAGTTACTAATGCGATGGAAGATCTCTGACAGCCCAGTTAGCCTTTTAGCAGTAGGCGTATTTGGTCAGTTAAAATGCATACTGGTATATCAAATAACGAAATTTTCTTCTCTCCTAATTTTTTTTTTTTTAAGGTACCTGATAATAGAGGGAGAGAAATAACTGGTCGTGGTGATAAAAATCCCTGGGCAAAAAGGATACCTGTGTTTTCTTCTGTTACCCAGAAACATTTGACCGGAACACAGGTTGGCCTCCATTGTTCTATCAGGCAGATTCACGTGCATCAAAAATTTGGAGACCAGGTGATGAGCGATTACTGACATGAAGAGCAACAACAGAGACACAAAGATCTTGTGTGTGTGTGTGTGTGTGTGTGTGTGTGCTTATGGAGTTTCTTTTTCTTGTTGAAAGGCAAAACCACTTTTTCAGTTGACAGTGCCCATGATGGGCCCACTGATTCATTTTCCTACAATTTCCCCTTTCTTGGTAGTTCATCATTCTTGGCGTCCGACTGGAGACATGAATTCATAAAACGGAATCTAACCTATCATGGGCAAGTCTTACCTTGTGTGACGAGATAATAATAGTGATGATAAAAAAATGATAATATTCGTGACACTAAAATTTGCTTCCTTTATTAGGTCCGAGCATGGTTCTAAGGTCTTTACATCTATTAATAGTCCTATGAGTTACTATTATTATTTCCATTTTACAGGTGAGAAAACTGAGACCCAGAAAAGTGAAGACTTTTGCCCACGCTCTCGTAGTCAGCAGAGAGGGTTTCCAACATTGCCTCCCAGTGTCAGATTGTCTACTCTGACCCACGGGGCTGCGTTTCCGAAGATTAGATTTTGTTCGAGTCTTTTCCGGAGGTGGTAATGTTTCATTCTCTGTGAGCAGGCCAAGCCAGTCGCCTCCATTTTCTTGCCTGGGTTCTGAAGACCTTGGGAAATACAAGAGGGGAGCGAGAGAGATTATGACTTCATGTTTATTACTGATTGGGTGGTCCGTTCTTCTGTGGGCAGCATGGTCTCAGGAGGAGGAAGGGGCAGAGCTGAGTCCTGAGGTCACCAGCCAGCTAGGGTAAGCCATCTCCAGGGGGTGCAGGAGAGAAAGGGACGCAAAGAGGCACGAGAGGATCCTTCCTAATGGAAACCAGGGATGGTAAGAAGGGTCTCCCTCGTGCCTCAGAGTTACAAGTTGATCAAGTCTGGAATCTAGCAGAAAGTTAACAGTACTGTTAGAGGGGGTTGCTGTGATGTTGAGTGATAACTTGTGTGATTTGGTGAAAAAAAATGCATGATGTTATAAATATAGTTGAAATCCTCCTGAGCTCATATTAAATTGCTGTGTATTTCACCTCTCCCTGATTTCTGGAACTACAAGTGTATCCCGCTGGACCCATGTCCTTTCATTTCCTTTCTGTGTCTTTGAAGTGCTTTGCCTTTTCCCTTCTCTTTCCAAAGGCATCGCTTATCTGTTTTTTCTTACTGACCGTGTGACCAGTTTTTAGGTGTTAGCAGGCATTATTGTCTTAGGGAATGTTATGATATAAATACTTAATTCTATTCATTTGGAAAAACACCTCGGCTATCAGGGCCGTGTAGAGAGCTCAGGAAGCAGCATCTAAATAGAAGGTTGTGAGAGAGAACTTAGTAGATCATTAGACTTGAACTTGTTCCCTGTTGTAATAACCATTTAGGAGTGTTTAAAACTCAAGTGCTACTTTGCGGTATCAGTATCGCCAAGAAGGGGTTCGTGGTGAGATCTGTGCGTCTTCAGGGTGACAACAGAGTGTAGGAGCCAGATATAAATTCCTAGGCTACCCTTTCGAATGGAGTGGGGAGGCATGTGTGTCACAGGGCGTTTAATAATAATAAGGCCTTGTCCAAAATTTATATAAAATGTTTTCTGAAACACATTGCCACCATTCTCTCCCTTTTCATGGTTTTTGAATGCTCTTTGGTGTAGAGCTTTGAACGAGAAGCCTGCGGTGACATGAAGGAAGTGGGAGGAAAAAACCAGAACTGCGATAGCTCACATTTGACAACGTGCCACGGACCGTGCCAACCACCTTAATCCTTGCTTCCTTGGCTTCCAGGAGGTATTTACCACTCTGCAGACGTGGAATCCCGGGCTTTCAGTATTGAAGTTAGCTCCGCACAGTCACGCAGGTGACTGGGGGTAATGCGGAAAGCTGGGCTCCAGTGGGAGCGTGCTAGGACCTCGTCAGGGTGTTGAATCCACTTGGCATCCTGGTGCTCCAGCACACTGGGTCTAGCATGCCTGCCTGGGGCTGGAGAGGTGGTGTTTTACACTAGTTAGTTCAGAGAGAGAGAGAGAGACAGAGACACACACACAGAGGGAGTGGGGGAGGGGCAGAGAGAGGGAGACACAGAATCTGAAGCAGGCTCCAGGCTCCTAGCTGTCGGCTCAGAGCCTGATGCAGAGCTCGAACTTGTGAACCGCAGTATCAAGACCTGAGCCAAGGTTGGACACCCAACTGACTGAGCCACCCAGGCACCCCCAGTTCACTTCTTAAGATTCATGCACTGAGGGGTTTTTGTTCTAGCCTGATGATCAAAACACAGTGAAATAAAAACCAGAAGGCTTTGGACTGAAATTCACCGTGCTCCTAACGTCGACTGACTTGGCTCAGCGCACCTCGGTGGGCTCTAGCTGTGACGAGATTCCCCCACCCACCCCTGTATCTGCTCCCAGGGCACTGAAGGGTATTGAAAAATAGCTGCCCTGAGCCATCCCTGTTGGCTCCTGTAGAGAAACACCAGCCTAGGAAGACATTCTTCATTGTTTTTTTTTTAGGAGGAGGGAGGAGAGAGAGAGAGAGAGAGAGAGAGAGAGAGAGAGAGAATCTTAAGCAGGCTCCACACTCAGTAATGGAGCCCAACATGGGGCTCGAGACCATGACATTGGGATCTTGACCTGAGCCAAAATCAAGAGTCAGATGCTCAGCCAGCTGAGTCACCCAGGTACGCCAGAAGACATCCTTTTTTTTTTTTTTTAATTTATTTTATTTTATTTATTTTGAGAGAGAGTGAGAGAGCATGCACGTGCAAGCAGAGAAAGGGCAGAGAAAGAGGGAGACAGAAAATCCCAAGTAGACTCCCTGCTGTCAGCTCAGAGCCTGACGGGGGCTCAGTCTCACCACCACAAGATCATGGCCTGAGCCGAAGTCAGCTGCTTAACCGACTGAGCCACCCAGGCACCCTCTCCCTTCATTTCTGTATTTCAAAAATTTTTTAATGTTTATTTATTTTTGAGAGACAGAGAGAGCATGAGATGGGGCGGGGCAGAGAGAGAGGGGGACAGAGAACGGGAAGCAGGCTTCAGGTTCCTAGCTGTCAGCTCAGAGCTCGATGTGGGACTCGAACTCATGAACCATGAGATCATGACCTGAGACGAAGTCGGATATTTAACTGACCGAGCCACCCAGACGCCCCTCCCTTCCTTTTTTTTTTTTTTTTTAATACTTATTCTTGAGGGAGAGAGAAGAGTGCAAGCAGGAGAAGGGCAGAGAGAGAGGGCGACAGAGAATCTGAAGCAGTCTCCAGGCTCTGAGCTGTCAGCACAGAGCCTGACATGGGGCTCAAACTCACAGACCGTGAGATCATGACCTGAGCCAGCAGATGCTTAACTGACTGAGCCACCCAGGCACCCCTCCCTTCCTTTTTTTAATAGAACTCTGCCATCTGCCTCGACTGTGTCATCCAGATGCTTTTTTCTATGTCACGATATCTTGTTAATCCGAAAGGTGAATAAAATGGTGAAATACTACATTACCCTAAGAAAAAGAACTAAAATTAATTATGAAAAGCAACTGTCTTTTATTTATACTGCAGGAAACACCGAATGGAAAAAACAAACAAACTTAAACTGTGGCTAACATAAACAGAGAGGGAAAATCAGCCAAGTGTTACTTTCAATCCTTCTAAAAATAAATATTTCCAATATTATCTCTAAGGCTGTTTGATTTATTTAAAAGAGGATGTCGACTTAAACCTCTTCTATATGTTATGAGTTTTAGACTTGATATCAAGTCACTTAATGCCAAATAACTTTACAGAAGGACAAAAACAGCCAGCAGTCACCTAGTAAGTCTCAACAATATGTTAATTTTTTTCCAAATGGAGATATTTTAAAAAATTGTCCTTGAAAGTGGAGACGTACTCAGTTTTTAAAAAATATTCCTATCGGTAGTTCTTTCTGCCCATGGGTCCTGTCTCGGTGCTATAATAAAACCCTGTCTGTGCCCAAAAGCCCTGCAAACCAACAAAAGCAAACAAGATGCCTACTGTTAACCAACTGGAGATGTGTGTCGCCCCTCGATACTTGGCTGAATGGAAGTCACTCGTATTCCAGGATGTTCTTGTTTTTAAAATGATACTCCTAAAATTATGACCAGTTGTAATTTAAAGTATGCTTTTCCTTACAAACAAGTTACATCTGTGGTGATTTTCAGAAGAGCGTGCTTCTAGCGTAGTGAGTGAGGATTATGAAATTTGTTTACGTAGCCGATTGTTTTGTCTGCTTTATGTCAAAAAAAATCAACAAACTATATATTTTAATTTTTTGCATCTGTTTCTTCCTGTTGTTTTTTTTTAAAGCCAGTGAAATGCCTTGCTGACCCAAGGTGCGCAAAGCAAATTATAGCTTTCTAAAGCTTCCTCCACAAATGTTGTTGATGCCGATGAGACATATGTGAGCCTATGACGGAGAGCCCGGAATTAGCATTAGCAGTGCCCGTGGTTCATTAAAACACGTATCTACCTCTTCCGTATTGTTTTAGCATGTCAGTTTCCCCAAGACGGAAACTTGGTTAACCTCCCCGTAACTTCTACGTGGTTGTGAATACAGAAGCCGCTTTTTTGTGTTCCCCAATGAAGGAAGGTGTATGTGGTGCTAGAACACTCCGCGGTCGGGCACTCTGGACCTGACTGACTTCTTAGGAGGTTTATGTCCACAGTGCTGCGATTAGGGCTTACGTGGGTCACTGTGTGTTGTCCAGCATTTTCCACCTGCCCACTCCCTCCCACCTAATCTTACAACACTTTGATTTTTATTTTTTTAATAAAAATTTTTTTAATGTTTATTTTTGAGAGAGAGAGACATGGGGGAGTAGGGGGGAGCAGAGAGAGGTGGACACAGAATCCGAAGCAGGCTCCAGAGCCTGATGTCGGGCTCAAACCCACGAAATGAGATATCAATTAGGTACCCAAGTACCTAAGCCCAAGGCGGATGCTTAACCGACTGAGCCACCCAGGTGCCCCTACTTTGTTTCTTAAAGGAGACACCACTAATACTTACTTTCTTGGCCATGGATCAGGGTGGTGACAGAGAAATTGCTTAGCATCTCCAGGCCTCACATGGGATTTTGCTCTGAGGAGACGAGGAGGCCTGTTTTCCCCACTAGATGCCGAAGAAGATGTCTTTTCACTACTGACCCAGTGTACTGTAGCTTGTTTCTAATTAATTACCGTTTTTAATTTTAGGTAGCAACTTCTGTGTTCTACACGATGCCTGTCTGTTTGGGCTGCTGTAACAGATTACCACAGGCTTGTAAGCCCCACAATTTATTTCTCACAGTTCTGGAGGCTGGAGGTCAGAGATCAAGGCGCCAGCATGGTCGGGTGAGGGCCGTCTTGGGGGCCACAGCGTTCTCACTCTGTCCTCACATGGCGGAAGGGCTAGGGAGCTTTGGGGGGGGATTCTTTTTTTTTAAGGTTTATTTTGAGAGAGACAGAAAGAGCATGAGCCAGGGAGGATCAGAGAGAAAGGGAGAGAGAGAATCCCAAGCAGGCTCCACGCTGTCAGCGCAGAGCCTGACAGGGCTCGATCCCATGAACTGTGAGCCAAAACCAAGAGTTGGGCGCTCAACAGACTGGGCCACCTGGGTGCCCCTGTGGGGTCTCTTTTCTAAGGACACTTAAGCCCATTCGTGAGGACTCCATGTTCATGACCGAAGGTCCCACCTTGCACACCATCACTTGAGTGTTAGGATTCCAACATGTGACTATTGGGCGGCCCAAACATCAGACCTGAGCACATTAGAAAATGTGAACAGAGAAGAGAAAGTTTTGGATGCCAGGATGGTAGGAAATGCTGCTTGAATGTATTTCAACACCGAAGGCGCTTTTGTTCACTGTCTCATCTACGGGATGTTTCAGATAAGCCATGCGTAACCGATATTTTTATGAGCTTTGCATAGCAGGATAGGATACTGAAGGAGAAATCTGGGAAGCCTTGAGGAAAAGAATGCGAGGATTGAAGAAACAGCATTTTGTCATTAGGCAGGGTGTATTTGCTTAGAGGAAATACTCTGAGATAATTCCCGTGTTCCCATGAATATTGTAAATTACCCTTGGGTAAAGGCCTTCAGTTTTCAGGCCCGAAGGGTTTTTAATTCTAAGAACACATTGCTGAATTGGAGCCTAGACTGTTCTCAGAGGTTTGCAGATTGCTTTATCCATCTCGAACTTCCCCTTTGTGGAACCTTAAGCCCATCAGTTGAACAGAATCATTTTTTCTCTTGGAGAGAGAAGTTTATGGTATAAATAATCATTTTAGGCATTAGGTAGCTTTTTATTAGTCTCTTGGTCTTATCCAGAAATTTTGTATAAGTTACGGGTGGACCCCTTCTTGGTGACTTTTTATGCTCTATTTCCATTGGGTGAATTCCCGATTAACATTTTATTGTATTTTTATGCATGTATCCTGGCTAGAAATGGCCATATACATACATCAGTCAAGCGTAATGGCTGTTTGTCTTGCCATTCCTGGGCTTGGCATTCTTATGCTTATTTATTACTTTTTTTGTTTGTTTAGGCATTGCTCTGAGTGTTCCTTAGGAAGGATATGCCCTTTTAATATATCTCATTTAGGAATTCCGAGAATCAAAGCTTCCATTTAAATACACGACACAGTTCCTTCTCTCTTCACTAGCATGCTGAGCCGAGAGGCTGAAGTGAAACTATTAGTTGCCTGGTTTATCAAACATTTGGAAATTTGGGGTTTGGGCACTGCAGCCACAACATGGATTTGCTCCCCAAGCGCGTGTGAAGATAACAAAGTTATGATCGTTCATATCATCTAAGTAACGAGACCTCTGAGAGAAGGGTAGATCATTGAGATGCCTTCCCGTCATCCCTTAAGGCTAGACACCATGACCATTAAAATACTCCTGAGGGCAAAGGTTAGGGCAAAGATGCGCCATCGCTTAGATAGACAAAGGCTAACTTTTAGCATGTCACGTGTATGTATATTTGAGGAAAGCATTTCAAACAAGCCTTGGCATTCACTCCGGGCTTACTTTATCCCGCTGTTGTTTTGCATCATGAGTAGGAATTGTCTCAAACCCGCATTCACTCGCGAGTCTTCTGGGTGAAGGTGGGGTGTCTATGTGCACAAACCTCTCTCTTCCCCTCCGTGGTGCTCTGCCACCATCAGTTTTTTAAAATAAGAATAAGACACCAAAAACTTGACTGACGGATTGGAAAGGTTTATCCCTGATGACCATTTGTTGGCTTTCATTAGCCCTGATACAAGGAGGAGAAGGACGGATGTCCCGTCCATGTCTCAGACACGTAGGAGTCGCTGTTTCAGCTCACCTCCCACTCACCCGTGGTGGTTATTATCAGACAGTAGGTCAGCGGAAGGCATTGAAATTTTGTCTTGGATTCTTTTTATTTGCATCATTATCGTTTTTTTTCTTGAGAAGTTTCAGGAGAGAATTAGGGATTTAGGAAAAATGCGCATGGGGCATGTATTTAAAGAGCTAGAACAGAGTCTAAGGAACCAAGCTAGAGTGAACATTGACTTCGTAAAAGCCTTAGGTATCCACAAATTTGTTGTGATATTTTAGCTTGTAGAGGGAGGAAAGTTAGGTCCAGTAAAAATTAAATAGTTTATTCCAGATCGTAAAAGATAGTAACTGGTAAAGAAAGAAAGTCTGAAGTTCTTTTGAGTATTAAGAGTCAGTATCAAAAAGTTCTGAAGATAGCAGACAGTAAAGTCTTTATCCTTTGAGCAGTAAACTAGAGAAAAAGAACTTACACCGAATTTAAGTAATTTGATATGGAGTTTTTGACAGTAGAAGTTTTTAACTAATGGACTGGGGTGCTTTGAGATATTGTAATAGAAAATGTGTTTGGTACGGTTCTTTCCTGGAGGGTGGGAGGAAAATGACTGGAGGTCCCATCAGTATCCTTTGGTTGTTTACTGTGGTGTTCTCTGAAGATCCCGAAGTTCAGAGAAGGAAAATATTGATACTCGGATACTGAGAATCCTAGTCTTTCCCTGGGACCCCTGGCCTTGGCCTCTTTCCCCACTACATGGACCAAGATGAGGTCTGTGGGACCACTTGCCAGACCAGAGGTACTGGAGTTCTGTTCTTTTCATCTGTGGCTGCCTGGTATGTCCAGGTCAATAATAGACCTGCGACTCCCCTCAGATCTAGAAGAGATTTGCAGTTGACCTTGGCAGTTAATGGTTCAACTTTGTTTGGAGTTGGGTAATGACATATTCTATAGCAGATTTAGCAGCATTTGTAAGTGGATTGTGAAAAACAACAGAAAAGGGCACTACACCAATCAGGGTGGTTTGGGAGCATCCTGTGAATGATCCTTCTACCTGGGTCCTCTCGGCCTCAGCACTTTTCCCAATCAGACTCTCTTCTTGCCTTCTCTTTCAAGTAGACACACATAAACTTGAAAATATTATAGTTTAAAGGATGGGTCGGCTTTTGCCTGTAAATGAAAACTCGTGTATTTTTGCTGTTGTTATTCTTCTGAAAAATGCTTCTGAACCTGTGCATTTGGGAGCACCCGGTTTTGAAAGTCATACAGCAGTGCACTTGAACCAGGCTCTTAATTTTTCTTTCTTAGCAGTTGCTGCAGTCGGTAACATATACGCCAAGAAAGCATCTCGTTTTTACATTGGCAATTTACCCCGCAAGATTGCAAAGACTCTGAGGAAGAATTAAGATTTAAATATTCCCAGCAGGGAGGGAGGGAGCTTGGATAAAGAAAATCTTTTCCTTTCGCTTTTATGATTTTATCATGTAAGAGATCATTTGGTTTGCTCATTAAGACTGCCATTAATGCTTAAACACAAAAGAAAGTCACAGGCGTTTGCTCTATGTAGTTGTTTTCACCTAGGTTTAGTTCTCAGGTATCCCAAAATCATTGAAAGCTAGATGTTTTGAAAGGTTTAGGAGCTCTCCTGCTGTTAGGAGGTCACCGCTGTCATGTTACTATGAAGGGTAAGGAATCAAGAAAATACAGAACATAGGTACTTACAGAGGAGCAGTAACCTTATGGAAATCACCGTAGTACAAGGTCCCCGTGGACATTTCCTACAGAAAATGACCTCCGTTCGTTGAAAACGTTTGAGGTTCTGTGAATTTGAAGTTCTAATGTTGCCAGCGCTGTAGTGATCTGCCCAGGTTCCTGGTGGAACTCTTTGGGATGCATGTGTAGAAACCCAACTCCCATTGGTTTAAGCCAAAATAAAGGAGGGGTGTGTTGTTGACTCGTGTGATCGGAAGGTCCAAGGAAGGTCTCAGTTCATGCATGGCCATTTCCAAGTGATGCTATTAGGACTGGTCACTTTCATTCTTGGTTATGTTTTCTTTAATCTTCACACGAAGAGAGGTTTTCCCTCTGACCTGGCCAGATGGTCACCAGCAGCTGCAGGCACGCCTTCTACTAACTTGGAGAGAACGAGAGAGCTTCTCCTTCCTAATAATGCCATTGCTGGGATTGAGTCTCAGTGCACCAACTTGGGTCATGTCACTAGGATGGAAGCTACTGGTCATAAGTGGGCCCCTCAGAGGGGTGGGAGTGCATAATCCATTTTACCCAGGTCACCTAGACTGAGAGTCTGGGAGGAGAAGTTCACTCCAAAGAGGAATGTCAAGGTATCTCCCTGGAAGGGGTGGTGACAAGTGGGCTATCCAGATAACGGATGGCCACTCCCTTCTGCTTAAATGCTACTGTCCATTTGCATTCATGTGCAAGGTGGTGTTTCGAAATTTAGAAGAAAACAATAATCAATGCTTCCAGTCTGATTCCACTAGTTCAATTGGGGGGGGGGTCCCTCCTTGAAAGCCATTTATAGTGAAACTTTTGAAGTATATATTTTTTAGGTTTATTTATTTATTTTGAGAGAGAGAGAAGGAGAGAAAGCTTGAGCAGGGGAGGGGCAGAGAAAGAGGGAGAGAGAGAGACTCCTGAGAAGGCTCCGCACTGTCAATGTAGAGCCTGATGCGGGGCTCAAACCCACAAACCATGAGATCTTGACCAGAGCCGAAACCAAGAGTCAGACACTTAACTGACTGAGCCACCCAGGGACCCCATATTTTAAACATAGTCTTTAATAATTCGTTGCTTTTAGGTTTTATCAGCACGGAAGGTAACTTATGTTCATATTATGACTGGCCCATTTAGACACCCTTTTGGTCCTGCCGGAATGCTTCTCTTTGACCTTTGGAACTTGGAGAGGGCACAGCTCACCACGTGCTGAAGAGCAGCATGAGATGGTTTCTATGTGGGCTTCGGAAGGCAAACATGCCCTTGTTAATGTGGAAGTAAAATTCGGCTAGATTTCCATATTTGTCAGGAGTGTGGAACAGTAAGGATGTAGGCTCTGATAGCACATGCGGGGAAAAGCTCATTTCCATTATATACAAATAGATGGAGGCCACAGACCATCCACAAACAAGACTTGTACAAATCGAGGCTCAGGTTTGATGTCGGTTGAGGAGCTTTAAGTACCGTGTCAAAGCGGGAGGAGAGACCAAACAAAGAGGATGTTGAGAAAGCATGGTGCTGGTTCAAGATCCGTCCACTGAGCCAGGATGGGGAAATCCCTGTTGGCTCCCATCATGGCGTCTAAACAGACTTGTCCATCAACACTCGCCCGACCATTCGCTTTCATTGTAGAAGCAGCTTTAATCAGAAGTCACATCACACCCTGAGTGTTTTAGTCTGTTTTCTTTCTTTGCCTGCCATTCTGTCACTCCAGTTGACCCCCATCTGTGCCAGCAGCATTACTAAATTATCTGGATCTTGTCGGTGCTACTCGTTTTCAGGCAGTTATCGGCGCTTTCGGGACACCAGTGTTATTTATGAAGTATTTGAATCCTTGAGAAGAGCATTAACAACTTCTTACTCATTTGGAAAGTAATTGAATCTCACTTTCATATTTTTTTTGGCTTTGTTGTTATGGCTTTTGTTTTCTTATTAGATTTGGTGTTTGCTCAGAAATAGGATTATACATGATAATTCTTTTTATTCTTTTTTATTTTTTTAAAAATTTCCTTTGCAGTTTTATTAATTTTTGAGAGAGAGAGAGACAGAGAGAGCAAATAGGGGAGGAGCAGAGACCGAGGGAGACACAGAATCCAAAGCTGATTCCAGGCTCTGAGCTGTCAGCACAGAGCTGGACACGGAGCTCGAACTCACAAACCCTGAGATCATGACCTGAGCCAAAGTCGGACACTTAACTGACTAAGCCACCCAGTCGCCCTGACAATTCTTACTTTTAAAATGCTATTTGTTTTTAATGGTTTGTTTCCATGATTTAATGACCACTGGTTTAATTTGTTGGTTCAGCCAAGCCATGGAAGATTTAAAATATTCGATTGCCAATTTCATTAGCAGATGAGCTGTGAGATCATGACCTGAGCCGAGATCAAGAGTCAGACACTCAACTGACTGAGCCACCCAGATGCCCCGAAAGAGAAAATCTTTAAATGATTCACAATCTATCATAAATAGTTCCATGATAGTTTTTTTCCTGACTTTTCTATGAGATTGCTTGAGAAGAAGGGAAAAGAAAAAGGCCTCAAAACTATTAAATAGTGCAGGAAGCATAAGCATTTTGAGCTTCTGAAAAAAAAATAATGGTTTCTTTAAAATGAGCTTTTTAGCTACAGTTCCACTTTGCTTGTCATTTCCATTTGCCATGGAGTTTAAATTACACAGACTTTCCTGTTAAGAATGCCCACCCTCCCTATCCTGCCCATTTATTGTGGAAGGGCCCCCGTGAGGGGCAATCTTTGATAAAAGAGGTTGTTGCAATAACTACAAGGTGAAGGAAACGTTAGAAATGGAGCCCACTCAGATGTCACAGACCTTCAAGGTGCCGCTGGGTTGGAAGCTTTATTATTTTCTGTTGCACAAGAGACTTTCTCTCTTCAGAGTTGATTAGGAAAAGGGTCTCACATGACAGCTTAATAAGCTGTCCCTTGCTGGCCATTGTAGATAAGTCACAAGCGTGCTGCACCATGGGAAGAACACACAAAGGAGAAACATTTTGTGGAAGAAAGACTGTGCCACGGGGTATTTGGGTAGCAGGAGAGAGGCGGCTAGAACCTTCTGGTGATGGAGGGGAGAAATGATAACTTCGAGAAGACAACCTGCTTCCTGTTATGCTATCAGCAAAGGTAAAAAAGCAGAGTCCAAGATCTCTTAGGTGGGTCTTAGAGTTGACAACTTAAGCTGTAATTCACCCCCAGAGGGGCGGAGCAAAGGATTCAGAAGTTTCTAGAACCTCGAACTCTCAACTAGAAATCATGATGCTTGGGGTTTTTGCAGAATATGATTAGATTAATACAAAGATGATACAGAATTGGGAAAATCTATTTATTTCCAAAGAGAAATACTGCTTCGGGTTGTGTTTCAGTTATTGTTTGACTAAATCTTCTGCCAAGACATCTTCAACATGAACTGGCAGGGGGAGGGGAGAGGTATTTTCTTGGTTTTTATTTTTCCTCAGCAGTAATAATCCAGAGAATCCCAGGCAGGAAATTCTTTTTCTTTATTAACATAAAATTTATTTTTTACTTGAAATATGCACTTGACACCTTTCGATTGCTGAAAAGGATGTTTTAATATACCTATATTTGCTCGAAGGAGCATGCAAGGCAATGAAGGAATGAACCCAATTTTCATGATAAAGAGACCTAAGCAACTAGTTGTGACACCGTCTTAACACTGAGAGATTTCTAAAAAATCTTACTTGGGGTTTTATTTTTTAAATATTTTTAAATGTTTATTTTTGAGAGAGAGAGTGAGAGAGAGAAAAAGAGAGAGAGAGTGAGAGAGAGAGAGAGAAAGTGAGGGAGGGGCAGAGAGAGAGGGAGAGAGAACCCCAAGCAGGCTCCACACTGTCAGCTCAGAGCCTGATGCAGGGCTCAAACTCACAAACCATGAGATCATGACTTGAGCGGAAGTTGGACTCTTAACCCGCTGAGCCACCGAGAGTCCCCCCCCCACCCCTGCCATTTGGATTTTTAAAAGACGTACAAAGATGGTAGACTTTGAATGTCCTCTTAGGCAGTTTTTTACTCTAAAGATTTAAAGAGCTATTGAGTTGAGCATTTTTGATAGTTTTTGATTGAGCATCCCGGACGGGATATGGGAAACCAATGAGGTTTTAAGCACTAGTTGCCTCTAGATGAAAGTACTGGGGAGTACCTTTGGCGGGTTCATAGCTTTTTCTTCCAAACCAAGTGTAGTGTTCGTAGTGCGCATAATGAATACCTTTTATCTTTTTATATTTAACGTTAAACTTTTTTTTTCTTTTTTCTTTTCTTTTTTCTTCTTTTCTTTTTTCTTTCTTTTTCTTTTTTGCTCAACACCACGGTCTTTCATGGGTACTACTGATGCAGACTAAGTTCTTACATGTGATCAGATCTCACCATTAGTTGGTTTGCCATGTTGTGCCTGACCTCGTTCATGACATCTGATGCTTATCTGAGTTACCAGTTATGTGGATGTTAGTAATAGCCAAGTATTCTATGGTCCTTCACACTTTACAAAGGGCTTCATGTGTTTAATTTAATTTTATCTTTATGATAATCATGCAATATAGCAAGTGTAGGTTTTTTTTTTTTTATGACTAAGATAATCGAGTCTCATTGAAGGGGATTATTCCTAGGTTAAGTAGCTAGGAAGTGAGAGATTTGGCATTTCTTGATATTTTAATTTATCTTGGCTAGACTTCCGTTGATTTTTATTTTTTTAATATTTATTTATTTTTGAGAGAGAAAGACAGCGCCCAAATAGGGGAGGGGCAGAGAGAGAGGGAGACACAGAATCTGAAGCAGGTCCAAGCTCTGAACTGTCAGTGCAGAGCCTGACATGGGGCTTGAACCCACAAACCGTGAGATCATGACCCGAGCCAAAATCAGACGCATAACCGACTGAGCCACCCAGGTGCTTCTGACTGTTAGTTTTTATTGGCACCTTTTTATGCATTTGCTGATATATCTCTTATTGAAAAAAATCTGTAATATTCCAGGTATGATGCAGCAAGAATAAGGTATCGTCCTTGCCCCTAGAGTGTAGTCTAGGAAAAGAGAGGCATAAGCTCTTTGGGTGTGATGGATGTTGTGAATCATGGTCCCAATGAGGAACTCCATCAAAAAGGGTGCTTGCTGCAGACATTCTCAGGATATTTAACTTGCCATGTCCAACCTGTGCCCGTACTAGTCGTGCATTTTATTTTCTCTGTTCAGCCCTTGTCTTTCTTCTTCAATTGTTCCTTAGGTCAGTGTTTTCAACTAATGTCTAGGACGCCTTACTGCAGGTGGTCTTGACTGACCTTTTAGTGTCCCAGTTAGTTTACCGTCCCATATTGTATTCCTCTTCTTCCTTCTCACTCTTAGCCAATAACTTCTTATTTCACTGGGGAAATAGTTGGTAGAGAACTTCCACATCCTCCCACTACTAAATCAACCAGCCTACCGGGAACTCCACCTTTGCTCCTACCCAAGGCCATGACTTCCACCTCTACTCTTGCCAAGTAGAGATATAACTCTCTCCTCTCCCCCTGAATCACAAGCTTTTTCCTCTGTTGGGTCTTTTCAGGATTATTCTCACCAGCCTATAAACACTTGATAATATATTTTTGAAACATATCCGCAATACCTCTCCTAGAACATTTTCTTAGTTATTTTCATGGCCCGTCTTCATTCAGACAAATGTCATCACAGAGCTTTTCCCTATACAGCCTTTTAAAATATCAGCTCCCGTTATCTCTTTGTCATAGCCTGCTTTATTTTATTCATGTCATCTCCCCAACATTACTGACGGACCGCAGGAGTCGTGTCTGTTTTTGTCACCTCTCTCCGCAGTGCCCAGAAAAATTATAGGAGCCCTAAATATTTCCTTCCTTAATTCCATATCCCTCTCCTGCTGGCGTACCATTTTGCTGCTCCCCTTTTTTTAAAAAAATTAAGTTTGTTTATTTATTTTGAGAGAGGGAGGGAGAGAGCACGCGAGCAGGGGAGCAGCAGAGAAAAGGAGCGGGAGAATCCCAAGATGGTAATCTTCAGCCTTTTTCTCACTCAGTGCTTGACTTCCCCTTTGCAACCCACTTATCTCGCTGGGTTCTGGTGTTCCTTCTCCCCTACAGCCCATTGGCTCTAATTTCCTAGGATTCTCCGTGATCGAATTCCACCTTCCCACATCCTCCTCATGTTCTCCTCCCAAGATCGTGATGTTGGTGAGCCCCAGGATTCAGGGTTCATGTTTAGATTCTCATGATGTCTCATTGGGATAAAAGTCTTCCCAAACCTAATGTGTCCAGAATTGACTTGACACCCATCTCTCCTGCCACACACTGCTCTTCCCCCACGTTCCCCATTTTAGTCCATGACACCTCCTGGACGTTCAGGCCAAAAAGCTTGTAATCATTCTTTTCTCCATCTCCATCCCATTTTCTGTCAACGCTACCTTTTAAAATTATATTCTGACGGTGGCCACTTCCTGCCATTTCCGCAGGCAGTACCCTAACACAAGCCGCCATCCTCTTTTGCTTCAGCTACAGTAATAACCTCTCAACTGGTATCGCTGCTCCCAACATGGAAGCCAGAGTGCTTCTTTTCAAGCAAAACGAGCTGTGTCACTCCCAGGATCACAACCCTTCATGGTTCCCTTCAAAGCCCTGCCCATGGCTGGCAAGGGCCTCTGGGTCTTCTGTGCTCATTTCCTCCTCTCACCCACCATCCTCCCGCTCATCCTGGAGCTCACCAAACCGTTTCCCATTGCAGAATTGTTGCGTTTGCTAGAATATTCCATATGCTCACTCGCAACTCTATCGGCTCTTGGTTCAGTGTCCCCTCAGCAGCAAGGCCGATCCTGACCCCCTTCATTACTCAGTGTGTCAGTCCCTGTCCTGTGTTCTCGGCTGTCATCACTGCCTGGTGTTCACTCTTGTGACGGTTCATTTGCTGATGGTTTCTCTCTTCCCTGAGGAGCGTAAGCTTCACAGGTACAAGAACTCATTCTGTCTTGTTGATGGGAGCATGTCTTGAATGAGTAAATTTAATCCTTACAAAAATAGGAAGAGTGAAGCAAAAATTATTTTTTTAAGTTTCTTATTTATTTTGAGAGACAAAGACAGCATGAGTTGAGGAGGGGTAGAGAGACAGAGAGAGAGACAGAGAGAGAGAAAACCCCAAGCAGGCTCCTTGCTCAGTACAGAGCCCGATGTGGGGCTTGAACCCACAAACCATGAGATCATGACCTGAGCTGAAACCAAGACTTGGACGCTTAACCAACTGAGCCACCCAGGTGCCCCTGAAGCAATAGTTATTAATTAATAATCTTCTTTATTCTGACTACTCTGCCCTGGATAGTTTGTAAATATATTTTTGATAATTCAGTCTCTTGCAACAACTGTCTGAGGTGGGTGTTCACTTCATAGATGAAAATACTCCAAGTCACCATGACTAGGAAAGAGAGCTGGCAACTGGCATTTAAACTCTGAGTTTATTTATTTAAATTTTTTTAAAGTTTATTTATTTTGAGAGAGCAGAAGCAGAGTAGGGACAGAGAGAGAGTGGGGAGAGAGAATCCCAAGAAGGCTGTGCACTGTCAGCTACCCGGGCGCCCCTAAACTCTGAGTTTAGTTCAAGAATAATGCTTTTCCCACTTACATTTTTTATTATTGTAAATTAATGTGTTATGGACCACTTACTATAATTGACCATTCGGTAATATTATTTGCACCTCCTGGATGAAAACCACTGAGGATGAGGTGATAGTGAATTCCCTGGGGTCATGGAGCCAGGAAGTGCTCTGAACAAGGGCTTCCCAGCCTGGATTTCTGGTTAGGCTCCAGCGGGCTCTTCTTGTGCAGCCTCAAGGTTTCTGGACAGGCCTTTGGTGTGTCTCGCCTTGTCTGGGGAGCATTTGTTTGCCATCTATTATGCCTGACCCTTGTAAACTGGCATTTGTGAGTTCAGCGCTAAGCCTTCCAAAATCTAGCCCTAAAGCTTCTATCATGAGTTTGCCTCATGTACACGTTAACCTTTTGCTGATCGGTGTGGTACTTGTGTTGACGGCGTGAAAACAACACGGGGTGACATTTGCTGCTCCATGCGTACTCACTCTCTACAGCACAGGCATACCGGACTCTTATCAGGAAGAGTTTCTTGCTCAGGTAGAATTTGCTGGATCATCGATTCATTCCCAGGCCAGAGAAAAGCCCTCAGCTGAGACATTCACTGATTATAAGAAAAGTGAGATAAATTACTGGAAGCCTATGAAAATAAAGAGGTGTGCGCGCTTGGTACCCTGGATAGTAGTCTCTGTTTTCATTCAAGACTTAGGTTTATAATCAGCAAGGACAGAATTTAATAGGTTTGTCAATTACAGACATAAATCGGAAGCTGAAACTGTCAGCTGATATTTCACTGTTTTCCAAAAGCAAGTCTATAAATCCGTAGATAAATGCGATACCTGTACATTTTGCACGATGAGCCTGTGTATAAACACGAAGGTGGGGAGATCCATATCAAAACATACCCCGGAAACCAGATCAAAATAGTTTCTCGGCATCGTATTATTTCACGTTCCTTGTTTTTGCTAAAAACTGTCTTGTTTATTCTCCCGTGGGTGGTTTACATACAATATATCTGTCCGGACTGCTGTGAACTTAACTTTTTTGATCAGTCTTGAAAATTCGTGCTGGGTGGTGCAGTATAGGAAAAACGCAGTTACAGGAGGTCGTAGAGTTGTCCGTGTAACACCTAAAGAGGGAGGAAGGGAAGGAAAGTGAGAGAGAGAGAGAGAGAGAGAGAGAGATGCACATGCACAAGAATGCATAGTGTCTGAAATTTCCTTATCTTGAAGTAATATATATATTATATTATGTTATATAATATATAATGTTATATATCTAATGTTATATATATACACATATATACATACACACACAAATACATATATAGTGGATATGTAGGTTCAGATCTTAAAAATCGCCTCTGAAATTACTCCTCCATCCTTTCAGTATTCTTACTTAAAATACCAACTTTTGGTATTCTTCCTTAGTATTGCCAGAATTAGCACACAGTAGCTTTCGGTCCAGGGTTTTAATGTGGTTTATACCATCCGAGCCTAGGATGGGTCTTTGAGAATCTGTACCACTTGCCCACTGTGGCCTCTTCCATTCTTCAGAGAGGAGGGGGGAGACTTTGAATATTCTAAAATCTGCACGCAATCTCGACCAATATATTATGCACCATGTGTACCTATATTTATACTTCTGTATGGATCTCATCTGCTCTGCATAGATACTAAATATTTCAGAGTAGTAGGACTGAATAAATCTATTTAATTTTTCATAGAAGCATAATGTCTTATAAATGGTTTGTACGGTAGGTAAAACACTCTGGTATAATTGAGAATGAATCCTAAGGGGTCAGCCCATCTGGCGGTCTCTTTGGTCTCTTAATACTTTGTGCTCGAGCCCCAGCCAGGTGACAGAGACATTATTGAGTGCTAAATTACTCTGCTTGTCTCCGTGTTTGATTTTAATGTTTTATGTGCAAATAGGAGCTCTCATTTTCTTTAATAGCTGTTTCTTTGGTTGTGTTCCAGCAAACACATGCATAGGTGTGATAGAGAAGAACATTCTTACACTTAGCACACATATTAAGATGCGTTTTAACAGGAACCTTTCTATATGTGGCAATCTTCAATGCCAAGGACGAGTTTCAGATCATTTCAGAGCTGAGAATACAGGCTTCGATTTTATGCATGATATTTTCTAAGTGTTTTAAAAGAGAAACAGATACATTTCTGTTGACGTTACTGGTGGTGAATATATCTGTCAAACCCAATCTCTATCTGGCATGAAACAGACACCGAGAATGTCTGAAATATGTTGTCTTTCCAGATCTGATTTTTTTACTTGCAAGTCAATCTTCTTATGATAAATGTTAAATTAAATGCTTAATTTAATGGCTTCCACTGTAGGATTCTGCATATATGACCTCATATATTTTCCAAACCATGTTAGACTCTTTCATTTCCTTTATCATTTTTGAATTCCAATTTTTGTTCTATCACAGCTATGAAAATATTTCAGAGATTTATTTTCAAAGATTTATAACAGGACCAAAGAAATTTCCTTTACCCCATGGTTTCTGGGAAATTCTTATTTTTCTTGAGGGTAGTTTCTATGTTTTCCCCCCACATATTTTGAAATAAAATTTCACCGGAGAATAGAGGGGATACATCCTGTCAGGATACCAGAATGGGTTTTTCTTGTGGTCTTATGGGTGAGTAGGTCTTAACCTCCGTCACTTCTTCTGTAGTTGGGATATGATTGATGATAGGATTGTACCTGCATCCGTAAATTATCAGCGAGGTATTCTAGTTGTGCTGTTTAGTATATCAGCCTACGTGTGTGTGTTTGCATTTGCGTGTGTGTGTGTGTGTGTGTGTGTGTGTAGGTTTCCTTAAGTAATTCAGCAACTCTAATATTCTGTGCCCCACCTTGTGGGAGGAGGGGATGTAGCGAAGGGACCAGCCAACCAGGCGGGAGGGAGTTTATTCACTAATTGTTGAGAATTGCTTATGCAGGGTGATAATAAATGCCAGCAAAAGTTGGCCTGATTTTTATTGTAGTTTTGAAGCTCCATACAGAGAGTACTGCCTTCTCTGCTCCTGGGGCAGACTGTGCCCATGACCTTCCCCCATCCTGGTTTGCCACTGCTCCTATTTCTTTCTTTCTTTCTTTTATTTTTTCTTTTCGAGAAAAGAGAGAGAGAGGGAGAGAGAGAGAGAATGTCAGCAAGTGGGCTCTGGGCTGACAGACAAATTTGTCCCGATGTGGGGCTCAATCTCATAAACTGTGAGATCATGACCTGACCTGAAATCAGGAGTTGGATGCTTAGCCGACTGAGCCACCCAGGCGCCCCTGCTCCTAATTCTTACTCCCTCTGCTGGGTGTTAGGATAGCATGGAGACTTAGGCAAGTGGTAATTGAAGAGGAAGGCACCCTACTGAGTTCTAAGGCAACACAATTTATTTTATCACGTATTTTGATGAGTTCCAAAGGATATGGCAAATGTCAATACATTATTTTATTTTTCTACAATACCTCAGAAAAAGTTTTAAACTGGTCTTATTTCCTCTCAGACGTGGAGGTTGACCGGGTCCATCGTCCTCTTCCGTCCACCTGTCTGCTACTTTGCTTTTCTCTCTATTTCTTAAAAATCTCTTGAGCGACGTTACTTTAGACTGCCCTTTCTTAGTCTAACTCCTGACTCTTGACTGACTTTTAATTACTTATTAATGCTACATCCTGCCTTCTTTCTCCTCTCACCACTCCCTGCTCTTCCCCCCCTTCAAGCTGATTAACTTGTTACTTTCAATATGTTTTTCATTTGATTTGTTTCTAACACAATTCAATCCGCATACGGTTTCTTTGTTCACTTTACCTGGAGCCACATTATGAAACATACATATTTTTTAAAGTTCATTTATTTTAAGAGAGTGCACAAGCAGGGGAGGGGCAGAGAGAGAGGGAGAGAGTCCACAGCAGGTTCTGCACTGTCTGTACAGAGCCCAGCGTGGGGCTTAAACTTCTAAACCGTGAGATCATGACCTGAGCTGAAATCAAGAGTCAGGTGCTCAACTGACTGAGCCACCCATGTGCCCCCAACATATTTGATGAAGGGAAATGGGAGGGTTAGGTTCCGTTTCTGGGTAGTTCCTTCACTTCCCCAGCCAGACTCTTGGTGCGATGATTTTACATCAGCACCTGTCGAGTTGTGCAATGCAGAAGTTTGAGGATAGGCTTCAGAGTCAGGTGGGCCCAGAATCAGTCCCATTCCACCCCGCCCCAGCCGGGTAACCGCGGGCAAGCGATTTGTCATCAGGATGCCTCTCTTTCATCTGTAGAGTAGCTGTAATAATAGCACTTACTCGTACTCAGGAGCATAATAATAGTACTTAACTCCTAGAGCTCTTCCTTTTCTCATCCATTGACTGTGTTCTGGACCAGGTGCTGGGCTCTGTGATGAGCAGAAGTTGCTAAGTAGAACTGACATTTGCCTTCCCTTGATGGGTCACTGAGGCATTGCACAGTACCAGGGATGTAGGTGCTTAATGGTCGTTAGGTACCCCTAGGAAAGAGGTAGGTACTGGCCGATAATACATGGTAGTTCTTTTCCCTTTTAAAGGCATAGAAAGAAATCACTCATTCTTTTATTCTTCACATATCCTTTATGAATGCCTACTATGTGCTGGGCACTGGGGACTAGTATAAACAAGGTAGGTGAAAGACAACGAGCAAGAAAACAGTTAAGTAAGACAAGTGCAGGACATGAGTCGTATGCCTGGCAGTTGGGTAATAAGAGTCGCAGAGGACTCTAAGGTAAGACCTCGTTAATGGGAGGCAAGCTTTGCGAAGGTCCGGAGGAAGAACATCGCTGCAAAGGGAGAAAAAAAGCAAGGCAGAACAGGGCTTTCCACATCTGAGAAAGAGGAAGGAGACATGTGTGCCTGGATTGTAATGCGCAACGTGGAGAAAGACATGAGAGATGGTTGTAGAGGTGGAGAAAATTGAGGGCGCAGGGCATGAGACCATGAGAATAGGTTGACTTGTAGGAAGCCTGGGTGGGGGGAGGGCAGGTTACAGGAACACAGGAGTTAGTAGAAGGAAGTTAGGTGCCTGGTTTTAATTACTTTGATGGACAGTGCTGCTGATAGAGATGAGAAACAATGGGGGATGGCAATATTGGGAGGAATTTAAGAAAGATTTTTGGGTATGCTAAATTCCAGGGGGCATAAAGACCTTTGACAATGTGCTCCCTCTTTGTGACTCTTCGTAAGATAAAGGCTTACCTATACCTCGTTTGATGTTTCCGTTGGTTTCTGCGGCACTTGAGAAAGGCATTCAAGACCTCTGTAGATGATTTCAGCTTTTATCTTTGCGAAGTCATAGTTGGTAAGAGGCTGAAACCTCAGGTCATTAAAGCCTACTGATGGCATGTGAGCCCAGCAGAGTCTCTGTTGGTTACAACAGCGCAGGTCCTGGAGAAACCGGATGGTTTCCTTCGAGCTTGCTGGGGCACTAAATTTACTTGATACTGATGAATTCCCTGCTGTAGTATCACGATGAAAAAGGCGAAGTTCCTCTCCGAGAGCAGTGTTTATTTCTGCCAAACTGGGGACCGAAAGGCATCGACGGCCTGTTTATATATTCAGAGGAAACATTCTGCCTCGTGCCTTACATTGGGATAGTACCACTCGTGACTTGGAGATGAAGAAACGGTCTCGTGTCTTGATCGTCTCTAATATCTGGGTGTTTCTGTCCAGCGCTCCTTCAGCTGACATCACCCAGGCACCTGCTAACGCCGCCCTCACGGCTCATCAGCTTTTACATGCCGTTTGGTGTATGTGCTTTGGCCTGACAGTCATCAGCGCTGAGCAACAGACGACTTCTGTAATAGGTAAAAGCAATTTTTAAAAAAAGCGTCGCTGTCATCTTGCATAAAACCACACACACAGCGTGAACAGTTAAGCATGGTAACGAGCTATCTGTTAGTTTCCTCTACCAAAAAAAAAAAAGAGGAAGCTAGAGATCATTTATACAGTAAAAGTGTGCAAGGTTTGCTTCATTTCTGTCTTGAATTTCTACAAGAGTGGAATTCTCTTTTCTCCGTTTTGTCTTTTCCATAGAACCATAAAATGTGAGTGCTGGAAGGGACCTTGAAGGATATTCGGGTATCCTTCGTTTACACGTGAGGAACTGAGCATCGGGCAGTCACTCTGTAGTCCAAAACGGATCCTGCCACTGCAATAAAACTATTACTCAGGAGGAAAAGAGGTTTTTCCCAAAGCTTCTGGAGCGTTGATTCATTGGTGCTTCCCATGACTCAGTGGGCTTTGACATACCGTCTTGTTCTGTGTGTGTGAGAGATTGTGAGTCTTTAGTTTTGCTTCGATACCTTCAGTTTTAGTACAGAGCGTATGTCTTGTGGCCAGGAATCTGTAACTAGTCACTCATGAAAGCTGGCGTTCTTCAGGAGAATTCGATGTCATGGTTCCTTTCTTTTTCCAAGACTTATGACCATTTTATTGATGTCCAGCCCAGCTTGGCCCCCTCAGATTGCCATGTTTGCTCCTAAATCACTTGACAGGCCCCACAAAAGAGAGTTCTTCCAGCCCACATGGGCTGTTGATGACCTTGCTCCGAAGGGCTTACCTCAACCCATTCATTGCGGCCAAATACCTTGGTTTCCCATCTTACTGCCAATTCCGTTACTCTTCTTGCCTCTTCTGTTGAATGTGATGGTCGGTGCCATTTCTCATTCATGGTTTTGGTGCTGTTATGCACATTATTATGTGTGAATTCTCAGACAAATAAATAAGGTTCTTCTCTGGGCAAGTTCTTTAGGAATAGAGCTGCCAGGTTGCAAGGCACGTGTTTTCAACTTCAGTGCCAAATTGTTTCCTAAAATGGTTTTTAACGATTTATTCTCCCACCAGCCACGCACAAGAGTTCTCATTTTTCCACATGGTTGCCGTCACTTGGTATTGTCAGACCTTTTGGTTTTTTTTGCCACTTTGTTCCCTTTTCGTTTGTATTTCTCTAATTACTTAGAAGGTTGAACCTCTTGTCCCATAATTCACCTGTTTGTTTTTCATTCTGCTGAAATGCCATTCATGGTTTTTTTCCTCTTTCTCTTGTTTTTTTCATCAGTGATTTTTAAAAGTCTATTATATGTGTATTTGTTGTTAGTATGAATTTCAGATGTCTTCTCATAGTTTTTGGGTTGTTGTTTTACTTTATGGTGACTTTTATTGAATAGAGGTTCTTAATTTTAGTAAAGTTGAGTTTCTTAATCTCTTGTGTCCTTTGGATCTTGCTTGAGAAATCCTCACTTATTATAAAATTATACCGATACTCACCTGTATTTTCTTCTAAAAGTCTTAAAGTTTGCCGTCACAGTTTAAATCTTTAAATCTTAGGGCTCCTGGGTGGCTCAGTCGGGTAAGCATTCAAGTCTTGATTTCAGCTTGGGTCATGATCTCACATTTTGTGGGACTGAGTCTTGCATTGGACTCTGTGCTGACCGTGTGGAACCTTTGCTGTTCTCTCTCCTCCCACCTCTGCCCCTCCCCTGCTCATACTTTCTTATAAAAAAAATAAACTTAAAAAAAAAAGAAGTCTTTAAACCTTACAATTGATATTTTTGTGTATGATACAGTATAGGTATCCAATTTAATTTTTTAAATAACTTATGTATTTATCTAGGCTTCTAGTCACTCTTATATGTTATTACCTCAGCACTTCCATAATAAAAGCGGATTATTTGTGTTCTACATTTTTAGTTGCAAAGAGTTATTTTCTGATTAACTTAAGTATTTACGATTAGGTTTAGTGCGCGTAAACGGCAGGAGCCATCTAACTGATCAACAGGGAGGGATCATGAATTGGAAAAAATAGCCCATTTTCACTCAGCGTATTTTCGCTGGTTATATCAAGATAAATAGCAACACATTACGTTTTCAACAGCTTTTACTGCCTTCCTGTTCACGGGCACAAATTTATCGAGGAGCCTTTGTTTTTTTTAACATTTATTTACTTTTGAGACATAGAGACAGAGCGTGAGCAGGGGAAGGGCAGAGAGAGAGGGAGACACAGAATCTGAAGCAGGCTCCAGGCTCTGAGCTGTCAGCACAGAGCCCAATGCGGGGCTCGAACTCACAGACCGCGAGATCATGACCTGAGCCGAAGTCGGCCGCTTAACCAGCTGAGCCACCCAGGCGCCCCTGAGGAGCCTGTTTTTGATGGATTATTATTAGTTAATTAATATTACTAGAATTGTATTATCATTTGTTACCAAGTTCCACAGTCGACATTTCTCAGAGCGCTTCAGCCTTCTCTTGTGACTTTTTGGTAATAAGTCATTCAGCAATTATGGGTAGAACTGGGTTTCTTCACGGAGTGTCTTCCCCAGATGGGTTTTTTTGTGGTGAGCTCCAGCTGAAGACTGGACGTCAGGATCGGTGTCTCCTTGGGTGAGATCTTGAATGTTGATTAAGGAATGAAGATGGCTCTTCGTTCCTGACACTGAGGTGGCTGTGTGCCTGGCGAATCTGCACGTGTTTTATAAGTGTTGCTCTATGCGTTGTAGATTTCAGATGCTTTCTTCATTGATAAGCTTTTTTTCCTTTTTTTTTTTTGAGGTTTATTTTTGAGAAGAGAGAGAGAGAGAGAGAGAGAGAGAATGAGAACAAGTGGAGAGGACAGAGAGAGAGGGAGACACAGAATCCAAAGTGGGCTCCAGACTTGGGGCTGTCAGCACAGAGCCCGATGCGGGGCTCGAACTCATGAATTGTGTGATCATGATGTAAGGCAAAGTTGGATGCACCATCGACTGAGCCACGCAGGCTCCCCACTGATGGCTTTTCTAACAGGAATTGTCTGGCATTCTCCGAGAGAGTTGTACCTCCTGGTAAACACTATCTTGCCCTCTTTCTTAAAGATTATGATTTTTCTTTCGGCAGTTATCTTGTTTACACCAGGTCTGGAGCTCGCCTGAAGGCCCTCGACAGTGATCGCAGAGATAGACCTTCCCTCTAGCGCAAAAATGCTCATGTTTTTGACTTATCAATTAAAGCCACTCCACACTGGTTAAGGGCATAGAGTTTCTCTCTCATATGAATTCCTTTCTTAAAGATTTTGTTAAGGTTTATTTATTTGAGAGCGAGAGCATGCATGAAAGCAGGAGAGGGGCAGAAAGAGAGTGGGGTAGGGGATGAGCAGAGGATCTGAAGTGGGCTCCGTGGTGACAGCCGAGAGCCTGATGTGGGGATCAAACTCACAAACTGTGAGATCATGACCTGAGCCGAAGTCGGACGCTCAAGTGACTGAGTCACCCAAGTGCCCCGTCTATCATATGAATTCTTTGGTGTGAATAAATGTTAGGCTTCTGGCTGAAATCTTCCCTGTAATCATTATATTGGATAGTTTCTCCCTCTGTGTGGATTCTCTGATGTCTGTAGAGATAATACGCTCTGGCCGAGGGCTCTCCTAATTCACTGTGTTACGGTGTTTCTCTCCAGCGTGAAGTCTCTGATGTTATCTAGGGACAGAGTATGCATTAAAGGATTTCCCTCAGAAATGATGTTCTCAATTTTTTTTTTTTTTTACCAGTGTAGACTGAAAAAAATGTACTCTTAAAGGCTGAATGATGACTGAAGGCTCTTATACTAAGAATATAGTCATAGGGTATTTCTCCGTCTGAATTTCTGATGGGTATAATGGTTAAATCTGTGGTCACAGGCCCTTCATTTTATTTATAGAGTTTGTCTCTAGTGTGACGATTTTTTTTTTTTTTGATTGTACAACCCTAATTTATTCAGTAGTAGCTTCTGGTTTCTTTCGTATCATCTGTCAGCAAATTCTGCCAATTCTACTTTGAAAATACACTATGTTCAAATTGCTATGTCTTTAGTAAGTTCTCAATAAACATAGGTGACCTGGGCTTTGCATCCCTGATGACAGGCACAAGTTCTGTTGGCATGACTTGGTTAAATGGTGTCTGAACCCCAGTGTGATGGTTCAGATTTCATCTCCTATGAAAGACTGCGAGTAGTTGGGTCAAGCATAGACTTCGCTGCTCACTGTTCAGTGTACGAATCCCCATCAGGTATCTACCAGATGTATAGCATGATCAGTGACGGGTCACATGGCTTCTTTCTGAGTCCATGGGGACACGTGTGCAGGCGTGTTAATGTCCTCGGCTCCCCATCATCTAAGGCACGGACACTTCACAAACATGGGGAAGTGGGAATCAGAGGTGCGGTAAAGAAACAAAAAGTGGGGATCCTGGAAATGAAATTCTGATCGAACAGAAGGGGATTTGTGGACGCAGCATCCGAGCGGGGGAGTGCGGACACGGCTGCCACTTGAGAAACCGCGGATGTGCAGCCAGAGGGACCGAGTGAGGGCCAGCTGATCGCCACAGATGAGGAACGCGGTGGCGACATAGGATGAAGATGTCGCCGAGGAAGTGACACTGGCAAAGGAATTCACATGAAAGGAACTCTCAGAGATATTCTAGAACACCGAAAATGCTGGAGACTGAGCCAAATGGAGTGTGACAGTTCGCTGAGCCCAGGGGCTGGTGCTCATTCCGCAGGGAAAATTACATAACCGGCAGGATAAGGGAGGCCCCATTCCGACTGCTCTTGATGAGTGTTTTCCAAAGAGCAAAAATACTTTAATTCTCAGTGTTTTCAATGTTTGAAATTATAGGGAGCTAAATATTTTACTGTTTTTTTTTCTTTTCATTTCTCTGTACTTGTATAACTTACAGAGTTTTTAATGTTTGGACCAAAATTTTCAGAGGTACAATCGTGAACAGTCCTCCCCGAAGATTGCTGTGTACAGCCGTGTTTCTGGTTGTACCATTGCGCAAACTCAGGACTGTCTGTATTTTTTAAATGAATGAATATAAACTCAGTGCAAGACCAGAAATATGGGCTTCTTTTTTGTTTTTTTTTAATTGCCTCAACTCATTTGCTCTGATAACCACCTATCTGCTGTAAGACAACCGATAGTATAGATAGCTTTTTATTTCGCCAATTGCCAGAAAAGCTAGAAGCGATGATGCCATAAAGAAGACCGGTGAGCGCTTACCACGGTTCCTGGGACATAGGAGGCACTCGATGAGTATGGCATGTGTCTAGAATTTGCACACTTCCGTCCACCTCCACTGCTACACCCTGGTCTGGATCACTTTTGTCTCCCCCAAATGGCCAAAGTCACCCATCTTAGATCCTTCCGCTTCTTCCTTGCCTCCCTATGGTCTTCATTTAGTACAGGACCCACCGGCCCCCATTCCCTTAGTAGAAGCTAAAGGTCAGACACTGCGTTCAAGCTCTTTGATGATGTGGGCCCACCCATTACCTCCCGCCGTCTTCCAGCCGCAAGGACGTCCTCTGTTTCCCCGAGTGCGCTGGGTGTTCAGTGAACATGGCTTTTATTGTCCATCCCCCACCTGCAGTACCCCACTTCTGCAGATAGTCACGTGTCCATTCTCCTCCCCTGCTTCCAGTCTTTGCTCGGAATCCATCCCCTCAACAATGCCTGACAGTTCTGTTTGTATTTTTACGCTTCCCACCCATAGCAACACTCCTGTTCCATTTTTTCCCCCATGGAACTTTTACGTCTAAGATGATTGACAAATACATTGTACTTTTGTTTATTGTCCCTCTTCCCCTGCCAGAATGTAAGCCTCATGAGTGCAGGGATCTTGGGTTTACTCAGTGACTTATCTCAAATGCTTAGGACATATCCTGTCACATATAATATCCTCAGTAAATATTTATTCACTGATAAACGAATGTTTGAAAGAAGCTACTGATGTTGTCGTTTGGTGATTATTTCCCATGTTGTACTATTCCAGCACAGTTGGCGGCATGCGTTAGAGAAATTGTGTCTTGATATTTACTCATCACAGAATTGCATGGAATGGAGCATTCTGGTGCCGGCTCCACCCCTGCCCCCCACCCTGCCCCAAATAATCTCTGTTCTAAAGAGTTGTCAGGTCACAGGAAGATCAGAAGAGCATTTAACAAAAGGAATTCAATCCAGCATATGCTTATGGGGCATTTACTGTGTCGACATTGGCTGACGTGATTGCCACGGGTTTTAATTAAAGCAGTTATTTTGATTGGACACCCGGTTTCCATGGAATTCAGTCTGCCCTGCTTGACCTTAGGATACAATACATATAGTCAGTTTTTGAGTTGGAGCCAGTTGTGGAAGAATTGTTAAGACATAACCGAAGAAAGGAAGAAAGACCAGTTATAGAAGGTCTAGACTTGGATAAACATTTCAAAAGACAAGCATTGTAAGCATCCAAGGAAGACACTTGATGTGATTTGAGGGACTTTTTTATGACCAGGGTTATGAAGAATGTTTCTCTCCTTTTCAAGGGGACAGGATGTTTGAGCTGCTTAGGTTGTATATGAAAAGAGTTGTAATCGAAGTTTTATTATGTTTATTTGGAAATAGGGAAAGGAGGGACCAGACTGCTTTTTTTTTTTAAATCCAGTAATCCCATTGAGTTTTATATTGATGCTACGGATACTTATGATACATTAACATTTGTCACGGTTGTAATAGGATCAGCAATTTTCCTCACGTACTGCCCTTTCTCCTGGGTGAGTATAACCAGAAAATCACTTAATGGAGTCCTATAATGCTGTCTTTAAGTGGAAAGGTGGGATCTTACCTTGGCAATTCTTTTTTTTTTTTTTCAGCTTTTTTGATGTTTATTTTAGAGAGGGGGGAAGGGACAGAGAGAGAGGGAGACACAGAATCCGAGGCAGGCTCCAGGCTGTCAGCACAGAGCCTGACGCGGGGCCCAAACTCACAAACCGCGAGATCATGACTAGAGCCGAAGTCAGACACTTAACCCACTGAGCCAGTCAGGTGCCCCTTACCTTGGCAATCCTAAAAAGCAACTTTATTTGTCAACTGGCAACACATATTTATGAAGTGGATTAAGGTAATCATATATTGAGTATGTTATATTTGCCCAGGGCCATGTTGGACACTGTAATTTAATAATTACATAAGTGAAGGCATAATGACAGCTGAAGGGAATACAGTGGTAATAGGAGCCCAAAACAAAGGAACTGACACAGCCTGGTGGGTCGGGGAAGGCTCACCTCAGGAACGGGTGCTTTGCATTAGGATTTGAAAGATGAATATGTCTTAACTAGAGAGGGATCGAGGGTTTAATAACATGTGCCGAGTCCTGTAGGAGGGAAGGAAGGTTGGCTGGAGGAAGTGTCAAGCTGGCACTCTTCTGTGTAGTGAGGGGCCTTCTAAACTAAAGGAGTCTTTTGGTCTTTTTCCTTAGAGTAATAGGAAGCCATTAAAAATTTGAAGCCAGGAAACATTACAGTCAGGTTGATGGTTGTGACCTCAAGGTGAGACACCATTGGATGGGAATTTGCAGGGTGGAAGACTATTCAGCAGGTTTTGAGGATGATTAACCAAGATGGTAGCTGGTGTGGTGAGAAATCGATGGATTTGAAATTGCTGGATTTGGCACCGAATCCATAGGACTTGGTGATGGGAAGCTGGGTATCACTCTCGTGTAAGCGCCATTTATCTTCATGAAGTTCATGAAGTTTCTCCTAGATTTTTGGTTTTTTAGGATTTAATATTTTGTTCAAAATCTGTGAAAAAAGAAGAGTAGTCTTGTTTCTTCAAATTGGTTGTATACAAACTAGGAAATGGTGTAAGTTCAAGTGTTTCCAGGAACGGTAAGACACCAGTATCTCATTGTCGTGCTGACTGCTCACGGTTAATGAACAGACTTTGAATTAAAGAAAAAAATGAAATAGAATGTAAGCAGAATGCACTTTGTAGCATTTTGATTGTGGAGGATTTCTTGTGAGTTGAATCAAAATTTGTTGCGCTAGGTACTAGAAGTAAGCCATGGGAACTCAGAAAACCAAAAATACTGAAAGGCGAATACTTAAGGAGGATTTTAGTTTTCACGGGCTCAGGTGGGAAAAGCGATGGTCACAGTGTGCATTTAGGCACTCGGGTACACCAACGGCGCATGCAGCTAAAATGTCAAGGTCAGTAATGAGAGCTAGGAGCCTGGACCTCAGAGCTAGGTAGCAAAGACTAATTCTGAAGCCTTATGTCCCAAGAGACACACTTCAAACTACAGCTTTATTGTTCTGTTACCTTAGCAGTGTTAACTTTTTAGGACTCATCAGTATTAGGCTGTGCCTAGTCTTCATTCTTGAAATAGAAAATAGATTGTGTGTGTATGTGTACCTATATCCTTGTGCATGTGTATATGTTGATAAAAACCAGATTTACTGCACATGGCTTATAATAAATAAAAAATAAAGCTACTTATCAAGACTTCTGAAATGCATAGTCAGTAGACTCTCAAACCACAGTGGTTCCAGAGAAAAATTATGCTTTGAGATGAACGATGGGTAAATTAAAGGGAACTGGCAGGTATTTATGAATTGGTGTTTGGTCCATCCATGCCGAGTATATTTTACTTTGTGTCAGAAAGGAACCCTCTGCTTACTGGAATATAAAATAAAAACAGCTGCCGGGTAAACTGGAAAAAGCCTCGGAAGTATGGCAGGCTAGGTTCTGTCATTCAGAGTGGAATTGTAATCGAATGATGTAGCGATAGCCTCTCTCCTTGGTGGTGTGGCCGAGCTCTTTTGAACTCAATGTTGCTTCGTGGCTGGACACTCCATCACAGTGTTAAGGTGCTAGATTAAAGGGAAACTTTGCATAAGTGAGTTGGTTTTATACACTCAGTAGGGTAATTCAATATATTGTTTAAGTTGGTTCCCTTCCCTGATGTTTTGCTGTGGACCGCGTATTAATCAGCATCTTCACATATACTCTCATTTATGGTTCCGTCCAAAGTAAACGGACTTGTTTTAAAATTCATCTATTATGGATTGCCTTCAAGCTTTTCTAAGAGCTTGTCTCCTGGGATTTATATACTTTCTGGGACCCATTTGGGATCCTAGTTCCTTGGATGCAGTGGTTAGAAATGTAGGATCAGCCCCACCCAAGACCGATAGATCAGCATTTCCGCTAGACTCACAGGCGATAGGATGCACATTAAAGATCGAGAAGTACTTTTCTAGATAACGAATGTCAAATGTCGTAAAAAACCAACTGAGCCTCTGGAAGCGTGGGGTTGAGGACTTTTAGATTCAGATCAGTTAAGTTGAATGGTCACTTCCTAGAACTACATATGATCGGCCCTCTTTGAGCCACAGGTTGCTTTGAGCCTCACTGTCTTCATCTGTATATGCGTGGATAATCTTTATAGTGTGGGAGGTGGAGAATACGTGAGTTAACGCCAGGAGTTACAGACACTATCCTTTTTGGTGAATATACTGCCCTTCTTTTCTTGCACGGCTTCTGAGTAGCACTCTTATTCTTACCTGCCCTATACCTTTCCGTTTCCTTCCTCTCGGTCCCAAACTGTCTTAAATGAGTGACATTAAAGTAATTATTTACTAAATGGTACTTAGATAGCCTCCAACCTCCAGAGGAGCCCATTTTACCCAAGAGTGCAGTTCGCAGGCTGAAGTCAGCTCCAGCGGATGAGTGAGACCAGATAGCAAAAGACTGTGGGGACTTGGGAAGGCATTGAGCAGATCAGCACAATTCGGTTCTCTGTTATTACACTGCCTTTTTGGAAAACACAATACATCTTTGGCTTTGCAGATTATATGAGCAACAGAAACACTTCATTGTTTTTATTGTCGCCATGCTGAGCATGAATTAATATTCAAATGTACTCATTATATGAAAATAATGCTATTTTTTTTAGCAGATGACTTTTAAAATGTAACAATCGAATGTTCACTGGAAATTAATGGGCACCTGGAGGGATAGTTGGGAGGTAATTATTAAGAAATTGGACTTTGCCTGTGACGAGAGCTGTGGGCCAGCCATTCGGTATTGCTGCCCCATGTAGGAAATAAAGCAAATACATACGGATTATAAAGGCTTTAAATGCAAATTAGAGCTGTTCTTTTCCAATTGCTACAGCGGATCCTTTGGGTTAGTCCAAAAGGCTTGGCTTCTGCTTTTGAATTTTTATCACAGCTCATCACCCCCCCCCCACTCTGCCGTTTTTCCCCGGGTGAGGGTCTTCTAGGATATACTTGTTTGTTCCTCTTCTCCGATTCTAATTTAAAAGGGTCAGTGAGTATATTCTTTTACTGCTCTGTTAAGTACTTTGTTGCTTTGTGTTTGAAGTGTCGAAATGTAAGTGGTTAGACTTTTTAGGGGTTTGCTACTTAGCACTTGTTAAAGTGAGATATTTTGTTTAAAAATGACGATGGTATCGGGCACCTGGGTGGCTCAGTCATTTAAGCATCCAACCCTTGATTTCAGCTCACGGTTTGTGAGCTCGAGCCCAGGATTGACCCAGATATGACAGGACAGAGCCTGCTTGGAATTCTCTCTCTCTCTTTCTGTCTCTCATCTTAAACAAATAAACTTAAAAATATGATGATAGAATCTCCCATTTGTTGTCTCTTTAGTGAAAAAAATGATGATAGAAGCTCCCATTTGTTGTCTCTTTAGTGCCTTTTGCAGGTCAGTCACTGTGTGACTTTTTACCTTATCGTCTTAGAGATTCAGTACTTTGTCTAGGATCTTCTAACCTGTGCATGGCAGAGCTGGGATGGGAATCCAGCCAGCGCTAATTCTCAGGTCTGTGCTTCTCACAGTCTCATGCTGCCTACACGGAGTCGTTCCTTGTATCGTCTTCCCCTTGTAGAATTGTCCCATAATGCTGCTTAGTTAATTGGAAACCAGTGTGAGATTTCACAGGACTGAACTAGCAAATCTTCTCTCTGCCCATTTCTAAGCGACCAAGGGTCCTTTCGAACGTGGACAAGTAGCCAGTGTGTGGAAGCCCTGAGATGACTTTCCAGGTCAATCTGTTGTTGACCTGTTTTCCTCTGGTTTCGGAGAGTGACGTGTGCACCTGCTTTCAGAATCCGTGTTGTTCTTGATGGTTCGTGATGTCCCAGGCACACGTCAGGCAATTTCTTTGTAATTCGGACTATTGAAGCCGTGTGGGAGAGTGCTAACATGGACATTTTGTGTTTTCCCTTTCCTTGTGCGGGTTGTCCCTGGGGACCAGCAGCAATAGTGAGAGAAGTGCTGGCTGCCTTGAGTGGCGGGACCCTCTTTCTTCTCCTTCCACCCATTAAAGTTACCTTTTTTTTACGAGTAGACATTCCCTAGAGATGGATTCTGTGGGTCCCCTTGGCGAGTTGTTGTTCCGTTTGTCTCTGCTTTTTAATATGCGCTAACGTTATGGTCTCCTAGATCGGAGTTAGACTGTCTTGTCCCGTCAAATCTCACTGCCTTTTTCTCTTTTCGCAGGACGATGAAGTGGTCCTGCAGTGCACCGCGACCATCCACAAAGAACAACAGAAACTGTGTTTGGCAGCGGAAGGGTTTGGCAACAGACTTTGTTTCCTGGAGTCCACTTCGAATTCCAAGGTGAGACAAAGCCCTGGGAGGCTGTTCAGTATTGGGGTTTTACTGGTGGCACTCAAGGTCTGGACGGGCCCTCTCTTACTGCCTGTGGGGCAGATGGGCTAAAGGGAATGCGGAAGATGTTCCGACTATTCAGGAAGTGAATTTCTAGCTGGGCCCCCACTCCTTGTAAGGAAGTCAGATGGGATTGTTGGCCAGGATCAGACAAAGCCCTCGCCCCCGTCATGGTGTTCATATTCTCGCGGACACGTAGGTAAGGAAGTAAGTGCCGTGATTTCAGAACGAAGGGCTGTGGAGAAAGCGGGGTCCTAGGGTAGAGAGTGATGGGGCAAGGACTCGCCCTTTCACAGAGGGTGTTTGGGGAAGGCTTGCTGAGGCCGTGACATTCGAGTAGTTTGGAGTGAAGAAGAGTGAAGAGAGAGGAAGCAGTACTAAGTACTCTGGAATACTCCAGAAACCAGGTAATGCAGGAACCAGGTAATGCAGGAACCAGGTAACGCAGGGGCCCCTGGTTAGGAAGAGGAGTTCTCAATGGGGCCTGGTCATGGAGGGCTTTCCAGACCATGTCTAGGGGCCGAGGTTTCTCCCTGGGATGCAGGGGAGGCCCTTGGAGCAGGTGAGTCATGCGATCTGATTTCGACATTGCAGAGATCGGCCTGGCTCTCGTGTGGATTGGAGGGTGTTGAGAGAGTGAGCGTGGAAGCAGGGAGATGGTTGGACTGGTGTCTGTGGGAGCCCGGATGGGAGCTGCTGGTTCTTCGGACCAGAGCCATGGTGGGGGCTCTGGGAAGGGGGGGATTGAGAACTTGCTTTGGGGATTCACGGTATGTGCTGAAAGATCAGACTGTGTGGAATAAGGGAAAGAGGAAATGAAGATGGCTCATGGGTGGGAAGTCAACCAAAGATCGGTCAGTGTAGTTGTTTTTTGTGTAGCACTTCCTGACATCCAGAACCCTTCGGTGGGCGGTCTTACTCCGTTGTTGTGCGTAAGTGTGTCCATGGGTGTTGCTGTCCAACTCACTGTACAGGTGGGGACGTGGGAAGCTAATGGAGGCCAGGTACCGTGCCTGAGGTGCTCCACGGGCCTTGACCCAACAGTGTCAGCTCCGAGTTTTCCACGCTTCGACCTTGGCCGTTTGACTTCAAATGCCTCATTCTTTCCCTTATACCACAGTACTTCTTTGCTTATTCTGTGAAATAATACTAAGCACTGTGTACACATGATTCATTTATTATAATAATCATTATAGTAATTATAATTATTAAATCATAATTGGGTTATAATAATTCAATGTTAGTAACTTTACTACCCTTTTAGTAGTGGGTGGCAAAACGTGATCGTGATGCATTTTATAGCCCTGTGTAGATTTGTTGTTTTAACCTTTATTTATTTTTAAGAAAGAGAGAGTGAGCAGGAGAGAGGCAGAGAGAGAGGGATACGGAATCCCAAGCAGGCTCCATGCTGTCAGCACAGAACCAGACGTGGGGCTTGAACTCACTAACTGTGACACCATGACCTGAGCCCAAACCAAGAGTCAGATGCTCAACCGACTGAGCCAATTAGGCACCCTGTTACTTAGATCTGTTTTTAATTCGACAAGTGTTTATTCAGCATTCTCTTTGTACAAATTACTGTGATGGTTATCAGTCATGAAAAATGTTCCTCTTAAAAAGGAAATATTACGCATGTTAACATTCAGCGTGTTCCCTGTGGTTTCTGCTATTTCATAGTGGTTGGAACCAGGCACACCATTTAGTTAGCTGGTTTTTGATTTTTCCCTTGTGCTGAACACTGTAAGGCTATTGTTTTCTTGTTCTTTTAACATAAGAGCTGGTTTCTGACACTAAAAATGAATGCTTCCGAATTGGTAATGGGCATATCTTGTGGCCATCAAGGCACTGATCCATTTAAACTGGTTACTTCCTAGGAGGGATACTTAACTATCTCATTGTTAACTGATGACCTAGTGACCTGACCGCTTGAACCCCTTTTTGTTGTCATCCTGTTTTATTCTTTGCTAGTGAATTGGAAAATTTGCATGCAGGATGAGATACTGAGGTTGTTCATCCAGCGTAGAATGAAGAGGCAACTGAAGTCCAATAAACCAATTTGAACTTTTTTCTTGAAGTTCTTTTTTTTTTTTTTAAAGCTTTTTAAATATTTATTTTCGAGAGAGAGAGGAAGAAACAGAGTGCAAGGGGAAGGGGCTGAGAGAGTGGGAGATGCAGAATATGAAGCAGGCTCCAGGCTCTGAGCTGTCAGCACAACCCGACACAGGGCTCGAACTCACAAGCAGCGAGGTCATGACCTGAGCTGAAGTCGGATACTAAACCGACTGAGCGACCCAGGTGTCCCTTAAGTTTTTACTACATAAATTCAGTCTTACTTGAAAACCTGCTACAGATTTCTTTTTTTTTTCTTCCACATTTCCGTTTGCCTTGTTCTCCCGTCTCATAGATCCTTCCTGAACCTTTCTGCCAGCTGAAATCCTGCTTGTCTTTCAAAACCTATTTCGAATAGTCCCTCCTCTGGGTTGCCTTTTCCCAAGTTCCTGAGTTCTCTTCTCTGTGCTTCTTAAGTGCTTTGTTTATACTTCTGTTATGTTGCCCAGTTGGGCTTAATTCTGCACCGCTTTCTCTCCCAGAATATATACATATGCATGCTCCCCGACGCATACGCCGGCTTCTGAATTCCCTGAGGACCAGGGCACATCTGATTTACTTTCTTATCTCTTACTGCTCGCTAATGAGCACAGGGCCTTGAACTGGTAAGCGGTCCACAAAACTTAGTGGATCATAAGTTTGAGAGGAGACCACTGATCTTAGGCCAATTATATCTTTCATAGACTTTTAACTTTCGATAGTAACAATGAGTCAAAACTCCGGGTCTCAGTCCATGTTGAAAGGATGTAAGCCTGAGTACAGATGTGTTTTGCGCAGATGTCTCTGAATTTGACTTTCATTGGTGGAAGATGGGAGGGCGATGGTCCTTTCTGCCCCTCTCGAGTTTGTTGTCTCGTGTATCGATTATAAAGGTGGAGAGAACAAAGTTATCGTTGGCAGTGAGTGAAGAGCCGCTGTAAATTATATATGTGTTCCTGGAAACGGTCCCAGAAATGTCTTAAGCTCCAGAATCCCTTAATCAAAGGCGGAGCTGACTTTTCGAGACGACTGTCTCATGCTGCTAGGATCTCTCTCCATGCTGATTCCTGCCTAAAGGAGAACGGGTTCGGAACTCAGCGCAGGTTTTTCTGAAGAACACACAAAACGTCAAATCCGATGCCATTTCAGCGAGTCATCCCTAAATTAGAATCACGGGTATTTACTGCGCATTCTTTATAGGAATGACTTTTCGTCTTCTCTATTTTATGATTGAGAAGTTGGGCTTTCGCTTTTTGGAACCTAGTCACTTAGGACCAGACTCACCTTGTTGTATCCTTCACAGTTTGAGGGGAAATGAGAAGCTATCAGAGAGGCTTAGGGGTTCATCTCTGTGAGTCTTTACGTAGAAGCAGGCAGAGCTTGGAAGATGGCAGAACCTCATACACCCAGACAACACAGAATCTAGAACGAACTAGGTGACACGTTATCCCCACATATGGTGCCGGGACATGTATTAGAGGAAGTGGAGGAAAGACGGCACGATTTCCGTCGTGTCCAGAAATCGGTTACAAGTTCTCACAGAGGCCTAGTGGGCCAGTGTGGAAACAGCAGCTGAAGCGAGGAGGGAACGAAGGAGATACGGTAAGAAGGGGTATTTCTGGAGCAGTCCTGGCCCATGAGTTTTGAAACTAACCTGGTAAAACCCCTTCCAGACCAGCCTGACTTTTTTTCTTTATATATACATTTTTTTTTTTTTGCTGTTCATTTATTTTTGAGAGACAGAGAGAGACAGAGCATGAGCAGGGAGAGGTAGAAAGAGAGGGAGACACAGAATCGGAGGCAGGCTCCAGGCTCTCAACTGTCAGCACAGAGCCCGACGCGGGGCTCGAACCTTGTGGACTATGAGATCATGACCTGAGCTAAAGTCAGATGCTTAACCGACTGAGCCACCCAAGCGCCCCTAAGCAAATACATTTCAAAATGGCATGTGCAGTTGCAGATATGTGTGTATTTACACACATGCCTACACATATGTATACAAAAACATACATCTCGTAAAAGAAAGGCTGTTTTTGGAAAACTGGATAAAAATAGAAGAACCAGTTGCACTAGAGTCACACGGCTGCACAAACTATGCTGATCCACTCTCCTTTTGTCCAAAAATCTCCTTCCAATTTTATCTGTTTATCTGACATGTCTGTATTACCTGTAGACATAATTCTGCGCCTGGTTCATGTCTGTCTTTATTATACATATATGTATGTATATATATATAAATGTTTCTGTATAAATTATTTCATATACACTATATTTTTATATAATTATTTTTATATTTAATATAGAAATATATGATACATTAATATATACTACAGAATATATAAATATATATGTTACTTAATTTATATATAAATCATATATAAATTACTTCATATGTACATATACACATAAATGTATAGTGGGCATATATATTATATATATAATTATACTATTTATGTTATATGCATAAAATTATGCATTATCTAAAACAGTTATATATACATATGATTATGTAAATTATGTGCAATTTATATATTTACATGTTTATATAAAGTTATATATGTTAGATACATATAATTATACTATGCATAAAAACCATTTTGTATGTATATATAAATTATATATAATTATGTGTAATTTATAATGGGTGGAGTAATCTAATTTATATTTATTTACATAGTTATTCGCAGTTACCTCTTATATATAGTTTATATATACATGTACTTTTATATGTTAAAAAGACAGAATAACGAGCAGAATATTATTATTTAAAAAATTTTTTTAATATTTTATTTATTTTTGAGAGACATAGAGACAGAGTATGAGCAAGGGAAGGGCAGAGAGAGAGGGAGACACAGAATCTGAAGCAGACTCCAGGTTCTGAGCTGTCAGCACAGAGCCCGACGTGGGGCTTGAACTCACAGACCGTGAGATCATGACCTGAGCTGAAATCGGCTGCCCAACCAACTGAGCCACCCAGGTGCCCCAGGAGCAGAATATTATTTATAGGTAATAACTAGTCCACCAGACTTAAAACTGTTACGTGATGTTTCAAAATGAACGAAAGAAATTCAGAGAAGAGAGCTGCTCAGAGAGAATGGCGCGGATTTTAAATTCAGAAAAAAGGTGAGTAGAGAAGAGAAAGATTTGAAAAGAGCTGGAAGATAACAGGACTGAATTGTAAATCACTGAGACATTAACTTTAGAAATGGAGACTGAACTAGAAAGAATACCAGAGCATATAAACCCACGGTAATGCCTTAGGAGTAATAGAAGATGGAAAAGTGAAAATCTGTAAAAAAAAATGAAAAACAAAAAAACCAAAAACAACGCAAAAAACAAAAAACAAAAACAGAGGAAAGAGATGAAAGCACATGAGAGGCTTTCAGGTTACTGTCCAGCACACAGGAAGCTCGGAAGTCGCCACTCTGTCCTAAGAACAAGTACTGAAAAATCAACAACCCTTCTTGGATCCGTGAGACAGTGAGGTCACAGGGCAAACTTCTATCCCCCAAATCAGAGAGAGTGACAGGCGGGTGCACAGAATCACAGCTCATGTGAGCAGTGACTTCTGCAGGAACCAGTGCCTAGTGGGAGAACCTGAACCGAACAGATGAATCGCCGGGGGCTCAGTGTGGATGACTCTAAGAGTTAGAAAATACAGGGGGACCCGGTTATGCAGGGACCCCACACTTCTGGGAGTTTTACCTCCTGGGGTTCCACCAGGTTCTCACAGTGAATATTGGAGGAAAATCCCCTGATGCTTCTGCCAGGGAGAGGGAAAAAGAACCATTCTGAGATATTCTCAGAACATCATCCTGCTGGGATTATATCAGTGACCGACCTGCCCAAGGGCAAGGAAATACCCGCCTCCAGCCCACTTTAGCTCTCCCATCCCACCTAAGAAGGGGGGACACTGAGAAACATGTGTGAAATTCACAGTCCAGAGGAGCAGGCTCACCGAAAGACTGAGACCTAATAACAGAACCATACCTTACCATCACGTTACTAAAGGCTTGTTTGCAGCAATTCCCTTTACCCAATACCTCATGTGTGGCCGTCAAGAAAACAAAACTCAAGTTCTAAAAGGCAGGAAACACAGTCGGAAGGGACAGAGCAGGGATCAGAACCAGTCTCTGATATGGCAGCCATGTTGGAATTACCAGACCAGGAATTTAAAATAACTATGATTAATATGCTAACGGCTCCAATTCATAAAATAGACAGCCTGCACAAACAGATGGGCAATGCAAGCAGAGAGATGGAATTCAAAGAAAGAAAAAAAGAAATGCCGGAGAACAAAAACACTGACGGAAATTAAGAATGCCTTTGATGGGCTTATTATTAGACTGGGCTCAGCTGAGCAAAGAATCTGTGAGTTTGAGGCTATCTCCATAGAAACCTCCAAAACTGAAAAGCAAAGAAAAAAGTCGCATTAAAAAAAAAAACAGGACAGAATACCCAGGAACTGTAGGACAACTACCAAAAATCTCTAGAACCACGAAGAAAGGAATAGAAGAAATATTTGAAACAATAATGACTGAGAATTTCTGCAAGTTATTCTCCAACATCTAACCACAGATCCAGGAAGTAAAGGCAACACCAAGAATAATGGTGCAAAAACCCCACTACACGTAGGCATATCATTTTCAAGGTACGGAAAATTAAAGAAAAAATCCTTCAAGAAACCAGAGGAGGAAACACCTTACCTGTTAAAGGGCAAAGATAAGAATTACATCCGAGTTTTTGGAGACCGTGAGAAAGAAGGGAATAACATGAAATATTTAAAATGTTGGGAGGGAAAAGCTATCAACCTAGAATTCTGTATTGTGCAAAATTGCCCTTTAGAAGTGAAGAAGAAATGACTTTCTCAGACAAAAATTGAAGAGATTTGTTGCCAGTAGACCTGCTTATAGGAAATGTTGAAAGAAGTTCTTCAGCAAGAAGGAAGCTCAGAAACTTGAGTTGACATAAAGGAAGGAAGGGAGCACTGGTGAAGGTAAAATTAAAGTGTTTTTTTTTTCTTATTCTTAATTGATATAAAATTTGTTCAAAGTAATAACAGCAACACTGTATTTGCTTATGTATGCTTATGTGTAAGTGAAATGAATAATAGAATTACTCCAAAGGATGAGAGGAATGAATTAAGATTGTTTTGTTATAAGGTACTTCCACTTTCCAAGGAATAGTGAATACAATGTTATTTGAAAGTGGACTCAGATTGGTTGTAAATGTATATTGCAGACTCTAAGAAAACTACTTTTGAAAAGTAAAGAAAAAAAGGGGGAGGGTGTTCCTGGGTGGCTTAGTTGGTTGAGCATCTGACTCTTGCTTTTAGCTCAGGTCATGATCCCGGGGTCGTGGGATTGAGCCCCGTGTTGGGCTCTGCGCTGAGCGTGGAGTCAGCTTAAGATTCTCTTTCTCTCCCCCTCTCCCTCTCCCTCTTATCCCTCCCACACCTCTCTCCTCTGCCCACACTCTGTGTCTAAAAAATAATAAAAATTATAACTTACATGTGAAGAAAAGAGAGAAAATAACATCATATGAAATACTCAAAGTCACTGAAGGCAGAAAAAAATGGAAGACAAAAGTAGAACAAAGAATAAGGGCAACAAATAGAAAACAGAAACAGATATGGTAGATCTTAATCCAACTGTATCAAGAATGACTTTGAACATCAACGGTCTAAATGCACATATTAAAAGACTGAGATTGTCAGAGTGAATCAAAGATGACACCCAACTATTTCTTGCCTGCAAGAGACCCACTTTAAATATAAATACTTATAGATTAAAAGTAAATGGATGGAGAAAGATATATCATGCTAACAGTAATTGAAAAAGTAGGAATAGCAGCCTTCGGGGTAAGGAAAGTTATCAAGGGGTAAAGAAGGACATTATATGATTATGAAGGAATCCATTTTCTAAGAAGACATAACAATCCTTAACATGTATACAACTAACAACAGAGCATCAAAGTATGTGAGGAAAAAAACCGATAGAACTTCAAGGGAAAATAGATGAACCCGCTGTCATAGTTGGAGACTTCAACACTCCTTTACCAGAAATGGGGAGATACAAAAGGCAGAAAATTAGTTGAACCATACAATACTATCGATCAACTGGATACAGTGGGCATGTGTGGATTACTTCAGCCAGTGGTAGCAGAATGCACAGTTTTCTCAAGCTCATATGGATACATTGACCACGATAGACCATATTCTGAACCATCACATACAACTTGACAAATTTAAAAGAATAGAAATCGTCCAATATCTGATCTCAGACAAGTGAATTAAAATAGAAAGGCAGAAAATCTCAAAATACTTGGAGATTAAGTAACATGCCTTTAAATAACACATGGTTAATAAACCTTAAGATAAAAAAATATTTTAAACTAAATTGAAAGCACAACTTATCAAATTTGTGGGATGAAGTGAAAGCAGTGTTTAGATATTTAAAGAAATTTATTTTTTAAAAATTTTAATGCTTTCAACTTTTAGAAATGTTTATTTTTGGGAGAGAGAGAGGGAGAGAAAGAAAAAGAGCAGGGAAGGAAAAGAGAGAGAGGGAGACACAGAATCTGAAGCAGGCTCCAGGCTCTGAGCTGTCAGCACAGAGCCTGACGCAGGGCTCAAATTCATGAATGGCGAGATCATGACCTGAGCCAAAGTTGGGCTCTTAACCAACTGAGCCACCCAGGTGCCCTAGAAATATAAAGAAATTTAAAGTATTGAGTGCATCTATTAAAAAAGAGGAAGATCTAAAATCACTTCCATGAAAGAGAAGAACAAATGAAATCCAAAGTATGCAGAAGAAAAGAAATAAAAAGAATTAGAGCAGAAGTCAATGAAATTAAAAACAGAAAATCAAAGAAAATCAATTTCAAAAAGCTGTTTTTATCGAAAAGATCAATAAAATTAATAAGTTTCTAGTCAGGCTAATTAAGAAAAAAGTAGAACACAAATCACAAATATCAAAAATAAGATACACCACAACAGATCTCACAGATATTAAATAGATAATAAAGCAATACTGTAAATAATTCTGTGCCTGAAAATTTGATAAACTATGGGGAATGGACCAATTCTTTGAAAGAAAATCTGCCAAAATTCACACAAGAAGGCATAGACATCTGAATAGGCTTATAAGTATCAAAATGAATCAACAGTTAATAACTTTCCATACTAAAAGCAGCAGGCCCAGATGAATGGTGAATTTAAACATTTAAACCATCAAACATTTAAAGAAGGAACTGATACCAGTCAACTGTAATCTCTTTCAGAAGCAAAGAAATACTTCCTAACTCATTCTCTGAGTCCAAGATTATTCTAAAATCAAAACCAGACAAACAACTTACAAGAGAGAAAACAACCCTAAGGATCAATATCTCTCATAAACATAAATAAAAAATCCTCAACAAAACATTAGCAAATCAAATCCAACTGTGTATAAAAATAATTATATGCCATGACTACATAGGATTTATCTCAGGTAAGCAAGACTGGTTTGAATCCAAAAATTAACTCATAATTTATCACATCAACTGAGAAAAAGTAAAAGTCCTATGATCATATTAATAGGTACAGTAATAGCCTTTGACAAAACCCCATACCCATTCATGATAAAAAACTCTCAGAAAACAGGAATAGAGGGGAACTTTCTCAACTTCATAAGGACTGTGCATAGAAAACCTATAGCTAACATCTGAATAGTGAGAAACTTGAAGCTTTCCCACTAAGGTCAGTAACAAGCCAAAGATGTCCCTCTCACCACCAATTTTCAACATTATCCTGGAAGTCTTAGCTAATACAATAAGATAAGAAAGAGAAATAGAAGGCATACAGATGAGGAAGGAAGAGATAAAACTCTGTTTGCAGATGATCTTTTCATCTATGTAGAAAATCTGAAAGACTCAACTAAAAACTTCTAGTACTAATAAGAAATTATAGCAAGATTGCAAGATCCATATTTAATATACACCACTCAATTTTTTTCCTATGTACCAGCAATAAACAATTAGAATTTGAAATTTAAAACACAATACCATTTATATTAGAATTAAAAAAAAGAAAAAAACACAACCCTTGGTATAAACCTAACAAAATATAAGATCTATAAGATAAAAACTCAGATGGAAGATATCAAGGCAGAAGTAAGTAAATGGGGAGGTATTCTATGTTCATGAATAGGAAGACTCAATATTGTCAAAATGTTAGTTCTATCTAACTTGATCTATAGAGTTAATGCAAGTCCAATCAAAATCCCAGCAAGTTATTTTGCAGATATTGATAAACTGTTTTTGAACTTTATTTGGAGAGGCAACAGACCAGAATAGACAGCATAATATTGAAGGAGGAAACAAAGTTGTCTTATAAAACTACACTATTAAAGATAGCATGGTATTGATGAAATAAAATACATACTAGTTGATCGGTGGAACAGAATAGGGGGTCCAGGAGTAGACTTACAAATATAGTCAACTGATTTCTGGCAAAGGAGCAAAAACAATACAATGGAGGGAAAAAGTCTTTCCCAGTTAAGAGGTGCTGGAATAACTGGACATCTTAATGCAAAATCAATCAATCAATCAATCAAGACAGAGACATTATAGTCCTCAAAAAAGTTAAATCAAAATGGATCACAGACTTTAAAATGTAAAACTATAAAATCCTAGAAAATGACATAGTAGAAAACCTAGGGAATGTTGGGTATGGTGATGACTGTTTCACGTAACATCAAAAAGCACAACCCATAAAAGAATAAACTGGTAAGCCGGACTTCATTAATGTTAGAAACATGTGCTCTGAGGAAAACCAGTGTCAAAGAATGAGAAGGTAAGCCTCAGACTGGGAGAAAAAACTTGCAAAAACACATCTGATGAAGGACCAGTATCCAAAATATTGAAAGAACCCTTAAAACTTAGAAGTAAGAAAGCAAACAAACTAATGAAAAAATGCCAAGGACCTTAAGAGACACCTCAGCAAAGAAGATATCCACATATCCACTAAAGAAGATATCCACCTCACCTAGAAGATAAGCACATGGAAAAACGCTCCACGTGATATGTCATCAGGGCAGTGCAAACAAAAACGAGATACCACTAAATCCATTAGATCAGCCAGATTCTAGAACACTGACAACACCAAATGATGGTGGGACGTGGAGCAATAGGAATTCCCATTTCTGGTTGGTGAGGATGGAGAATGGTTCAGCCATGTTGGAAGACAGGTTGGCAGTTTCTTACCAAACTAATTATGCCCTTACCATGATCCAGGGATTGTACCCCTTGGGATTTACCTAAAGCAATTGAAAACTTACAGCCACACAAAAAGTTGCAGATGGATGTTTACAGAAGCTTTATTCATAATTGCCAAAGCTTGGAGGCAGTCAGTGTGTCCTTCAGTAAACAAACGGGATAAACTGTGGTATATATAGATGATGGAATATTATTCATCACTAAGAGAAAATGAGCTATCAAGCCACAAAAGGACATGGTGGAAACTTAAATGTATATTACTGAGTGAAAGAAGCCAATCTGAAAAGGCTACATACTGTAGGATTCCTGCTATATGATATTCTGGAAAAGAGAAAACTCGAGAGCCAATGCAAAGATCAGTACTTGCCATGGGTTAGGGAGGAAGGGAGGGATGGATAGGTGAAACATGGAGGATTTCTAAGACAGCAAAACTATTCTGCATGATAGTATAATGATGGATATATGTCATCATAGATTTGTCAAAATTCATAAAATTCACAGCGCCAAGAGTGAAACCGATGTAAACTATGGACGTTGGGTGATTAGATGCATCAGTGTAGTTTCATCTGTCATAACAAATGGACCAAGCACTGTGGTGGGGGATGTTCATAATGGGGGGAGGCCATGCAGGCAGAGAGTGTGTGGGCGGATCTCTGTACCTTCCATTCACTTTCGCTCTGAACCTAAATCTGCTGTAAAAGAACAGTCTATTCATAAAAAAAATCACAAGAGAATATCTTAGAAGAATGTCTAATGTACTTAAAATAAAAGACCTTGGCAAGAATACCCAAAACTCAGGAATGCTTGCTTGAGACTACACATCGAAAATGCATAGTGCATACTTTGGAAAATCAACCTCTTTGTTGGTCAAGACAGATGTTCTAGTAAAGTATATTCATTAAAGGTAAAGAAAAAAAAATCCGTTGAATCCAGGCAAAAGTAAGTCACTTTTAAAAGAAAGGAGATCATGTTGTGATCAGATTTTTTAACACCAATGCTTGAGAAACTCAGAGAGAGGAAATAGAAATCAGGGATTCCAGCCAAACTGACTTTTTAGGTAAAAGCTATAAACAGACTACTTTGAATATGGAAAAAATTAGGGGTATTGTTTCCATGAGCCCTACTTTAGGAATTTACTGGAGAATGAGCTCCAGTAAATACTCTGGCATGAGGACTGGTTGTGAGCAAGCAATGTGCATTCACTCAGGAAGCCGAGACTCCAGATAATTTGAAGGAGACAGCCTCACATGTAGTGGTCCTATGTTTGATACTGGGAAGTTGGTAAACTTCCAAAACACGAGAGAAGAATGGGGAGACTTTATAAAAATTTTAATAAACTTTCATATCAATAGTTGTAAGTGGACTTGACCTATTGAAATAAGAAAAACTTAAGATTTTAAGGTTGATTAACAAAGCCAAAGTGACGTTATGCATACTAAAGCAGAGACTTTAGTAGAAAGCACAAATAAAAGGTTGGATCAGGGGTATACTAAGAAATGCAAATAAAAATAAAATGAGTCTCTTACTCTCATTATTTGACAAGGTGTAATCGAGACCGAAAACCTAGAAAAGAGACAAGGAAGGCCAACTAACAATGTTAAGGGGTATGCTTCACAATGAAGATGAAGTAGGTGTATGCACCCAGTAACAGAAACCACTTCCTCAAACCAGAAACTATGGGAGGTGCCAAGAGCAAAGAGAAACTCATTACTAATAGGAGATATATAAGTAAAATGCTCTGTATAAAAAGGTTGGTGAGGTTGACCTTATAAAGACGTGTCAAAATATGAACCTCAGAAATAGAGGATACATTTTTAAAATTTTTATTTATTTTTAGAGACAGAGAGTGAGCACGAGTCGGGGAGGGACAGAGAGAGAGGGGGAGAGAGAGAGAGAATCCCAAGCAGGCTCCTCATTGTTGGTGCAGAGCCCAACGAGGGCCCCGTCCTGCAAATCATGAGATTATGACCTGAGCCAAAGTTGGATGCTTGACCACTGAGCCACCCAGATGCCCTGAGAGTATACATTCTTAAAAAGTTCACATAAAACATTAAAGAATGTTGACCATATCTTAGGTTACATACACAAAAAAACCACAGTAAATGCCAAAGAGCAGCAATAATACAAACTAGACTCTTACAGATATAAAACCAGAGGTTAATTTTTCAAAGAAAAAGACGAATCTCCACAAGTGCCTTCTTCCTAAGAATTAAAAAGCCACACTATTAAATAAATGTTGAATGAAGCTAGGAACATCAAAGAAAACTGAAGAGTTTCTTGAATATAGTGAAAATGAATACGTGATATTGTGACACATAGAATATGTGAGACACAGCTAAGGAAGTTATGACGATGAAAATTTTAGCATTAAATGTATATATCCATAAAAATGAAAAAAAAAAAAACCCACAAATGACTTAAGCAACCACCTAAAAACTAGAAAATAAAGTAAGCAAAAGAAAGTGACAGGATGCCATTAACAGAGTAAGAAGGAAATGGATGAGTTAATTTAAAAATTCGTTCTTCAAAAAAATCAATAGGTAAACCACTAATTAATCCAATCAAGAAAAAGAGAGAAAGCACAAATATTCAAATATTAAAAGTTACAAAAAGGTAGGAGGGGGATAATGATCAAAACAGAGGAAATTAAATCATATAATTTGCTCAATTATATGCAAGTGGATTTGAAAATCTTCATGAAATGAATCATTTTCTAGAAAAAAATTAGATTTGCCACAGAAATTCTAAACAGGCTAATTACTGAATAAAATAAGACAGTAAAAAAATTTCCTGACAAGAAATGTACCAGAGTCAGATAATCCCTACTTACCTATACTACTTGAATTATTCCAAAGCATAAGAAAAGAAAGAAAACTTCTTGTTCGTTTCAAGTAAGTATAACATGGATTCCAAAATCTTAAAAAAATTATTTTGGAAAATAATAGATCAATGAATATTGATACAGAAATCTGAAATAAAATATCTTTTTAAAGAAACCAATGTTGGGGCACCTGGGTGGCTCAGTCGGTTGAGCGTCCGACTTCGGCTCAGGTCATGATCTTGCAGTCTGTGGGTTCGAGCCCCAGATGGAACTCTGTGCTGACAGCTCAGAGCCTGGAGTCTGCTTCAGATTCTGTCTCCCTGTCTCTCTGCCCCTCCTCCACTCACACTCTGTCTCTCTTTTAAAAATAAATAAACATTAAAAAAAAAAAAACAGTGTAACGTTAAAATGTACATCATGACTCAGTGGTTTATTCTAGGAATCCAAGAGTGACTCAGTACCAAAACAAAACAAAACAAAACAGAAAATCATTAATAATATTCATCAGGTCAATAGTCCTAAGGAGAAAAATCCTTTGGATATCTCTGGAGATAGCGAAAAGTCATTAACAAAATCAAAGTCTATGATTAGAAATTAATAAAATAGGAATCGGTGGATAGCTCACGAACGTTATTTACAAACACGTGTGCACATACAGAGACTTCAATTAAAAAGTGAGTACTTTATTTACAGGGGAACACTCATGATCAGAATTAGGTATAAGTTGAAGAAGGATGTTTAGTATCTCTGTGCAGTGCATGTGTGTTGGAGGTTTGAGCTGATGTAATTAGACATAGAAACTTAAGTTTGGACACGAAGAGATCATTGCTGATGATTTGGTGATAGACCTAAGAATCGCAAGAAAACCAGTGGAAAAGCTACTGCAAAATGGATGAGGAGAGAAATCCATAAAATAGCTGGTCATAAAATGAAGGTATCAATAGCCTCTCTAAATACTGACTTGTTCAAAAGTATGCTGAAGCATATACATACATGGCTGGAGCCATACTTGGTATGCACATGCAATCTACACATACATGCATACAGATTCAAGTTTACCTTAAGTTAGAAAGGGGATCAGTAGTAGTTTGAGGCCAGTGTTTTATGAATAGTCATAAAGTCCCCGCAAAGAGAAAATTCACTTAAAAAAAAGATTCTTGGGACACCTGTGTGGCTCAGTTGGTTGTGCGTCCAACTTTGGCTCAGGTCGTGATCTGAGTTCACGAGTTCGAGCCCCGCGTAGGACTCTGTGCTGAGAGCTGAGAGCTGAGAGCCTGGAGCCTGCTTCAGATTCTTTGTCTCTCTCTCTCTCTGCCCCTCCCCTTGTTCATGCTCTGTCTTTCTCTCTCTCTCAAAAATAAATAAAAACATTAAAAAAATTAAAGAAATTCTTGTTTAAGGATCTTATTGTTAGAAGCTTAGTTTTCTGGTCTTACTCTTTGTGGACTCGGGAGAGAGATAAGAATTTTAAAGATCTGTTTCAGCCTAACACTTCAACGATTCTGGATTTCTAAGACTGGTCCATATCTACTGCGTGTATAAAAACCACACTGTTGGTTTTTATCAGGCTTCCCAAATGCAAGTTGAGCCTTGTAGGTAGGACAGTATCAAGAGGTCTTTCCATTTCTTTCAGTTTCTGTGGCATCACTTTAATTAAAAGCATTTCTTCTCTTAATGGAACATGATAGAGCAATATTTTATCTTCAGTGACTTCTCATTCCAGGATATTATTCACCACGATAAATAATGCATTAGGATATTAATGATGCATAATAGTTGTGATATTCCAGAGGAACTGCTCTTCTAATTCAAGTGAGAATTTTTGAATAATAAAAATGTCAGTATGGAATAAATGCTGGATGACGTAAGAAAGATTCACTTTAAAAATAAGGTTTATGAAATATTTTAAACAACATATGATAGTTTTTCAATGGGTTTCTCTAAAAATTAATTGAAGTGATACAAGATTTATGGGAAAATAAATATGAGCATTGTTTTTTTGTTCTACTTACTTTATTCTGATTTTCATAAAATTTTGGGGGGAGGGGCAAAAGGAAGGACAAAGGCCGGTGTGGCTGGGAAAGAATATACGTGATCAGGAGTTATATTCGTTTCTCACACTTCTCCTGCTTTAGTCATATAATCATTTGCTTGCCAATACTGTGAGAGGAAAACAGAGTACATGGTAGGTGTGGGAGAAGGGAAACATCCTAATTTTGAGTATCCAGTCTATGGGGAATGAACGATCAAAGATCGCATACTTACACAAAGTTCTGCTAGAACAGAAACATTGGGAGAAAATGCCTAACATTTTTTCGACAGATTATGGCCAGCACGGAACTGTGTGTTAACTTATAATTTGTAAGTTGTGTGGAAATAGTTATTCTTAGTGTCTCACGTATACATTGATGTTGCTACTGGGTAGCAACTGATGCTACCCAGTTAGGAAAGGGTAATGATATAAAAGGACAAAAATGATATAATTGAAATCCCTCAAGGAGGCAACATGCTAGGGGATACTTGAATAATACAGTAATGAAACATTGTCTTATGAGCTAAAGAATCATTCTTGGAATATTTTAAAGTTTTTAAAGAGTTCTCATTATAGTAAAAAATTATCATTATATTTCTTTCTTTATTTAAAAATTTTTAATGTTTATTTATTTTTGAGAGAGAGAGAAAGAAAGAGAATGAATGAGTGGGGGAGGGGCAGAGAGAAAAAAAGACACAGAATCTGAAGCAGACTCCAGGCTCTGAGCTGTCAGCCTCGAGCCCGACGACGCAGGACTCAGATTCGCAATCTGTGAGATTATGACCTGAGCCAAAGTCGGACTCTCAACTGACCGAGCCATCCAGGCACCCCCCGTTATGTTTTCTTGAAATGAAACGGAAACTTGAGAAAATACTGAAATCTAAGATTGGAAAACGGTCTACAATCTGGAGAGATAGCCACTAAGTATAAGGCAAGTGGAACTTGTTGGATAAGAGCCTACGTGGGGTCCATGTCTGACACAGGTTCACTGCAAACACTGTAGAAAGGTTAGCAGACCCCGTAACCCACCTAACGAGCCCATGTCCCTTTGCTCAAGGGGCTGTGCTAACAAGGAAAGCGGACAGCAATGTCGTGTCCCCTCCGATGACTCTGTCACCGAATTCATACTCCTGCCAAACGGTGTGCGTGTTGGTAGACACGAAGCTGGTGGTGACGCATTGCATCCTTAGTCCTCACAAGTAGAGTAGCCAAGGTATGTGCAGAAGAGCAGGGGGAGCAACATTAGCAGACTCAGAGCTGAATGAAATGAATGCCTATGAAAAGAACTGGAAACTGCAGTAGGGTCTCGTACACTGTCTCGTACACTTCTCGATCTGAAAGTCTGGTGTAGCCATCACTGGAGTGAACACAGCTGTAGCAAATGATAATCTCACCTAGGCGCTGACCCACCTTTTTCTGTAAAAAGCCAAATAGGAAATACCTGAGGCTTTGTGGGTTAAAGGATTTTCTTACGTCTACTCACTTCTGACACTGTAGCGTGAGAACAGCCCTAGACAGTACGTAAACAAATGAACAGGGTTGCGTTCCATCAAAAGTATATTTGCGGGCGCTTGTTTGAGTTTCTATTAATTTCGTGTCATCGAATGTTATTCTTGTGATTTGTTTTCAGCCATGAAAAAATGTCAAAGCACCCCTTTGCTCAAGGGCTGTACAGAAACAAAAAGACAGCCAGATGTGGTCCACGGACTGTAGTGTGTCTATACCTGATACAACAGATGGAAATGTTATATTCCTAAAGGAATAGGAATATAAACACAACAACGGTGAAAATCAAAGATAGGATGGAAGAAAAATGTTCTGTCTGTGGGTTAAATCTCCTCACACTATCCTAAAATTTGGAAAGAGAGTGCTTCTGGCTGAAAGCACTAGAGAAGTTTTATGAAGGTAGCGGCGTAGAGTGTGAGTGGGACTTCTTCCCTGATGGTAATGAAGAGTTAATAAGTACATCTGACCTACGAGTGAGGGAATAAACGGGCAAAATGGGTTTTTTGATAAATAGAATGGAATGTGGAATGAAGCAGTTCATACAGAGGGTGAGGGCAGAGGAATGGAGGAGAGGCATTTGTCTGTGAACCGGAATTCCTAAGTGTTCTCCTGGGGGGTGGGGCAGGCCTTCAAATGCCATGTAACCTTGTACAACTAAATTCGAAAGAGAAACACAGCTCCTGAAAGCTTTAGAACAATGGACTGCCTTATTCCAAGCTCTGCTACTATCAGAGACAATCAAAGCCAGACACTGCTTAACGTGATAAGGACAGATTTTAATCAGTAACAAACATGCTGCTGCAATGGGGAAGGAGGTCCAGTGGGAACCGAACTCAACTTTCATTTGTGCAGAGGTGACTTGGTATGTTACAGGGAGAATGAGGAGTAAGGAGCCGGGGGGAAGACGAGGGCTTAGTAGAGTAAGAAAAGTGAAAACTAATGAAGGAACGGTCAAGGTAAATGCTGTTTAAGCCAGCTGTATCTACTAGCTGGCAGTCGTTGAAGTTCGGATTCTATTCTCCCGGGGAGACAGGGGAACAGAGGCTTGGTCCTTCCTGGTGATTACATTTCACAGGAATGGCTTTCAGGTTTTCAAGAAAGGTGCTCTTGAATTGCAGGAGATACAGATATATCCCAAAGGGACAGAGGAAGGATTCACAGTTGTAAAAGCTTTTTAGTAAATGCTCTGAAAAAGGGCAGTAGGTCCTATTGCCAGGCATTGACTAGAACAAAATATACATTCTTTCGGTAGCCTCGAGCTTTCAGACAGACTGTTTAAAAGTGGCTAGAGTCATCCTAGGGGTATAGCCTTGAGCGGTTAGAAACTATGTGAGTGATTAAGTCTTTCCATGTGGAAGGGAGAGAATGGCCACAATCATTTTGGTTGAGAGTGTAGTTTTTATAGGCCAGTGTTGAGGTCTAGTCGAAAAGAGGATTCGGAGGGACTGGTAAGAGTTCGGTCAAGGAGCGAATCTTTGTCAGTACTCGGTGATGTGTATATTCGGACATGGATAACTTTCCCTGGAGGTACGAACAGTCCAGCCTGACTGAGTTTACTGCCCTTGCGTACGCTCAGTTCTCTCTGCTCCTGGAACACCCTTGCTCACAGGGCCTCCCTTGGAGGCCGCTGTCCAAATAGGCCTTCCTTTGTAACGTTTTCCTGCATTAATGATGTATCCTCCTCTTTCTTGCAAAAGGAACTTTCTCTCCTTCTCATGCTCCCTTCTTTCTCCCCTTCCCTTCCTTCCCCCCTTCTCCCCTTCCCCTCCCTTCCCCTTTCCTCCTCTCCTTCTGTCTCTATCAAGCAAAACGAATTCCTTCTACTGTACCTCTTGCTGCTAAATCATATGTCTCTGTATGTTTACTTTTTCAAATTACTATGAAGTGATAATCATGAAAACGCCTTCAAGCAGAGAGTGTCATCTCCATCTTGTGTTTCAGGGACACAACACATTTCTGAAGGAAGTAGCTGATCAATGAATGGTAGTTGATTTTTACTGATTTTGTGTTTTCCTTTGGACCAGTGGCTTCATTAATATTGATGTATCTATTTTGACAGTTCACCAGTTTGTTTGGCTTTTTTAATCCTGCCGTACCTTCCAAGGAATGCATGGACTGTGTCTTCCTGATTTAAGGAATTAATTTCATGACTTTGGTTTACTAGGGTAAATATTCATACTGTGACTATAATAATGCTTAATCCTGTACAGATTGATAATGGATTTGTTACAGTGCATTGCAGGAATAATTAATTTACTACTTTATGTAGAGAATGAATCTTTGTCAGCATGCTCATACATAATTAAAAAATATAAATAGTTGTTGACAAAGCTGATGCAGAGTGAAATACTAAGATTTTTTTTGCCAGAATAACTCTCTATCTTGTCATAGAAATATTTTAATTTCACACCTCGTTTTGGAGTAAGTGATAAAGAACTCGAGATTGTGTTTCTATTTATTTTGTTTAAATTATAGGTCAGGCAATATTACTTATCAAGTGCTTAGCCTGTATTTTACTATTAAAATATCCTCTTTCTTGAAAAATATAATCGTACTCCAACTGGAGGGGAAAAAATGAGACCTAAAATAACCAGAGAACAACATAAGAGATTTATTTTGTTTTATTTTATCTTATTTTATAGAGAGAGCATGTATGGGGGAGAGAGGCAGAGAGAGAAAGAGAGAGAATCTTAATCCACACTCAGTGGGCAGAGAGCCTGAGGCGGTGATCAATCCCATGACCCTGGGATCATGACTGGAGCCAAAAATCAACTGACTGAGCCACCTATGTGCCCCATAAGAGATTTATTTAATCAGAGGTACTGTGGATCAGTTAGTAATAGTGGCAGGTTCTGTAGAATATCAAATAAGAGAAAGTCCACCAGAAGCTGGGTCATCAGGAAAGGTTTCAGAGCTGAGATGGGTGAGAGGCAAGCCCTCGTGTAGTTGTGGGGTAGGATTGGTGATGAGTGTATTTGTGTCCCGTGCAGCAAGGAAGAATACTGAGCTATGAATGACCTTGAAGATGGCCAAGAAGGGGCTCAAGGTGAGAACAAGGAGAGCGCTAAGAAGAGGACAGGCTAGTTCAGAGTCAAAAGGGCAAGGAAGGAGAGCATTTTTGTGACAACCAGTATCAAGTGTCGCGGGGGGCGGAGCAGTGGGAGAGACCGGTGGGTCTCTACATGTGTAGAACGCCTCTGGAGAACTTCGAGTCGTTTAAATGTTGCACTGTTCATGAAGGAGGTAAGTAAGCACGTGAAAAGATGACCAACATCATTAGTTATTAGGGCAGTGTCTGTTAAAACCATAGTGGTATACCACTGCACAACCACTGACATGGCGGAAATTGAAAAGACACGTAATACCAAGAGCTAGTGATACCAAGAGCAACTGCCTCCTTCCACTGTGGATGGCAACGCAAAATGGCACGTTTAGAAAACAGGTTGGCAGTTTTTAAGCATAAATTTATGTACAGCACACCAATCCATTCCCAGCTATTTATCTGAGTTGTGTACCCTTGTTTCTGCCCAAAGTGTTAGACTCCTCTGTTTGGAGCGGTGTTATTTGTAAACCACCCAAATTTCCACCAACTGGTAAAGTGCTACTATGTCGCAATAAAAAGAATAGAACTTTTCATCTCTGCAACAACACAGGTGCAACTCAGGAGCATTAAGTGTCAGAAGCAAGACACCAAAGACTACATACTGAATGATTCTATTCATATGAAATTGTAGGGAGACAAAGCTACAGTGACAAAAAGCAGATCTCTGGTTGGCAAGGGCTGGAGGAAGGAGGTGGGAATTTATTGCAGAGACACGCAGACGTTTTTATTCCATGAAATAGATTGGGAATGATTTTTTTTTATGGTTGTGGTCATAGTTACATGGCTGTAGACAGTGTTAATTTAAGCTCATTAAATTGTATACTTAGAAGTGGCAAGTTTTATTGCACTAAATTATTTCTCAGTAAAGCTGATGTTTTAAAAATCCCAAAAGGCACAAGCCATAAAGCAAAATAAGTATATATTTGATTATATTAAAATTAAAGGCTTCTGGATGTCAACAAAAGCCATTTAGAAAAAGGCCTCAGATTGGTAGAGGGTATTTTTAACATGTTTATATAAAACTGACAAGATATTACTATTCAGAATATATAAGGGACTCCTAGCAACTAATACAGAAGAAAGCATATTCAAGTACAAAAATGTTCAAAAGGTTTGAATAAGTAGTTCACTGAAAAGAAAACTCAGATGGCTTCCAAATATTTGAAAAGACACTGAAGATAGTTAGTAATCAGGGATGTGCAAATTAAAGTCATGCTCTAATTCTTGTGGATGAAATTGGCAAAAGTTGACAAGTTTAGTAGCATCAAGTGCTGGAAAAGATACAAATCACTGGAAATTTTCATATAATCCTGTTAGGAGTATAAATGGATTCAACCCCTTTGGAGAGCAATTTCATAACTAATTATTTTAGACCTTTTTGTATTAATTAAAATAATTATGCCAACATTAGACCTAAATATTTAAGATGATAATATCTGGGACCTCCAGATACACTCCCAGAAATATACCTGGACTAGACCAACTCTTGCACATGGACTCATGAGAACGTGTATACATACATGTTCATTTCCACATTTTTGTAAGAACAAAAGCAATCAAAAGACTGCCATTCACCTATTAGAATGGTGAAAGCCAAAACCCCAAAAACCCCAAATGCTGGCAAGGATGTGAAGCAACAGGAATTCTCATTTATTGTTGGTGAAAATGCAAAACGAAAGAGCCAATTTGGAGGACAATGCGTCGGGTTCTTGCAAAACGAAACATCCTCTTACCATACAATCCAGCAGTTGTGCTTCGTGGTATGTACCCAAATGAACTGACAGTTTACAGTCCCATGAAAATCTGCACTGAGATGTTTGTAGTGGCTTGATTCATAATTACCAAAATTGGGAAGCAACTCAGACGTCCTTCAGTAGATGAGTAGATAGACAAACTGTGGTCCATCCAGACAGTGGACTTTGAACACTAAAAAGAAATGAGGTATCAAGCCAGAAAGAGCTGGAAACCTTCTAGACCTATTACTAAGTAAAAGAAGCCAGTCTGAAAAGTTTACCTACTGTAAGATTCAAACTAGATGACCTTCTGGAAATGGCGTGACCGTGGAGATAATAAAATCAGTGGTTGGCAAGGTGTTAGGAAACTAGGATGAACAGCTGGACCACAGAGGATGCTCTGTATGATCCTGTAATGGCAGATACCTGTCATCGGATATTTTTCAAAACCCACAGAATGTACAGCACCAGTAGCAAACTCCAGTGTAAACTTCACACTTCAAATGGCAATGATGCGTCAGTGTAGATTCGCCAGTTGTAGCAAATGGACGACCGTGGTGTGGGAGGTTGTCTGTGTTGGTAGGGATGGAGGGGGGTGGAGGGCTATATGGGAACCTTCTGTATTTGCTGCTCCATTTTTCTGTGAACCTGAAAGTGCTCAAAAAATATATTTAAAAAAACATACAAACAAAGATCTCAGTAGGGAAATCGTCAGTAGGGAAATAGATAATTAAATTGTAGTATATTTAAATGATGTTTTATATATATATACAGTGAAACTATAAACACACATACTAACAAAAATAAATCCCAAGGACATACTGTTGAGCAAAAATAAAAAATCAAATTGCAGATGGACACACTGAGGAGGATACCATTTATTCATATCATGTTGCAATATGATAAACAAGTCTGCAATTGGTATTAGAAAATAGACATACGTAGTAAAATTCTAAAAAAAAAAATGCACTTGAGTAATAAACACTAAGTTCAGCTGAATGGTTAGTCATTATTCAGGGGAACAAGCAGAATAAAACTGGGACTGGATACCTAGCTGGCTTTAACTGTGTATGTAATTATGTTTTAGCTGGATATTGCAACATGGGTGTTTATTATAGTACTTTCTACTATTTTGTATTTCTGAAGTCCTTCATTTGAAATAGCTTATGGAAGATGATACTTGATTTGTAGCTAGAACATTGTTTTAAAGTTTTTATTTAAATTTCGGTTAGCTAACATACAGAATAATATTAATTTTAGGTGTACAATATAGTGATTCAGCACTTCTGGACAATACCCCTGTGCTCATCCCAGCAAGGACAGTCCTAAATCCCTATTGTCTACCCATCTCCCCAACTATCTGCCCTCTAGTGACCATTATTTTGTTCTCCGTGGTTGAGTTTGTTTCTTAGTTTGCCTTTCTTTTTTCTCCTTTGCTATTTGTTCTTTTTATTAAATTCCACCCATGAGTGAAATCATATCATATTTGTCTTTGTCTGGCCGCTTCTTACACTTAGCAGAATACTCTCTAGCCCTATCTACATCATTGCAAATGGCAAGCTTTCATTCCTTTTTATGGCTGAGTAATATTCACTTGTGTGTCTACATATGTGTGTATGTGAGTGTGTATATTTTCTTTATCTGTTCTTTTTATCCATTCATAAATCAGTGGACACTTGGGCTGTTTCCATAATTTGGCTACTGTAGATAATGCTGCAGTAAACATTGGGGTACGTATATCCCTTCGAATCCGTATTTTTGTATTCTTTGGTAAACACCTAGTAGTGCAATTCCTTGATCATAGGGTAGTTCTATTTTTAACTTTTTGGGTAACCTCCATACTCTTTTCCATGGTGGCTGCACCAGTTTACATTCCCCATTACTAGAAGGATCTCCTTTCTCCACCTCCTCACCCACACCTGTTCTTTCTTGTATTGTTGATTTAAGCTATTCTGACAGGTGCAAGCTGATATCTCATTATAGTTTTGATTTGCATTTCCCTGACGATAAGTGATGTTGAGCATCTTTTCATGTGTTGACTATTGCCATCTGTGTGTCCTCTTTGGAAAAATGTCTTCATGTTTTCTGCCTTTTTTAAATTGGATTATTAGACATTTGAAAAAGAAACAATGAACACTCAAGTAATTTGGGAAGTTTCAGTGTTATGAGTAATAACGTTTTGTCTTTTTAGATTTACATTTTAAAAGGTTATACCTTTAAAGCCTGCAGCAGAAGTTGATTTACTGGAAATTAATTGTCAGATAATCCATTTGGTGAATAGGAGTACAGGAATAGACAAGAGCTAAGGATATTTGCACTAGAGAACTGTACTGCAACTGTTAGTATTACCAGACTACTGCTTGGACTTGGTGTTCAGGCCACTAGTAAGTAAAGTTTACCACCATTCTTTTAGTTCATAAGCTTCAATTTTCATAAAGCATATGACCTAAATTAGGGTTACAGGCTTCCTCCAGTCTCGCATAGTTCTGGAGTTGTTGACTGTGCATGGGATTTCTTTCTCATCTTCCCAGACATAGCTTCTCAATATACTTAAGATCCATTGTTTCAAGTAACTCTTACCAATTAGTTGTACCTGAAATGAAACTGATTTGCCATCCTGGGTTAATCAGAATAGGCTAAGTTATGCTTAATAAGAAAAAAAAAAACAACTCATGAACCTCCAAATCTCAGTGGCTTTCTATACATGGAAGGTTTAATTCACATACATGTTACATGTCCAACACTGGTTAGTGGGCTGTCCTCCTGATGGTTGCCCGAGAACCCCAGGTAACTAACACTTCATATCTAGAATGGCTTCAGTTATCAAAGCAGCAAAAGAAAAGAGTATGGAGAACTAACTCCCTTTTCTTGGTGGTGGTGGGGGGTATGGTGGTGGTGGTGCGGGATTTGGGCCCAAGGAGACACATATCATCTCTGCTTCTAGCTAATTGTTCAGAACTAATGGTCTGACATCACTGCAAGGGATCTGGAAAATTTGAATGAACTCATGTCTGTTCAGTAAGTATTGTATATTTGTGTCACTTGGGATTACTTGTCGAGGAGTAGGCTTACTACTGTCTAGAAGGGCTCAATAAAAAGGAACTGCATAACTGCATTAGAATTGCTGGGTCATAGGTAGTTCTATTTGTAACTTCTATTTGTAGTTCTATTTTTGAGGAACCTCCATATTTTTCTCCAGAGCAGCTGTAGCAGTTTGCATTCCCACCAATAATGCAAGAGGCTTCCCCTTTCTCTGTATCCTCGCCAACACCTGTTGTTTCTTGTGTTCATTTTAGCCTTTCTGATAGGTGTGTGGTGGTATCTTGTCATAGTTTTGATTTGTATTTCCCTGATGATAAAGATGATGAGGAATATATATATATATATATATATATATATATATATATAATGGAATATTACTTAGCCATCAAAAGAATGAAATCTTGCCATTTGCAACCATGTGGATGGAACTAGAGTGTATTATGCTAAGCAAAATAAGAGAAAGACGATACCACATGATTTCACTCATATGTGGAATTTAAGAAACAAAACAGATGAACATATGGGAGGGGGGAAAAAGAGAGAGGGAAACAAACCATAAGAGACTCTTAAAGATAGAGAACGAAAGAGGGTTGCTGGAGGGAGGTGGTGGAGGATGGGCTAGATGGGTGATGGCTGTTAAGCTCTTAAGTATCACTTGTTATGATAGGCACTGGGTGTTGTATGTAATTGATAAATTACTGAATTCTGTTCCTGAAACCAATATTGTACTGTATATTAACTAACTAGAATTGAAATAAAAATTTGGGGAAAAAAAGGAACTCCATTGGGTGAAGATCAGGACAGAATATAACATGGTGTTCTATGTGTATATAATATAATTTAGGAAATTTAGAATAATGACTACTTATAAATTTTATCTTGGTCAATCATTTAGTTTTATAAATGAATAAAATGAATCCTAGTCACTTGCTCAAGATCACATAGCTAATGGCAGGGTTGGGACTAAACTGAAAAAGAAACCAAACTGTCTTAATATACATAGACAATATTATTGGAAATATAAGAGAATCTACAGATTTATTATTAGGACTAATAAGATCATTCAGCAAAGTTGCTGGATATAGGATTAACATACAATAACATTGCTCTAGCAATAACCAATTAGAAAATGTATTAGAAAAGTTATTCACAGTAACACCAGAAATGATAAGACATATGAAACCAAATGTTAAAAGGGTGTTTGAGACCTCTGGTGAAAATATCAGTCTTATTGACAGATGTGAGGGAGGAACAGAATAAAAAATAATATATTCTTTGGGCAAACACATATGTAATCATAGAAATTGTAAAAAAAAAAAAACTTACTATAAATAAAACATATGTAAAGATGTTGGAGAAATGTAGAGAATGATTGTCCCATCACTGACTATGGATTGTCAGTGTTTGGCTAGTATTTTGAAAAGGAAACAATTTTTTAGGATATGTTAACCTAACTATAATGTTTAGAACTGCATAATTCTTTGTATATAGTCTTTATTAGCTAGCATTATATCTATCAAAAAATACCAGAGGATATGAAAATGATTAATAGGTTCTATTAATAGGTTTCATAGAAAAACAGATAAAAGTTTTAAGTTTGCCTTGTTTGTCCAAGAAAATCAACTTATTAGCATTAAAAATACCAAGTGGTTTTATACCTATGCGGCACTTATAAAGTGTGTGACTATGGACCATTAGTAGCACAAGTCCTGTTTCTCAGAATCTTCAGCTGTGAGGCAATTGTCCTTGCCTTATGCTATCATTATAATGATTATATGAAATAAATTAAAAGTGCTTTGAACAGTGTGCTTTTTAAGTGCACAGTAAATGTAGCCAGTGGATTATACTGCTCATTATTATTATTTCTATTACAAATGGAGATGTTAATTTTTTTTCCATTATTATGGAAAATGAAATGTGCATATATTCTAAAAATTAGTTTGGATAGACTTACTGAACACTTTATCTTAAAGTTAGTTAGAGCCAAAATAACCCTGTAAACAGTATTGTAGGTCTTGTATTTTCCAAAGTAACAAAGCATGTCTTGGATAGTTTGGAAATTACTGGTTTTCAGTTTGAAAGGAGGACATCCTTCATCCCCTTTAAAATTTCATCTGTGTTCTGTGAATTTTTGAATAGTTTGTTAACTAATTCAAGAAACATTTATCGAGCATTTGGTAAGGTTTAGACTCTAAGGAGAAAGTTGTGAATCCCTTAACATGAGAACAACATCCCTTTAACAGAAGACAGCACGATCCTTACTGTTGTTGAGCTTTTGTGCCTGCTATGGGGACAGGAAGTAAACATTTATTTACATATGATAAGTGCTGTCCAGGGTCCAGTACAAGATGCTAATGGAACCTACAGGAAGGTCATCTTGCCCAATCTTAGCATCTTGGATCAACTTATGCCTAATTCTAACCCTTAAGAATACATGAGTTTGTTTGGGGAAGAACCTACAGATTAGTAGACCATGCCTATACAGAAAACCTATTTGTCATAGCTACACAGAGGGTAGGTCAGACCCTCAGAAGGGACTAAAACTTGCCTATGTTTTAGTTATCTTTGGGTGTGCACTTTTTTGGCAAACACAGAATTTTTTCCATAAATATAGAGCTTCCCTTCTATGTAAGATGCACTTTAAAAATATATTTATTTTCGAGAGAGCACAAGCGGGGAAGGGGCAGAGAGAGGGGGACAGAGGATCTGAAGCAGGCTCTGTGCTGACAGGCTGACAGCAGCAAGCCTGATGTGGGGCTCGAACTCATAACCTGTGAGATCATGACTTGAGCCGGAGTTGGACGCTCAACTGACTGAGCCACCCAGGTGCCCCTAAAATGCACTATTAAGGTTTAAATCAACTTTTTAGGGATAGTTGAACATATTTGGAAAGATTTTTGAATGGAGTTAACTTTTAAGATACGGTTTTTTATTATTTATTCAAGGAGTTAACTGCTTACATTGAGTGTCTCCCATTTTTATTTATGACCAATAAAGGGAAATTGGTAATAGCTTATTAAACAGTAAGTTAAGTAGTTTAATATGAATAGGTTGATACATTTATTATGGTATGTTGATGGCTTTCCTTATATATCTAATGGTAAAAAATGATGAGCCCTGAGTTGTAAAAAATTGTGTTTTAGTTCATGTTTAAAGCTTTTTGTTCATTTTTGGCTTAGAGATCCCCTCAAGTAGTTTTCCGTCAATGTTAATGAGAATAGTATTGGCAGTTTCCAGACTTATCACAATAAAGTCATAGAGATTTTTAGGAATATCTTTATTACTTTTTCTAACTTTTTAATATTTGATGGGTAAAAGGGGAATCTAGTTAAATATAAAAATTATTTCTCTTAATTGGATCACGTTGATGGGCCAGAAATGATTAAATTGTGTAATGGGCCGATGTTTAGAAAAGCTTACTTGATTAAGGGAGCTCTCTAAGGCGCTCTATGTTGATACTGCTTTAGAGTGGGAGGCACGTAGGTCGGAAGCACATTGTATAATAAGTTCAATTAAAGAAAAGAATGTGAGAGAGCTTCTTAAAATATGAAGCCCCATTTACTGTCAGAAAGCTTTTAGGACTTAAAGGCATCGTAGTTATATATTTGGTGTCCATTTATTGAGAAAATGGGGCATGACTGAAAATATTGTGAATTCAGAAACACTACTGCCTATTTAAGTAAAATGTCTTATTTGATTAAGCAAATACATTTTCATCTTTTTTAATGTTTATTTATTTTCTGAGAGACAGAGACAGAGAGTGAGCAGGGAGGGGCAGAGAAAGAGGGAGACACAGAATCTGAAGCAGGCTCCAGGCTCTGAGCTGTCAGCGCAGAGCCCCAGGTGGGGCTCGAACCCACGAATCATGAGATCATGATCTGAACCAAAGTCAGATGCTTAACCGACTGAGCCACCCAGATGCTCCTAAGCAAATACATTTTAAAATAGCATATGCAGGTGCAAATATGTGTATATGTATTTACACACACGCCTACACATATGTATACAAAAACATACATTTTAAGATGTATAAATTATTCAGTATACAGACAGTGCTTTTAGACTGTATGGTGCTTTTCGTGATTTCTTCTTGTAATCCCTAATCTTTGGTTTGCAGCTTGGCAGCCACTGAATTACATGTTGGGAATTACAGGGAGAGTTCTTAGAATACAGAGTCTTTATGAGAAGAGTTAGTGAAATAATATTAATGTATGTGAGTTTGTTTTTCTTTTCTCTTTCTTTCTCTCTTCCTTCCTTCCTTCCTTCCTCCCTTCCTTCCTTCCTTCCTTCCTTCCTTCCTTGCTTTCTTTCTTTCTTTCTTTCTTTCTTTCTTTCTTTCTTTCTTTCTTTCTTTCTGTCTACAAGGGAGTGGCCTAAATAAAATGCTTTATAAATTGTACTTACAGTATTTGGAGTAAAAATGGAGTGACGGAAGCCAAAAGAAGGGAGGGAGGATTACTTCTTGCAGTGTTATGTATAAGGTTGTGAAAATCTGATTTGCACTGGTATGTAAGGAAAGGGGTCCAAAAATTTGGAGAGAAAGCCATAGCAGGCCTTGGTGATGATCTATTTCACATTGCCAGCAAAAGTCTCGTAACATTGAGATTAAATTCCTTAAACCTGGAGAAACAGGATATTTTGGATAACTTAAAGAGACATTGAGATTTTGGGCTATCTGCAGTTACTTTTTTTTTTTTTAAGCTTATTTATTTATTTTGAGAGAGCAAGAGAGAGAGTGTGTGGGGGAAGAGCAGAGAGAGAGAGAGAGAATCTCAAGCAGGCTCTGCACTGTCAGCACAGAGCCCAGTGTGGGGCTCGAACCCATCACCCACAAGATCATAACCTGAGCTAAAATCAAGAGTTGGCCACCTAACCGACTGAGAGACCCAGGCTTCCCTGGGCTATCTATATTTCTATTAATTATTGAAAATTAGTAATTTAGAATGTATAATTACTATCATATAGGATTTGGAGGTACCATAGTTTCTGGAATATTTTAAGCATTGCAATGTTATATTTTAATATTTTTTACTGGCTAAAATTTCCACAAAAATTATCAAGATGAATAAATTTAATTGAGATCTTTTAGTATATGTGATAACTTTGTATAAAAAAGAAAAAAATCAGTGCCGTGAATTCCATAGAGTTTAGTTTGTGTTTAAAATAAATTCCTAAACCTCATTTATTCAATAAACAGTTTGAGTACCTACCTACTGTTTTCCAGGCAGTGTCCAAAATCATGGGGACAGAGCAGTGATTGAGACAGAATTTATCATCTCATGGATCTTTCATTTTAGTGGACAAAGACAGTAATTTTGTTACATTGGTGATACATGCTATAGGTAATAGGTAATATAATAGGTAAGGTGATAGGAAATGACATGATAGTTCCATTAGATTGGTTTGATTGTAAAGGTCTGTCTAATTGCTGAATAACAGGAAGGAGCGAGCCATTGGATGTGTAGAGGAAGGAGCAGTGTAGGCAGATAGAAGAGATGCTGTGAAGACTCTAAGTTGGGGATGAGTGTGGACCGTTCAAGAAAGGGGCTGACATGGTTGGAGTCTAGCACATGAGGGGGTTGAGACGAGATGAGGTCAGAGAGATAGGCAGGGGGCAAATCATCAAGGGCTTTGCAAACTAGAGTAAGAGATTTGGTTCGTATTTTAATTTCAGCGGAAAGCCATTGGACGGTATGAACAAGCATGTCACATGATTTCTGTTTCTAATTTTTGTGCCAGTCGCTGCAGGGAGAGGAGATAGGAGAAGGCAGGAGAGGACAGTAGCTTGAACTGGGGTGGTGGTAAAGTCAATCAAAGTGGCCGAATTCAGGTTCTTTGTCAGATCAAGGGCAAGAGCGGAATCAGAGCTTTTGAGATTCAAGAGTATTGTTGAGATGAGGAAAGTTGGTGGAGAGCACAAGGAAAGAAAGATGTTAACACTGGGTTCTATTTTGACTATGCAGGTTTGCGACATCTGAGTAGGGATGTCAAATGCGTGGATTCATGTTAGCCTGGAGGATCAGGTTCAGCGACATAGACTTGAGAGTCATCGGGTGGCGTCACGGTCACGGGTTCGGGTAAGAATCACCAGGGGAATTTACAGTTATAGAAGAGAAGGAGTCTCAGGTCCGTCACTTCCTGCGTTTAGAGGTACATTGGGGAGCATGAGTCAGCAAAGGTGACAGTTCTTTTGTCTTCCAAAAATATCAGAATCTTTCCTCGAATCCGTATAGTCTGAAAAACTAGAAGAATGGACTGAGTTTAATACTTCAGAAGGCATATCGGAGACTATAAAATGTGAACACTTCATCCAGTTGAATTTAAGGCGTAAAAGTCAAAAAGTACATGATGAGCACAAAAATAAAATCACACTTTTGGAGACTATGTAACAGATGATGGTATTGGGGAAAAGTAAGGAATGTAAAAGGAACAAAATAGTTGTCAAAAATTCGAACGATAAAAGCAAAGGTATAATTATAGACATATTTCTTAGGTGGGAGAGGAATGAAAAATGAAGCTAATGGAAAACTCCGTCCCAGAAATAGAACTGTTTGAGAGGGAGAAGAAGATTGATTTGTAAAGAAAAGGAGGGAAAAGAACAAAAGCAGACAAAGCCACGAGGCTCATGCATGGATTTAAATAATTAGAGGGAGAGGCTGAACGTAATCCTTGTGCTCTGCCCTAACAACCTGCAGAAATAGGAAAGGCGTGAGCTCTTGAGTGTGCTTTAACACACAGTAATGACTTCCATAAAGGTCAAAACCACATCCTCCATTTGTACAATAGACTATCTACAGAAAAGTAAGGTTAAGGTGGGTGTTTGGCTTAAAGACTTCAGTGCACTGGTAAAATCCCGGAGGAATAACTGTTTCAAACAGCTTAGAAGTATTTTGGGTAGAACTGAGTCCACTGGGAGTGTAAAGTGATGGCTCGGTTTTGAATAAGTTTAGAGCAATGCCCTTAGATTCCAGGAAGCTCAGTTTCAAAGCTAGTTGTTCATTTTCAAAAAGGTGTTCTGGAACTCACGGTGAGAATTTCAGTGTGAACAGAGCTAAGCTCTTGGGCCACTCAAGTACAAGTTCAGTCATTGCTTCCTTTCAAAAGGCCAAGCTTTTTCTTTATATATATTTTTATATGTTACAATGATGCTACTAATGCATTTAAATCATTCGTTTCTTCAGGAGCAAGCTGTACCATCCCCTTAGCCAATCAGATTATTCTTTGTGGTGATCATTCATCCATCCTTTGACCTTGGACACACGGTCCATTCATCCACTCTGCCACCATCTGGATGCAGGCTTAGTGCTGGGTGCTGGCATAGAAGGCTGAAGAGGAGAATCCTAATCTCAGGAGTTTCTGGTTTCCTCCAGGGACCTAATGGTCCAAGGATGACTTGAGAGGATTCTTACTCGTTTGAGGTTGTGTCCACAGTTATGACTATGTGCTTTTTTTCCATCAGATTAAGAGTGAGGTCTATGATCAAAAAGAAAAAAAAGGGAGTAATAACCATTGGCCTAGGCTCTCAAATACTATTGTGTTACTGGGAGACCTAGTGTTATTCTTGTTTTTGTTTTCAAATACTCCTAATCTTCTTCTTAGGGAATCAAAACTCTTAACCTTGACATCATTAGCTTCTTTGTATTTGCTTTGGGACTTCCATCAGCCCCAAGAGGCCAGTGCCACTACAACAATGTAACAGGGTGAATGAGGCTAATTTTTACATATATAAGAAAAAGTCATTTTGTGAGATTCACCGTTCTCTTGTTTTTCTACCATAGGTGAGCCTCTGATTGTTAAACCGTTCAATGTTTATATGAATGCACTTAGAGGTATTTTTCCTGATCAAAATTATGAATGCTTAAAGTACAATTCTTAGAGATTTTTTTTATTTGCATAGATCTACATAGACTTTGCTCTAATCTCAGGATTAGTCTTAGCTTAAATTCTGAAAATGCTATTGAGTTTTCTACTTCCCCGTCTTTATTCTGCTGGTAGAACTTAGAATTCCCATTGATCAGAGTGGTTTCATCCTAACGTAGCTCCTAGAACGTGACCTTCTACTGGAGAGAAGGGGGCTAGGTAAGATAAAACTTGCCTGCATTTGAGCATGGAAGAAGAAAAGTGTAAGATTTGAGTCACAGAGGGTTCCTAATAAAGAGAAGGAATGGTACAAAATAAGGTCATGAGGTTGGGGTCTTTGAGCAGGCAGCCTCCTTCAGAAACGCAGTGGAAAATTCCCAGCCCCGCGATGACACTTTAGTGGTGGAAGTCTGGGCCAGAAGAGGTCTTCCGAGGCACCCGAGATACTTCTCCCACTTCCATTAGTTCAAAGACATCAACAGTACCAGCCGGATCTAAGTATAGTATCCCTGAGCGGTGAGTTACACCATCTGCTAATAAAAAGTTTTACTCTTTGACATGTTCTGCTAAGTTTTTATTGTGGGTTGTGAATGTTTAATGTCCTCCTAGGGGCTTTTAGGAGAATATGTTTCCACAGCACATGTGGTGCCATTATCCTGTGAACCAAACTAATGGGTTTTAATTATGCCAAGGCTGTGGATCCTGGGGCTGCTGACAAATTCATAATGTGTTTTAAAATTGCAAGGATGGAAAGCACTGACCAAAGACTTAACCTGGAACAATGTTTGGAAAATAATTTCCTTTGCAGAGATGCTGCCTGTCATTTTCACTTCTCAAGTTGAAGGATACGATGGGCTCGGGCGGCACTCACATCTGCCTGGTGGAGGAGAGAAAGGGGCTGCTCTTGATTTCGGGAGACCCAGATTGTAGGCCAGGGTTTTTGCTTAACTTTCTGTTTGGATCTGAACAAGTCACCTGACATTAATTACTTCATGAAGCCTTGGCTGTAGCGTAGGTAAGAGCTATAACCTAGGGGCATACTGAAGACCGTTGACAGAATCCAATAATCCAATAAACACATGGACAAACAACAAAAATTCGAGAGAGCTCATCCCTATATGTTTTGGTCAAGGGTGTTTAAGTCAAAACAAACAGGGCCATGAAGGGTTCTCTGCCTGGTTAGGACTCTGGTTAATTTTGTTAATATTTTCCCCTTTGATTTTTATTACAACACTCTCATATTCTGTATTCCCTTAGTCTGTTAAGCATGGCTGCCTGGGGGTAAGTTGCACCTTATTTCGCGTCCCATTTGACATATAGGTAGATGTAATTTTGGCCTTTGTCTGATCTCTTAGTTCTAAAAATGGGAGAGGACGAAACATTACCCTTGTAGCTGAAGAGTTGAGTAGAGCTCTGTTCTGCCACAAACTTTTCAGTGGTCACGTGTGTTTGCTGACTGTCACGGGTCTCTGACAACTCACAAAAATGGCTTGGATGCTGACTTAGGCAAAGTGCTTCTATCCTAATTTTCCTGGTAATGCTCCTATACTTTGCCAACGGATGGTTATACTGATGGTAGAGAAATAATTGGCGCCAGCAGGGCTATATATGACTTTTCCACTTTTTAATAAAATACTTCTGAACTTGCTGGAGAGTCCCAGCCTAACTCCTTCGGTGCCGAGAGGGCATCATGACGTCCATGAAGTCTGTTGAGTTTTCTGCCAGTCAGTCCTAGGTGTACCTGAGTCTTTGTAACTGTCTTATAGTAATTGAAATGAATTTAATGGAAAAGTAGAGTTCTTGCCACATACTAGTACTCATTAAATGTTTTTGGAATTGAATTGATAAGGACTTTTGTTCCCCAAGGGGAAGGGAGGGGGGGTGTGCTGTAAATGGTACAGGAAATGTGAATGTTGTGTCATATGACTTTGATTTAAATATATGCCAACTTTGTAATGACCAGTCGATTGCCTTACACTCCTTAAACACCAGTAAATAGAATCAAATAATTAATGGATTAAAAAAACCCCTATATCTCAATTAAAATTCTACTTGTAGCCTGAAAAAGACCTCTGCTGTTCTCTACCTTATACATAGCTGAGCTCTTCCTCAATTGAATACATACTTCTTACCTCTGTAAAACTCAAGCTTGCAAATACTTAGTATTAGAATTTGTAGTTTCTTGTGCTTTCAAGAGAGTTATAAATATTGTTTGTAGCATACTGTTTGTTAAAGAATTCAAGACAAAATGTTGTGGTAAAGCTATTGCAGGAACTCCATTTAATATGGATGGTAGAAAGGATATTACCAGTCCCGGTGGGAAGGAATTTGTGATCTTGATAATTCCAGAACTTTTCAAGTAGTTAATACGTGTTAAAAAAGTTAAGTAGCCCTCTTTGCTGAGATCAGAGCTTCCTTGTTACAATTAGAAATGTTCTTATTTAGGACATTTTCCTGGTGTTTTTAAATAGTATTGATTTCTCAGTAATGAGGTTGATAAGTCATAGTCTAGTTTGATGACTTTCGCGCCTTCCCAATGACAAAAGACAAAAACAATCTAATTATCACTTCAGATAGAGAGTTTACCAAGAGATAAATGCTTGTGGTAAAGCCAGGAGCCTCAGCTAGTAAGCCCATCCACCTAAAGACCATCTTACTAGCCTATCCTATACTTGTTAATATTGTCATCAGATGCTTTGAAGCTCTTCTCTCTGGATAGCAAACTCTGGCTCATTCCATTCGAACTACGGCATAACTTAATTGAAATATGAATGTGGTAAAAATATTATTGTAATGTTTTTACGTAATTCATGAAATTTGTAGTGATAAGATCAGTTGGCATGTCTTTAAAAATAGCAAACCTCAACTTTCTGCTTAAAAGCTTTTTTGTCGTTTTACCGACTCATCAATTTATTTGCTGTCAAACTCATAGAAATGAAATTAAAACAGACATTTTTATGTATTTGACTTCCCTTTATCACCAACTTAACGGCTTAACATCACTTCGTAATATGATCGAAGACATCTCAGTGTGACTCACGATTATGGCAAGGAGTGCAAGAGAGGATACCCTTTTAAGTTAAGAGCTCCAGGAATTCGGACCAATGTGCTCTCGTTATACTAATGTAATACAAGTCTCAATGTACTCAAGGTGGTCCCACTTCTAATTCCTGGGAGGGGGATCCAGGGGTAGGTTAAGTATATTGGCTAACAAGTGTCCCTGGGTTATGTGTAACTACTTACTACAGAACGTTCAGCTAGACGCTTCCATCAGAATGCATCTGTATGTAGGCTGCTGAAGGGTGAGGAAATAACAGGAAGAGTGCGAGGCTACGAGAATCGTGTCCAGCTTATCCGGGGCCCGTGCAGGCACTGAAAGCAAAAAACCTTCCATTAAAATCTCAGCTTTATCATTTACGTATTTGTTTTAATTTGTTTTCTTTTTTTGCTATTATACACAACACTGCAGTGAACATCTCCATACAAATACCTCTGGGCACTGTTTTATTATTGCCTTAGAAAAATTCCTAGAAGTGGATTTTTGCAGTTAAAGGCATATGCTTTTCAGAGCTTTTGATATTAACTATCCTCTTGTCCTCCAGAGTACTTTACAATCCTATGAGCTGTGTTTCTGAACATCCACTTTCTCATTCCACCATCTGCCTCGTGCATTTTAATTTTTTTTTTAACATTAATTCATTTCTGAGAGACAGAGAGAGTGTGAGTGGGGGAGGGGCAGAGAGAGAGGGACACACAGAATCTGAAGCAGGCTCCAGGCTCTGAGCTGTCAGCATAGAGTCTGACGCGGGCCCCGAACCCACGGACCACGAGACCATGACCTGAGCTGAAGTTGGATGCTTAACCAACTGAGCCACCCAGGCACGCTCTCCACACACATTTTAATCTAAAATAAAGAACAATTTGGCAATGTGAAAGGCAAAAGGTATCCGTTTTGGAGGAATTGTATGTTTTTGATTACTGATAGCATGACTATCATGTTTATGTGTTTGCATGCATTCCCTGTTCACATCCTTTGCCCATTCTTTTATAGTATTTGTCATTTTTGATATAAAACTGTCATTTATTCACACACACACAGTCACATGGATATAAAGTTTTTTTGTTAAGATACTGCTTTTGTTACAGTTTTTGTTATATTGAAGTTTAAAAAACTGTATTTAACAAATCTGTCAATTTTGTTTGTTACGTTTCTGCCCTTTGAAAGGACTTTGGAAAGGTCTTTTCTGCCTGTAATTATAAAAATATAGGTTTTCTTCTAGAATTTTCATAGTTTTCTTATGTTTTTAATCTTTACAAAATTAATTGTAATATGAGATGGGAGAGGTGTGTGTTGTGTTTTTTCTTTGAATAGACGATAGAATTGCCTGGTGCAGAATTCAAAAGATACAATGACAGTCTCCTTCCTACCCCTGGCCAATAGGAGTATCACTATTTTAAAGTTCCCAGGAGTTTAATTATTTAGTAATTAAAAATTTTCTTTTATGTAGTCATTCGAAAGTGGCTCTATGGTTGTCCTTTTAAATATTATTTTTATTTTTTCTTTTTATTTTTTTTAAGTTTATACATTTTGAGAGAGACAGAGACAACATGAGCAGGGAAGGCACAGAGAGGGAGAGAGCATCCCAAGCAGGTTCCATACTGTCAGCATGGAGTCCAGTGCGGAGCTCGATCTCCTGAATCATGAGATCATGACTTGACCCCAAATCAAGAGTCGAACACTCAACCAACTGAGCCACCCAAGCTCCGCTAAATTTTATTTTTAAAAGAAAACTTGTGTTTATGTGACCTGAAAACTTTATGCATTTATGGGATCAAATATACATATGTACCTAGTTGTTACTTTTTCCCAACAGACATATAAATTATGTTGGTATTTGCAGTCATAGGGAGTGGAGAGGTTCTCTCTAGTTTTTAAAAGTGCCTGAGCGATGATTCAGATACATTTGGACCGTGCTCTCTTTTATATGACTGTCATATTGCTTGAGAATATAGACTCACAAAACCAACTCCAAGTATCTTTTATCCAGCTAGGTATTCATACCACCATAGTCATTTTTCCTGTGTGTGCACATCCTTACGTGAGGGATAAGAGATCTGTGTTTAGAGGAAATCTTGACTTAATAGAATGTGAGTGGTGTTGGAGGAATATAGATTACGCTAATTCTATCTCTGTACCTATAATGGACTTCACTTTACAATAGAGTTCTTCTGAGTACAAGATAATCCATTTATAAGAAGTAGCTACAAGTACACTACATGGATGAGTCACACTTTCAAAAAATGCCCTCTCTCCTGCTTTGGCAGTGTGCATACCTTTCCTGGGAAGATAAAACGATGTTGAGGAAGGCATCGTGGACTGGAGGTCAGGAGACCTGGACTTGCCTTCAACCCCTTCGCATTTTGGGCACATCCCTTCATCAACTTATTGTCTTAGTTGCAAAGTGCCAATGATCATTCATTTTCCTCATCCATTATAATTGCTTTGAGCATCACATAAAGTATGTAAACTATGTCGAAAATACATAAAGTACTACACAAATATAAATTGCTGTTAGGAAAAGAGTAAAACTCTGCTCTGTTGCATATGTGTTCTGTCACTTGGGCTTTCCACTTTCAAGGCTATTTTTTAGTAGATCTTTCTATGCATCCCCAAGCTCATTTGGGTATTATTTATGCCTTCTTCCATTTCCTGTGTGGGGAACTTGGGGGTCAAGTTTTTAAAATTAAGGTTCTGAAAGTTTTTATTTATATGTCTGTTTTTCATATGTGTATATACATATACACATACATACATATACATATACATCCATCCAAAAAGGGGAATACTATCACCCACTAAAGAGCCATGCATTTTATGAAAATATTTTGACAAGAAAGTGAAAAGAATAGACCACTAAAGGAAAATCCACTTTTACTATTTGGTTTGCTGCATGCCAAAACACAAAATTTAAGACCTAGAAGCGTCCAGAGCACATTGAGTACTGCCGTTAATCAATGTGAGAATGACAAATACCCTACTAGAAAAAAGAAACGAGAGAAACACAGGAACAGGAGTCTCACAGAAGAGGAAATACAGATGAACCATGATACCATGAGCACATTATCAGCCGTATTAGTAACTGGGGACCCGAAAATTAAAAGCACAGTGAAGTGCCGTTTCGCAGATTGGCAATATCATCGTGGGCATGAATGTGGAGCGATAGGAATTTTCGCCCACTTTTGTCAGGAATGTATACGGGAAAACTGTAACTAGGAAACTCGAAGATGCAGGAGCCCTGTGATTTAGGTTTTTCACTCTTAGGTACGTATCTTAGGAAAATTTGTGTGCACAAGGAATCACATGTAAGAATGTCTGTTGCAGTATTGTTGATAGTAAAAAAATTGGAAACAGCATCAGACAGAGTAAATAAATTGAGCTATAGTCATAAGTAGATCAGAGCAATGAAAAATGGATGAACTACAGGTATTGCCATCAAAATGTACTGTTGTACCACCAAAAAAATTATGAAATAATATATAATTTATGTTTTTAATTATTTAACAGGCAAACCCCAGCAAATTTGAACAATATATCATGTAGGTATACATAAATTTGTGATAATCTTATTGAAAAAAGCAAGGGGATGCTGTTGGGTAAAGATACACAGGGACCTCCAAAATCACTCATAATGGGTATTTATTTATTTTTTTTTAGATTATTTATTTGAGAGAGACAGAGATAGTGGGAGTAGGGGAGGGACGGAGAGAGAAGGAGAGAGAATCCCGGGCAGGCTCCATGCTTCCAGAGCAGAGTCCCACCCGGGGCTCAGACTCCCAAAACTGTGAGATCATGACCTGAGCCAAAACCAAGAGTCAGCCGCTTAACCACCCGAGCCACCCAGGCACCCCACTCATAATGCGTATTTGAACCTGCTTGATGAATTCATGGGTTGAGTGTTCATTTTATTTAAAATGTATTTCTTTACTCATGTTCTTTTGAGAATATGATACTTACTCAGTAAAACTATGAGGGCCTAAAAGGTAACGGTTGGGGTCCCGTCTGCAGACCCTGGTCAAAGAGAAAATGTTAACAATAAATAAAAATTCTCTTTACTATTTTACCAATGCTGCCCTCAGAAGTGGAAGAACAAGTATGTGGATAATGACTCACAATTAAACCGAGGAGAGAAACTTAAAATATTTGTAAGACTGGACTATTGGGTAATCAGTTACAATCACCTATAGTGGCGGATGGATTAAATGCCATTTTACTAATTTTCTGGTCATCTGTTGACATCTATCAAGACTAAAATGTGGGCCTTCTGAGTTCTAGTACACTGTTTCTTCTGTATCTGTTGTGCCTTAATATGATGAGTCATTTCAATAAAAATATATAATTTAATGACTGGAAAGATAATTTTAGCTTCCGCGAGATACACAGTTATACCCCAACACTTTCATTAGCTTAGACCTAAGAAAACAACAGTCCCTCGGGAGCCACATTGAGGTTAATTTCTCTAGAGTGTGTTAGTTATGATACTGTTTTTCTACCGTACTTGAATCTTGCCAGTATTTTCTTTTCTACCTTAAAAGCTTTAGAATAGGGGCACCTGGGTGGCTCAGTCAGTTAAGCGTCCAACTTCAGCTCAGGTCATGATCTCACAGTTCCGTGAGTTTGAGCCCCACATCAGGCTCAGTGCTGATGGCTCAGAGCCTGGAGCCTGTTTCAGATTCTGTGTCTCACTCTTTTTCTGCCCCTCCCCTGCTTGTGCTCTGTCTCACTCTGTCTCTCAAAAAATAAGTAATAAAAAAATTTTAAAAGCTTTAGACTAATAACATTATTCCTTTTTATATGCACTTGGCGTATCAGGGAATCTGCATTCTTTCACTTAGTGTTTACATCGTGAGGAAGCATCCGAAGTTCAGAGAGTTTTGGTGATTTACCCAAGATCACGCAGTAGCCAAGTTGAAGAGATAGAATTCTAAGCCAGTCCTGTCTACAACACTATGAATTGTCTTTAACAGGAACTAAACAGTTGACTCAACAGTGAATGTATCGGTGTTCAGGGGAAAAGCAGCAGGGAATGCTAGTCTAGGTTTTCATAGTATAATGGTGACAGCGGTCACATGGAACAGATAGAACTTCTACAGAAATCCTGAAAGTTCAGTCATGAATATGTTCAATATGATTTAAGTCTCTGTATATATTTATTGGTTTATTTGCTTGTTGAACTTTGTCATTTACCTTATTTATTAAACTCATTGGTCCTTTGTTCCTGTTTTCCATTTGATAACATTCTGTCAAATTTCATGGCTCCTGAAATATTGTGTGCTCTAACCCTAGACTCTGCTTTGTTCCTTCTGATATTTATATAGATCCTGAGAACAGCTGCTCCCAGGGCTATATACAGTTTAATTCCACATTATATATTATACGTAATATATAATATGTGTAAAATACTATATGTATAATGCAATATAAATAGATGTATTTGCAAGTTATATCTGGACTATTAATAGTTACGTTAAAGTATGAGCCTTCAGCCAGCTGTACTATCTGCTCAGTATTATTATTCTCTTACTGTGGTCTGTAGAATAATAGACTTTTCCTACTATCTCTGGTAGCGGTCTCCACTCCAAAGTGTTGCCTCTAGGCGATACGCAGGCAGTTCAGTGGGTGTGGGAAGATAATATAAGACCTGTTTGTATTCTTTTTATTCACAAACAAGTAAGAAAGAAACCAGATTTTATCAAGGAACATGGCACAGTTTGATAGTCTCTTTCTTGGTGTGAATGCCATTTGGTTACACATCACATCGTTTGTTATGTAAAGTAAGCAAGATAATCCCGAGAAGGAGCAAGGGTTCCACAGTAGGATTTGTTTGAGTTTAGTGTATCAATGCGCAGTGTTAATTTAGGAGATACCTATCTTATATGAGTTTCTAGATGAATTGGCTTAATAAATGTAGGGAAGCAAAAATAAAAATAGAGGGAGGGGCACCTGACTCAGTCGGTTAAACGTCTGACTTTGGCTCAGGTCATGATCTCACGGTTCATGAGTTCGAGCCCTGTGTCGGACTCTGTGCTGACAGCTCAGGGCCTGGAGCCTGCTAAGGAGTCTATGTCTCCCTGTCTTTTTGCCCCTCCCCTGCTCAAGATATGTCTCTGTCTCTGTCTCTCTCTCTCTCTCAAAAATAAATAAACATTAAAAAAATTTAAAAAAAAAACCAGGGAGATAAACCATAAAAGACTCTTAGCTACAGAGAAGATGGGTGGGGGATGGGCGAAATGGGTGATGGGCATTCAGGGGGGGCATGGGTTGGGATGAGCACTGGGTGTTACATGTAAGTGATGAATCGCTCAGCTCTATTCCTGAAATCATTAAAAAAATAAATAAATGTCAAGTGTTTACAGCAGCAGCAGGCACAAAGTAGGGGCCAGCTGAGTGTTAGCCATGATGATTACTTATTATGATTACTTTTAAATATTCCAGTTCTATCTAAATTAGCTCAAAAAGTGAACAATTGGCATTAAGATATTCTGTAGAGACACACAGATTGAAAACTATCCTAGCAATGTAGCCATTAGTAAAAAAAGAAAGGAAAAGAAAAGAGTTGGTATTTGCACTTCCATCACAAACTCTTTGTCGGCTAGCTGTATTATAAGGTAAAACAATAACAGTAATTAGATCTGATAAGAAAACGGTCAAAACCTCTCAAGTCTATGAGAACATTTATTTTAATTACAAATCTTATCCTGTGGTTCACTTGTTCCTCGAGCCACATAAACTAGTCAGAGTGTATGGTCATCACGGTAAGACATTTCAGAACTAAACTATTTACTTATTTATTTAAAGATTTTTTTTTAATCTTTATTTTTGAGAGAGAGAGAGAGAGAGAGAGAGAGAGAGAGAGAGAAAGTGGGGGAGGGGCAAAGAGAGAGGGAGACACAGAATCTGAAGCAGGCTCCAGGCTCTGAGCTATCAGCACGGAGTCTGACGCAGGGCTCGAACTCATGGACCACAAGATCGTGACCTGAGCTGAAGCCCAACGTTTAGCTGACTGAGCCACCCAGGCACTCCTCTTTTTCAGCTTTAAAAACCATTAAACAAAATACATTTGAGGTTAAACTTCGCTTGAAATCAGCCTTTCATAGTATTGTATCACAAATTTTTTTTTTTTTAATTTTTTTAACGTTTATTTATTTTTGGGACATAGAGACAGAACGTGAGCAGGAGAAGGGCAGAGAGAGAGGGAGACACAGAATCCGAAGCAGGCTCCAGGCTCTGAGCTGTCAGCACAGAGCCCGACGCGGGGCTCGAACTCACAGACCGCGAGATCATGACCTGAGCCAAAGTCGGCCGCTTAACCGACTGAGCCACCCAGGCGCCCCTGTATCACAAATTTTTAATCCATGATTTAAAAATCATGAACGATATTCCGCTGTTTTTATAACCCAAGCAAAAATTTGTTCTGTTCAAATAAAGTAAGTTGTAAAAAATATTATAGCTTAATTTCTAATATTTTAAATGTACATTAATACTGGAGTTCAGATATATGATTAAAATATTATTTTAATATGTTCTGTTTCGTAAATGCGTGTTCAAAATATTTGCTTATGGAGTTTGTGGTGGGCTCAATCGATGCCACAGGTATCTAAGTCCTATCCCTGTCATCTGTGAACGCATTATATGGCCAAAGGGATTTTACAGATGTGGCTAAATTAAGCATCTCGACATGAGGAGATTGTCCTGGATTATCTGGGTAAATTCTGATTGTAAGCATAAGTATCCTTCTAAGAGGGAGGGTCAGAGAGGTTTGACTATAGAAGGGGAGAAAGGGAGGTGGTGAATGAGGTTGGTATTGGAAGGATTGACGGTGAAGTCGAGGAATACGGTGGTCTCTAGCTCCTGAAAAAGGGAACCTTCCTTCGGCACCAGGAAGAACAATGTTGCATATGTATATATATATTTAATGTTTATTTATTTTTGAGAGAGAGAAAGAACATGAGCAGGGAAGGGGTAGAGGCAGAGGGAGACACAGAATCTGAAGCAGACTCCACGCTCAGAGCTGTCAGCACAGAGCCCAATGTGGGGCTTGAACTCATGAACTGTGAGAACGTGACCTGAGCCGAAGTCAGACGCTTACCTGATTGAACCACCCAGGCACCCCCAACGTTGATCCTATCTTGATGTTAGTCTAATGAAACAGATTTTGGCTTCTGACGTCTAGAGCTGGAAGAGAATAAATTTGTGTTGCTCCTGAATTCATAGTAACTGGTTGAGCAACATGAGGAAAGTCACACCGGCTGGGAGAGTTTAGACCAGTCATCTCTACTCCGGTTTCCAACTCGAGGAAATGCTCTTGCTTGAGGTTATGGAAATTAACTTTAGGTGTTTTACACCATCATGTTTTACTTCATTTCTCTTCCTTCAATGGCTTCGTATTGCTGAGTTCCACGAGTTTCTGCCCCAGATCCCAGTATTCCACTTTTAACAAAATTTTCAGAAGTTCTTTTCAGGGGCACTTGGGTGGCTCAATTAGGTGAACATCCTACTCTTGATTTCAGCTCAGGTCGTGATCCCGGGGTGGAAGGGTCGAGCCCCGCATTGGGCTCTGTGCTGAGTGTGAAGTCTGCTTAAGATTCTCTCCCTCTCTCCCTCTGAACTTTTTTTTTTTAAAAGTTCAGTTCTTTTGAAAGACGAAATGAGTAATTGAATAGGAAAAATCAAATTTAAAAATCAAATTGAGAAAGCAAAAATGTATTTCGTCTTTCAATATGAACGTTCAAAGGCAAAAATATGTTCAATTAAGCATTCTTGAAAACTAAATCTTCATTTAAGGAGCTGAGTTTTTACACTGTTTTTTTCAAAAATGTGTTTATAGCTCAAGTTTTAAAGTTATATATGTAAAAAGTGGTGCTAGCTTTGCGGGCGCTCAGCTTCCCAATTTGAATTTGAGCCTTCTGTGAGAAAAGAATTGTTAGATATATTGAGCCTACATCAATTCAGCGTGAGCTGTTTAAGTTGGTTCGTGTTATAGGCATATCAGAGCCTGGAGAAGTTTGAGTAGTTTCACACTTAAAGATGAGAATGTTTTGTCCAACGGAGATGGAGGCTTTCCCGAAGTCCCTGATAAATTATGTGCTTGCTTTTCACTGGGGATTGTGGCCTGGTGCTTCGTCATAAAGAAAATGAAATTGGTTCTGAGGGAAATGAGATCAGTCTAACGAAGATGCATTTCAGCAGGCCCCGAAAACTTAACTAGAGCATTCATTCCGTAAGCACTTACGGGTATAAACATAAAGTGTGGTTAATGTGGATGAAATTAATATAAACTGGGATTAGCTTGTAGAAAATAGATGGATGGTTACTTTAATGGGTGTTCTTATCATTAAATCTTTTTACTAGGATTAAACGTGTCATCGTTCGTCCCATTTTATGACGGTATTTGCCAAATAAAAGGTTTAGAAGTGTATAATTTTATCACCAAAGAATTAACTTCTGTAGAGATCCAACAAATTTTTCAGGCTAATAACCTACATGTGAATGGGTTCAGTGTGTATGAATCCATCTAATTTCCTGCAATAAAGGGTCCTGAAATAACGTGATTAAATTCTGTGCAGAAAAGTTTGATTTTTTAATGTTCCCTCTTAAAAACGTTATTTTTAAACTCAGCATAAATTAGAATTTTTAGGGTGTCACGGAAATGTTAGTTTTTGCATCGTTTTAACGTGTTTACCTTGGAAGAATCACATCTGGATTATTTAAAATTCATCAGTTAAAACTTTAAAAGTAATTTAATTTAAAAATATTTCTAGGATTTATTTACAAATATTGTTTTCACTGATCCATTTGCAACGAGATGGTATATATGTATCACAGAATTGTTTTCCTCTAATGGGCTTCGGACATGGAGCCCAGGCAGTACTATTAAGACTATTCAATAAGATACATCACAACTAAAGCATGGTGGAGGCTAAGGAAGTCTCTAGCTTACTAAGTAGTGAGAAAAGATGTGTTGCATACAAATATGCATCGTACAAGCAGTTCGAGTCATCAGGAGATGCTTTATGGATGAGGTACTCTTTGAGCTTGGAGTTAAGATGAGTAGAAATTGCACAAAGGACAAAGACAGGGAAAGGAAATATGTTTATGAAGAGTAGAGTATGTCCAGTATAGCCTGATTGTAGTTAGGAGTAAATATAGGCTGGAAAATTAGGTTGGTTCTAGAATATGGACACCAGACAGGGAGCTTGGAGGTAATTTATTAGGCAATGGAGTTCCCCCCCACCTAGTTTTATTGAGGTTGTAATGGACAAATTAAAATTGTATATCTTTAAGGTATAAAATGTGATGTTTTGATACACACACACACACACACACACAAACACGTTGTGAAATAATTACCACACTAAAGCCATTTAACAGTGTCTCTCACCTCTCAGAGTCAAAACTGTTTTTTATGTGGTGTGAACCCTTAAGATGAACTCTCAGCAAATTCCAAATAGGCAGTACAGTATAATTAACTACAGTTACCCTGCTGCACATTAGATCTGCGTAATTATTCATCTGGGAAACTGAAGTGCGATGCCCCTCGACCAGCATCTCCCCATTTCCCCCCTTCCCTAGCCCCTAGCCACGTTCTGCTCTCCGCTTCTGCGGGTTTGACGATTAGAGATTTACCTGTGAACGAAATCATGCAGTGTTTGTCTGAAACCAGCTGAGTTCCCTTAGCGTAATGCCCGGTTCATTGATGTTGTCACAAACAGCAGAATTTCCTTCCTTAAAGATAATTTTTTTTGTGTATTTATTTTTGATAGAGAGCAAGCAGGGGAGGGGCAGAGAGAGAGAATCCCCTGCAGGCTCCGAGCTGTCCATGCAGAGCCTGACGTGGGGCTCGAACTCACAAACTCCAAGATCATGACCTGAGTCAAAACCAAGAGTTGGACACTTAACTGACTGAGCCGCCCAGGCGCCCGCCTTTCCCTTTCTTTTTAAAAGGCTGAATATTCCTCTGTGTGTATGTTATATATTACTCATTTTTTATTCAAGTATAATTAATATCCATTCCAATAATAATAATATTCGATTGTGTGTGTGTTTGTATGTATACACATCATATTTTCTTTGAAAATTATACAGGGATGGTTGGTATTTGCCACTTTATTTTTCGTTTACATGCCTCCTCTTTTTTGTTGTTGTTTCTGTTCTTTTCTCAGTCATTTCCTTCTTTTGCGTAAAATGAGTAGTATGCCATTTTGAAACCTCTTTCGATTATTTTTTACTATGTAGTTTTCGAGTTATGTTCTTAATAGTTACCCTAGGAATTGCAATATGCATTATTTTAATTTAACTCATCCTTGTAACTTCATAATATACTTAAGATTGATACGAATCTAATTTCAGTAAAATAAGGAAACTTCGCTCCACCTAGCTCCATTCTTTTTGTACTATTTTAAAATCATGTATAAATGTTGTAAATCCAATAATACAATTTTCTAACTATTTTTTTTATATAATCTTAGGTCTTTTCCCACGTTTATTCAGGTATAATTGACATACACTTGTGTTGTGTAAATTTAAGACGTACAAGATGTTGATTTAGTACTTATATATTGCAGAAAGATTGCTACCATAGCCTTACCTAACAGTTGCATCACGTCACGTAATTACCATTCCTCTTTGTATGAGAACGTTTAAGATCGTCCCTTGTAGCAACTTCCTAGTATATAATGCAGCGTTATGAACCATAATCACTGTGCTGTAGATTGGAGCCTCAGAATTTATTCATCTTAAACTGGAAGGTTTTGCTCATTGATCAGTATATTCTGTTTTCCGCATCACCTTGTCCCTGGTAAGCACCATTCTGGTCTCTGAGTTTGGCTTTTTCAGATTTGACACATAAGTGATATGCAGTAGTTGTCTTTGTCTGTTCGACTTAGCTCGCTTAGCATAGGCCTCAAGTTCAATCCGTGTTGTTGCACATGGTCGGATTTCCTTCCTTCTTATGATCGAATAATGCTCCATCGTGTATGTATGTGTACAACGTCGTCTTTATCCATCCGTTCATCGGCAGACACTTCGGTGGTCCCCATAGCTTCAATATCTCGAAAAATGCCGCAGCGAATTTGAGAGTGCAGATCCCGTTTTCATTTCCTTTGCATTTACACCCGGAAGTGGAACTGCTGGATTGTAGGGGATTTCTGTTTTTAGTTTCCTGAGAAACCTCCATACTGGTTCCCATAGCGGCTGCACCAACTTCTGTTTCCATCACGTGCAAACATATTCGCTTTTCTCCACACCTTTGCCAATATTTGTTAATTCTTGTCTTTTTCATGGTGACCGTCCTAACAGGTGTGAGGCGATCCCTCATTATAGTTTGGATTTGCATTTTCCTGACAACGAGGTAGAGCTCCTGTTTATGTACCTTTTGGCCATTTGAATGTGTTCTTTGGAAAAGTGTCTATTCAGGTCCTCTTGCCCGTTTTTAATCTGGTTTGTTTACTGTCGAGTTATGTGCATTCTTTATACATTTTGGATATGATATATGATTATAGTTTCTAGCTATAATATTGTAAGAAGAATATATTCTTTTTTTTTAAAAAAAAGTCTATTTATTTTTGAGAGAAAGAGAGCGAGCACAAGCAGGGGACGAGCAGAGAAAGAGGGGGAGAGAGAATCCCAAGCAGGTCCGCGCTATCAGCGTAGAGCCAGACGTGGGACTAGATCCCACAACCCATGAGATCGTGACCTGAGCGGAAACCAAGAGCCAGATTCTTAAACGACTGAGCCACCCAGGCACCCCAGAAGAGTAAATTCTGATTTCCCCATTTCAAGGTTGTGTTACTTTTCTGTGTTTGGTTTTTCTTTTTTTAGGAACTTGCTTGGACTAAATCGGGGTAATATGTCTCCACTGTGGTGTTTTGACACTGATGTCATTGCTCTACTTTTTCTTTTCATTCTTACTTTTATTTAAGCCTAGATTCTTGTAGGTTGCCCTGTTCATTCATAGCGTCGAGTTAGGGCAATGATTGCACACACATACTTTGAGCAGTTTCAGTCCTCTGCACGTGGAGTTGTGTGTGGGTAGAGATGTGCGTGAGAAGTTCGGGCCACTCGAACTCTGCTTTGGATTTACTTTCTGCTGGGTCCTTTGTGTCTCTTCATGCACATGAAACTTTAGGGTAGCCTGGAGTCTGTGAAAAGCTTGGGACTATTTTATATGCTCGCAGCCTCACTCAGGAATGTACTGAGTCAGGCTAGAAGAGCCGTTGGGTCTTCCTGGAAAGTGTCACTGTCACAGACAATATAGTGTGTGTGGCATCTGCTCCGAATCAGGCGAGCTCCCTCCCATGATGTGGCACAGCTTCCGGTCCTCACAGTTTATTCCATACCACACCCTGGCAGTCTTTCCACACCATGTGAGCTGAGGGGAGACGTCATAGACTCTTGAGAAAGACCGCTATAGCCTCTTACTGTTCTTATCTCAAGTTCAGCAGTTTTCAAGCATGAAAGTTTGTCACATATATATTTTTAAAAATTTATTTATTTATTTAGAGAGAGAGAGAAAGAGAGCACACAAGCAGGTGAGGGGCAGAGTGAAGGAGAGACAGAATCCCAAGCAGACTTCACATAATCAGCGCAGAATCCAGTGCGGGGCTCAAACTCATGAACCTTGAGATCATGACCTGAGCCGAGATCAAGACACAGACACTTAACCAACTGAGCCACCCAGGTGCTCCTTGTCACATGTATGTTTTAAAGCCTTTGGTTAAGTCCTACAGCTCTGAGAGGTTTTTTTTTTTTTTTAATTTTATCTACCTTGCTTTTTTAGGGTGACAATTGTCCAACCTCCTCACTTGGCGATTAAGAGGAAGTCCCCATAATTTTTTTTTAATGTAGTTCTTCTGCCTTTTTTTTTAAATCTCCCTTGAATTGATTCTTGAACATCAAAAAATGTCACGCTGTGGCTCTAATTCTCGTGTACCCAACTGTTAGAGTTAGCTTCCTAAAATATCCCTTAATTTCTATGTGTTACCTATATCCCCTCCTGAGCTAAAATACATGTTAGGTGAGATGGAATTTTTGGTTACCCAAACTGTTGCCATATTCTCTTCTCATCAGCTGTGGGTTTTACAGTTTATATGGATTAAGAGAACTCTGAAGTTTGTCTAGGTCACCTAACATTACATCAGGGTTAAATTTCACCAGAGCAGCCGCAGTTTCAGTTCTGTGTTACTTCCCTGAAGTATCTACCCTAACTTGGATTTTTTAATTCCACTATCTACTTCCGTCATCAATGAGAAAATACTGTATCTCTCACCAAAGTGGTGACTGTCTCCTTCAGACAAGAGAAATATCCCTGTCTCCAAATATACCCACAAGGCACCCATCTAGAAAGAAGCGCTATTTTAATGCTGTACTATGCTTTTGCTCCTGCTAGGACATTCCCAGAGGGGCTCATATGAGGCTATGATCTTAGAAAATGTCCCTCCAGCCCAAATCGTAGAGTCTGGGTTACTCCTGACTCTGATTCTGTATGTCAACTCGTCTAGAGTATACACAGTGTCATGGTGAGTTTATCAGTTGTTAACTACTGCCGTAAATGGATGGAAACACAGAACAGAACAGCTGAGAACGAGGCTGATGTTACCTTGAGAGTGTGTGGTACGAGTTTTAGGCTGAGCAGGTACGCCTGTGAATAGTTGCTGACTTAGTTCCAGTCCTTGAATTTTCTTACTTTGCATTTACTCATTTCTAAAGTGAGGGTAATACTACTTCTCTTGTAGGGTTTTGATGAAAATTAGGACCTAGCCCAGAGGGGTTGCTTGAAAAGTGACATAGCCCATATTATCTGTGTAACTGTTTCTACATGGCTATGTTTGTTTTACATTCTTGAAACTGTATAGAAGTTCCATGCTAGCAGAATTCCTAGTAAGAATTCCATGGTGCTGAATGTCTCAATTTGAGTCTAGTGGTGTTTTAGTTTTGAGGCTGCGAGTGATGTTACTGACTTGGACGTAGCTTGATTTGTTCAGACCGATGCTGGGCAATTAATTTAGCTCTAGCCATTTTAAATTAACTTAGATGAAATTATGCAGCACATTTTCACAGAGTGAGATACCTTACAAAGAGCGAAATGGTTGGTAAT